>CM054779.1:3810000-5060000 GCA_028984075.1 Pieris mannii | reverse complement strand
TGCATTATTTTAAACTGAAGCGAAAAGTTTTGAGTATGTGACTGACAGCTTGACGTGTAAGCAAACTTGGCAGAATGATTCTGCGGTAAATAACTTTATGATATGATTCTATATAATATAAACATTTTGTATTATATACATAAAGGAGAAAAAAGTTTGTATGCACATCAACTGCTTATAAATAAAGTAAATTACATTATTATTATTTTTTTACAAGCTGAATTAAACATTTTTCAACAAGATTTTTTTATAATAGGTACCAAGAATTATACCGTCAGCTTACGTATAAATTTATAATTTAAAACATTTTTTCTTACAATAAATGAATTACATTCTAGCCTATACAATAAGTATGCCTAATAAGTAACATTATGTTGTATTATGTTCATAATATTATGTTACCCTAATTTCCTACAATACTAATGAATAGCTTAAATTAGGTAATTATCATAAACAAGTGTTCTATTCTTTATAGTTCTAGTTCTAATATACACTATGTTCATGTGTCTGAGATACCACACATGCACTAATATTCACTAGGTTTATTAACTTTAAATTTCAAACATAATTACTTGCTTTATTGTACTAGTATTTCTATCATCATCAGCTCATCAGCTGATGAAACACATTCTATTAAAACATTATAACCGTTTTGTAGATATTTCCATATTGCAATTATTGGATTACATAACTAAAAGACACTCGCTTACTTTAAAGATTTATAATACCTATAACATTATTATACTCATTATCTTGCAACACACTTAAGTGTTTTAAATCAATATATTTTTTTGGTATATAAGAGTTATTATTATTATTAAAAAGTTACTTTGGTGAAAGGTGTTGGCATTGTTAAAAAGTCGGTTCAACAATTCAAGTGTAATGAAGCAACAATAAGCCTTTTATAGCATTTTGACAAATAATGTCAATATTTATTTTATAACATGTAGCCAAACGTACTAATAACTACTCTAAATATAAATATTAATTTGCATAATGCAAACGAATAATACGTATAAACAACTATTTAATATCACGCGAACACATATATATTGGTGTTCTAACAGTAACCGCCGAATCTAAATTTATAATTCTTAATCTCTCCGAAGAAATTGAAACATTGTCTCCTTGTATCTAAACAAAATATTCCAATCTTCCGTATTTAAAACACTTAAAGCAAAATCCCCTTAAAATTCTAAACGCAAGAAATATTTAATTTCCGTCACAGCCTAAAATAATTTTAGCAGAATTTCGATATGAGCTGCGGGGCGGATGGAATCTCGCATTATGTCATCCTTTATAAATTATTTGCACATAAATCTGTGTAAACGTCACACACGTTAGACTGAGGCGTATCGAGTTATCAGAGGCTTAATGATACTGTCCTAAAGCGTGATTATCTGGAATGCGCAATATATCATAATTTAATGTATCAAACCTGACCACAAACATTACGATAGTTTCGTTAAGTAATTACATATTATACGGAACAGCTGGAACGTTTTTACTTTACTATTTGTAAAATTTACTGCGGGATGTTCTATTCGAACGATACATATTCTTTTTTTGAAATACCCACAAAACGTTTATTTTGTTAATCATGCAAAATATTATTATTACGATAGCCAAATTTGTATATTGCTTATTTTAAGGCCATTACAGTGATTTTGTTTAGATAATGTACTAAAATTCGTGACACAATGGTATTTTTAGCTCTTAATGTTGATCGATTGTTTATTTGGATCTAGAAGTTGCTTTAAAATGCTACTTCAGCCCACGTTCTCAATTACTTTCACTGCCATTTTTTATAAATTACCGTGCCTAGAAATACTGAGTCACCGCGGATTTTCCCTTTTAAATATTTTTCAATGTTTTATTACAAAATGTGACTTAATTTATTCGTCTATTTAAATAGTATTTAATTAAAAACATAAATTTAATGTTTGATACTATAATTTAATTAAAGTAGGTCTTTGTTTGTTTGGTATTGACTAACTATATAAACTAATAGTTCTACCTTTGAATTATCAAGTAATTTTGACTACAAATATAATACTGTCAGCTATTGTCACTATTATATGACATAACACGATGACGACCAAGAGCTTTGGACGATTCCCAGCGAAACCATAAAAGGTTTGGAAGACAAAAGGCCAATAACCAGTGTACTATTAAAACAACGCAGGAAATTCGCCAGCCGCTATCGCGCTATCTAAGATTACGGTACTATCAGACGAAATAACCAACTAACTTATATCTTAGTATGAAAAACTCAACATTGTCGGTTAGTCTGTAGTGCTCTAGACGCTCGTAAATCCCTGGAGAATCTCATCTGAAACAGAGCGATCGCGTGACACTCTATTCATTTCCCAACAGACATTTTGTATTCAGTTCGGCATAATTGAAACGACTTGCTATTCATCACGTTTGCTAGTAAACTTGATTGAGGTTAAACACTGATTAGAGACGTAATAATGTATGAATTCACTATAATAAGTCCCGTCTAATCCAGTGAGATTTGGGGCATCTGCGTGTTCTACTGATGTATAATTTTGCCTTTCAAACTGTTTTAAATTTAGAATCACTGGGACGGTGATAACTTTAAAGAAAATATGACACTAGGTGTTTCGGTTGATTCTCATTGGTCAACAGCTCAGCCCATACATATCTAATCGTTTGTTGTTGTATATGTATTAATCTCATACGATATGAAACTAAATTTTAGTTAATCTATTGTCGTTAAAAATCTCTCTTATCTACAATTTTAATGCACTTAACGATAATTCCTCAGCAAAAATCAGCAACCTATTAATATTCAAGTAACGTGGTATGATAACATCGTATTATCCGAATATATTTAACAATGAGAGCGTTAATACAGCCTTATTACGGTCCGTAACCGTTTAATACTCATCATTGGGTAATTAAAGTCTATGGTTATGAGTTTCTTTATGTATTATTCTCACGCGAAATCGTCTATATTTTGCACAGCCACAGACTCACTATTTTATTAAACACGGACAGTGTTTAATAATTATTATATATTTACTAAAAATTATCAGAGCGTTATCAAAGAATATTTTCATAAATGTCGTTTGAAATGTAATATATACACTGTCACTGATACTATATATATTCTGGAATATATTATGATTTGATATTTGTCATTAGGTGTTTGATCCAGCCGGTCGGTTCCTGAGGTCATTCGGCAGTCAGGGTACCGGGGATGGAAAGTTTAACTACCCATGGGGTATCACCACGGACGCTCTCGGATTCATTTATGTTTGTGACAAGGAAAACCATAGAGTCCAGGTAATTTTTATATTCCGACAGAAACAAAAACTAAACAACAGGCTTTTGTATTGACGATACATACTTCATCAGCACATCATAATAAACTTTTTTCTGCAGAAATGTTGATTTTGTCTGCCACAATTGGCTGATCTGTTATAAGATATATATAGAGAAAAATTCTAAAACCTAAATTCTTTATTGTTTTGTATAGAGATATCGGATTGAAAAACATAATGATAAACTTAATACGCTGAGAAAATAATGAAACAAATATCATATCCGTATAATAATCGCATTTAAGTGATTTTTAACTTATAGCATTTCATCTGTGGCCATATGTCGCCTTATCTTTGCGAATTTTGATATATTTAAATAATAATAAAGAATCCAATAAAAATATAATTATAAAATTAACTTTCAAATACAAACAATTCACTAATATAAAATTGTATATTGTCAAATGGATTTAACTGAATGTGCTTTGTTATTTTAATCTAACATGCTCAGTAATTTTCATTTGTTAAGCTTAATTCTAAATTATTCTACTTCTAGTAATTTAAATTCACGAGTATTATAATATCCACTTCATTATGTCCTAAATATAAAATAAAATTGGTAATATGTAAAATTCCTTACTTAAAAAATAGGGGCAGACTCGGGCGCTGTTTATTTATTCTTAGGTTTGCTATCTACCTAACTAGCTTAGCTTTTTATATGAAAATATTGAAGATACCGATTTCAGAAGTACTATCGTGAGTTAAAGAACGCGGACGTGTGCGTTATTTATATATTTGCTACAAGGTATAATCCTTTTAAGTATATCTATTGCTGTCAATTATATACAGAACAGTTGGCCAAGTGGCTTCAGGCGTCGTAGGTTCAATCCGGGGCTCTTTTTGTTTACTTGGGAAACTGCATTACGCATAACCTACCACGGCGCGCTTGCTTGGTGCGGGAGGGTTATGTGGGACTCGCTATTGTCCATACCCACTAAAACCCCAAGGCGCCATCAGCAATCGCCTCAGGCGGGATTCGGAAACAGCAGAGCTTTATCCGCTTATGATCCGGGACTGTGCGCGAACATTCTGTCCTTCTATATCCGCATTTAAAATTCGCTTGAACGGTGACTTAGACCGGTGATTTGACGGTGTGTTACACCCAAAAAGTCGAGGACGTGCGTTAGGCACAGAAGGCTGATGACCTACATGCCTATTAGAGTAACAAATGATCATGAAACGGATACAGAAATCTGAGGCCCAGACCTAAACAGGTGGTAGCGCCACCGCTTTCCTTTGTATATACACACATTGTATACAAATTGATTTTGACCCATTGAAAATTTACAACCAGTACAATGTCTATTAGACAGGCAGTTTGCTGTTATTACAACATCTCTGACATATTTAAATAAATATATATAAATGTATATTATAGGTATTCCAATCCGATGGTACATTCGTGGGCAAATTTGGGTCATTTGGCTCCAAACTGGGACAGTTGGAGCACCCTCACTACATAGCAGTATCGAACACCAACCGTGTCTTAGTCTCCGATTCTAATAACCACAGAATCCAGGTGTTTGATGTGAATGGAAGGGTGTTATCTTCGTTTGGAGAGGAGGGCTCAGAGGATGGACAGTTCAAGTTCCCAAGGTAACTAAATATCATAAAATATATTTTATTATTTATATACATTACATTTACAGTAATTTTTTTGTGTAGTATTTATTCATTTTGTTTTGATCAAATGCATATTGTTACATACATAACTATTAACTGTAAAGACATCAGAGATAGTATGTGAAAATATTGGTTCGCGATGATACTACTAAAATTGAAGTTGATTTTGAAGATTTTGTTTGCAATACATTATGTACCAATGCGTGTAAGTCATTATGCATTTCATATATTTATTGGGCTTACATTCCAACCGAAATTCTTTAAAGCACAGGTATTGAATGGGTCAAGTTGGAACTATAAATCTCAAAACCAATTTTCCTTGTCGCATTCACGTAGCAAACATGCATCGTGTTCGTAAAATTTACAAAAGGCCAAAGATTTGTTTCCATGCATTAAGCAGATTGAAATTCCGTATAGTATGAAAATGTTCATAAAAATCTCACTGTTATTATGAACTTTTGCTTCAGAAAAACTTTTTGAAAACTGTTACAAACTGAAAAATCATACGTGAACAATTTTATAAAACAAATGTAAACAAAGTTTTCTACTAATCAAACTCGCTGGAATCAAATTATCGTCAGGCAGTATACAAACATTACTAATAAGGTCAAACAATATGTAAACTATTAGTGTTCGAACGTAGTGTCCATACTTTATTTCTGCGGACCTGCTAGTCGGGTACTACTTACTACCACTCGGCGACTACGCTAATCCTGCTAGCTAATAATAACTTTTTTTTATAATAAATAATAAACTTTAATAAAATACGACTGACATTAAACTACATAATTATTTTTTTTATTAAAATGTGTGCGACTTCTTTAAACGATCTTTTTTCGATTTTTTTTTTTAATTTAATTTTGCAAACCTATTGAAATCAGTGCTTTGCTTTTTAAATATCTGAATATTAATAATAGGAACAATAACAAACTGCATTGATATCACAATATGAAATAAGGATAAAATAACTCTACACCTCCCATAGTTATAAAGCCACTTTAGTTTTACTATTCTAGTCATATATACTACTAGTGACCCGCCCCAGCTTCGCACGGGTGCAATGCTGATGACAAGCAGGTTTTTATTATGTATTGTTATTTCCGTCGCTGGAAAGCTCCGATAATATACGCGTTCGATCGCTGCTAAATAAGCTGTAATGGGCTGTATAGATCTATATTAAATTAACAATATTGTATTCAAGGTATTTAATTGGTTAAGGATTAATGCTGTATTGGTTAAAATCGCTTCGAAAATTAGCCATTATTTGTCGTAAAAAGTAAATGACAAAAAAAAGTTATCCATAAGAGATAGACATATACCATCATGGACTTTTCAGTAGACCTTTTCAATGTGTACAATACTTAGTACATTATTTTGATAAAACTCGTAGGGTTCAGCCTGCGTTTGCAATGTAAGCGGAAAAAATGTAATTATTTACGACATCACATTAGAAACCTCAAAAATAACAGTACTTTTCCACTATTTAATGGATGTTATTATACATATAAACCTTCCTGAGTCACACTATCTATTAAAAAAAACCGCATCAAAATCCGTTGCGTAGTTTCAAAGATTAAGCATACAAAGGGACATAGGGACAGAGAAAGCAACTTTGTTTTATACTATGTTGTATACTAGTCGAGTCTACGTTAGTTCTTGTTATTATATCCCTTACTTCGGTTTCTGCTTTTAAGGTTGGGAAGCATTTATTCTGAACTTTCCGTTTCTGAGTCTATTCTTTGCTTTGTTTTCCGTTTCTCCCGAGAAACCCTTAATGATATCGTCAGCCTGTCACTTTTGTGGTCTTCCCACTTATCTTTTTCCTGGAGATCCGACGGTCCTCTCGAAGCTTTATCATAATATGTAGTGAATACATTACACAGAAATGACCAATCAAGATACCTAAGGAGGGATGTGGAATTTGTTCCAAGACTACTTACTAGAAGTACCTACTCACCACGAACTCTAAAATGTTCTAAGTTTAAATTATAAACAATTTAAACGTCGAATTTGCTGTACCTCTTTAAGCTTCATTTGAGCATGACTTTCATTATGTCATGGGAAACTTTGGGGGTTATTAGTAAGTACGCGGTATGATAATAGGCTTACACTTTGGCCCTTTCGAAGTTATAGGTAGCCGTTAACGAGCAATCGATATTGCGTGACTAGACAGGTGGAAGTTTGGTGCCATTATTGTAGACTAGCGATTTTAACCGGGTTTTCCTTAGCGTCTTCCACGATTTGTATTGGACATGCAAGATCTTTAATATGATATATGAAATGGTATAAATTATTTTTTAATATTATTGTGTGAAGTGTGAAACTTACCTTCAGAGCATTTGTTCGGATTAATACCTGTAGGTGAGTTTTATGATAAGACGTCGAGCAAAAAGACTCGTATTAGAATATTCCCGTATCACCTCGATATCCGTCGTTCCACAACTGAGTCTTTTGAAGGCAATTTTTGCAGCTCACTGCTACTATATGGAAACAGCTGCCCAATGAATTATTTCCGAATTAATTCAACCTGGGATCCTTCAAGGAAAGCGTAGCAACTCTTAAATAGCCAGCCCTCTGGCATTGAGGGTGTCCATGGGCGGCGTTTTATCTTAACATCAGAAGAGCCTGCACGTTACACTTATAAATACAGTTTACTAAAATTTTGTGTAAATAATTTTCTATATAATTCTATAAAATATAGTTGATATGCAGTTTATGAATAATGAAGATACGCGATTATTAAAATAAATATCCTTGTCGAAAGAAAACAAAGTACCGTGAAGTTCTTAGACTTTTACCTTGACCGACGTCTCAACGTGATCTTACCTTCTATTCGTATTAGAGCTTCTAAATAAACATTTACCATAATATACCAGCGCAACACATGATCCCTTTATTTCTTCTATACCTTATTTGTTACTGCTTACTGATGAATAGTAATAATAATCTTTAATTTTCTCACAAAACTTCATTACGTGATAAGTTACGATTTAATAATGTATGTTAATAATTGTCATTCTTCTTTTGAGGGATAATTATTGTTTATGTGAGGCTGATGCTTGCTACAGGTTAGAGCACCTGTGTGAATGAATGTTAAAAAAGAAACATATAGTGCCAATATATTCAGACGTATCATCAAACAATACATGTGTTGTTATAACCTGATTGTCTGATTAGCAAACTTCTCTTTAGACTACCTAATCCTAGTTGACACACGCAAGTAACGAATGAGAATGGCCAAGGTCTGGTCCAAGGACTTCACACTTTTATTAATTAATAATTATATATTGTTATAGGGGTGTGGCCGTGGATGATCAAGGCTATATAGTGGTCGCAGATTCTGGTAACAACCGTATTCAGATCTTCCACCCCGACGGAAGCTTCCTTCGTGCTTTTGGCTCTTGGGGTTCAAGTGATGGAGAGTTCAAGGGTCTAGAAGGCATAGCTGTTATGTCAAACGGCAACATTATAGTATGTGACCGAGAGAATCATAGAGTACAAGTGTTTTGAGGTGAGGTCAACCAAATCATATATATTTTTATATAATAACGGGCTGGAGCCTCAACTGAGGTTAAGCGCCAGTGCCGTCTATGCACAGTCACACTTTACACTTGCTAGTGTGTTACCGGCCGTTATTTCCAAGAAATTAAGTTTTTTTGTAAATATTAGTGAATATATTATCCATGTAATTTCTGGACGATTTTGTATTTCTTACAATTATAGAGACGATTTGAATAAAATGTCGCAAAAATCATTATTCTAGTATCGTAATTCATGCAACCCTATATAAGGTATTGTTTATTAATACGGCCAATTTACTAGAGAAGTTTTTTTTTTATAGAACAGGGGGCAAACGGGCAGGAGGCTCATCTGATGTTAAGTGATACCGCCGCCCATGGACACTCAATGCCAGAGGGCTGGCGAGTGCGTTGCCGGCCTTTAGTTACTAAGTGTATCCATAGTGTCAATTGATATTTAAAAGAGATTAAAAACATATTCCTTTTTTCAGATTCTTCGAGGATACCGTTCAAGAACCGTGTTTAATAATAATATATTTTCTTGTACATAATTATAACTACTTATAATTGTTAACAATGTTTCTATCTATCTGTTCTACTCTATCTTCTCACTGCTGTCTTGATTTCAAATGCCATCCATAACACAACCTGAAATTAATCTGTTACATCGCTTCCATGACTAATCGAAAAGTAAAACCATCAATCATTTTAATTGCACTTATATAATAAGGCTTATCAGGTTACGATCGTTTTAAATTAGAATAGATTCTCTTAAATAGGGAATCGATTATTGTTGTTAAAAAATATGCATTGCATGTTTCGGTTCGGTGTTAAACGATGTTAAAATGATGATCTGACCTATTAGCTGTTTATTGCCAACGATTAAAAATTAAGTTAAAGTCGCTTTCAGAATAAAATCATTGATCTATATATCTATATATTATCCTGACGAGCATACGATATTATATATATAGTTCAAGATTAAATTTATACCATTAATTTGTGTATAAAGCTCTATAGATATTTTGTTCTAATTGGCAATCCGATATCGAATCTTAACGAAATTAACATTTGAAGCCTCTTAATTAAATTAAAAGGGATCAGATTTTAATTTCATCCGGAAAGAAAATTTTATTGACGCGCTCCGTAATGAATTTACATATTTAATTTTCACTACTTAACTTTGACAATTGGCATATTTCTTATTTACAAATAATATGAACGATCGTATTCGTTTAAAAAAATTAAAATATGCAAAACGATCTTTATCAAGCTCCCATATATTTCTTATTTATAAAAAGAACTTGTGTTCGGTGACCTGAATGAAGTGAGCAACCACCAGAAAAATATTTTCAAGATATTTGCGAATGTGTAGAGCAAAATTATTAATTTAAAACTAGATTTTGTTATTGACTCAACTCTGATGCAAAGTGACCTATTTCAAAACTTTCATTCTTTTAAACTGATTCTCTTCACTTTATAGGCACTTAGATTCATTTGGGTTTTAATAACATTAATTTACAAGCGTTTCCCCGCCCTAGTGATCGTTTTATCGTAAACAAATGCTATTAATACATTATTTTATATTTAAGGTAGTCAAATAATCTAGTCATTTTATAATTATGCCAATTTTTAATGTACCAAAGTCACGCCTGTGCAACTATTTCTAATGCTTATCTTAAAACTATTTACGCGTTGTTTACTGTAAGGCAACTTTGTAATGTTCTCTAAAATATACTGTGTTTATTTCAACTGTCGTTTTATTTTAAATACTCATGGTCTTGTAGCAAATGTATCCCACTCTATTAGACGTTTATGGCCGAGATGAATAATTAAATACTGATTCAGAGAACTGTGTTTTTTTTAAAATTATAGTCCTGTTTGACCTTTTGCCGTTTGAGAAGCACAAAATATTCAATAGCTTTGTATTCATTATTTGAAGCATTCAAATATTGTGAGGAGCTTAAAAAAATATACGCCTGTTAACGATGTAAAAATATATATTTGCTAATCTTTCTTCAGAAAATAATTTTGTACCTAGTCCCTACGTAATAAAATATTATTCAATATGAAAAACCATTAATCTAAAGCGGATATTTAATATCGTCTATAGTTCCCACGGTCTCAAGTCCCTTGTAAGCTAAACATCAACGTCAAGCTAATAAATTCGTTCAAAAATTCAATATTTGACATCGCAATAATGAAAGGCCATAAGAAAAGGTATGTTTCCACCAAACACAGATATTTTATACAGATAATGTATACTTGAGTGGGCTGCAATATGTTTAATACATAGTATCCTTGTCTATGACTTTTTTGAATATTTATATAATGCTTCCCGTATCACCTCGACGTCCGCCGTTCCACAATTGCGCGATTACAAGGCAGTTTATGCCGTGCACCACTTTGTGGAACCAGCTGCCCACTAAAGTATTTTCGAACCAATTCGACTTATGGTTCTTCAAGAAAAGAGCGTACCAATTCTTAAAAGGCCGGCAACGCACTCGCGAGCCCTCTGACATTGAGAATGTCCATGGGCGGCGGTATCACTTAACATCAGGTAAGCCTCCTGCCCGTTTGCCTCCTGTTCTATAAAAAAAATGTAGAAACAAATAACTAAAGTATACGCGAATTTTACATATTGAAATCGAGAATAACACTTGATAATTTACTTATTTTACTTATATTTTTTACAAAAAGAAAACCGATAATGACTCTTAGGTATCGATGATAGCGCTTCCGATCCTGTTATCCGAAGTCATATCGCTCCCCTATATTTGTACATCAAACCTTAATTCTTCTTAGAATGATAAATCGAGGGAAGGTTTTTATTTTAGAAAGCTATTATTCACCTAAGCTATGAGACAAATTGAGAGGAATTGCTTGGTGAAATTGAGATGGCTAGGACACGTATAGTGTTCCAATTTACTTGCTCGAGACGTTGCGAGAAAGGAAATGTATGGTGCGACAATGTTACAAGTACAAGAATAATTTGTAAATCTTAAATTGCTAGTCAATGTATACCTTAGCGTCCGTGTTATTTAAAATCATTAAAATCAAAATGATAATGACCACTAACAAAATAAATACAATTGATGACTGAAATTCTTCTGGTTACGAGTTTTGTGCTTCTCTTAAACATTGTCTTACATACTCCATTCCCCAGGTTAACAATATATTTTCATATTTTTTTTACTAATAACAACCCCTTTGAACAAAATATTAAGCATAAGATAAAGACTTAACGCATCAAGACTCTCTTTAGTTCAGTAAAAGCCTCTTCATCAATCGCGTCACAATGTCACATCTCGCTATGACAAGATATTGATTGTGGTTCTATGGACACAGAATGAATTGTTTAGTAGAACCATCTATTATAAACACGGTTTATAGCTTATTCTTAGATAAGAATAAGCTATAAAAGAATTGGATTTTACCTTAATCAGTAAATAATCCTTGAAATCGCGAACTTAGTTTTAAGCATTTAAAAGATGATAGATGTTTCTATACATAGTTTTTATATATGTCTCTATATATAGATATAGACTTGACTTCAATTAATGGCCTATACTCCTAGATGGCAGAGGGCGACCACAGTGAGTCTCCATCGCGTTCGGTCTTGTCCTATGTTTTGTGAAAGAAACAACAATTTTATTAAAAATACATATCTACTCATTATTATTTTAAAATGAATACGGGTTAACTTGTATTTCTAAATTTCATTTCTAGGATAAAAGTGCCTACACAATTCTTGATATACGTTAAATAGTAAATAAATTTTTTACATTACAGCATACAATAATAATAACTTTGGATCATATCGATTCATTGGATATGAAAAAGTATCATACAAACAGTGCAGTAAAAACATTTTAAATACATTGATTGGTGTGTAAGATACTTATGAGTAATTATGTTTATTGACCTAAGCATAATTTAATCATCGTGACAACTACTTTGTGGAATCTGTGCCTGTACTTATCATAGTCTAGTTTCTAGGATAACTTACCATCGCTTTCAGTATAACGTGGTACGTATTATTATATATTTATATACAATAAAGGTGACTTCTAGAACATAACCTTTCTTTAACCTTTTTTTGTTTACCAAAAACAAACTACATTTTTAGACCGCTCCCGACTCATTTTTTCGTAATATGTTATGTATAGGAAAGAAGGTGTGACTCTTTCTCCGACCTAAAGGGACCTCGACTAGTCTAACCACAGACTATCCGGACGGCTTAGATAGATATCCTTAGCGGCCGAATAACTTTGTTAGTGTGCTTTAGGGTATAACCTTATAGGAGTGATTATAGAATACAATTATTGATTTGTAAATAAATTGAATGGTGATTTCTTTAAAAAAGTCGTAATTCGTTTTCTTAATTCATTGTTATTGTAACAATCGACGATAGGTGATCGGTCTTCTTTATCAGTTATATTGTTTTATGGGCATAAGATCTAACTTACAATCTGCCAATGTGATCAAATTATTAAATCTAGAGTTAAAATGAAATAATCTAAGCTATCTATTAAGCATTAACATATAAACAAACATAATTTTTTTTGCAAATTGTATTATAAGATTTAGTTTTGTTGTTTTCGATTTGATCGTGTTTTACTTATGTATTTCACCTCACAATGCATTCAACCTTTTGTAAATAAATGAAATGGCCTAAAATAATCAAAACTTTAGTTAAATTACACAAAATATTCAATTCACAATCATCCAACAAATCATCCATGTAACAATTTAGCCAACCAATAATTGGAGCCGCTAACACTCCATTCTCTTATCTGAGATATGGTTGTGGATGGTAATAAAACAATTTAGTGCCTATCAGAGCAGATAAAGGCCCACGAGAGTTAGTATGCCATTACTTGCGATGTTACCTTAGCTTCTTCATACAGTGACGTACTTTCGTATATTGGAGCCCTTTCAATTCGTTTAAGGCAATATTTAAAAGTATACTATTATTTATGCTGTATGAAGGTGATAAAGATAATTTACGGTGATCTTTATTATGTCTACTATAATAACATACGGAATATGCATCCCGAACTTTACTCGGAAGATGAAACAGCAACAGTTTTAACAAACGGAAATAAGAAAAAGAAAGAGTACAAATTTAAAATGTTAACATTAAAATAATTTATTATTACATATACGGAGATTACTTACTGAACTTGAGGTTTTCAGTGCCTTTGTTTACCAGCAATCGTGGTTAGCTATAGTATGAAGATATTTAATAGATAGATTTAATGTGAATTAAGTTTTATTTAAAACAAAGGTGGAAAATAAAAAAAATACTATTTACTGTATGTGTACCTAAAAACCGTTTTTTATTTATTTTTTTAACTAAATTCTTGAGGGCCCAAATCATATGAAGGCTCTATCCGTGTTAAAAGGTAATAAATGATAATGGCTAGAACACATCTACACTGATTTATTGAGCTGAATGTAAACGTGACGACCATTTACAAATAAAAACGTACTACGGGCAGTTTATTATTGTAGATATTTCATTTTATTAGGAAAAAGTTAAACTATTAATAAAATCTTACTATACTCTTGATAAAGTATGTACTCAACAAATCTATATATATATAAAAATGAATCCCTATTTACCTTGGTCACGGCATCACGCGTTAACCGCTGACCGCAAAATTAAGAGAATTTCGTGGAACGTTATAAAATTTAAGAATGCTTAGCCACCATATTAAGTATTCCTGACTTTTGTTAGGATTTTTTTCAGAGCTTTCAACTTTTTTCATGTAAGCTCATGGCGTTTGTCATAACATTGACAGAATGCATCTATAGTGAAAGAGGGTGTAAGAGAAATGAATATTGTTTAAAACAAATGCGTTGTAGTTACTATATTGATAAAACACATTTTCAATAATTAATTTATGATTTCTAACAAAAATCACCATTAGTTCAGAGCTATCACGCCTTAATATTAAAAGTTCAATGTAATATTTAGGTAAGTTTGGATAGACTAACATACACACTAACATAACACTTGGTATACTTGCTTATAAAGAAGAATACAATAGATTGAATTTATAGATCTCCAGAAAAACAAATAAAGAATGTTGTACACCTTAAAGCATAAGAATAAACACATATGTTTTAGAAATATTTCTTTATTTAATTATACAAATTCCAAATCAATATTCATAGTTAAGAAAGGACTACGTCTGTCGGGTCTGCTAGTGACAGTGAAGAATTGTTAATTGTTATTCTTAATTTAAGAGCTTTATCGGGAATCCATAAAAGAGTTTGCCACATAGACTATTAAGCGAACTTCAAAATATCTCCGGCATAATACAAGGAGCAAGAAATATTTTTCATTTCCTACTTTATTTATATATGTCAAATCTCTACCCATCTAAGCCTATTAAGTTGAAGAAAAATATTAGACCCTTCAATGGATCGGTACCTCCAGGGAAATCATCTTCTACAGGTTCAATTACACCGAAAGGATTTAATAAATAAAAATACCGGTATTTATTGGATTATTTACCAACTCCATGTATGGACAGTATTTATACCAAGTTTTTAGGTGTACTACTTTAGGTTCAATGTACTGTCACTCATCATCACATCATATACAAAGTAAAATTAAAAAGAAAAATAATAAAAAGTAACGATAATAAAAAGGAACTTGTAGCACTGAAAATGGTAACCAAATCATAAAAGATTAGGTACTTAGGATGCGTAAAATAAATTATAATAAAGAATATTAAATTAACTGCTTACATACTTACACATTACAATTTTTTTTTATAAATTTTGCCTGTGAACATCAGCCTATATAACATTATGTAGTAACAATGTGTAATATATTTATAAGTCTACACTATTTATTATTAGTAAAATAGGAATATTTAACTTCAGAAAGTGTCCAAACACAACACAAAACAAAAATGAAAAACAATGCTCTTCAGTCTATATGTTTTCAGTCAGATGTGCACAATTATTAATTAGCTTATTCGAAAAATTTTCAACTAGACCCATGATTTTAAGAAGTTAAATAGAGATCGTGAGTTCCGGCATTCTTTGTAATGGGCTATTTGACAAGGTTTTTAAAACCGTTTCAGATCATTCATTAGTTACTATGGAAAAAAAGTAACGATAATAGTAATTTAATTATTCTGTGACGTACTGGTTTTAATATTTTTAATTAAACGTTATTATATAATTTTTATTTTATTTTATTTTTATTTATATAATTTTTCAAGAATTTGCCAAAACGCTTCTCTAGGCATGATGATGGTAATTCTTTTGATAAATTAATAATTATTAATTAGTTACTTTATTTCATATGTATAGCAACTTGCTTTTTAAGTTAGTATTTTATACAAATTAACACTCAGTAAGAGTATTTGTTCACACAGTCAATGGTCCACTGTATTGGCTTAGATTTGATATATAATTACAATTTAAAAACTTTGTACATAAAGATTTATACAAAACTCTTTTTCCGAGTGAAACACGAAAAAATTACAATTATGTAATTATAAAAATAAAAAATAAATCAGTGGCGCTACAACCTCTTTATGTCCTGGCCTCAGATTTCTGAATCTGTTTTATGATCCTTTTTTAAATCGAATAGGCAAGTAGGTGATCAGCCTCCAGAGCCTGACACACGTCGTCGACTTTTTGGGTCTAAGACATGTCGGTTTCCTCACGATGTTTTCCTTCACCGTTCGAGCAATTGTTAAATGCGCACATAGCAAGAAAGTCCATTGGTGCACAGCCCGGGATCGAACCTACGACCTCAGGTATGAGAGTCGCACGCTGAAGCCACTAGGCCAATACTGCCCTATGTAATGATATTATTTATTAATTAATTATATAATGGTAATTACTTAAACTAGAACATAAGAATGGTACTAATAAATTAAATCAAAAATAAACACTAATAATTAAGAGGCATGGCGGTTAACTTCTCTCTAAGAGCTCACATAGGGCCAGCTGCTCTTCGCACATCATCTTTTATTTGTCTTCCTCGTTTTGTTTTGTCATAGCGAGGAAGCCATTCCGTCCCTTTCTTCGTCCCTTTATCTTTATATTCTGCCATAATGTAATTTTGTCATATCCAAATCAATATTTTAATAGAATTAACAGGATTTCTAAACTTTGGCATGTCCTTTAGTTCTTCTTGTTTTACTCTATCTACCTAGAAACCTCTTTTTTTTTTCTTATTATTCTTAGATTCTATTTTGACATGCTCTTAGTTGGTTACGTGTTTTTCAGTGAGTGACCAGGTTTGACATGCGTATATATGCAAGGTAATATACAGGCATTAAATACTTTTCTCTTTTCAAGATTTAGTTTTTCATTACTTCAAAAATAACCAGTATCTTTTCCAAGTATTTGTAACTCTACGGTCCAGTTCTTTGCCAACACAATCTTTATTAGCTATTAAAATTTAATAGGACATTTAATGTCCTAAGTAGACGTACTCATTTACAAATTCAACTTGATCTTCGTGCACGTACAAGTATAGTTCTTAATAAATATGGATTTATTCAATTAAGTTTATAACTTGAAATCAAGTCACGCAATTATTTTAGTGTTACTTACAAAATACGTCAACGAGTTGCTACCGAAAACAGGCCCCGGAATTTTCCGTCCAAATTAAATTAGGAAATTTGCTCGCAAATGCCTTCATTACATCGAGGTTTATTGCCCTGTTTGTATTGTTTGGTCTTGCAAATAATAATTTATTGCAAATAAGTAGGTTTTTTTCTTTAATGCAACGAAGTGTAAATAATTAAATAAATACATAAATTTTCACAAAAACCTGCAAAGCAAGATTCGAAAAATCACAAAATTGTCATTGTTTGACACAATTCTGTTGTTTCTAATCTTTTTCATAACAATTTTCAAAAGAGCAAACGTTACCTATAGCATCACGATTGGCAAGGTACTCGCAAGCCCTTTGGTATAAAAGTGTCACATCAGGTGATCATCCTGTCCGTTTTGATGTTGAAATTATGATTCCTATAATTTTGAGTTATCATAATTAATGCATTTGTAATTTTCAGTAACGATAGTAATTCAGATCTCTAATTAAATTTCATTTAATAAGTTTTTAACCGAATCCTTACAAAAAAGCTAGACTTCAAGTGATAATGAAAACATTTGTTACTACAATTAATCTCCAACATTTATGAACAAACTAAAAAAATCAAATTATAGTCTGTGATAGTTGATAATTTCCTACGATTAATGTCATTAAATAACATTGAATGACAATTCTTCGAAATTCGTTTTTGCTGCATACTATTTACATTCTGTTGATAAAATATTATATATTGTATAAAAACTAAATGTAATATATTATTATATGTGATAGTGGACACCTCATACAAATCTCGGTACGCAATGGGGCTTCAAAGGTAGGAAAAAACCGTATTCAGCAAGAACATTTGTCACCTGACAACGTTGGTGTTAAATCACTGAGCCATCGATTCTATTGTATCGCTTCAACAAATCGTTATCGTTTTCAATAAAGTAGAAATTGGATGTGCCAAGCGTGGGCAATTTTGGTTGTCGTGAAAGTGACAAGTCGCAATAATGAGTGCTAAATTTGCAGTATTGTATAGAAAATTTGTTTTGTTATAAACATGTAACATGTATTGAACATGTTTGTGTGCCGTACTTATTTGCACTTTATACTTTATCAGTGAAATAATATCGTTGAATTTATTATCGTTTATTTTCATTATAAGTACCAGTTAGACATGTTGCGTAAAGACAGTTTGGTAACCTTTAACTACAAAAGCTAAGCAAAATACAAAAAAATAAGAAGCTGCTGAAGAAACAGGTACGTGTGGTAATCTACCGGGACGCTCAGCACCCGGTGGCGGAGGCCCAGGCTTGCCTTCGTATTCCTGAGTTGCCTTACTGAGCTCAAAAACTATGCAGTTCCATTTTTTAAAAGGCTGGCAACACACTAGCGCTCATTCTAGCAATGTCCATGGGCGATATCAATTAACATCAGGGGAGCCTAGTGTCAGCCATCGATTAATTACTATTGTTTCTACGAGTTAAAACAATAGTATTTAATGGATAACAAAACCTTTAAAGATTTGTAGATACACAGAGAGATACAATAAAAGGCACTCCACAAATAAATTCGAAATTAGCTTAAAATTTAAACATTTTCATTTAAGAGGGTTTGTTGAATGTTACGGAATTATCCGCAACACGATACGGCCCGCGTCAGTTTGAGCGAAAAAATTAAGAAAAACCTTCCAAACACGATTTTCCACTTAACATTAAGTGTTTTCGGCTAAATTAAAATGGATCCTTGGAGAAAAAGTGTTTAATTATTTCTATACAAGAATTAAAACCCGGATTTGCAACCGCTGCGATGACGAAAAACTGGTATTTCAAAAAACTCTGTTGATGATAATTTTCATCATAGAAAATATTAACAAATATTGTAATAAAACTCCCCAGACTGATTTCGTCACTAATCTCTCTAAGACTAGTAGTTCATGCAGAAATTTATGGGCCTCTCTGGTTTGGGCACAAAGAGCTCTATTATATCTGTAATAACACACGCCGGCTGCCCACTGTAAGTACTTTTGCAACTTCCTTCAAGGGAAGAGCGTACCAGTTCTTAAAAAGCCGGCAATGCACTCGCGAGTTCTGTGACATATCAGAAATCCCTGCCCGTTTTGTTCTTACTCGTTAATACATATAATAATAGTAATAGTTTATTGTGGAAAACATAGTATGCTCTAATTTCATGTTATGAATAACATTTTTTGTTATTTCTGCCACTATAAATATTTGTTAAATCAGGTAGATTTTTGCTATTTTTATACATGAATGTTTGTAAATTTTCATTCAAAGCAGTAAACAGACATCAACGTTGCTTTTATTGTACAATTTACACGGCTCGAAAAACAATTCCTGTGAAATTTTAATTTGCGGGTATTATAATTTAGATCAAAAATTGAATCAGTGATTCCGTAGGTTTTATTTTTTTAACTAGAATAATAGGATTAACTTTAAGATTTTTCAGCTTTAGCTTCGTGTTCTTTTGTACTTTGTTGGCAAAGTCACTGCCCAATCTGTTCTTTCAAATCTTTAAAACCATACAATGGAAATATAAAACGGCTTCCTTGGATAGTCGGGATAAAAGTTGTACATAGTGTACATTGATAATGCACTCTTAGCTTTTTTAATTTTTTAACACTTACACTACCTTCCTACTTATACATGGGATCATGAAAATAAAATAAAAAACCGGGACTCTGATGATCACAGACTGCAGTATACGCTATCTGCAATATCACAATTCTAGATGTTGTATGGACACAATTTTAGTGCATGCGTTGTTGGGTTTTGAAAAATACATTTAAATACAATTATTTAGAAAGAGAACTTACTCTTTCTAAATATTTGTATTTCCCAGGTAAGACCTGCACCGGCGGGTCAATTCCACAGCTCGCTACTTTGTAAAAAGAATATGCTTATTCAAGCGGACCAAGAAGTTTTCCAACGATCAAAGTAGTATGGTGTCCCGTTTACCCCACATCATATTAAAAATACTAATCAGCATGTTTACCTTAATCCAAGAGTTGGTCAACTATCAATTAATACTTTCTTGACAATGTTAGTTTTCAAAGTTAAGCTTCTTACGCTATTCGTTACATTGTATTCGTAAAGGAATCAATAGCCAATACTGAAAAGCGCGGTCACGCCATAAAATTTTCATTGCTTTCTCTAGTTTTAACAGTTTAAAAAAATATCAAATCTGTCAGTTCGTTGGTGTTGCTAACTGACTTCCATATTGGCTGAAATATTTAAAAAAACTTTACCTATACTGTTGGTTTCAATTAGCGAATAGTAAACTAGTTTAGTAGAAGAATACATCATACTAAATTGAAAGCATGATATGATTTAAAAAGACTTAGAAATTATGAGACCTGCGTTATTGAGAACGATTTTTTTGTGTAATCCAAAGTTTTTTGACTTATAATTCATAGGAACGTATACAAACTATATATATGTGTATTTTATATAAGTATGCATCGAAGAGTATTTGAAAAAATATTTTCCAAGAAATTTGAAGCTAAATGTATAATATATGGCTCTGGTAAGAGTTCATACACTGTGCGTGATCTATCCATCATTTTATTTTGAGAAAGTGCGCGGAATACAAATCTGTTTATTTCTGTGACTTCATCGCATTACAGATACTTTTATATCGTTTGCGTATACTTTAGATAAAACACCGATGTACGATAACACTCTATTATATTATTTGTGTTGTATCTAAGTAGAATATCAAATAGCTGACGTTAATCAACGAAGGGGTTGAGAAGTGCGAGTGAAGTATGTGCAATGGCAGGTTTTATTGTTGTTAAGGCCTTGGTGGTAGAATCCCTCGCATCGACCATACTCCCACGTAACGGAGTTTTATTTACACCTAGTTATCAACAATGACGTTAAGAGTTTTAGTTTAATATTATTAAGAAATATGACGATATCTTTACACACATAATATTTAGGCTTTCATAGCAGTTGAAATCTGTGAATACATTACTTAGTGTTTTGTATCTATTTAGACTTTTACAATATAAGAAAATTGAATGTTGTGGAAAACATCTTACCTGAAATACTTGGATTTTTTTTCATTGTCATTTTCACCTTAGCTTTATCATATTTTCAGAAAGAGATGAACGTTTACTGTATGTAAACACTGTACTGTGCACCTTTTTACGAAAGCAGGTAATGTTATATAATATATATGTCGCGGATTAAACGCGATTAGTAATTACATACTTTAGTGATCTTACATGGCCCATTAAATTTTTCACTTAACTCGTTAATTATACGTCAAAACGTATTTTACTACTTTTTGCCTGCTCGTCCATCCTACTTTTAGCTAATTTTCTTACTTCTGTCTAATTCTGATTCTCACTAGTATCAAGATCTATAGCCAGATAGTTTACTCCAGGCGTACTTTTGTAACAGCCAAATAATAACTGAAACTGACTCTTAGTCGTACTTTCCGAAACAGTACAATTCAAAGCTAATTGAGCTACACCGCTAACAGATTCCCAAGATATGTTTTCATGATTTTCAGAAATTGTAAAACAATTAGTTATAACGGACATTAGACGCTCTACTTGCCCGTTAGCACGACTGACGCTACTGGCGATTTCATGTATGTAATTTAATAGACCTACATGGTCTATTGAATTGTTGAAATGTATGTATGTATGTATGTAGAGACTCCGTTTCCGCAATTAGACTCTTAGCAGGTCCGTTGTGCGTGAAGTCCTGGCTAACTAAGCCAGCCTAACTCCTTCCAGAAGCACAGAAGCTTCCTGGGCACTTCGCAGGCTTCTCGGAGCGACCTCACTGTTTTGAGGTTTTTCTGTACGTTGTTTAGCCACAGCCTCGCATTCCAGGACTACGTGGGTGACTGTTTCCTCTGCGCTGAGACAGCCTCTGCACACGGGGCTATCTGTCAAGCCTAGGACAAAAAGATGTTTGTTGAGGAGACAATGGCCCGTGATTGTACCTATCATTGTTCTGAGATTAGTTCTGTTAAGGTTTAGTAGTTGTTTTGTCATTTTTGGGTTAGCTGCCGGCATAACCATTTTGGATTGCCTACAGTCCTCACTTCGTGACCAGCGTTGTTGCTGGAGTTCTTCTGATCTTTGGCGAATCCATGCTCGCACCTGCGAGAAGGGCAAGGGTAGGAGAGGATACGGGCCAGCAGGCAATATGTCCGAGCCTCTTCTCGCAAGTTCATCGGCAGCATCATTGCCAAGAGATCCACTATGTCCTTTAATCCACTGTAGGGTAACCCTGTTTGTCAGGGCTATTTCCTCCAGTGCATTATGACATTCTAGTACCAGCAAATTGTTTGTCGTTTTGCTTGCTAGTGCCAACAGCACAGACGCACTGTCGGATACAAACTTAATGCAAAAGTTGTTAACTCTTAGTCGCTGCACGACTCTGGCTGCTTCTGTCAGGGCGACACATTCGCATTGAAAAATCGAGCTGTACGTGCCTAGAGATAAGTGTGTGTTAATGTTGAGATCCAAGGAGAATATGCCAGCGCCGGAGCCGCGCCCTGTTTTTGAGCCATCAGTTATATTCGAAGCTCATTCAGAATCGATCGATCACATTTCTCTTCTTTCATTTGGACCTGGTATTTCTTGTTTATTATATGTTGGTTAACGATCCTATCGCATGGCGCGGCTATTAGAGGTTGGTACTCTATTGCCCTGTTGTGCGCTGTGTGTGCGCTATAGTGATTTTTGCCCCATAGATCCAGTATCATAAGCCTAATGGCTGCTAATGCTGCCTCCTGCTGTATGTGTAGATCCAGGGGTACAATTTTTAGGGCTAACTCCATTGCTGCAGTTGGTGTTGTTTTCATGCAACCACTGGTAGCCGATAGAGCGAGCCTTTGGAAGCGCCCAAGTTTCGTTATTGTCGTTTGTAGTTCTGTTCTCGGCCACCATACCAGGGCACCATAAGCTAGCATTGGCCTTATTACGGCAGTGTATAGCCATAGGGTGATTTTGGGTGATAGGCCCCATTTGACGCCTAGCATCTTTTTGCATTGATAAAAGGCGATCGTTGCTTTGTTTAGTTTATGTTCAAGGTGTTTGTTCCATAGCAGTTTACTGTCCAGAATCACACCTAAGTATTTAACACTTTCTTTTAGTGTTAGTTCAGTGTTGAAGAGTTTCGGTAGCTTGTGCGGTCCAAGAACTCTCCTGTTTGTAAATAGCACTAGTTCCGTTTTTGATGGATTGACAGATAGCTCGTGCTGATTGCACCATCTCTCAATTACTCTGAAAGCCCTTCTCATGAGATCACATAAGGTGCTTTCAAAGTTTCCCGATGCTAAGATAGCTATGTCATCCGCATACCCTACTGTGTAAAGATTGATAGCATTGAGTTCTGTAATGAGGTCATTTACCACTAGATTCCACAAGAGCGGCGAAAAGGACGCCACCCTGTGGACAACCCCTGCAGACAATCCCTCTTGTATTTACGGTGATCTGTATAGCTCGTTGTTTTAACATATTATTGATCCACTCTGTAAGAGTCGTTGGTACTCCACAAGATACAAGCGCTCTAGTAATGCCCGCGAAATTCGTTTTGTCAAAGGCACCTTCAATGTCAATAAATGCGCCAAGGGTTGACTGCTTTATCTTCAATGAGTTGCCTATGCGGGAAACAACGTTATGGAGTGATGATTCCGTTGATTTGCCTGAGCTGTAGGCATGCTGATTGGGATGTAGAAAACTACCCTTATCCTAATCTAGATAAAACCCGACCACGAATCTCCAGATCTCCCAGCCTCTCCAGCGTCTTGAGAAAGAATGAAGTGAGACTGATGGGCCTGAATGATTTTGCCTGGGTAGAGTCCTCTCTACCCGGTTTCGGGATAAAAATGATTTTCACTTCTCTCCATTTCAGAGGTATATAGCGGTGAGCTAAGCAGGCTCGAAATACTGGTACCAGATGGTTCACCAAGATATTCCCACTCCATCTTAGTAGACCTGGGAATATGCCGTCCAAGCCAGCCGCTTTGAATGGTAGGAATAAGTTGATTGCCCATGTTACTTTTTCTTTCGTGATTATTTTGTCAGCTACCTGCCAGTCGGAGTTGATGCTGGTTCTTTCCGAATGGGGTTGCCATGATTGCTCGTTGGTAATTACACAGCCTGGAAAGTGAGTATCCAGTAGCAATTCACAGGTTTCAGTTTCGGTTTTTGTAAATGTTTGGTCTGATTTTTTAAGGCAACCTATCGAGTGATGGGTCTCACTGGAGAGACACGATTTGACTCTACTTGCCTGGTAATTGTTTTCAATACTAGTGCAGAAGTGCCTCCAGCACTCTTGCCTTCTAATACGAAGAAGTTTTTTGAATCGCCGTCTTGCGACTGTGTAGTGGTCCCAGTCGGAGGGTAACATTGTGTTACTCGCTCTATTGAAAAGCTTCCTGACTTTCCGGCGGTGCCTTTCCAGCTCGGGGCACCACCAGTTCTGTTTACCCCCCCATCTTGGGATGGTGAGGGGACACGACTGCTCATAGCTTGTCAGGAGTAGGGACGTTAGGTTGTTAACATGTTTATCTATGTCCTGTACGTCAACGTTTGTTGGTATCGTTAGTTTGTCTACCCCGGAGCTGACAAGTCTGTAAAATTTTGCTGAATCAAGTTCTTCGAGGTATTCTTCTTGGTTGTGGTTTAGGTAGTTCCCCTTTGATTGCAAAGCGGATCCACCTATGATCCGAGCATGATAATTCTCTTGATACGTGCCAGTCCTGTATGTGATTTGTCAGGCCTGCCGTTATCAATGTTAATTCAATTATGGTATGTGAACGCGCGTTGATGAAGGTTGGTTCTGAACCGATGTTTGCTAAGATAAGATTATTACTAAGAATGAAATTAAGCATATTCTCACCTCGAGCGTTGGTATTACTGTTACCCCATAGCGTGTGGTGTGCGTTGGAGTCTACTGCGATGATGAGCTCCAGTTGGTCCCTCTCGCAGTAGTCGGCCAAAAGGCTGAGTTCCGGAGTGGGTACATCCTCGTCGCCCGGTAAGTAGGCTGACGCCAGGACGATATCTGGTTGCTCGTTTCTGGGTAACGTAACAGTTGTAAGGTCCCTTGAACATAGTTCGTTTATTAATAATGCTGGTACATGTTTAGGTATTATTATGCAGGTTCTTGGGTTACTTACGGAGGTGTCCAGTAGAATTTTACCAACAGTGTTACCCAGACCGCATATTTTGCCATTCCGGATCCACGGCTCCTGGATCGCAGCGATGGTCTTCGGGTTGGTTTCCAGTAGTCTGCGGAGGGAAGCCGTCGCTGTTTGACTATACTGGAGGTTGGCTTGAATGAGGTCAGTTCGGCGAGGGGGAGGAGCGCAGACAGCTGTCGCTGAGTTCACTCCCCCCCCTGTCTCCTGAAATAACTCTTCATCAGAGGTTAGATGTGCCGCCTCCATGGGGGACTGAGTTTCGGCTGTTCGGTTATCCACAGCCTTCCCCTTCGGTGACATGGGAGGCACTGGCCCCGACGTCGCCGTCCCCGATGTACTCGCGGTGGTGACAGGTGGGGCTTCAGCTACCTGTGAGGACTCCTACTTTTCTAGGATCCGGATATAAATGTTCCCCAACAGGTAGTATATCCGCCTTTCCTGTGCTTTAATCGTTATGATCTCGGACTCCGGTACACGAAGGAAGAGAGAGACACCTGTTGGGTCCTGTGTTCTCCTTTCGTGTGTAAGGGTCCATGACCTAATGTTTAAGTGGCGGTTTTGCCTCGTTACAATTCTCATTAGGCTCTTCGTACTACAAGTGTACTCTGGAACATGTAACAGACACGGAACCTTTTTTGGGATTGCGAACTGAGGCCGAACCACTAGTTTGGTATCGGTTATGGGGTTGTTGATGACTTCGCAGGTTCTGGTTAGCCACCTCATTGCGAACGCTTCCTCGCACCAAATCTTGAGGACACCGTCCGAGAAATGGGCTTTACCCCGGAACCGGATGTCATTTGGTTCTGTTGTCAGGGTAGCATCATAGTCCGCCATTAGCTCGTCATGTAGCTTACCCTGGATTTGTAGGCGGATATCTTCCGCTTGTTCTGGCGTCATATCTAGGAAAGGCTCAGTCATTACGGCAACACAAAACTCATTAGCTTTGTATGATGCTGCCGCTTCCGCGTAACTCGCCGAAGTCCCTCCCACCGTACGAGGTTTATTGGGTTTTATCCTTTTCCGTTCTCCGGTCGGTGTTACGGAGTCCTCCGGCCGTACGCGTTTCTGGCCTTTCGTCGGTTGGTTGGTTTTTGGTTTTTTGGGGTTGTTGTTGGCTGGGTTCTTAGGTACCCCTTTCCTTCCACCTGTTGCCGTGGTGGCTTCAGGGGCTGGTTTAGGGTCCACTGGTGGCCCTTGAGCGGTGCTTGACCGCTTCTGCCATTCTGCCGCCCTGCGGGCTTTGTTGAGTCGACGCCTCTTTGAGGCGCTTAATACCCTGGTCATAGCGGGTTCCTGAATAGCGGTTTTCAGGGCCGTCATGTCCATGGACGAGGACGGTGCACCAGGTGCATTCGCCATCGCAGTCTCAGTCTCCCGCATCGGTTTTGCCGCAGGTGCCTCACCTTCAGACGCAGACTGTTTTGTTGCATCATCCAGAGTTGCTACCTTTGGCTCAACCGACGCAGTCGACCTAGCCGCAACGGTGGACGCTTCCTATTGCGGTGGTGCAGTTTGTTCCGCCGGAGAGGGTACGGTCCTGGGAACAGCCTGGTGTGGCTTTTCCACAGTTGATTCCCTTTCCTTCGGAGTTATGGACGCTGCCCGAATGGGTGCATCCATATGTGAGATGGGGGCATCTGAGTGTCGTGCCACTGGTGACATGCACCGTGGCTCGTCCTGAGACGCCACCCTGGGTTTATTGGTTTGTTTCTTTTGTTTTGGTTTATTTTTAAAAATTGCCTCTTTATCCATGAGGTTAAATTAAAATAATTTCGCCGTTGGAGCTCTCCACCCGCCACGGAGCCCTCAGTCGGGGACGTCGCTTGCTCAACAAGCAGACGTCAGAGCTACTCCTCCGGTATAGAGCCAGCGTGTAGGCAGGTAGACGCGTCCGCACGCCGCAAGGGAGTACGGGGCTGTTTGCATCACGAGACAATGATGCCCACTAACCCCGAGTCCCGTGCCGCGCCGACGGTCCCCCCCCCACACCCCGACTCTCGCTAGGTAGCTCGCTTATGGGATACCACAGCCGGTTGACCAAGGGTAGCTAGTCCCTGGCCTCCCGTGTGAGGGGAAATCCAGACCAAAGAGGTGTGTTGTGTGCAGCGCACAACTGTTGTCCGGCGCACTGCTACACTCAACCACCAGGATTCCTTCATCCCCCCGTACGGGTCCCCGCGCACGGCACAAACACGCGGGAGGTCATTGACTGTCCACCGTCCTGTCTTCTTGGACGATGAACTCGCAAGGACATGACCTCTCCATCCCTGCAAAGGTCTGCTTGGTGGTTTCAGTTGCGTCTATTACTTAAGGTATTAGACCAAGAACGGGGTCGGCAACCTCGAGAAGGTTAGTCCACCAAACTTGCCTTGGGGATCTCAGCGACGTGCGCTACTCCCAAGACCACGCTACCCTACCCATCAGAAGGATGTGGTAGAGTAGGTCTGTACCTGTGCTACCATGCAAAGGGAAGCGAAGCAAAGCAAGCATGTCGTGCAGGGAACCGTAAAAGCGTAGGCCCAGACCCCCCCCCCCTTCAATAGACCATTCTTTGCAAAGTTTTTTTAAAATCTTGTCCCGTGAATGAGGTCCCCTGATCTGATATAATTCGCTTAGGTGGTCCGAACATATGAACTAAGCTTTTAAGGGCTTCACAAGCTGATCGCGAAGTTAAATCCTTGACAGAAGTTAGGTCACAGAACTTTGTGAATGCGTCAATAAAAATAATCAAATCAGTTAATCGAGAGTAAATCAACTTTACGTTTTACCATCTACAATTCCAAGAACAGTGGGCCTATTCGGTAATTGTTACTATACCGCCGTCTCGCACTAATAACTAATCTGATTTACGCTTAATATAAAATACAAGACGCATTGACACTTGCATCGCGTAAAATCTTAGCGCCGTCGCTTTTAAGAGAGGTGTTTAACCATCTATCTACCTAAGATTACGTCATACTGGAGCAAATGTGAATCGACAATGACAAATGTTGGACAAATGGAACCCATCAAACTCAGGAACAAAAAGAAAAAGCGGTACGAAACCAATACCTCTAAGGTGGCTAAGGGAATGTTTCTTTCATATCTGGTAAATAATAATTTGCGATCTCTATTAATCAGTGAATTTTCTGAACCACTGTTAATGAGTGCTTACAAAGAATAACTGCCTATGCAAACTTCAAACATTGACCTTATGTACAAACATTGACCAATTTTGATTGTAACTTAGAAACTTTTAGCTTTTGTTCTCGTTGCTTTAGTACAAGTAGATTTAGAATTTTCATGTTTGTAGCAATAAGAACATCACGCAACTATTGTTCACTAGATTTATCAACAGACGTGCGAGGGTGGGTACCCTCATTTTAATTTTATTACAAAACGATAAGCAGTGTCGTTTTAAAATATCCTACCTTATTAAAAAAAATGGCAACAACGACCTATAGTAACCTCGATTATTTAAGGGTGCTTAGTAGCTTCATATTCATCACGGACCTTGTCCTTGTCACTTGAATTTTAGGGTACGTAAACATACGGTCGGTGCAGCGGTACCTTGGGGAGTTGGAGACCAGCGGCGTAAACGTGGTCTACTTCTCCTACTCCCTACCAGCGGAACGGCAGCTGAAGGTGGCGGTACGGGGTATTCCGGCGGACACGGAACCCGAGGCTATCATATCAGAGCTGCGCGACCTCGGGTTCGAGCCGGAGCATGCTCAGCCCATTCGAGCCAGGAAGGGGAGACCGGGATGTATTTTCCTGGTCATATTACGCCGCACCCCCGACCTCAGACCCGCAATCTACGGCATAACAGAGCTGTTATGCATTCCGGGGGTGACCATCTAGTCCTGGCGGGGCAAAAGGGGCCCCGCTCAATGCCACCGATGTCAAGGTTTCAGACACTCCTCGCACCAATGCCACCGGGCCATGGCCTGTGTGAAGTGCGGGGAGGGACACCGTACCGCCGACTGCCCCCTACCTAAAGGGGCCACGCCGAGATGCGCCAATTGCAAGGGGGCGCATCCGGCCAACCACAGCACGTGTCCGGTGCTGAAAGAGGAGGCGCGCAACAAGCGCGCTGGCACGGTGGCGCTAGTAGCACGGGGCATGGGCGCCTCTGAGGCGTGCGGTCGACGTCGCGGTGGTCGCGGTGGACGCGGCGCACATGGCGCACATGGCGCGCCTGGCGCTGGCGGCGCACGTGGCGCGCGGGGCGTATTTGGCGCCCGCGGCGCACATGGCGCACCTGGCGCGCCCGGCGTTGGCAGCGCCCGCGGCGCACATTGCGCACCTGGCACACCTGGCGCGCCTAGCACACACGGCGCCCAAGGCGCACTTAGCGCCCGCGATCTGGCGCACCTGGCGCTCGCGGCGCACATGGCGCCAACGCTCCAGCACCTGTATCAGCTGCCCAAACACAGCGGAGGGGCGAGCCGCGCGAACACGCGCAGGCTGACCCGCGTGCTCATGGGCAGCACTTTCCACATCCGCAGGAGGTAGAGATGGTCTCCTACCCCGCGGAGCCTCCTAGCCAACGCCGACGCCGCAGAGGTGGGAGAAGAAGAGGACGTGGGGGGTTACAACCCCCCGCCCCCCCGAGCGCGGAACAGCCGCGCACGCCGAGGCTGGCCCCAGTAGGGCTGCCGCTGACTCCGCTCCAGTCACTGGAGCCACCAGAGCCGCTGACCAGCGCGCCGCACGCCCCCGCAGCGGGGGCCCACTGAGGGGCCAGACGCTCCCCAGCGAGACGGCGATCGCTGAGGCGGTTGACAGGGCGGTCACCACATTGCTGGGCGCCCTATACCCGACCCCGTCTGAACCGACCTACGGAGGACGCCGGTCGCGCAGTCGAGGCGTGAGGCAACGAAGATGAACTTACGCCTCCTGCTCTGGAACGCCGTCGGCCTTCGTGGTAAAAGCCACCACTTGCGTCACATCCTACGCACACAAGACGTGGATGTGGCGCTCATTTCTGAGACGCACCTGCGCCCCACCAACCGACTGCGTGCTGCGGGCTACTACGTCTACCGCGTAGAGCACCAGGCGGCCAACGGGGCACCCATGTGCGGACTGGCGGTGATGATACGGTGACGGATCCCTCACCGCGCAATCCCGCCAGTCAACGGCGATAAGATCCTGACGCTGGGGGTCGAGCTAGAACTGGGCTGCCAGCCCACAGATGTGCTAGCTGTCTACGCTCCCCCCGGCCCCAACTTCACACCGGCTGAGCTGGAGGCCACGCTCAGCCAGAAGCCGACGCTCCTCGTGGGTGACTGGAACGCCAAGCACATCAGCTGGCACTCCCACTCCAACAGCTCGCGGGGCAACCGGCTTCTGCAGTATGCCGAGGCTCGCGGCTACCAGGTGTGCGGGCCAGATGCCGCCACCCACTACCCACGGATTAACACTTTCAGGCCGGACACCATCGACTTGGTGGTGCACAACCGGCCTGAGCTCTACCTGGCGCAGGAGGTCCTGATGGACGAGTACCAGTCGGACCACCAACCAGTGCTGTGATTTCTCGCGGGGGCACCATCCCCGCCCGCACGCAGCTGGAGGGTCACCGACTGGAATGCCTTCGAAACAATACTCGAAGGCACCACCGCGCCAGGCCCACCGGACATGACACCAGGCGCTGTTGACGACATGGCGGAGTCCATGACGCGGCAACTTCAGGCGGCTCTGGCGGAAGCGACGACCACGCGTCCGCCGGAGGTTATACGCCCGGATCTCGCTCCGTTCGTGCTGAGGCTGATCAAGCAGAAGCGCGCGCTCAGGAGGCAGTGGCAGCGCAATCGCTGCCCTGTGCTGAAGACAAAGCTGAACCGCCTCGCCGAACGGGTTAAGAACGAGTTGGCTGCCCACACCCAGCGCTCCTGGGAGCAAGCGCTGGGGGAGGCGACCACTGAACCCACCCGCCTTCACCAACTCTGCCGCCGCCTCTACCGGACTCCAGAGCCAAAGCGTCCACTACGCAACAGCAACGGCGCCATCACCTATGATGACAACGATCGGGCCGAAATCTTCGCCGAACACCTCCAGCGCCAATTCTCGCCGAACGCCGCGGCATGTCCAGCGCGCGTCGCCGAGGTCGAGAGCGCTGTCGAGGACTGGCTAGCGCGCCCGATCCCGCCCGATGACGACCCCATAGCCTTCTCGCCTTCACAAGTGCGGAAGGCGATACTCCGGCTGCCTCTCAAGAAGGCGCCGGGACCAGACGGCATCACCCACCAGGCGCTGCGCCATCTACCCATAAGGTGGATAGTTGCGCTGGCGCGCCTCTTCACAGGGATCATCCGGTACCTACACTTCCCTAGGACCTGGAAGGAGGGCAAGGTGATCCTACTGCCGAAGCCCGGAAAGGACTACACCCGACCGGAGAGCTACCGGCCTATCACCTTGCTCTCAACTCAGTCGAAGCTGTTCGAGAGGCTGTTGCTGCAGAGGACCTACAAATACCTGCAGCCGAGGCCCGAACAGTTCGTCTTCCGCGGCGAGCACAGCACCACGCTGCAGCTGACGAAGGTGCTCTACGCTGCAGCCACGGCCCTCAACAAGAAGGAAGGGGCCGCTGCCGTGATGCTGGACATGGAGAAGGCCTTCGACCGTGTCTGGCACGACGGCCTCGTGCTGAAGCTCGCCGAGTCTCCGCTGCCCCGCCGCATAGTCGCGGTGCTCCGCGCCTTTCTCACCGATCGCACGTTTCACGTTGCGACGGGAAAGGCTGCGTCGAGACCGCGACCCATCACGGCGGGCGTTCCACAAGGCAGCGTGCTATCGCCGCTGCTATACACAACCTACACCGATGACGTCCCGTGCCCGAGCGGGTGTACACTGGCCCTCTTCGCCGACGACACGGCGTACGTGGCCACCTCACTCAGCACCAAAACAGCGGCGGCGAAGCTCCAACGCGCCCTGGACCTCCTGCCAGAGTGGCTGGACAAGTGGAGACTAGCCGCCAACCCGACCAAGACTCAGGCGATCGCCTTCGGCCAAAGTAGGCTGCCACCGCCCCTGCGGTTCCTGGACAAGGACGTGCCGTGGAAGACGCCGGTCACCTACCTTGGGGTCACCATCGACCGGCAACTGTCCATGCGGCACCATGTCAAGAGGATCGCAGGAAGAGCGAAGGGGGTGTCGAGCAAACTCCGCCCCCTATTCACCGGCAACCTACCGATCCGTATTAAGCTCGCGCTGTACAAGCTGTACGTGCGCCCACATCTCACGTACGCGGCGCCGGCGTGGTTCTCCTACACTAAGGAGTCCAACCGGAAGAGACTGCGCGCCGTGCAGAACAACTGCCTGAGGCGCGCAGTGGGGGTCCCCCGCTACGTGAGAAACGCCACCATAGCGCGAGACCTGCGGATGGAGTCCATCGACGAGTTCGTCGCGCGACTCGCGAAGGGGATGTTCGATCGAGCGGATGGCTCTCAGCATCCCCATCTCCAAAACATCGCGCCATGGCACTCCAGGCCGCCAGATCGCCTGCGGAATCCGCGTGAGCTACTCTCGGCGGATGCCGACACCACCGGACAGGACACCAGGACAGCAGCCGCGGCTTCGACCGCTGGTCGCCTCGCTAGGCCTCCCCCGGGATTACCGGAGGTCTCACCCGGCGGAGCTTGACCGCGAGCCGCGCAGCTAGCTGCCCGACATCACCGACCAAGACACCAGGGTCAAGTAGAATTCAAAAAAATGAATAAAAAATAAAAATAACAAAAAAAAATTAAAAAAATTAAAAAAAATTAAAAATACATGTAAAAATACAAAAAAATAAATAAAAAATAAAAATAATAACTCTACTTGACCCCACCACCACTTGCCCCCACCAAGGGCTATAAGCCCGCCCCCGTACCGCCCTGTATCAGCAGCGCGCGAACAAACAAACCACCCGAAAAGGGCATACGCCCAGAACGGGTTTAAGCATCCCCCTCGCGAGGGAGGATGTTAGCAATTACCACTCAGCTAACCCGAACACAGTTAATTACTTATTACCGACATGGAATCTCTACTCGTCTTTGTATCGTTATCTATGATTTACTGTCAAAGAACAGTTCCATCATGTTATCCTAGATTTTTTTTATAGAGAACTCTGAATGCCAGAGGGCTCGCGAGTGCGTTGCCCTTAAGAATTGGTACGCTCTTTTCTTGAAGGACCCTAAGTAGAATTGGTTCGGAAATTCTTCAGTGAGCAGCTGGTTCCACAAAGTGGCAGTGTGTGGCAAAAACTGCCTTGAAAAACGCGCAATTATGTAACGGCGGACGTCGAGGTGATACGGATGGAATTTCATATTCTGCCTCGACGTCCGATGATGAAACTCAGCTGCAAAATGTCATATCTTTGTGTGAAATCGACTGTGCAGCGTTTTTGTGAAGCCGAGTCGTATTAATCTTTACAAATTTTGCTATCCCGCTGTGGTTTTAAACCGTTCATACAATTCGTTCGATCTCCCTCAAGGCGTGTTTGTTTCCTATCTCTGCTATTAAACCGTTTAATCGCAGCAAAAGCCCTAGAGGACCGTCCCTTTATACTGATAGTGGATAGCGGAAGCGAATCTACCTAGATTTATGTTTCTAGCAATTTAACTTGATTTGTCGCCTTTAATGTATCTTTTTAGTATTGAAAGAACCCTTATACGTCTTTGATAATATTGGAAACCGCTATAAGATGGTATGTATATGTACTAGCTGAACTTAAAACTAAGAGAAAAATCCCCTCATAAAACTTTTTATGTCAGGTTGGTTTTGGTGCCGACACTTATATCATCCTTCCTCTCGAACAATAACATGAATATAATTAAGACTTGAGCAGTGCTGGCTTAGTGGCATCAGTCTGCGAGTCTCATCCCTGAGGTCATAGGTTTGATCCAGGGCTGTGCTCCAATGGACTTTCTTTCTATGTGCGCATTTAACATTCGTACAAACAAAGGAAAACATCGTAAGGAAACACACATAGGTCTTAGACCCAAAAAGACGGCGTGTGTCAGGCACCGGAGGCTAATCCCCTAATTTGCCTATCAGTTTGATAAATGATCATGAAACAAATTTAGTAATCTGAGGTTGTAGTGCCACTGATTTATTTATTTATAATTAAGACTATACTGCAAATGTATAAATGCTTAGACGTAGAATGTGTTGTAATATACCTACTCTCGCAATAAGAGTCGACAATATATTGTGAAATTTAATAATGCCAAAATCAAGAATTATATCTTAAGTCTCTGGCTACGTGCTGCTGTATATACCTATAAGTTCCGAAAAAATACGCAGAAAGTAAAACGCAGTAAACAATGAACGATTTATACATCTGCAATCTAAAAATCCGCAACATTGTATCACACACTCAAAACATTAATAAAACATCAATTTCAGTTAATGCTTGTGTAAACAGTGTAAATGGCGAAGTTAAGGTAACAACAATTTCATTTCGAGCTTTACCTCGAATTTATGCGCCATATTCTATTATTCCAACGTGTTTATTTGATTAATTACCGTTTATTTTGAATAAAAGTGGACGATATTGTCCTATAACCTCAGTTTGCTACAGAAAATATCTTTCTTTTGCCTATGAACTAAATAACCCGTGAGTTAATTGCATTGAATGTATCTGTAAAATGAAATAATTTTGTTAGTTCTTCGTTACAACTTACATTACACCCATTAAAGTATGTTCAATTCCCGAGAAAAATTATTTATTTTCGTTAGATTAAAAAAAACGCCTACCATCTATAACTATAAATCATGTTGCCAGAAAAGTGTTAATACAATTAACGTAATCGATCTCTTATATACGGATTTACAATTTAAGTATTTTATTCCATCTATCTATAAATATACTAGCTGCCCCTGGCAACTTTGTTTCTCCTTAATGCCTAGCCTGCCTTGTTAGTACATACCAACATGGAACTTTTTGCTATGCTACCCCAGAGACCGTTTGGTTTTCCGGAATGAAAAACTTTTGATGTGAAACATCTATAGCCGCACGTAAAAACGATTTCTGGCGTGGCGACGCATGCCGTGGCGACGCATGCCGTGGCGACGCATCGCCACGCTATATGATGGTATATACATACATATCTATATGCAGTAGTATAATGAAACTAAATGTTTGTTCAATAAATAGTCATCGTTATCTGGAAAACAAAATCGTAATATTTTATTTTATCATTATGACATATTTAGTTCCTATCACAATCTGTAATTTTCTGCATATTACTTCACAGAATAATTTCGATGTTTCACATCTGCCAGGCGTCCCGTGACGGCTCACATTTTTTTTAGGTTTAAATGTGATTTTTCTCTATATAAATCTCAGAGTTCAAGTTATAAGTTCTTAACTAACAAATAAAAATTGAGGTTGATCGTAGTGGGCAGATGAAAATTAAGAGTTGTTTGTATTTTTGTATGTTGTATCATAAAAAAATTGTCTAAATAATTTAATATAATAATAAAAATTTGAATGAACTTACTGAATGTATAAAAATCATCGGTCGTGCCATTTCGGAGGAGTAAAGGAACGAGAAATTTATATATTACATATATTTTATCAATTATCTTCTAGTGAGCCGTGGTAAAATAAAATGAAGGAAAATAAAAAATAAGGAAATATTTAGTGCGTCATTCACAATCAACCTTCTCCGTTTTACGCGAGCAATAGAGTTAAAAGCTGCATCTCACCTACCGCTGTCTTGCGTTTATTGTACTGATGGCAAAACAATTTTTTTTTTTACAGAAATTTAGGCTGCCAGGCACCTGACGTTAAGAGATTGTCCGTAGACACTAAGCTAACTAAGTTTTTAGTTAACTATTTGAGACTAACATATTATACAAGTTTATTTTCCTTAAATTAAATCTACTCACTAATTAAATCACACAGTTCACACTATTCTCTGGCACTTAAGAAGTTGTTGTCAGTCTAATTCATACTTATATCTTGGATATTCAATGAAAAGTGATTAGGCAAAAAATCAAACATTTATTAATTAAGGTAAATGTACCCTTATGAATGTCAATAGATAAATTTACATTAAATGCTTTTCTAATTTTATATTTATTGCCAGTTCTCAAATCAAGGGCGTAGAACGGACGAGGACAACGTAACTCTTTTTAATCGCCAAGCTTATTGTTTTACACATTGTTTGTAAGAAGCTGCAACCATTACACAATGTTTACATGACATCTCTTAAGATGTCAATGTCATTATTAGATAATTAATATTAAGAATAAATAAAAACAAAGCTTTGTTCTGTATCAGCAGCATTGTAATAATAAAGGATCACGTACTTACATTCTCGAGGGAACAACTCGTAAATACTATGCGATAAATTGTAAAAGTAAATGCTGTCAGGCATAGCTCAGACATTTAGTGAGTGAGATAAGGGAATAGATTAAAGAGTACACAGGAACAAGGGGCGCACCCGAGCTGTGCATACCAGACGAGCGCAGAACTAGTGCTCAACCAGCTGACCAACAAACTTCCTATCTTGGTAAGGTTATATAATATTAATATTTCTAATTTTGTTCGTTGTTTAACAATAAAGATTTTTGATGCGAGGAGGTAGACTGCACGTTTATCTAATCGTTGGAGCGATCGTGTTTAGCTCGAATTGGATATTGTTTAAAAGGGGACGCTAAAGTTAGGCTTAGCGAGTGGATAAGCAATGATCACGGATGGTCTAATTTCAAAAGGGAATAAAAACTTTGCCCGCAACGAGTAGACATAGCAAATATTTTATTTGGCTTGGAAAAACAACTCTAATAGTCACTCTACTAAGTGGAATACGCTAGGCGCTCCTTATGACGCATACGTGAGGCATCAGCGATGAATTGACTGTTGCAGTAATAACATGGAATTAGAAGAATAAGGCAGATTTACGACCTTTCGAAAACCAGGTTTCTTAAACCTAGTTTTAAAAGCTTAAAAGTCGTTTTCTAATGAAAAAAATATTTGTGCATTTTCCAAGAAGTTAGATAAAACAGAGGACTGTTTTGTTTTTGGGTTTCAAGATTATTTATTATTATTTAGTTATTAGTTACTTATATGTGATAAAATATGAATAGTACCCGAGTAATTGTAGGGACCGATGTATTAAATCGGAAAGTGTTACCAAAAGACGCAGCGTGCCCTTTGCACACACCAACTGTGTTCAAATTATAAAAAAACGTTCTGACCACAGAGATTGAGGACATGGGCCTAGCCATTAGTAATGGTCAGGTAAGACTGAGTTCACTGCAACAAACACGTGATGAATTAAGGAGACCAGTTGATGATTTAAGTAAAGTAAATCGAAATTCTGAATCTCGGTACCACTCATACGAGTAGGAAAGTTGGCAGTACTCAATGTAATATAACATTTGAGGCATTATTAAATTTAACGTTATAACCGATTACAATGCCCTGACATATCTTGATAACATGAGTCAAAGTCGAAGAATATCAGCACAATTAAATAAGTATAGTATTTGTATATCTCACGTAAAATACTTCAGAACAGGATACTCCCCTTACACGAACGAAACCTATACAACGTCACGTATACGAAAATTCATTAGGACATTAACTATTAATTTATTAATTGGTAGCTTGATATGAGTTACAACTGTTAGGCTGACTATTATGGAAAGAACACATATGTCCTTGCAGAATATTTGATGCCTTAGCCTGGCGAGTGGTTCCCTGATGGGATTCGATCTTGCTTTGATGTACAATAATGAAGTCATACTTGCTATGTGAAATGAATGTAATAATGGATGCGACTGCAGTTTTATCTAAAGTAATTGATGCGCTCTTACTTTCGATATAAGTAATATTAATTTAACGTTATAGTAACAGTCAATGTAATTTTCAGACGATGATGATGATGATGATGACGACGATAGTTCTTACCCAGAAAAACTAATGGTCAAGGCTGATGTGCATGTGTTGCTGGAGATATCATTTGATCAGCATTAAGATTCAGTGGTCACTACGAGGGCGAGGACGCATCGCTGTCTGGAGAGGCGGTACAAGCAGAAGAATCTCAAGTGATGCATAGGAGTAAGGGACACCGGACAATCAGTCCGTAAAAGGACGGTGTGCTCCCGCACTTTTTAGGCGCTCGCACCAGATATACACGTTACTTATAGTTATTATTTTTCACACAGTGTGGTTAAATAAAAAAAACCCGAACAGTCTCTGGGGTAGCTTAGCAAAATGTTCCAGGTTGGTATGTACTAAAAATCAAATAAAATCACATTAATAAGAGACCAAGTTCACGGGGGCAGTTAGCTTTGTAAAAAAAAATTGCATATTGGATATGCTAACCGTACAAGTGACGGTAGTCATTAGTTGTATTGTGGAATGGAGTGCTATTGAGGTCTCGATTCCTTAGTACGACTACAAACCTATGCATCTAGGTTTTACGACTACAATTTTATATCTAATCTAAATGTCCTTAATTTCTGAACACTAATCGGTATTTGAGGTTATTCAGTATGTGATATGTAGGAATTTTAGAATATATTCAAAATATAATTTATAAATTTACCACTTTTAATAAAATACGAATGAACACAAAAGACACATAAGTAACGTGACGTGACGCAAAGATATATGAAACAGATGGTTCTTAATTTAAATGTGATAATAATCTATTCCAAATTTAAAAAACTAAATCTTAGCTCCAACAAGTGGCTGAAAAACCAATAACAATCTAAGTACCCACATCTTTATTTGCCCGTCATACCCACGCCCGTACTTGAAAAGGGTCTATTTGTAGTTGAGATCATTTTTTTTTCAAGAAAAATCTTCTGTACATACGTCTACCAATGCATACTATATTTTATGTCAATTGCCCATCGATTTACAGGACACGTTATGATGTAGTTAATACATATGTGGTAGAATTTTTTACATCTGTGAAACGCAGGCGTGTAATTTATATTACGAAACCAAAACTATGATAATTAGTTACTAAGCAACTCAAGTAATCAGTGACCACATTGGCTGTACATCTAGCTAAAACTCTAGTTAGCTAGTCTAAATCTTTACTATAATTGTTTTAATTGGTTTATTTTAACTATTGATTTAACAAGGTAGGTATTGAGTCTTGAGTGACTAACTTATTCAATACTTACCATAATTATTTCACAAAAACTAAAGTTCAAGACTAAAAAATATTCTTCTTGAAAGTTTTTTGAAATTAAAAATATAGGTATAAACAAATGAATACAATTCCATTTCCGAAGGCCGAAATAACTTTACCGAAAACAAGACAATTTCAAGGTCAGTGATCATTTAGGAAAGCTAAAAGGTAAAAATAATTCACTATTTGCGCTCTATGTTTATTCAGTGAAGGCGCAACATGAATTATTCACCGCTCTAAGGCGAACACCAATGAAATGCGCCCTGCGTGAGCCACAAACGGCGCGTTCCACAATGTACACTCCGGAATACAGTGATATATTATTAACATTACTTGACTCTAATGAACGCAATATTTAGCTTATAAGCATATGTATTGAGACTACAAATAAATGCTCGAAGATTTGTTCATCTTTATCATGTCATATTTTAGTTAATTTAAACTTAATTTTGAAAGTCTTTGTAAAGGAATCTAATTAAAATTCCACATACACTGTTTTTGAGAGTTAATAGAAATGAAGAATTACATTTTTTTACAATAAATAAAAAAATAAATCAATGGTGCTACAACCTTTTTAGATTTGAGCCTCAGATTTCTGTATCTGTTTCATGGTCATTTGTTAATTTTCTAGGCACTTGCCTATTCGATGCAATCAGCCTTCTGTCCCTGACGCACGCTGTCGACTTTTTGGGTCTAAGACGAACCCGTTTCCTCGCGATGTTTTTCCTCGTCGATCGAAGGAATGTTAAATGTGCACATAGAAAGAAAGTCGATTGCAGCACAGCCGGGGATCGAACCTACGACCTCAGGGATGATAGTCGAACGCTGAAGGCACTAAGCTAACAATGCTCTATGATGACATTTTTATATATCGTTTTATAACACACATAACTTTTTTATGTATCGTTTTAATGTTTACTTTTTATTTGGATTAAGAATACTTTACAATTACAACATCTTTCTTTTCAGTGATTTAATTCTTCTCTAAATCGGCTATCAGTGTTGGCTGACAGAAGTCGATTGGGTCTAAACAGTAATTGTTAAACAAGAATAACGCAATTGTATTGAAATCAATTGATCCACAGGCTTCATAAAGGATAATATTTCAACAAATTAGATAATGTTAGTTGTAGATCTCTTGTAACTTGTACTGCAAGTAACTTCGAGAAATGGAATCTATTACATTCACTGTGAACAGGCGTAGCCAATGTATTTTACAAATCAACACTATAAAAAAAGTCTCTGACTAATGGCTTAGGCTTGGTTGTAATATTATTTTCCTTATCTTTTCAATTTAATATTCAACCGCATTAAAATCTGTTAAGTTTGCTCTATGCATGCAAAGGCAATTCATTTTGTAAAATGCTCCAAGTATTAATACATAAAATATATCCTTTTAATGGTCTAGAACATCCATGCCTTAATAAGGCATTGAGGTTGAAGGACATGGCTTATAGTCTACTTTCTATAAATATAGCAAATACTTCACTCAGTAATCTATCAATTTTCCACTGTTTCAGGACTTTGATACAAAAGCCCACTAATCCTTTTTGCCGTGATAACAAAAACTTACAGTATTTCTTGATTTAGCTCCATATTGACAAATTAAAAATGAACGACACCAGCCATCTTTATAAGGAAAGTAAACAAGCTATTTTACATAAGAAAACAAATACATGAGCGCAAAAATCAATGCCACAAAGTTGTAACAAAACGCTAGAAGCAATTCAGTGCGGGCGGGCTTTAGCTTATAAAATGAGTTTGGAGTCAACTTGGAAATGTTTTCTAGCATTAACACTAACAATTCCACGCTCTGTTTAGTTTGGTTAGTTCAAACTTTGTATAATTGTAAAACAACTTGTTTAACTGTAACATAAACATGGAAATTGAAATAATACACATAACTTTATTTATTAGTTTAATATCAATCGTAATATAAAATAATTAATCTGTATGTTCATTAATTTTTGTTTTGGTTCAAAGTTGCATATAAACTTTACGGCATTAATCTACTAGATTTTTCTAAAAGCGTCTATACACAGCCCTAAAATGAGGGACAATATCGGAGAAGCGGTGGGAAGGGATTAGTTCTCTTTTATAGAACAGTGACATTCACAGTAGGAATACAAGAAATAAGGAAAAACTTCCAGCCATCTTATAGGTTGCAGAAAATAAATACTTCATTTATGGGCCCAGGTATACGCTGCTATGACATGATACCTACTGAAATAATAGTACTGCATTTAAACAGATACAAACACACATTAAAAAAAGAATGTGTAAAGATTACTCCACGGTAATTGACTACCTGGTAGACAAAAACGCGTGGCAGTAGTTGTAGTTATATTGTTATAATTTTTTTTTGTTATCTTTGAAGTGTTGTGAATATATGTTGATGGTGAATGTGGTAAATCACAGAACAGATTTTTTTAATGTAACTTTAATGGCGTGGTTTGGACAGTTTCCTTTGAAAAATTGTAATGAATGGTAAAACTCGCTGAGTTTCTTGCCTGTTCTTCTCAGAACAAGGCCTCGTGGTAGTTTTGCCAACAGATAGCGTAGTCTTGCTCTTTCGAAAATGTTGTAAACAATCATGACATTCATAAGCCACCCCTAAGACGCTTCTAAACTTAATAAACGTATACTGGTTTGATAATGCGTCTGTTAGGATTGCTTCTGTAAAATTTAAGACCAGATACTAAATTAATTTCTGAACAAAACAATTTTCTTGGTATACAATTTCTTAGCGTTAATTTTATTTCGCCTAAGCCGAGTCGAGACGATCCCAGGACAATCTAAACTTATAATTTTAAGTACGTAATTGATGTTTTGCCATTAAAAATATTTGTTTGTAAAATTAAACTTTATGCTATGCTTTTTAGGTTACAGAGAAAGATAAGTTTTGTAGTAGTGACCCTTATCGTTGTAAAAATCTCTGCTGTATTGCTAATAGAACCAGTAGCGTTTGTGCATAGATTAAACTATATATGACTATGTAATGGGTATGTAGTGGCTTTTGAATGCGGCTATCATCGCTCAGGCCGTAGGTTCGATCCCGGCCGTGTAACAGACTTTCTCTCTATGTGCGAATTTATAACTAATACAAAAAAGAATAATATTGTTAGAAACTACCATGTGCCAAATTCGAAATCAACATGTGTCAGGTTGATCTCATATTTGTCTATGAAATAAATAAAACAATCAGAGACGTGGTACCTGTAACGGTATATTAAATACTTATTTACTGGCTTGTTTTTATAAAATATGTTTTTAATATATTGGTGAGTTTTAAAGATGTTTGAATTTACTGTCGATTATATTATGTTAAAGATAAGAAATTATCCTTTAAATTCTTATACGAATGATACGGAAATAAAAAAACAAAGCCTTGCTCGTTAATAGACAAAAAAAGCAATTAAAAAAAACCTTATAAGAAATTGTCATTGTCATTCAAAACGCGTAATCGCAATATCCGATTATCATATAACTTTTTAAATTGAAATAAGGGTTGGTGGAATTTCTTTTATAGGCAAAAATAAATGGGTCCAGATAATCTCGTTTGCAAAGTTTGCGTTTTTACTTTTGTACGAAAAAAAAATAGGGACATAATTTCTTTTCGTTATTTCCCGTCGACACCTCGTTACAACATTTTGATCTTATATTTCTTATTTTAGAAACGATTTTAATGATTTCTTACGTTATTAAGGTATATGAGATTTATTATTGTGTTTAATATATTAGTAATCCGATATTGAAATAATATCTAATAAACTTTAGTATTTTTAGCACATTCAGATTAGCAGTAACAAAGTATTATTTTGACGTGACAACGTCTTATAAATTGGTTTGCCGGGTGACACTTCAAGAAACTGCGTTACGCTCCGCTGACGTTATGCGCTCACAATGAGCGGCACGCGTCCCTTCCACTCGGGCATGGTTAGCCCGCCTAAGAGCGAGAGAGACAGACATAAAAAGTGAAAGGCACGCGTCCCTTCCACTCGAGCACAGTTAGCCCGCCTAAGAGCGAGAGAGACAGAGCGAGAGAAAGAGAGTGAGAGAGATAGGCATACACACCGGTTCATGTCTTGCGCTTCTATTTCGCTTAGGCGCCTGCATACAAGTTTACACGTGGCCAGTTAATTTCATTGTACGAAAATGTATTGCAAGTTATTGTATGTATATTTGTATATAAATACGTATGTATGTGTAAAGGTAAAAATGAAATTTTGTTAATATGAAATTCAGTGCGAGATTCTTTGTATAAATTAATGTTTTAAATATAATTCTTTGTATAAATAAATGTTTTAAATTGTTACTATTATTTCATCCTTCTTCCTACTATACGAATGAATATTCACATTAAAATTATTTTACCACTCAAAGTCGTTGTCACGTAAAACTTTCGCCCGTATACCGACTTTACAGGCAACCAATTTTTTGTAGCATTCGCCGTCGCGGATTACGGCAAGAATTCGACAGTCAACGCGTATGGAGTATTTAAATACGTGAACACAATTATTATTTAACATTGCTTGGAGTGTTGTACTTCAAACACAAAAGATAATAATGTAAATTAAATGTATTTAAATTTGAGTAAACAAAATAAGTAATAACTCGAGCTTTTATTATCACATGCCATTAAAATATATACTTATAAATATTGGAATTGTCTGTATGATGACATAAAATACGAATAAACAATTTAGAACTTCTGTACTGTTTCCGAATAAATACGATTTGGTTGGAAATTTAACCACAAGCTTCCGGTATTGCAGGTGTCTACTGGAATTTAAATAATTATGTCTTTGCTAATAATATATATTATGTATATAATATATATATGTCGGTATTTTTTTATTATATACAGTGACCTCGGCAATAGCAGGTCACCTTACCCTATGTGTTTCTGTGAATACGTAGATTTATGGACTATCCAAGTAAGTTAGCTGTTTTAATCAACCCATCCAGTCTACATTACAAAGAAGACGTAATTTCTCTATATAACATTAATCGTGGCATAAGACATTTGTGAGTGAGGCATGTTTATTTGAGTGAATGATTTGATACTGTAATAATATGATAGTGTAGTGATAATATAAAAATGACTATGATGATATAACGAATATTAGAACTACTACTACTAATTTAAGACTATTTGCACACCATTGTGCGATGTTTAGATTGTACCACCGTCATATTTTTGTACCATATTCTTGCAAATAAATTATGATTAGCCTGGCTACTTAAGCTTTGGTTGAGTGTTCCATATTAGGGTAGAGCACACGTATATAAATGAATTTTTACCTTGTATACAAGTTTAAAGAAAGCGACTAGGATGTTTCATAATGAATTAGCGCGGTACTTTCCATCCTCATTTCAGTAATTCGAGATCTTCCAAGTTTATCGTCGAAATAGGAAACTTACTCTCTAATTGAATTATTAATACATTCAAACGCGCAAAATTTTAGCTTATTTTCAAAACAGTTGATAAAGTTATAATTTGCTACTTTATAAACTTTGTTTTCGTGGATTTGGAATTAATTCATATCGTCTTCAATTTCATCTATATTTATTTTTAGAATGGTATTGTTGAGTCATTTATGTTGAATTGCTTAATTATAATCGCAACTAATCAGAACACGTTTAAAGGCCTTGATCCTGGATATATGAGCTTTGATAAACACGTTCAGTTGTTTCAATTATTCCAAAAAATATGCAATTACCTAACTCTGATAATAATAATAATTTTATGTCCTTTGAACATTGCTTCTGCTTCTTATTACAACTGAATGGCGCCGTTCAAGTATTACGTAAGCAGATTTGCTGCAATTTATCCTCTCTCCCTTTCCTCTTGTCAGCAAAAGTAAGCAAAGCTCTAAAAAATAATAGTACATAAACGTATTAATATTACTTTGAATCCACGAAAACGCTTTTCCTCTTTAAGACAATGTGTGGGTAATATGTGTAAAATGTAAATACTTTTGAGTTTATCACCAAATAAAATCAAAGATCCTCTCCTCTATAGTACTCACGAAATATTTGGACGGCCCCAATAATAGCTAACTGTTTTACAATAATAAATTATTTAAATTAGTTTTTTGAAGTGAAACTTCTTTACGCACGCTTGACTTGGGGAGTAAGCTGACGAACGCGTGACGTAAGCGTTACGAAAAGTGTGATCGGGCGAACGGAAGTTGAGTGGGGATTTCACATTTTCTTTCTCTCATCTCTCTCCCTCTCATAGCCAAATACGTTCCGTATATGTAAGCACAATTCAGGCCTATTCTACGAGTCTGTATCACAGTGTAGGAGTAAGAGAGAGCAGTGCGCGCGCACATTTTCTTTCTCTCTTTTTCTCATGGCTAGTAGTTCGTTTGCGAGTTTACTAGCGTTACGCGAACGGTGATTCTTTGGTTCTTTTTCGTAATTCTATTTCGTTTTAAACAATTTTATGAATATATATTTTGTTCAATACATTCAATATTCTACATTTAAAGTGAATAAAACTGTAAATTCATTTTAGAGTTCATGTTTTGTGAATTTTCGGGTAAATAATAATTATATAACATAACTCTATTGTTGTTGTTTTGCAGCTAATTATAATGATTATATTAATATAGTAGTATATTCGCCCAGACAAACAGTAGTAAAAAGTCCGTTTACCCTAGACGTTCGTTAATATTTCATTACTCCAGTATTTAGAGCAAGCCGAGTCAGTTTGTTGCACTTAATGAGTTGTGAGCTTTCACACTGGGCCGCTCGGCTGCACTATAAAGTTTGTAATACAATACTGATTGCAATATGATTTCAACTTGAAATTACTGCCAGGTTTCAACGTTGAAATGAAATCAAGTTTGAAATTGTTAATGTTTTATGTACACTGAAGTTAAGTTAAGTATTACAAAAGAAAATTCTAGGATCGCAAAACAGCAATAGATAAATCTATTTTTAAGCTTAATGCCGTTTACGCAAAGTAAGAATTCTAAGTATAGGTAAATTATAAAGTGACTTGTCAAATATTCAGATTATTGGAAGTTTTTGCTTGATCTTGTTTATTTTTTTAATGTAATTGGAAGCAAATGGCAGAAGGCTCTGTTGGTGTTAAGTGATACCGCCGCTTATGCTCACTTACATTGCCAGAAGGCTCGAAGTGCATTGCCGGTCTTTCAAAGATTGGTACGCTCTTTGCTTAGGGTCCCTAAGTCGAATTCAATAAATTTATTGCGCCTTCAGCTTTATCAATATAGGCCCAGGTTCGCTTGCATGCCGTTCTTATCTCAACGTCTGGGGTTGTAAGTTGTTCTAGCTTATACGTGGGTAACAGTGAAAATATTTAGAACTAACCAGTAAGAAACATTGTTAATGAAAACTTTTGTTTTGTTTTCAATTTTAGAACTATTTGGTAACCTAATGTAGTATATTTACCACCATACATACACATACACACCATCACGTACACACCCACACGTTACACCATTACACAACACAACCAATTTAGGCTTAATTAATTAAATTTAATCAGTTAGTTAATTGTATTAAATACTTTGTTTGTTTGTTCCCTTTTGTAAATCTTTTTGTTATATAATGTATCATGTATTCCATCTGTGGCTATGTTCTCGGTGTATTTGTTTGCTATTATATGTATTTTGTGTTAGCTGTAGGAGTACAAAATAAATAAATATTTAATTCATTTGTCATTTGTTTTTGTGAATTGGCGGACAATCTAAAACTCTTATTACACGTAAAAATGAACATAACGCGAGAAATTGTTCGGTCAATATTTATTATGGATTTCGTTGTTACTCAACAGCAAAGCTAGGCTGCGATTAGCGTTTCTTAGTGAAGCCCCATCTAGTGCCACTATTTACTTTGGTTTAATGATTTTAAGCGTGGACGAAGCAATCTCAATGATCATTCGCGTGAGGGCTGTGCTTTAACAGCGACTACTGTCTTCAGTAACGTCACTGCTGTGCGACGCATGATATAGGAAGTGAGTGACATATCTGCAGATACGGTAAAGCCTAGGCATTGGTATGAGTCAAGTTAAAAAATATTACACGAACATTTAGGTGTCAGGAAGCTTTGTGGATGAGCCAGATGGATTCCCCTTCCATGAACCAACGACCAGATGCACCTTCACATGGACTGGTGTATCCAAATGTTAGATAATGTAATGGCGGTGACTCAAATGCTGTATTTGAAATCATCACAGGTGATGAAAGCTGAATATAATGCTACGATCGGGTTCGTAGCAATATATTCAGCTAAAGAAACCACAAAAAAGCTCAATGAGCATTTCCTTTCGAGGATCAGCCAACTATTGTATAGAAAGAAAGATGATTGCCTCATTCTTTGGTCAAAAAGGTAAATTCGCGACAGTTCTACTGGAAGATAAGATATCTAAGATGGAAGGATAGTTACTTTAGACTGGAATGTCAATCGCTGTTTGCCTGTTGTCTCGGAAAAATTCGACAGCAGAGCACTGGAAGCCGGATCCTCCTTCCCCACGACAATACTTCAGCGCACTCCGCAAAACGGACTGTTGAATATTTGACTATGGCTGCTGTCGAGATGATGAGACATCCGCCATACAGTTCTCACCCTGTCCCTGCGACTTTCATTTATTCCCAAGAACTAAAGATACAATTCGAGGTATACGCTTTACGAGTCCTGAAGATGACTGCATCTCGAAAGCGTACGAAAATGGCACACGACGATGTGTGGGGAGGAACGGAGATTACTTTGAAAAACAATAAAAGTATTGGAAACTTTCTACATTAAGCCGTTTTTCAGTGATACCTAGGTATTCCAATAAGAGAGCGTACCACCTTTAACGTTGGCATCATAGTTACAAACTTTCTGGTGTTGCGTCCATGTGCAGTGGTAAACTTAAGTTTAAGTAACCCGCCTTTTGGTTTGCCTCCAGCCCCATAAAAATCTTTATCGTGTGAAAAAGAACTCAAATCCTATCACAGGAGTCTTCTATTTCTAGTTGTATATTCTCGGTAAATTATCATCACAAATTAAATCCATGTTAAGTATTGTTTGTAAGTCTTTAATAATACATATACGTTAAAATAATAATAGTTAAAATTTTAGAAGTAAATCAGAATGTTTTACTGTGAAATGTAAGCTATTATTTTCCAATATAACATTATTTGAAGTACATAAGCAACTTACTATTCCCCCGGTATACCCCCAGTCTAAATAAGCAATTGTTAATTGGATCTTACTCGGCCTGTCTAAAACTCTATATTCAGTTTCATTGATGAAAGGAATAAATCATTATTTACTATTGTTTCTACTTAACTTAATTATTTCTTAATGACTCTCATTTCATGGAATCATAAAGAAAAGCGCCTTTCAAACGCTTATATTTGTTCTGAAGCGAGTGTTCACAAGTATTATTTTAACTGCATCACACACCCGAACGCTAAGTACTGCATAGAAGGTGTAATGATATATTGGCTTTTAGTATTAAAGAATGATTAGATATTTTCTACAATATATAGAATAAAAGCATAGGAGTATGAATAGAAGTTATCTGATCAAATGCAATTAAAAATCACAACCTGCTCTAATCTATTGAAAGCAATAAAATATTATTACCGTGATTTATCTTCTTCAATTAAACATTTCAAAAAATTGTATGAGAGGTATTAATATAATTTCTATCATACAATATATATCGCTTAATAAATAACTTGTTATTACATTAGCAGATTCTTGAAGTTATACTTAGGGAAAAATGATGAAAGTAAATTATTACGACGTTTCGGTTTTTTGTCACTGCGCAAACGTCGACACACTGAAGTTAGCATAGTAACATTTTAAATGAAATAATGTCCATTTCTACTAACTAACATTAATTTATCTATTTATTCAAAACAAATAACATAATACATAAAAATTTACCTAATAACTAACCTTAAAATTTAATCATTAAAAAATATTAATAAAAGGAGTCCCTTTAGGCAAGGTTCCGAAGATACTGGCAACGTTCCCCCTTTGAATAGCTAGACTAATTCTTTGTGCGAGGTATCTGCCAGATCTTCGTCCTCCTGTGATGTCGACTAACCTTTTTGATAATTCCCTAAAAGGCCTTAACAGTAACGTGCGCTCGCTTTAGCTCGTACCAAACCAGGCAGTGACCAATGAGAAAACTCTTTGACCAAAAATACTTTGCGATTACACAAGATGCGTGGCGACCATTAATAATAATAACATTACTTCTAGGCGACAAAATAAGTAATACGTTATCTTTTTACTACCGCGACATTACAACTATAAATACCATAAAAACAAATATATTTAATTTTGTATGGAATATTGAAATAAACTTGATTCGAATATAATTAAAGAGACAGTAACGTAATTAAACAGAACTGCTTATTCAACAAAATAATTTGATTTGTGAACATAATTATTGCCTGACCACAAACGATCACGCTTGATTGATGCTCTCAGCTTGTTAGTTATTTCATATTTATTAGGGCAAATATATTTTAGGTTTGCCTTCTATTTAAATAAAATTAAATATTTTAAGAAGCAGAATCAACACGAGAGCACCCTGCTTAAAAAGCAGATGATACGTCAAGGCAGACATACTAACCTACTAGGTAATAAATAATTTCAATTTTGTAATAAATAAATTGGTTTTTAGTATTGGGGGTATAACCAATTTTTTCTATTTCTGTATATTTTAATATTTTTTTTCTTTATACTTTTTGTCTACAAAATATTTATGACGAAATGTGATAATTCCCATAAACGTATGCTGAAAGTTACGAATGTAAATTCGATAAAACCCTTGACCGCAATCCTAACTATGCAGATGAAATCGGTGGCTTCAGCTAGTGCATAAACGCTTGCATTGAAAATAGGTGTTTTAAAAAATTCAAATTTTTCACTCGCTCACTCTATGTATTTTGAACAAAGCAATTCAGAGCGTATGCACGTAAACTTGAAATTACTATTTTCTATCTTTCAGAGCTCGTCCGTGTTTTGGGAATGTATGGCTTTCCGAAACATTTTCTTCGTTGGGTATAAATATTTCATTTTCCTCTGTATAAATATTTTCTCGCGAGAAATATGTGCGCTACATACTTATTTTCCTGTAAGTGCATCTTTTAGAGTTTTATGCTCACCAGACTTCGGTTTAACTTTCGAAAATGTTTAATAAATTTCATTTATACCGATACAATTCTGCCATTTTATGTCTAGCAGACGTGACTTTTAGCTGCTTATTGTAGAGTGGCGCTTTATTTTCACAAAAAAACTGGTCACTAACATATAAATAAAATGAATTAGGACTTAACTAACAATTTTTTTTGGTTCTAGAATTTTTTTTTTAAAGTTAAAGTTAAGTATATCAGGCTACATAAAAAGGACGTAATAATGAAAATTATTTATATATAATTCAAAATTGTAAGTGTATCTATATAATTTGGCTTATATTGTGCAATAAAATAGTAAATTAATACGACAGAGTGTGATTGGGAAATAATATTAAAATTAAAGATAATATTAAAAAAGTGTCCCAGGAATAAGGAACGAAGGCAGCACCAAGAAATGGAGCATGTTGGTGAAGGATTACGCGTAGAAAAAGGAAGGCAGTTAGTAACAATTAACAATATGGATATCGTCGTCAATTACAGAAAATAGAGATAGGGACTGAATGTTAGAAAAATAACAAACGAGAACCTAAACAATTACTAGATAGGATCACCAGAATGTTAACAAAAACAGGTCCTGCATGTAAAATATGTCGTCAGCAATCCTGACGTCAATAATTCATTTGTTGACATCAGCCGATAATTTCGACGTTAGAGTTTACTTTTTAGGGGCTTCTGCTTGTTTGATATTGGTCTTAATGGCCTTGATAGCTCATCTCGGGCTGTTTTGGTGAGAGTAGCCTAAATGGGCTTTTTCCCGCGACTAACGAAAGTGCTGACATTAACACTTCGGGTACTCGGACGTGAAAGAAAACCTGAATCGACTGCAGAGTCAAATTACTGTCATAGGAATTTATTTTTAATTGTCTTATAATAATAATAATTTTATTGTCTTATAATTATAGTTGTCTTTAAATTTAAAAGGTTTTCAGTTATCATAAATTACTATTTTATATATACTGCTCAAAACAATTACGGGAACAAAACTTTAAAGTAGAACTAAACTTTTTACTTAAGGTTTTAATTATTACTGGCCACTAGATAATGTTAAGGCATTGTCGAAGGAAAGAAAAAACAAAAGAGCATCGGCGTTTTGGTTAGTAGTCCTATAATAAAGTGGCAGTGTGTCTAGAAACACCTAAAAACAAAGTGACGTCTTTGAATTTTCATTACTTTCTAATCACAGAAAACACATTTTAAGTAGTTTTTTCAATCTTTTGAGTATTAATAGAAATTGAAGTGAGCCTTTTGAGTATTGTTATTCATTGAAGCGAGTGAGTTTAGGTCATAATGCCAGATCTGACTGAATGACATGTCTCCCGAGCTATCGCTTTGCTTGAAGAGGGTCGAACTATGCGTTATGTAGGAAATGATCTAGGAGTAGCCCCTTCTGTTATCTACAGACTTTGGAAGCGATACCGTGAGACGGGAGAATACTCACGAAGGCGTGGTCAAGGTCGAAAGAGAAAAACTACACGTTTGCAAGATCGCTACATCGTCAACTGTGCTTTACGTAACCGCACCACAACTGCAAGAGATCTACAAAATACACTAAGGACGGCTACTGGTGTAGAAATTTCCGACCGGACGGTAAGATATAGGTTCTTGGAAGCCAATTTGAGTTCACGCCGACCAGTTCGGGCTGTGCTTCTAACAATTCAACATAGACAAGCTCGCCGACAGTTCGCGCAAAATCACGCTAATTGGCAACTTCGACATTGGAGGCCAGTGCTTTTTACTGACGAATCACGATTCCGTCTAACACGTTGCGATGGTCGTCTCCGTGTTTACAGACGCCCAGGCGAGCGATACAGTGCAGCAGCAATCCAGGAATATGACAAATTTGGATGTGGCTCTGTGATGGTTTGGGGCGGAGTTCACAGAGCGCACAGATCTCGTCGTTGTTCCCGGGCGCTTGTGTGCTCAAACTTACATTGAAAATGTACTCGAAGATCATGTTTAGCCCGCAGCATAAGGTATGGGCCCAGAGTTTCTTTTAATGCAAGATAATGCCAGGCCGCATACTGCAGCCATCACGTCAGATTACTTACGACAGCAGGAAATCCGTGTAATGGAGCGGCCTTCCATGAGCCCTGTCGAAGACCAGACAAGATCGGGGCGGCCGCGTGCTGTAAGAACCAGAATTCGTCGAAACCCCATTAGCAAGCCAACAATCTTATCGCGAGAAATGAAGAATCCCGCTAGGACTCTGTCGCGGATTTATTACGAGATATGAAGCTCGGTTTTTATCGTCGATGACATGCCTTAAATATTTTTTTACAATTAAGAGAGTGGATTGATACATCATATTGTGAAGCCTCGCAATACACTCTTTAAAAAATATACCGTAGACTTTCCAGCAGACATTCTGCACCTGGTCCCAAGCCTGGCTTGAAACCAACGTTCCGGACTTTATAAGAGCTGAAGACTGGCCCTTATCTAGCACAGACCTCAAACCTAAAGACTTCAAATTATGGTCAGATTTACATGGCCTACTCTAAACGATGCAGATACATTGAATCTCTTACAAAATTTCCCTTGGCAACAGTGCGTATATACATAAATTCACGGCCAAACAGATGATGGCCACTTCGAATAGATTTTTTTGCCCAATCTTCTATACAAATATGTAGGTATAAATTTTAATAATTTTACATTACTTCATAAAAATATATACATTTACATTTGTAACAAGCCTTATTTATGGCTGGACTAGATAGTATAACTAAATGATTATGTATTAAACATTTAATATGCAGTACGTAGCTTACGACTTCCTATCTAATCAGGTAGTCGAGTAGTTAGTAATGTCTTTGTCATCCGTCCAAGCTGCACCCTGCACTTATACAATACAATATCAAAATACTTTAATATATAAAAATGTTAAACTATTTTGGCAACATTCAATTATACCCACAATAGCAGCAACGAGAATATTTAGTACAAGTCCATTAAAAACTTAAACATTTCCGCATTTGCCGACAGGTGCACACATTTCCATGCAAATTGTATAACTTTCATACAAGAACCTTAAACAGAGGTGGCCTGTTTTTAAACTTTCAGCGTTTTAATTAAACCATTACTTACCTTTATATGTTTAATATAAGGTGATTGAACAAACATACCGAAATTTATGTTTCTATATAGAAAGGAAATTGATAAAAATTACATCTTTAGCCCACAGAACGTGAGGGATTATTTTACTATCGGAATTCTTTTTGTACCTTCCTACCACTAGGAGTTGTAGCATTTTCAAGAATCGCAAATTTGAAAATCCTTTTCATTACAAATGAGTATACATTACGCATTTAAAATAAAAATCGATTGCATTCAAACCGCCGGTTGTGCACCGATCTGTGCCCCGATCTTTAAAAATGTAAAATTAGATTCATTTAATGTATATGTCACCGGAAAATAACAAGATCCGTAAGTTTATCAATTTACTAGGAAGTTTATAAACTTTCGTAAGATTCTAAACGGGAGATAAATTGTAATATTTTACGTCCACATTTTCGTAAATTTATCAATTTCCGACGTCATACGGTAAATTTATAAACTTACGAATATCTATTCGTAAGATTTTATATGGTTCGACCAATCACAGAAACTCTTTTAAATATACGAGTTTTGAAATACGTAAAATAACACACTGCTCTCTGATTGGTCAATGTTCATAGTGGCAATGCTTGTGTCCATAGACTTTGGAATAATCAGACTTGACAAACTATAAATTGGAAGCAACAATGCCTGGTTCCTCTCTGGCACGGATGTAGTGAGTTGAGTTTTCTATTATCAGTTTCAATAAGAGTATTCCTGTATTTTAGCAAGTAACTGTTAAATAAGTTACTTGCTAAAATACAGGAATACTCTTATAAAACACACTAATGAACACTACTTTGCTCTATTTAAATAAAACGACAGAAATTGTGTAATACGAAAGGCATTTATTATCAAAAAAATATAAAACATACCAGTTTTTGCAAAAAAAAAACTAAAAGAATTATGGCTTTTTCGTCCGTGTCATACACACCTACTCAGTCGTAGTTAAATAATTCAATAATTAGTAACTCGTTCGTAATTATTCAATTCAGTCTTACCATGACTTAAAAAACATATAGTAAAAATAAGTAAAAATTATACAAGTACTTATTACCAATTATCTACTTATTGGCACAAGTCAAAGATTTATGGCACCTTGAATTGCACAATATATTAGCTTTTTTACAATTGCACTTATTTGATCAACACTGTCCCTTAGAATATTTTTTGCAGTTGCATTGCTTTATTCCTTGCCCGCCAAATGTAGAAGACATCGCAGATATTTTTCTTAATGGTAACTTAGTCTGTAAATAAAAACACATACTTAAAGAACATAAAAAATAGGAAGTCAAGTTTATATAAGTAGGAATAATAGTACAAATTGTACCTCAGGAAGAGTTTCATTCAAAATTTCTCCTGGGGTTGAAAGGACAGCGTTTCGAGGCAACCAGTCATTAATGATGCCGAACGAAGTGCCAACTTTGTAAAGTTCATTCTTTTTCTCTATTACTTTGCTGACTACATTCTTGCTATCTAGAGGCCCCCTATCTACTCTCGGTACTTCGACTAATACAGTAGCACCAACATCAATATTTTTGAACTTTTTAGAAGAATGTGCTGTCATTTTTTCTGCTGCTCTTTTTAAATTTAAGTGCGAGTCCTTCCTTTCCCTCAAAATGTTTATTTCGTTTGTGCACAATTTACATATTAACTGCGAACCATAACCTTCGTCATTATTTTCTGTTGGTTCTCCACAGATAACGTGTGTGATACGTTGACATTTAATACATGTATGAGCCCCAGATGATTCATTGTTGCATATGTGACAAAGCAACGTATCTGATTCGACAATTTTTTGAGGAGTCTCAATTCCATTTGCAATGTTGTCAAGGTCTTGCCAAATATTGTTTGTGTTTGCGCCCGTGCTTTCACTGTCAACTACAAGTACTTTGACTTGCTCAGTTTCAGAAATATTATCTGTCGTAATAATTGACTCTGTGGCAATATCAAGAGTTTTACAAAGGTTTTCTTTATCTGAAGTTATATTTCCATCGTCATTGACGGTCTTATGTTCGTTGTCATTTACAGATTTTAAAAACGTCTCTAAATCCTCTTCCATTTCAAGTTGAGAAATTATATTCTTGGACAAATATGTAGAAGTTGGACCGCATCTTGGATCATCTCCAAACAGGGCTTTAAACGGTGTCCTGCCAATCGTAGAATGGTATGATGAATTTTTTTGGAACTGAGCAAAGTAACAACCTATCGACCATTGATTGGAATTATTATCCACCATCCAAGCACGAATCATATTTTTCACATCTTGGTTTGAACGTTCTACACTTCCCTGGCTTTGGGGATATCTAGGTCTTCCATTAACAATTTTGCATGCTGGCCATAAGCTCACAATTTCTTTCAATATTGATGCCGTAAACTCACGTCCATTGTCGCTTTGGAGAATATTGGGACAACCAACTTCTAAAAATATCTTTAAAATTTCAATTGCTACTTCTTTCGCTTCTTTGCTTTTGAGTGGCCGCAAAAAACAAAATTTGGTCAAATGATCTTGGTACTGTAACATCCATTTGTACTCTCCATCTGGAGATGATTGAAAATCCACCAGATCTACCTGTCCTCTTCTATTAAAGTCATCTGTAATTAGTGGTTTCACGACTATCCCAGTTTTAGGAAAACTTTTCTTGGAAAGGCAAGTTTTGCACAATTGAAGAAAAATATTTATGGCAAACACTGGAACCATGTACTTGTCTTTCAAGTCGTAAATAATTTTGTCACGCCTTCCGTGACCTGTAGCAACATGCGCATCAAGGATTGTTTGGTAGTACTTACTGCTTGGAACTACTTGTATCACTGGATCCTGCTGAGATTTCCTTTTTAATATCAAAACTTTTTCGTCACTAAAAGTCATTACGTCATACTTTTTGGCGTGATAGTATTCTTTGTCTGTGGGCCGACGTCCCAAAACTTTAGCTTTATTATAATTTTCTATCATTTTAATAACATTTTTAATTTTTTCGTCTGTCCATTCCGATTTCTTACTATTTTGGTTATGCCCACTATAAAACTTTCTTAGCTCTGTGTTAAATTTTACTTCGTCAACAAATGTTCTAGCATTTACCACACTATCTCCTTCATTTTGGGTGTCCGCAGCTTGTAAGTCACTCATTATGGGTACTGCTAGATAATCTTAACAAAATAAAGCTATTTTTCACAGTTGCAACACAGTTCAACATTCAAAACTAATAAAAACCCACGAGCAAACCGGTTTGTTTATGTTCCGTGGCCAGCAATGGCGGCCGCGAGGAAGGAGAAGTGACACGTGACCGCCAACCAATCAGATCGCGCGTAGCGTTTGGTTACTGCTTACGTATTATTTTACGAGTGAGTTCAGTAAGTTTATCAATTTACGAAAATGTGGACGTAAAATATTACAATTTATCTCCCGTTTAGAATCTTACGAAAGTTTATAAACTTCCTAGTAAATTGATAAACTTACGGATCTTGTTATTTTCCGGTGACATATACATCTCTTTTTTCTGAAGTTCATAAGTGTCCATCATCCACCATCTTTAACCACTGTTACATAACTATGTCAATTGAATTTGACGGTTTTGCACTTGTTAGTAATTAGAATAAGATTCATAGAAGACGTTTTATACACGGAAGAGTTTGACCAGTCTAGGTATAAACGGCAATTTCGTGGCGTTGGACGGCCACTGTACAGATGCCGGTGTACACTGTACAGACAACCTGTTATGATGAAGGGAAGGCGTTGAATGCGAAACTCGAGGATTTTTCTAGCACTATTTTTTTTAATGATAGCCGTTAACAAAGTAAGGGCAAATATAAATAAAATTAGTCGCGATTAGTGTAACAAGGTCCATAGAAATGTATTTAATTGACACTTCTCATAAGTTTGAAGACGCTCCGAAGTTGGGGCTCGGCTGTTCTCAAGTGTAATTACTTGACCAGTACGGATTTGGAGCAAACTTAGCAAACTACCAATACTTGTTTGTTTTGTATTCTCTGTTTAACTACCTCGAAATAGTGTTAAATTGGATTTGAAATGAAGATTGTCTCCGTGTTTATTTATAGTGGACAGGATTGTTATTTATAGAAATAACCAATTTTACCTGGCAAGGTTTATGATTATATTTATAATAATCAGCGTTTTCAACTTCATCACATCCCTTCTTTATTATGCCACAGATTTTTTTGACATTAATTTTAATATGTGTATTTTATGTGGTTTTTTTTTATACAACAGGGGGCAAACGGGCAGGAGGCTCACCTGATGTTAAGTGATACCGCCGCCCATGGACACTCTCGATGCCAGAGAGCTCGCGAGTGCGTTACCGGCCTTTTAAGAATTGGTACGCTCTTTTCTTGAATGACCATAAGTCGAATTGGTTTGGAAATACTTTAGTCGGCAGCTGGTTCCACAAAGTGGTTGATATTTAGTGTAAAATGCTGTGTACAGATGTAATTGGATTTCAGGTTTTCAAATGTTGTTTAGTGTGTAATAACTGTATGTATCTTATCAATCTGTTTTCTCTTTCTGTACCTAAATGTAAAAAAAAAAAGTATAGTCATTTATGTCTCTAAATGTTGCTTACAATCTTAAATGTCGTTACGCCAAACGTTTTTTTATAAAATAAAAAAACTAAAAGCCGTTAAATTAATCAAGTCTGTGTTAATTAAAACTATATATATGTACTATTTTAATTGTAGATATAAACAGATAGAGCAATGTTGTTCCAGCGGCTTCAAACGCGGCAGTGCATCAATTGACTTGATGTATATGTGCGCATTTAACACTCGCTTAATCATTGCCGTATGTATGGATTAGACAATGATCACGAAAAATATGATCATGATATGATATGATATGATCACATAAACATTACCTGTCCACGTCATATCACTAACTACTAACTAACGTGAGACCGATCTTGATTTAGATTATTATGATTCATGTGCACTGTTTACTTTTTGTTTTTTTTTTTTTTTTGTATCCTGTGTCAGTTTAGTTTATTTTATTATTTGTAATGTGTATTTTTGCACTTCTTGCCTACCTTATGTAATATTCTCACTGTAGTTTTTTCCTTTACTTACAGAGGTTGTCTGGAAGAAATCGCTCTAAAGCGATAAGGCCGCCAGTTGCTTTTCATTAAATTATGTTTAATAATTTTTTTTTACCTTTTATGTAATGCAACGAAGTGTTAATAAATAAATAAATATGCAAAAATCATAGGCCCAAACATAAAAATATGTAGCGCACCTTGTTAATATCATTATTGATTACAGATGTTTGACTTTACAATATTAACTGATATTTTTTCACAAAAATACTAATTATTAATTTACATTGAAAAGCAGGATTAATTTTACAGGGGATGCAATTTCATTTTTAAATATAGAAGTCTACTATAATTAATAATTTTATTCGCTTATCAAGACATGCTTGTTTTCTAACCACGAAAGATCAAATTTGAAATTATTTTTTGTAAACCAATACTGTATCACATACAATGAGATTTAAAAATCGAATTCAATTGCTCTGTTTGATTTTACACGTTATTACAACAAACACAAAAGTTATTGTGAACACTACGGCGCTAGACAATAGTGACAATACCTTTACTCTAGTTTCCTTTGTTTTGTGTATCGAGAGCTTTTGTTTTTATAGCTCTGAATTTAAATTATCCGCTCATATGAAATACTCCGCTGAGTATGAAAAACTTTTAGTTCTTCAAACGTGTTTGAATTTTAGTCAGAGGAATATCAAATTATTTTACAAAGCCTTAATGACCTTGTACAGATTTTGTATGTAAAAACATCGTTACCATGGTATCAAAAACGTAAGTATGTATGTGTTCGTTTTATAACTAAAAAATTTTATTACTATAAAGTTAGCGATTATCTAGTTGATAAAAAGGCCTGGGCCTAGTGCCGGGCAGGCTACTTCTAATTAATTTGCTATATTTGTTTTAAAATATGCATTGTTGATGATTTGCTTTTTTAAAAGAGTACCGAGAATTTTTTACGCCGGCTTTTTCTCTCGGCCTACACCCTCTGTCTTCTTTGCCGATGAGTAGGTATGCCTACAGGTTCAAATTTAATGACGTGGAATAAGTGATACCTGTATATCTTATGTTCCAAAATAAACGTACTTTATTATTTTTTTTTAACTAGCACACTAGACTAATTCTATCCTACAATGCGGTGTTTGACAGTTACATTTTACATAAATACAATTAACTGAAGATATTATTGTTGCCTATATAAATCAGATTATTATCATTCAGTCTTTAGAGGATACAAATATTTAATAGATCATAAATCCATGGAAAACGAAGTAGTGAAACTCATATATTGGCTCTTTATTAGAGAATCTTGAGCCGTGGGGTACGCAGCACTAATTAAAGATTTAAGTTGGCGTCTGGAATCCACCGGAGTTGGTGCATTCCTCTCTCAACGAATAGGTATCGCAACATGGTGAGGAATTACTGCCAGCATTACCGCTACACTGCCAAAAACTATTTAATTTATTTTAGTGCTCTATTTATGTATGTAGGTTAAAGTTATTAATGTATTTTATTTTTTATTAATTATAACCCGAAGTTATTTTGTAGCCTAGATTACAATACCGAACTACTAATAATTCTCTCAGTTGATCCTTGAGACGCCTAGGTCCTAATAAAATAATACATATTGTGTTTCCAAAGAGAGTGCGTATTTAGTGTAAGAGCCAAGTTGTTATACAATTAATTGTTCTTATATTATGATAAGTTTCTTAATTATTTTATGTTATAATCGATCTAAGCATATGAAAATGTAAAGTATTCATTACTGATGTTGTATAAATTTTTGTAACGAAGAGGTTTAGAAGTGGTCGGAACAGTGGGTCAACCTGTGTACCGGTGGACTTCACTGGCTACTGGTGCATGACCGACAAAGTAGCGGAGGTTCTGCCGTCGCTGTATCCTAGTATTTGGCAGGAGGTGGCACATGGCAGAGAGCGCTGGAAGTTTCTCTTTTCGAAGGCCAATACATTTTTGCGTTGCAGAGCCAACGGACTGAGTATGAGTGAGTGATTAAAACGACTTCTTATCATGATATATACCATATCCTCAAGAGAAAAATATTTTGACACAAAAGTAATGTCTATCTCTTAGTGTATACCTTAATAGATCGGAAACAAAGGGAATGTTTCGGGAGGACTGATTAAATTTCACCCAAGAGGTCTCTAATGGATCTAAATGGGTGCGTACATATAAAATTAATGTCACAAGCGTACCTTTACACATGAAAGTATAATAATGAACACCAGATGCTACTTTTTAAGTATCAAAGATTAAGTTTTACATACATTAAAAAGTGGCACCAGAACCTTAGTAGTCCCAGTTTCTGTATCTATTTAGTGATCATTTTATTTGTCTAATAGGCGTCAACTTCTTGGGTCTAACGAATACTGATTTTCTCACCATGGATGGGAGTCGTACGCTGTAAACTTCTATACCGACACTGCTCTATGTTATACTGTAAGTATATTATTATTGCACAGACTGCGTTTTAGTAGTAGGTAGTATATTTGGTAATGAGTCAGTAAGTGTCTGATATGACTGTTTGTGACTACGGTGTTTGGCGACTTGACTTCAATAAAAAAGTTTATTACATAATTGACGACGCGTATATTATCCAATTCCGAAAATCTATCAGCCTCAAGTGGTAGAGATAAGTGCTGAGTGAGAGAGCTCGAAAGCCCCTGCTGAACTCACAATCTGTGTGGTGATGAAGAATTTAGATCGAGGCTGCGTTGCTGGGATGAAGTTGTCAAGGACCTCGAAAGAAGTTACGCAAGATGTACGCAAGAGCGATCCAGCTTTGGCGCCAGGAGGGGGTCACATAGTCGTGGTCAAGTCAAGGTCACGTTTGCCATCATACAAAGTTAATACGTATATTGTATTAATTAAATATTGAAGGTATGTAGTTACATAAAATCTGTATACTGACAAAATATTGAAACAAAATCATTATGTAATAGGTAAAACAGTGTTTTTTCTTTGTTTAAATGTGTATTCCGTTTTTTGGCTTTTGTGTATAATATAATTGTTTGAATATTGTTTAATGAGGAGCTGTAGGAATACTTAAATAAAATAAATAAATAAATTATGTTCAATAAGTGGTCCATCTTAGCCCTGGAACCAACTCAAAATCTCATGACCCCCCCCCCTGGATCCGCCGTTGGATGTACGAGATAATTATGTTAATTGATTACCTATTTTCTTTATTAGTACAGACATAGAAACGGGTATAGTGACATACCTTTTTGTGTTACAAATATTATATATTAGCTTAAATGTTAAATTGACTTTTACAGTAAAATAATGTTTATAAAAAATTAGATACAAATTAGGATAGGAAAATATTGTTTTTACATGCAAAATTGATAAATTTTAATAAAAATATTTAATGAATGAAAAACTGCGTGTTTTACAGCTAGCATACTATCACAACTTGTGACTCAAAGTTAAATATCATTAAAAATAATATATGTTTAAACACCATGGCAGTTGAACAAATTCAACGATAAGACATTTGTAAGAATTTACGGTAAAATATTAAAGCGAGGCTTTCTAGCTACCGGAAATAATAAAAGGCCAGCTATGCTCATTTGTTGGAAAGAGTATTTGTCATTAAAATCTCATTAAAATCGTTTGAATAACTATAGATTAAGTTTATATTCGTTGAACACTATTATACTTCTAATACACCCTGTGCTACAACTGGGAACGTCCTTAAAGAAGATCTGATATTCAACTAGGATCCGAGTATATTACAACCAATGTGCACTCGGATCAGAATAATGTTTTTTTAAATAAAAATAATAATATACATTCATATTTTCAAACATTTATATTTACTTAATCAAAATACACTCTAAAAAGTTTTGGGTTCTAGCTATTACTTTGTATTCAATGTGTTAAAGGAATACGAACGCAATGTAAGTGGAAGACATCGATAGCGTGATGTGCTATTATAAGTTAGTCATTTAAAGTAAAAAGTACTCTTAGCACACCACCTTCCATATTCCATTTTATAGAAAAAAAAATTAAGCTTATAAGAATATTTTAAAAGCTTTATAGACGTGAAGCTTAATATCCGTAGGAAAAAGAAAATGAAAAAAGAAATCTCATCCATGGTCCATTTCCGGCAAGGCAGGTATTCGGATTTTTGTACTTTCAATTCAACGCTTTGAACACTGAAACCGTGAAACAGTTGATTTATATTCAACAGAAATCTTTTTATTATTATCTACCGACCAGACCTATTTTATTGTCGACGGTTCTTCTTTTTTTTGTTATTTAATACTGCTCTCATACTCTATTAATAATATAAATTATTCTCCATTATGACGTCAGTTATTTACATTTAAAATTAAGTACGGTTTACAAGATTAAAATCCTAATATTTATCTCACGATTATTAATTGATACCGTTTCTAACATTTCTGTCCCCATGTTTGTTGATTAATTAAAACCTTTTTGTTTATAATATTATACTTTGAAATATTTAACTTTACTTCATGGTGTTATATGAGAAACATAATTAAGTGTTTCATTTTCAGAAATCTGAAGAAAATCGAGTCCCTCTCAAGATTAGGTGTGTTTTTATCACTTTCCGAAGTTTACCAAGCTGTCACTTTATAAAACTTTGAATATAACAGAGCTAAATTATATTACAAAAGTATTTTTCTTTGTGACGCCCAAGTTTTTCATTCAAAGTTATGAATATTGTTTAAGTTAAATGAGGCGCAAAGATACGGAATGGATTACGTCTTTGTGATCACTTTCGCCAATTGTAATTATAGATCGTGAAGCTTACGGAAACTGCGTTTAAAATATCAAATAAAATAAACGTCTTGCAAGTACCATAATTGCCAGTCTAGTCTTAAGTAGTCGTCAACAACTTAAAATGACATATGACCTATTTCTGTTTTATGTTAACAGTGACTATCTTACGATATTGATAGACCTCGTGTGAGAATTAAAAGCCAAAATCGACCACTCTTCTCAACTACAGCTTGGACACGCATGATCGATTTTGCTCATATATGCTAATATCGCCTCTTTCTCCTTTACTATAAGAACGGAGGTTAGCCTATCTAAAAATTCAATAGCACACAGTCGATTAAACACACATACATACATCTGTAGATGGAGTATAGTTAAATACCCGTAGGTGCTGAATAAATCTAGAGACCAACTATATCATCTACAGACGCAGTGAAACTGTACTGAGCTTTTACTTGAGTTATGTATATTTTGAAAGCTCGACTGCGGATCGGCTTAGAAACTCATGAAACGTTACTAAGACGCTGGCATAATATTTTATCATTACTATAATTTGCATATTCATACGTTCATCTAATAGTAGAATTTATTCGTAGTATATGTAGCAATGAAGTATACGTAGGATTATTCCATACATATTTACACGTAATACATAAATAAATATTAATTTAATACATTACTGTAGACGTGAGATCCAGTGTCAAGACTATGAATAAATGTTAGTGAAAATCTGTCCCGTCGCGCCTCCTACGAGAAATGTGAAACCAAATTTGAAAAAACCTTCACAACTTTAAATGAATATGAGTTTTCAGAGTTTTGGAGCTCTTTCCTTTAACTAACTAAAAACGTAATTACAATTAAAAGATTATTTTTTTTATAGAATAGGGGGCAAACGGGCAGCAGGCTCACCTGATGTTAAGTGATACCGCCGCCCATAAACACTCTCGATGCTAGAGGGCTCGCGAGTGCGTTGCCGGCTTTTTAAGAATGTGTACGCTCTTTTCTTGAAGGACCCTAAGTCGAATTGGTTCGGAAATACTTCAGTGTTAAAAATATAATTATAGTAATTCTAATATACCTAATAACTAACCTTAAAACGTAATTGTTTATAATTGTGAGAACAATTTTAAAATAATAAATTAATAAAAGTGATATTTCTTTAAATATATCAGTTTGATCCGGTAAAATGATACTTCAAAGGTGTTAAAGTATATAAATGAGTTTTGCGATAAAATACGTGTCTGTTAAAAATTTAATACTCAACCTAACAAGTATGTTAATATTAAAATTCAACACTTTTTTAATGTGTCAAACATATATAATAATGAATCTTTAACACACTCTACAATTTTTAAACTCATTCAAGGACTAAGAGGCACGAAAGAATTTTATTGTCGAATCATAGTTTTTTCCAAATGAGTTACATCTTAATGTACATATATATAATCTCCTGTCACAATGTTTGTCCGCGATGGACTCCTAAACTACTAAACCGATTTTAAATTAAATTAGCACACCGTGAGCCGTCTGGTCCAACTTAAGAGATAGGGTAGCTTTGATCTTTAATTGTAGTCGTAATTTTAACTATTACAAATTATTTGTTTATTATTTGATACAATTCTAACAGATGGCGCTGTGTTAAAAGTACCAGCGTTTCACAAGCTTTCACATCAGATCTCCTACAGTTTCACTTGAATAGTCTACTACTATGTAATATAATTAAAAACCTTAGCCACAGCAACGCTAAGCCGAGTCTCCTAGTTAATTTATCAAATTCAATAATTAAAGAAAGCAATCAGAAAATATTATAAGTATTATTTTCTATGTTCATTTTTGTAAACAAAAATAATTGAGAAGATCGAAATTGAGAGAACAAAAATCAAAATACATCAATATAATTTTAGCGGTTACAGATAGTATACTAAGTATAAAGTATTTGTTACTTTGAATTTTTTATCTGTACTCAAATAAATGACAAATTCAAACAGAGAAACTTATTTCTTGAAAAGGCATATTATATAAACAAATATTTAAATTTGAAATAATTTGATAAGTAATTTTTCTTAACTATACTTTATATTACTACTAACATAATTCTAGAAATATATTCACTGTGAAACTGGACATGAAAATGGATACATAAAATACCTTACAAATAATTACTTAATTACCGAAAATAATGTGTGTGATATGTAGATAAACCACTGTCGAGTTGAACAGTGATATTGTCTGGTAGATTGCTTTTACTTTGCGTTGGCTTGACTGAAACCAAAAAAAAATTTTTGAATCACGATGTATTACTGTTGTTCATGTGTAACATCCCTAAAAGTGGGCTGGAATTTTAGGACGTTAATATTATATTAATTGTGATATTTTAAAAATATTGTCTTGTATCTTTGGTATCCATTTAAAATTTTTACTTTGGTGAACTAACTTAAAGATTACATCATTATAGTGAAAATTATATCATAACTGCCTTTCGTCAATAGGTCTGTATAATTTAAACTTCTCTTTCCTATTTCATCCCAAACTAAGTTTTCAATACTTATGTAAATGAAAATAATAAGAAATGTTCCTAATTCAGAAGTATAGCAAGTTGTATGTTGGGCTTGGTGGTCAAGCAACGGAGGTCAAATAAGGCTCTATATTCTTAGCAAAATAGGCTTGATGAAAAACTTCAAAATTATTTTTATTTAATAGTCTAACTCTTCAAAATTATTTTTATTTAATAGTCCGCCTATGTCCAGTAACCACAGAGAAGACAATAAAATAGGATTGCAGTGATCGCCTTGCACAAAGGATCTGGAGCCGGCGGTCATATACAAATACAGGATACGTCGTCTGTCGAAGACCAGAAAATATCGGGTCTGCCGAATATTGTTAGAACTACAAAGACTGTGATAGTACTGACTTGTGTGATCGGGTATATATAATATTTATCGATGTCGTAAATGATGACATATTTTATCAGAATAAAAATATCTAACAACTGTGGGAACTATGACTTATACGAATCACATCTATTTTGAATATAGAATCTAGAAAATAATTCAAATTAGTTGCCATGACACCGTTTATACAATAGAACTTAAGCCGCCATTATTAGCAGAAGCCCAAGGGAGAAAAGAGGATAACGGAAATTCAAAATAATGGTCGTTACGTCGCGTCGCTTTTGACATTAGGGCTCGTTAAATATATAGACAATTTGGAAGACTAGTACATATACTATCGAAAATGACCTAAAATATGATGATTTTACCAAACGTCCGATTCTTTTATCCAAGAATTTACATCGACTTACCAATGTGAAAAAGAATGTCATTCATGGATATGTATTCTTGTAAATGAATTTTCGTACTAAAATAAGTCTTATTATAGTTTATTAATAATCGTGAATAAAGCACAGAAAGTTATAAAATCGAAAAATATTAGGTATCTCTCACTTGCAATTTCCCCAAAATGCTTTCCTCATTATACAGTATACAATACGCGCATGATATTATACATAGTTTAAACGCAGCCTAGTACTCGCGCTAGTCATCTCTACTTCAAGAATTTACAGTTTATGAATCATCATACATACATAATGCATCATGTTTATTTTATGTCCATGCAATCTGGTCGTTAAAAATTACAACGATTGTATAGTATAGTATAGTATTAACGATAAATTAAAAATAACAGAAATTGGGAAATACGGGAGTCATATTTAGTGCTAAATTTTAAGTCTGTATCTTATAAAAACATACTATTTTATGGCGCATAGTTGGGATTGTACTAAAATTTTTAACATCTTGATGTTTGACTTACTAACCCTTAACGTCCAAACACAATAACATATCTCAATCCATTTTTGACCATCTTAATCAAAATTTGTAAAATTCCAATAACCAATCGACTGGCTGTAATAGCCATCTGTCGTTCTACCCGTCGCCAAAAATGGATTGTCTTCGTAGGGTTTGGTTATTGGGATGCAGATAGGAGATCGATCGCCTTACAATACTTGATACGCCGTACCTACGCCACGCTACGCATCACGCTACCAGCTCGGCAAAACTATAAATTTTATTCAATACTAGCTCGTGTTTGAAATATCTGTCAATTTCTTGGTCTGTATTTTTTCCATTCCGCATTAGATGTATATTGCAACCAAAAACTACATCACGTAAATTAAAACTATAATGATTGGTGATGAAAATTTCAAAAATAAATCATTAGTACAAGTTAGAAACAATAATATAAATTATTTTTTATTTATTAAAATTAAACATTTATACACGACCTGAAGTATATCACTTACTAGACCAATACTGTTAAAAACAGTATAGTAGTTAAACGTATATTTCTACTAATGATGTTTTATTTAACCAGCCAGTTAATTTTTGTAACCGTGTAAACAGAGCACGGTAACGCTACGTACAATTTAATAATCCAAGGTGTCTGTGTTACATTGTACCTTTATTATACTCCGTTGTGACACCATTATGTGTAAGTAATGCGTTATATTTGACCCTATTTAGTTCAAGTATTTGTTTAGCTTCTGTAATATAGATAGCATAAATAGCGCCTTGTTTCCAAGAGATGGAATGAAATATGTATTTATGCGGATGAGACATTCACACTTTTGTGTATTGGTAATAGATACAGAATTCAGAAGTATTATTAGGTAATGTACAAGGCGTATAAGCCAGAGCTGATATTTTTTGAGGAGTCAAACGACCTGGTATCCTGCAACAACAGGAGGCTTGGCTCATACATTGCCGGTGTTTGAGATTGAGTATTCTGTGTCAAGTATCTTCTACTACCCAACAATGGGCGTGAAGCGGCGGAAGCTACCGCCGCATCGCATGTCGGGAAGCGGATAAGGCTCTGCTGTTACTAATTCTTGCCTAAGCCGCCTATGCACAATCGCAAGTCCCACATTACCCTCACACACCAAGCAGTCGAACCACGGTACGGCAATGCATTTCTCAAGTAATGAAAAAAAATAATGGCATTGATTTTTTTGAGGAGGCAAATGACCTGGTTATCTGCGACACGAGGAAGCTTGGCACTTACAATTGCCGGTATTGAGTATTGTGTAAAGACCAACAACGCTGATATGTGTTTGTCTCATACCCCAATGAAGCAACTTCTTACTGTTAAAAATTAATTTAGAATGACAACTCACTTGTGTTAGTATTAATAAATTCCATACATAAGCAATTTCATCTGACTTTGAATGTTAAGTATATTTTCTCTCGAAATTCTTTACATCCGGCCGATTCTTTTTAATCAACGTCGTTTCATTTGTCACTCTTGTTTTGTTTTGTAATCTTTTCCTCTTAAAGTATTCAAGAACCAGTTTTATTTATAGCACTTTTAATCAGAGATCTTGATAAAAGTTTGGGTGTCAGCGATTTTTTAGCTTAAATTTATTGGAATATCTAAGGCTCATTGCTGACCTTTTCAAATCATTTGATATATCTACATTTTGATTGAAAATATTTTATGAAAATTTTAGAAAGATGTTTCAGAAATTATTCGGAATACAGTATTATTGTAATATTGCATTATAAAATTAATACATGCGTCATGGTGACTGGTCGTACTTGAATTCGTGTATGCTGTTATATTAGTTGTTTCTACTATGTATTTGCGTGTTGTGGGAACGAGTATGTAAGTGCGTGCTCCTATTGCACCATGCCTCTTTCTGATTGAGGACAAATCATTGTTTTTAATTTATTTTATTATTCTTGATTACTCAAGATGTCATATGGAACATGGTGTAATGGTTGCAGCTCCTTACAAACGTTGTGTAAAAAACTTGGCGATTAAAAAGAGTGGCGGAGAGTTTATAGCCAGTTCTTCTCTTCCGTTCTACGACCTAGATTTGAGTACTGGCAGTAAATGTAAATTCACAATTAATTTAATTTTTTGACGTTCGTAAGTGTACTTGTTTACCTATATGAATAAAGATATTTTTAGGTTTTTTTGTCATAAAAAATTACTATTATTCTCTTTCATGATTACTTAAGGGTTGCCATTTTCATAAAAATAAATAAAGAGTACTTTAATTAAGCTACGTATTTTCAGAATTTCTTCTCTACTATGTAGTTTTCTATGCACTAATTCCAATCCCTACAGAATACATATCTGCGGTAAAATTCAATTCAACTAGATTATTGCGTCTATTCTTTGCTTCTAAACAACTGACTGCACAAAGCTCTACACAATTATCACCGGTTATAACTGGTTGTGACCGACTGCACAATGGGTATAGGACAGACACTGTTAATGTATTTACTGATACAAGTTACAGGATTAGCGGTTAAATAAGCCGACGCTAGTTTATCTTTTAAATTGCAGAAAATATGGTTCAAATTTTAATCTAACAACAGGCAAGATAGAAATCATAGCTTCCACTTAACGGCTATGAATATTATATTTTTATAAATATGCACTTCGTTGCAAGAAATACAGTACAATTAAAATTATTTTCATTAAAGGCCTTATCGTTTTTAAGGGATCTTTTCCAGCCACTGTAAAGGAAAAAAGGTAAAGGTAAGGCAAGCAGTACAAATTACAATTACTTAGACATAAAGTATGGACAAAGGAAATCCATTAGAGGCGCAATGAAACAGAGCACACTATTAAGATAGTACGAAACTTTTGGATCATTAAAAAAATATCAACTAAACAGATGCAGACCTCGAAGATATTATTGAAGCTTATATTGCAAAGAATGTGATGCGAAATAAATAACAATTTGTGTACTGTATTATTTAAAAGTATTGATCTATGATATTATATTGATATTTAAGATACTTACATAATAATAATTATTTAGTCTTATTTATTCCTTGAAATAATACTTTTTACAAAACGTACATAGCTACTTTTATAGCTATATATTTCCTCCATCCGGTTCCACTTCTTTAAACCTTGAGCAGTTTCTGCCACCAACTTCAACCTCGTGAATATTCATTCACTCACTCACTTTCACTCATACTCACGCGTGATGAATAAGTTTAAAACAAAAATAAATAAAATAAAAGATGTAATTAAATTATTTTAAATATAAATAAGTTTGGTGCAAGGGCTAGAAACCCTGACACTGGTATTTTTTATTTTAAAAAGTTCCCACATCTTACACATTGTAATGCATAATGTACTTATGATGAATAAAATATACATTTTTATTTTTTAATAATTAAAAAAAAAAAACAAGAAAATAGTTGACTTGAATAATACATAAAAGATGACTTCCACAGATGTGATCATCAAATAAAAGGATCTACAAATTGAAGTTGACTAAGTAAGAGAACAAGGGAGATTAGCGATCCTTGATTTTTTTTGGTCATGTAAGTAATCGTACGTTGAGTTTAGTTGACTATTATAAGCAGTCAAATGTTTGCGGAAATAATAGAATAAATACGTGTATTTTATAATGAAGTAATTACAACGAAATAGCTATTTGCTTTTATATAAAGCCAGCAAATGGGTTTTATTTGGACCACGGAATAATTGCATAACATCTACGTTAATGGACACACACAAAATGGCCACGTATTCAGTTGGAACATTGAAATTTTCACACCTTTTCCGAATACCTTTTAACAGGAGAAGAAATAATGTAGCTTTGAACAAGTTAAACGTTATGTTTGCATAAAAAAAACTTTGAATATTTTTTAATATTAAAAACTATGTGCCTATTTAAAAATACATTTAGCTTAGTTGGCACCAAAAAAACTGAAGTTTCTTCCTGGTTTTGCTATGTGGGAATGTATAAAATAAAAATAAAATAGGTTTATTATGGAACATAAAATAGACAGGTATCACTTATTCCACGTCATTAAATTTGACAGTTTGAATTTGAAATCGCAAAAAAGACAGATGGTGTTGGCCGAGAGAAAAAGCCGACGTAAAAAAACTCTCGGTACTCTTTTAAAAAAGCAAATTATCAAAAAATTATTATTTTAAAACAAATATAGCAAATTAATATGAAGTAGCCTGCCCAGCACTAGCCCCATATAAAATTGTATATATACATATATATTTGTATCAGACAGAAGGCTAACCACCTATTTGTCTTTGCATTAGGGATCATTGATTTGTATTTTGTCATAATAGTCTAAAATGGTTATGTGCATTCCGCTAGGCTTCATGTGACATCAGATAATGAAAAACTTATCCTATTCATCATAGTTATCTTTCTATAGTCGGTAGTTTAGTACTAAACTTAGACTTCCTAGACTTAGATCTAAATTAACTTTTCAAAACAATATCAAGTTAAACGAGTTTCCGCTGTCACAGTTTAATCTGTAATCGTCTTAAGTGCTCTAAGCTTCGGTTGGATATTAGCGCTGTTGCTCAGTTTCCGTTTAAAGTTTTTCTAATAAAGTCGACCACAGAATCCCATGTTTTAAGATTCACAGAAAAACTAGTAACAACTAGTAGCCAAAAATCATTATTAAATCTTAATGCAATTCAGGCGCCTTTACAATTACATATATCATTTCTTTATCCACACATACCTCTGAAATAGTTTTTTTTCTCTTAATTAGCACTATCTATTTGTATCAAATATATGTAGATTGATAATGATAGTATCAAATTATTTCTTATATTTATTATAAATCTGTCTCTGCACAAAAAACATCATTTAAAATTATCTAGCTTAATTTCAGACTAATAAGTAAATTTTAGTGTTACCTAACTAACTAAAAAGGATATTTAACATGAGAAAGTCTCAAATAACACTACTTACATTCTTTACTAGTAAATTATTCAATTAATTGAATAACATAGTTTTTTATATGTTAAAGTAAAAAGTAGCATTTCCTGACACCCATTCTATTCTCTCCTGACATTAACTAGTTGATGAAAATGAATTAGATATTATTCCTAATCAAACTGTGAAATCAATGAAAATTAATGTGAATGCATGTGTGGAAGTAAGTATGTGTGCGTATGTAGTTAACATAAGAAATCAATTAAGTAGATGCGTTCTCTGTGTCTACTAAGTCAAGCCCTCTATACTGAGCATTATTAAATCTCACGTTGGGGTTAAGTACTTCAAATTAATTGCTATTCAAAGGCGTGTTCTGAGTAAATTACAAAGTGAGATTAAGATTGAATTACACTGTATTAACTTTGATGTACGTAGATGTACTTAACCGGGAGTTAGCGTTTGCATATGATTCGTCTTAAGCATTAATAAACGTCAATTTATGTTTTAAGATCAATATTAAAAGCATTACAGTAATGCTTGAGGTTGTAGGTTCGATACCCGGCTGTGTACCAACGGCGTTTCTTTTTATGTGCGCATTTAACATTCATTCATTTCATTCGCTCGAACGGAAGTAAAACCTCGTGAGAACCGGCGTTTTACGTTCGACCCAAACAGTCGGAGTGAGTCAGGCTAAGAGGCTTATCACCTACTGGTCTATTAAATTGACAATTGATGATGAAACAGAGACAGCAACCTGAGACTCAGACCTAAAAAGGTTATGGCGCCACTGATTTATTTTTTGTTTTATGGTCAAAGTGACGAAGTAATTGTTATCTCGAGTATATTATACAGGATAAAAAAAGAAACAATATTGAGCCAATCAGAGACCATGTAAAACAAATGCATGACCTTTGTATCAGAGTAACAAGACAGTCGAATATTCTGTGATAAATTACAAGAAAACTGCTGTCTTAGAACCAAATATTAACAAGACGAGGAACAGAAGTCTGATATGTGATCAGACTTTAAGGAAAATATTAAGACAGACGCAGAAAATGTCCTCTAATGGTATTGCCGTATTGCAAACCAACATATATATCAGTAGAAATATTAAGTATTCTAATTTAGAGATATTAAAATACGTGTTATAAATTCAATTCAATTCCAAATCATTTATTCATGTTGGGAACTTAATGTACACTTATGAACGTCAAAAAAAGAAATACACATAAAATGCTTCTAATTTTACTTTTACTGCCAGTTCTCAAATCAAGGGCCTAGAACGGAAGAGAAGATCATAAACCCTCCGGCACTCTTTTTAATCGCCAAGTTTTTTACTTTTACACAACGGTTTTAAGGAGCTGCGACCATTACACCATGTTCCATATGGCATCTTGAGTAATAAAGAATAATAAAAAATATTAAAAACAAAAATTTGTCCTCTATCAGCAGGAGGCATGGTGAAATAGGAGCACGCACTTACATACTCGTGGGAACAACACGCAAATTTGTAGTAGAAATACTATGTGTGTCATTCGACTATTATCTCTAAAAACGAAATAGTAAACCAACGTCACCTCCTAAAAAAAATGTAATCGCTTAGCATTCGTAATATATGGAATAGTTTTGCCGGTACACTGCGGTTTTGTAAATTATAAAATGAAATTATTACGTGTTATCGGGTTGGGTTGTCGTGGATCTTCGTGCGTTTAGAAGATTAAGTGTTTTGGCGTAGGTCAGGTATTAAGGCAGTCTTTTGAGAAATCACTTTGATAATTATAACGGTATTACTACAAAAGAGGTTACTGTGGCATCTGCTTTTTTCCAGTGGCATCTCGAAAAAAAAGTTGCCAACGTACGAAACCAGGCTGGCACACTTTAATATGATGTCATTGGAGAATCGCAGAAAAATTATTGATATATCGTTTGTAGCAAAGATATTCAATAATAAGATCGATTGTCCGAACCTTCTTACTAGATTTAAGATTCATGTACCCTCTCGATCCCCTAGGCATCCCGTTATTTCATTTGTCCCTCCTTTCCGTAGGACGCGTTTTGGTCAAAGCTCTCCGGTGTCCAGATTAAGCATTCTGATAAACAAGCTAGGTCTGGATATCCAGAGTTGCTCCCCTCACACTTTAAAATCGATTTTAGTTTAGTTTTTTGTAATTGTTTCTTTTTTGTAATGTTTGTTTTGTTTAAAAATTGTTTCTATTGATGTTTGTATGTGCTCTAAATGAATGTCATGTTTGCCTCTAATTGCTTATCACATTCAAAATTGTATTTAGTGTTTGTTTTTACCAATGTATCAGTGTGCCGAGCGTTGGCAATCTTTATCAATAAAAAAAAAAAAAAAAAAAATTACTAAATACCTCAACGCTTTACATGTCTGATGTGTGATATTTAAATCGCTATATATGAATAATTAACTCGACATCTTATAATCACCGCCTAATATTTTATGCTGATAACATACTATAGAAAGATTTCTGACGGCTTAGGAAACCTTTGACTATAATATTGTATTGTCAGCTATCGACACCCGCCAACATGTCGGCCCCATGTGGTGTTTTTTTCATTAATCATTCTTACGGACAAATACGCGCCTTCTGTGCTGTTTGATTCGTCATTTTGTGTTTATTAAAAAAAAATACAATTCGTGGTGTGCAGGTTAATCTGAAACAATTTGTGTTACAGTGGGAATATAATCCTGAAGATCCAGATTACACGCGTACTGGGCGTAGAATTTTTTAGAACAGGGGCCAAATGCTTAGGCCGCTCATCCGATGTATAAGTGGTACCGTCAATGGACGCTGTCATGCCGAGGGTCGCGAGTGCTCCTTCACCACGAGTATTTGAGTATTTGACTATGGTGAGTTTCGAGATAATGAAGTCATCCGCCAAGCATTTCTGACCTGCCGTCCTGCAACTTATTCCCAAGAAATAAATATAAAATGCGAGGTATTCGCTTTACTAGCACTGAAGTTGCGGTGAAAGCGCAAGAAAATGCCATAGATGAGACCCCTCAGGAAGAATGGGCTCACTGCTTTTCTCAGTGATTCCATCGAATGCGACGATGTGTAGAGATGAACGGAGATTACTTTGAAAACAATAAAAGTATTAAAAGCACGGCGCACGTGATAACAGACTTTTTATGGTGATTTCTTACGCCTTGGGTGCATATTGTATTTTTATCACGGATCCCCTTTTTTTAAATGTCATTTAATAATGTCAGCTAAGATGCAGCTTTCTAATGTTGAATTTTTGAAATTAGTCCAGTAATTTTTGTGTGAAAACATACATAGCAAACCACAAATAGTTTAATTAACCACGCAGCTTACCACCACCACTGTACCGGCTTCCTACGGCGCAGCGTCGTAAATAAATACTTTCAACACTATTATACTCCTGAAATACAAGTACGTAATACGTTCTAAAAACCTTTTATACAATGCCTGCGATATCTGTATAACGATGGAAAAACATCTTAACATATTCCACCATATACGTGTGACGTACTTTTCCCCTATATCCTAAAGATTGCCCGTGACAAACATCTTTCCCCTCTTCAGACGCCAGAATATAAATCAAAAATGCTTTATCAGATGTATAAATGCCTTGCGGATATATTAAGGATATTTTTCATATAACGTAGGTGCAAAAGCTTATTATTTGTGTGTTATTTTATAAGTACACCCTATTTTGCATGCAGCTCGAGTAATTTCTATTTTAATAATATGTTAATCTTAAATAAAATATTACTCGATTGTATGATAATTTCGAAAATGAAGCAATCCAATTATTTTTATTAATGAACCGTTAAATTGTAATAACTTTAATACTTTGATTTAACAGTTTATGTTAAATTTGCATTACTATATTTGATATTTGCATAAAACTAGTATTTTTTTTTTTAATCAAAATATTACCATACCTATTAAAAAATACAAAGACGAAGTAATTTCCAAAATTACTGAAACGATAAAACAATTATATTCTCATCCGAATTTTTACTTTTTGCTGATAAAGAGGAATGATTGTTATTACCAAAATTAGTTGAATGAGTGATCAGGAGCATGATGTAATGGTTGAAGGTGCGTAAAAAAACGTTGGTGATATAAGAATTACGGAGAGTTTATTACCAGTTCACTTAGATTTGAGAACTGGCAGTAAATGTAAATTTAGAACCATTTTTTACTGACGTTCGTCACTGTACGTTAGCTACATGAGTTAGTATATTTTGATTTACTCATTACTATCCTATTTTATTTTGATTTATATATTTTCGCACGAACTACATCTCATATAAAACTAAATTAATGTCCTTCATTCTTAGTTAATACGTACAAAATTTATTCATTACTTATTTATATAATTTTGAATGTGTACTTTAAATTCATCTAGAAATTGCACTTTCGCCTTAGTAGAATTAATAACTTCCTTAAGTCCTGTAATTTTAAAAACGCTAACTATTTCGAACTCTACACAATAATTAGCTAGCTGTGACATATAGCTCAAATAATGTCCTTAATTCTTAGTTAATACGTACAAATTTTTTTACTTAATTATATAGCTACAACTTCAAATTTATAAAACTTTTACTTTCAAATTAGTAAAATTAAAAGCTTGCTTAAGCCCTATAATTTATAAATACTTTAACTATATTTAACTCTGTGGAATAATTAGCAAGCTGTGTTGTCGGTGCTTAAAGTGACGTCTAAAAATTCATTGATCCGTTTTGGTCTAGGCATTTCAGGCTGTGACTCTGGGAGTCGTAGATGTAACCTGGTTCTGCATTTTATATCTGTATACATTTAACACTCGGATCGTACGGTACAGAAAACATTGTGCGGAAATCGGCATGCTATAACCTATTACTATTAATATAATAGAGATCACGAAGCCGATACAGAAATCTGAGATTTAGAAGACCTTAAAAGGTTGTGTTGCCTATGATTTTTTTTCTTATGAATTATATAGAAAACATCACAGTTGGTTAGTTTTCTGTAACTACTTCTATACGTAGGTTAGTAATAGGCTTTATATAACATGTTTTTGTCGCATACATAGGTATCTCGTTTTAAAATGAAAACTAATTAAAATCTCAATAATGCCTCTAACAAACTGGATATGTTTTTAAATATTTAGTTGTTGGGAGAAATCGGATTTTATACTCGTATAAGCTCGTGAAAATTACGAAATTGTACTGGCTGTAATATTAAAGTTTTATAAAAAACATCCAAATTGATATGCAAATCCAATAATTGCCAATTACGACTCGTACTGAGAGTAAACTTGTGTATTTTGTCGCTACAATAATTATACATATTACATTGTACATTTTTTAAATAGATTTTATGTAACCTTGGAAAATCCTTTTTCCATTGAAGGCACTGTAAGTATAATTTTAATAGAGTAGTATCCGAGTCACGGGAAAAGAAAACGAGGAGGTCAAGTTAAAAGATGGAGAAGGTCTGCCAAGGATAGAGAAACGTGGAAACAATTGGGGGAGGCCTATGTCGACAGACAACCTGACTAAAGTGGTTGGTCATAAATTATTATATTCACTATAAATTAGATTTAAGAATACTACTGTTTAATATGAATAGCATGTAAGTTAAAAAGGTCAGCGAATAAAGGGCTTTTATTATTATTATTAAGCATGATTGCCCCAGAAGTTCATTCAAATAAGCATATAACCAATTCGACTTAGGGTCCTTCAAGAAAAGAGCGTACCAATTCTTAAAAGGCCGACAACGCACTCGCGAGCCCTCTGGCATTAAGAGTGTCCATGGGCGGCGGTATCACTTAACATCAGGTGAGCCTCCTGCCCGTTTGCCCCTGTTCTATAAAAATAAAAAAAATATATAAAATTGTAAAACTTTAATCATTGCTCTGAAATCCAATCAACGCATCTTGACTATAAATGGAACTAATCAGCGGACTTTACGGAACTAATCAGACAAAAAAATCCAACAAATTCAATACGTGTAACGTTAACACATAAAGTGCTACATTGCAATAGATTTGTTACAATTAAGAACACCGAGAAAGTAATCCAGAAAAAGAATCTTTTTACCATTTTTCTATACAGAAATTTTTTATTTCTCCAAGTCTCTAAAATGAAATAGTCCTCAGCGATGATGCTTCTTTGATACTAAGGGCATTGAGGGCACTTGCTTTCCAGAGACTCTTCTGACTGTTTAGCTTTAACGTTCACCGCTTCACCGATTTCAATTCGTTTATACGTTCTTTTCACTGTAATTAAAGAATCAATGTCAGCAAATGACAAACGACATTGTTTGATGCGATGTTTTTGATCGTATTTACTTTTTCTACGCAAATTGTTTAATAACGAGATAATTCTATTTACATTTCTAAATTTGTATCTCATCAATACAGTAATCTGTTGGAAGCTTGTCACATTTATAATATCCATACGTATATCATCCACTTTCTTATTTTTTATTGATACAAGTATTCGATACATTTAAGGGACATACGTCGATCGGGTTGTCACAATACAAGTATAAAGATGAAGGGATTTTAAGAACATGAATTTAGATTCTTACGTTACTACTACAATGTAAAGTAGGTATAAACATTTGTGTTATCAGATTAATAAAAAAAATATAATTTTAATCATGACCGGTGGTTGTTCAGTCAACAAATAAGTATCGCAATACACTGCCAGATGGACCCAAATTTTTTTTTTCTTTCATCAATTTTTATTGATTCTTCATTAATATTTCGGTTAAGAATATTATAATGCTGTTTATTTATGTGTCATCAAATTTATTTCTCTAGTATATAAATTAATCATAAAAAAATACGTAATATAAACAAATTATAATTTCTCTAAAATAAGACTTTATTACAAAACTAATAGAATACATAACGAATTGACAATTCTATATTAAAACGTAAAATAATTTTGGCGCGAATGTGCCCCTCGCGTGTCATAATAGGGAAAGACGGCATGGTGTAAAAATAATATTTAGTTCCATTTTCCATATTGGGACGTATGGTATACCAGTTAGAAATGCTTCACTAAGGAATTTCAAAAATGTGAAAAAACAAATGAAGAATAGAATATCTTATATAATATACTTTTAATAGCTAAGCTAGTTAACCAAAGACAAGTTTGTTTATTTGTTGTGATAAATTAGTAACTTGAGGAAAATTAGTTTTTATTATAAAAATTTGTGCAAATAAACTTCGACAAATGATAAGCTGTAAAAATTGCAGTTTTCCATTGGTTAATACAAAAAATATTTTAAGATAATGTATAAAGGAGATACAAACATCAACATGTACGATAAGGAGCTGGCTGTCCACAGCTGCAGGTCTTAACTGAATTTCATTATTTGTTTTTTCATAAAATACACCTTAACTTTATACCACAAACTTACATTGATTATTTTGTATATGACCCCATTATGCAACCTTATCGCAATATTTACATACACCAAGTTTTGTCTTGGATTCATGTAAAAAATATATGTCAGCCTCAGAGTCTGGTTAGATCAACAGTTTAACAATTTGCGCGCGCCTTACATCTCGCCCGTTAGTCTTAGCATGATCCTCGCGAGGAGCGCACGTCCCTTAAACAATATATCCACGAGTATATCTACGTAATATAAATAACATTAACTGATTGTGAGTGAGTGCTATGTGCTATGAAGTGGGGTAACAATGATTGATGAAGATGATTAGATTGACAACCATTCAACGATTTTGAGGAGAGGAGCCAGGTACGTTTTGAAAAAGTTATATAAGTTTTAAAAATGAAAATATCTGAGATAAATAAAACTTTTCAAGTAAAAATAATATAATATTTGTAATATATTAAATACATTTTACCTCAAAATGTTAAAAAGGCTTCTTGAATCATAAATAATTGTATCGTTATTGCTAATTACCGCATACTGCCTCTTTTAATCACTTATCTAATAAAATCATATTCAATAAATTTAATGAAATAAATTACATATTTCTAAAAAAGGATATATAACTCATACACAAGATTTATTGACACGTTTACTATTTTCATTAATATAAATAATACCGCCGATTAATAGAAAATACTAAATAATTTCGTAACAATATATCAAGTAGGCTAACGCAGGATAAAACACATAATTACTAAATCGATACGATACGAAAGTAACGAAACTTCGACTTAATTCCTCCGACTTAATGTGAAATGTAACACCTGGATCTTATATAGGATGTTACAGTAGACTACGGTTTATAAAAGCATGATGGACTCCACACTTTTAAGAAATACTTTCAATAGGGCTGATATAGTTTAGCTTCGCAAAATTAGCGAACGGCGACATCGCTTCAAAAGTAGTGATCTATTAATAATTTGTTTCTTTGTAACCATAATGCAACAAAACATTGTATTTTGAAGTATTGGTATTTATAAGCTTAAAGACATTTATAGTATAACTTGTCCATAAAGCTATTATGGGCTCAAAAAACAAAGAAATCAACATACGCATATATATACGCAAAGATTTGTAGAAACATTCTGTACCTTGACTGCGTACACATATATTTTTAATGAAGAAAGTACGAAGCTGTGATGGAGGGACTGATACATTTTTACCATAACAGAAGAACTAATTTAAAACAACCTTTGGCTAAAGCTATCCTAAGTATATTTTTTTACAACAAGAATGTAATTATAAAAATCGATAATCGTATGTAATGCATGGAGAGGAAAACAGCAAATTTTTCTCATACTAAACCTTTTGCGTAATAATAACAAAAACTTACTTAAAAGATTTTTTCAATATTTTTGTTTAGCATAAGAAGGACATTCGTACTTTATAGATTTTTATTACACATATATTTTGTTGGTTTCCGTTATTTAACTACACATTTTTATTAGAAAAAAATCATTTAAAAGTAAACCCATTGTAATTAATGTTTTAGAATTTGATCAGTCCGTATTGAATAAAACAATTAGATCTTTTAAGGTTAAAAGTTTTTTTTTTTTTAATTTATAACATATTCTCTATTATTCACTTGGTTATTATTTGTTTTTTTTTGGTTATGTGTATAAATTAAAGATAAAAAAATCCAACAACTCTGGAAAAGGTAAAGATAAGGCTTTGTTCGCTTTCGATTTTCTTTAAATTTGTGATATTTGCAATCACAATTTATGGGTTTGATAAAAGTGAAAAAGGTTCCAGAGTCTTATCTTGTGAGAGAGAATTTTCACGTATCAGAAAGCCGAGCTAAACGAACATGTATAGGGCTGGAAATAGACTAACTATAATAAAATATTGGAAACTGCAAAGTTTTGGTTCTTATTACAATGTGTCTGTGCCGAGCGTTAGCAAGTTATATCAATAAAAACACTTGGATATATTAATCTTAACTGACGTAGAAAGATAACGAATGGTTAATTAATCTATAGATCTATCATAATACTGAAGCATTCAGAGTTTTTTTTATTTAGAATGATAGTTATTAATTTATTAGATTTTACTGACACAGAAATTGTCTCTAGGATTATAAAAAAAGGATTTACTATTCCTACTTCTAAACGCAAAGCCAAAATAGATTTTTCGTGACTACTTATTAAAAAAAGTCTATTAATAATTTAATTTAGTTTAAAAATAATATGTACATACATGATTTGTGTAGCTATGATTTTCTGTAGTATGTTACTCAAAGAATATATTAATGTTTTTGATCTAACCATTCTGAAAAAAATGATGATGTTAAATTAATGTTATTATAATGATGTTTGTTAATATACTATAGCACTATGTAGTGGTGGCGTTAGTTGCAGCTTGTAAAATATTTGACAGAACAATATACAATTTATTTTAGTCAAGCCACATTTCATATATCTCATTGAAATATGGGGTACGGCATGTAAAAACATAATTTCTAACTTACAAACACTACAAAATAAATTAATAAAATCATTATTTAGATACAATTTTTTAACACCGACTAATAAAATCTACCAAAAAACCAAAATTATGACAATTAAACAACTGTATGTATATAGCACCTGTATCTTGATAAAAAAAATTCTAAATAACTCTATCCATAGTTGCTTGTCGTTTAGAAAAGTCAAGTACGCAACGACACGCAATACTCGTCGAGCGAGTTTGCTTATCTTGCCGAAGCCGCGTACAAATTATTTGAAGAAATCTATTAGGTATGAGGGTGTGCAATTATTTAATCAATTACCATCTCAAATTCGCAATATTGGAGTGTTTGACAAATTCAAAAAGGCATTAAAGATGCATGTCAGAATGAACATAGCTGACTAAAATTGTTACGGCTAATGGCGACGTGTATCTCGCTCGTATATAATATATACATATTAATATTAAGTTTCTCATGTAAATAAAATATTTCTGTTTTTTGTAATGAGAAATAAAGTTCTTTAAACATTATTTAATATTTAATTTTTATTACTATATTTTTATATGAATGATAAATATTAACTAACAAGAATTATTAAAGACATCGCTGTCACTCATTTTGGTAACGGGAAAAGTGTATTTTTTAATTAATTCAAATGACGGGCGAGGTCGACTCGAATTAAACGCTTGTCACAGAATTTATACGCTAAATAAATACTACGTGAAAATTTACATTTTCGTAGACCTCTTACTCACTACGCGTTTCGTAGATCAGCGTAGCATCATTACAAAACTTGTTAAATACATTTAAGTTTTGCACATATCCACAGAGCGTATTTTGTCTTCTTTCACGTAGATAATAATAATAATAAGCCTCTTATCCTGAACTGCTTTCTTTGTATAGTGGTGTCTGTTTATTTATAAAATGTCTCTTAGTTCAGTGTGCCTCTTGGCAAAGGCCTCCTCTAACAATTTTTCGTTGTAAAAAGAATCATGTTTTGATTCATCTGCTTGCTCCGTAGGAGCATAGACTTGGATAATTGTCCAGGTCTTTTTGAAGCTAGGTAGTTTGATGTTGAGAATGGCAGTTTGGTCATTAATTCCAATGAATTCTATTATGTATTCTTTTAAGTGCTTTTAACTATGAATCCGACCCCTCCTTGTCCTTCAATATCTCCTTTGTTGAATAATACAAAGTTCTGGTGCTCTTCAATACATTCTCCTGATCTTTTCATTTCACTAATTCCTAAAATATCCCATTTTAGTTCCTTTAATGCTTCTTCAAGTTCTAATAAAGATTCTAGCGTCCGTAAGATTCTGGTATTTAGTGTTGCTATGTATAGCTTTTTTTCATTCCTTTTGTTTTTTATTCTTGTTAGAGGGTGATGGTCTAGATCTTCCGCGGGGACCAGCCGTGGTGGAAGACATTTTTTTTGATTGTTTGTGTATATAATAAATTGTTGGTGTATTTATCATTTGATTCCGGTGGTCCGGGGGTACATTTAGTTTTTTGAGAGATTTATTTGCGAATCATAACTTGTTCTTTCTACATAGTTTAGTATGTTTGGTCTTATGGTTTCTCTACTATGTGTTTTGGGTTGTATGGGTGGTGGGTTGTACAGTGTTGCTTTCTTGTTAGTTTTCTTATCTGATTGTGCCTTTGGTGAGTCGGAAGTTTCTCTTTTCCTTTTCTCTCTATTTTCTTTTGGCTTCTTTACAATGAGCCTGTCGTATTTTATATAGGCGATATTTCCCTTCTTTATTTCTTCTTCTACCTGTGGCTGTAATTGTTTGCGTTTGTCTAGGATTTCTTTGGGGTAGTCTTTTTTTATGTTGACGTCTTGTGGAAGATTAGGCTTATTTTTCAGTATGAGATGTTTTTTCCATTGAGTTGTGATGGTGGATACCACTGGACGGTTTCTATTTTCAGTTTTCTGCCCAATTCTATACACTTTGCTTATTTCTTGGCTATCCATATGAACTCCCATACTCACAATTATTTCTTTGATAAAATCCACTAATTCCGTTTCGAGTTTAATATTTTCATTGATTCCAAAAAAGACCAGATTGTTTTTTCTCTTTTCTATATCTGCTCTTTTGAGTTTTAATTCAAGTTCTGAAATTTTGTCCTTTAGTTTAGTATTTTCCTCCATGATAGTTTTCATTTTCTCGTCCAAAGCTTCCATGACGCTCTTAGTTACGGAGTGTGTTATGAGTTCGGTTTGATTTTTAAATTTCTCATCAAGTTTGTTTAGAAGTAATTCTATGTTTTTTTCCATGACTAGGGAAATTTCGATTCTTGTGTGGTATCACTGGTTTTTTTGTTTATTTTTCTTGAGTAGCAACACTGCTGTTGGCAATGTCACTGTTAAAAGTCACTGTCACACTGGCGTAATGTTGGTATTAAGCTGAGACGAGTCTATTGTCTATGACCGTGACTAATTTTAGGTTACAATTTCGAGATGTTTTTTCAACAATTATTGCACGAATTTTAGCACTCTCACTTTGTTCTTTTATAAGTAGTGGAAAATGAATATTGTTTTAATGTTTCCACGTTTCACAGCACAAAAATGTCACTTTATAACACTATTTTATGATTAAAATCCGCGGATGACGTTAGCATACATGTTATCGGTTTGACAACCGGAACCGGAATCCCTTTCACGTAGAAGACAAACTAAATTTCTTCTCTACAACATATCAAAAGGTCAAATATTACACAGTATTCAGGTAACGCCCTTATTTTCTCTTCCATAACATATTTGGTCCAATTAAAATAATTAATAACTTAATTAATTATAAACTTTTGTCGTTATACCATTATGTGTAATATATATCAAGTAGAACAGTCAGTAAGCGACGTCAAAGTACGGAATGCCGACCTTCATTAGACGCATCATATGACCCTCACACGTAGTTTGAATATTTCAGGAATAAACAATAAAATACACACGCAATTGTATAATATTCAAACTTAGTGACGTATTTTTCGTCCTATAACTCTATAGTATCTTAAAGGGATGGCTGCATATTTCTCTTGAGTTTCATTAAAAAGAGAGTCTGTTAAATAAGCCGATGCGAGGAATGCCTTATCATGGACTCCATTCCGAAAAAAAAAAAAACTGAGTGGGATGTATTTGATTCTTGGAGAATGAGACAACCATGTGATGCAAGTTATTTGGTTACTGGTGATGGATGGTGAACTCCAGCTTGCCTTCCTCGGGCAATTACAGTGGCAGACATTGCTTGACCTCAGCTTGAGGTATCATGGCTCAACGAATAAGTATTGCAATACAGCGAGGAAATACTGCCAGTGTTGAAGGTACACTGCCACAGAGACCAGAGATTTAATTTTTTTGACGTTCATAAGTGTACTTGTTTACCTATATGAATAAAGATATTTTTGTTTTATGTTTGTTTGTTAGCGCTTGATAACTTTGAGGTATCGCATTTAACCAGAATATAATAACTTGATTTGAAGTATTTTGATATTATTTTATTTTATTTGGTTGATCTAATTTATAACATGTTAATTTTCTACCCTTTTCATTTAATTACATTTTAAAGAATAGCTGACTCTTTATCAGTAACTCAATCTATCGTATAAAAGCTAAAAATATCTACAGAGAAACTGTGTAAATATTGCCTAGAATGTCACAATTTTTAACCACTATGCAAAACATTCACTGACTCACTCGATATTAATATTTTTTATTAAAAATGTCGTATTTGCAGCCCAGTTGTTTCCACATCTATTTTCCGGCTAGGTTTTTTTTTCAATAACATTGATATAAATGTTAATAAGATAACTATGGAACAAATTAAAAAATATTAATTATAATTTACACTTTGGGCTCTTTTGTTTTCAATTCAAACATCAAAATAATTTCGACACGATTAATTCAAATGTCTTATATAAGGAATCGAAAGTAAAAAAGCAAGCAGAACAAAATTTATGTCTATTGTATTTAATTTGATTCGTTTCTCGCAAATACGTCCGAGAAAATACATAGAAGAATGATTTTCTTCACAATACTTATTACTTAAACCTCTTTGAAGGGATTTTCTAGGCCCAAAGGCTTAACAGACTCAACCGTCTTGCCAAGCGGCATCAAGTGTCCTTCAAAACTTCCTTCTCGATTCTCTTAAAATTAAATATATTCCTTAAATAATGGAACATAATAGCTACCGTATATTTTAATAAAAAAATGTGTTGCACTAAAGACGATTGCAATTATAAATATTAGTGTCTCAGATGAATATAAAAAAGAGATAGATATATTTCTTATTACAACACATTTTTTTATACTTCTGTCTGTAGTTTAGGCCCCGAACAGCTTCATTAGCTGATACGCAGTATTGGTAAATTTACTCCAAAAATAAGCCACACATTATCTGCAACCTAGAAATTAATTTGAAAAACTTTACATCAACGATTGTTTTTTATATAAGTATGATGTCCTTCTTAAATGGGAACAATAGGTCTAATTAAAAAAATACATTTTTAACACAAAATAGAAAGGTACACTTGTAACATAATAACTTCGTTAAATGGAGAAATATCTATTTGAATCTTCTACCGCAAGTACCATGGAGAGTGTTCAAATAAGTTTTTTGTACTAATACTAAGCTAAGTTTTATCTTCGAACGTCAAGGTAAAATACAAAATATATTTCGTATCACCTCGACATCCGTCTTCTCACAAAGGAGCGTTTCTTATTACAATGTACCGCACAACACTAACCAGAAGCCAGTGCAACTGAAGTATTTTCAAACCAATTCGACTTAGGGTCCACCAAGAAAAGAGCGTACCAATTTCCAAATGCTGGCAACGCACTCCATGGCAATCCACGGGCGGCGGTATCACTTAACTTCCGGTGGGCCTAGTGCCCGTTTGCCTCCTGTTACATTTATAAAAAAACCTTCAATCTATTATAATTTAAGAGATACATATTACTATTATATAGACTGCAAAAAAAAAACTTGTGTTTCATTTTCCTAATGGATTAAATAATAACAATCCGTTGGTGTACAATCGTGGATGGATATATATATTTTTATCTGTATAGAAAAGAGAGCAGCCTTACCTAGCCCTACTTGATTGTAGATATAAAACATAATAGTTTTCTCTCTATGGCTTCAAAAGTGAAAGATTTATTAATTTAAAAAAATTACAGTTCAGAAGGCTTTTGTATATGACTGTCGCACTCATACGAACGCTTTTCAAATGGATCTATTCAAATACCTTGAGTTGCCGTTAACTCTTAATTAACGTCTCTAAGAACAGATGTAAGATAAAAATAAATAGAGTTACGTACTGTATCCAGTCTGGCAATTATAATGGGCATTTGGTACAGAATGTTTTATAGCCATTGGATAGTTGAAGTTATTATGTATTTTTATTATAAGCGGATCGCGCGCCGATAACAATTTAATCTGAGCTTGTGGTATTACTAACTCAAACAGATTATGATTTTATTTTAAAACTCATTAACTCGGACATAAAAGATCTAACCATTATCCATAAGCATTATTATTTGTTATGCAATATCAAAGACATGTATTCATTTGTATTGTAGGTAGGTTTCTATATGTATATTTTCACAACTAGTGAAATTTATTTAAGGCTGTTTTTGCCGCGCACCACCACTTTGTGCAATCAGCAACCCACTGAGTAATTTTTGAACCAATTCGACTTAGGTTATTTCAGTAAAAGAGGGTAACAATTGCCAAGGCCGGCAACGCACTCGTGAGCACTCTGGCATCACATCCAAATCATTTATTCGTTTAGGTACACAATGTACGCTTATGAACGTCAAAAGGAAAAATATATGAAATTCTAAAATATGCTTCTAATTTTATATTTACTGCCAGTTCTCAATTATAGGGCGTAGAACAAAAGAAAAAATGGCAATAAACTCTCCGCCACTCTTTTTAATCGTCGAGAGATTCCTTCTATGCAATGTTTATTTATATTAACTAAATTTTATATTACTCACTTGAACTAGACAACCAGAACAAACACAAATAAACGGTATTTATTTAATTATTCATAAAGATAATAAAAGGTTTAACCATGTGACTTGAGCGTGCGGCCCTCCCTGAGATCCAAAGAGATTAACTTAGATCCAGTTTCAGGCGCAGAATGCCGATCATTTACAAGCCTATTAAGAAAACAAATGATGATGAAACAGACACTGATGCCATGACCAAGGGTTGTTGCGTTTTTCTCTCGCATGTGGAGGTAGCAGGAAAATACCTCCCATATAATAAATTAATTCGAATTTCAAATTTGAAATTCGAATTCAAGATAATTCATAGATTAATAGATATAGACTTACGCCCAAGCCCAATCTCAATCCATATTTGACAATCTGAGATATACATCTTAATCCAAATATTGATAAAACCGTGCCATTAACCAATCGCCGGATTGTAATTGCCATCCGTCGATACAAGCTATCCATGATAGGTCGGCTCGGTGTATGTGGACCTTTGTATGAAAATGACAGTACAACTGTGCCAAATAATTAAAAGGCTATTTGATGTTTTATTTTTTTATTTTTTTAAAGGTGATCTACCGCAAGACATTAAAACCAAAATCATGAATTCAAGCCTCTTACCATGTTTGACATATGGTTGCCAAACGTGGAAATTCACTGCTGAAACAAGAAAAAAGATAATATTCTGTCAGAGAGGACTCGAAAGAAGTATGCTAAAGATCAGAAAATCAGATAAAATACGTCATACTAAAATAAGAAAAATTACCAAAGCAACAGACGCGTTAAGCTACGCAAAGGAATGAAATGGAGGTGGGCAGGACATGTTGCCCGGCTAACTGATCAGAGATGGACTAAAAAAGTAACTTTCTGGAAAGGCCCACTAGGCAAAAGAACAAAAGGTAGACTATTACACGATGGGAAGACGACATTAATGCGATAGCTGGTCAAAATTGGAGTAAAGTAGCTGAAGACAGAGATAAATGGGCGTCACTGGAGGAGGCCTACACCCAACTTGGGGTTCCAGTAGAAAATACATAGGAATTTTTAGGTACATATACAAATGAAAGAGAAATTATACTAACATAGGTTAAACTACATGAGTTCATGTACACTAAAATGAATTGAAAGAAGTGTAAACTTTAAATACTGGAAATAAAAGGCTTTTTATTTTATTTATTTTATTTTATTTGATGTTTTAAATGTAGCATGTATATTTTAATATTATTTACTTTATTTGCTTTATATTGATTATCAAAAATGAGTGTAAAGAGCGAAGAGATTGCATTTTATCCGTCGCCGAAAATGAATTGTCTTCGTAGTTTTTCGTTATTGTGATGCAGATCGGAGATCGATCAACTGTCACGGTCTGATCTCAGATTGTTTTCAATTTGAGATTGTGGATTAATTATTGGCTTCGGGCTTACGCCAATACTATACATTGCGCAAGCTTGTTAAGCTTGTGCTATCTTCAAATTGACTGTGGTCAAACGAAAGTTAAAAGACAATAGTAATTTTATAAAATACACCTTTATTTTTCAATACACTCAGAGAAATGGATACTTCTAAACGTTGTTGACACTATGTATAACTATAAAAATAACGATAAAATTGCGCTCTCAATCTACTCCTGACAAAACCAGTTCTCGTAACATAAACGACGTATTAAATTTGTATAAAGCACTCAACTTTATTAAATTCGTCAAGTATTAAATCTGGTCAATTTAATCTGCATTTATAAACTTGCTCTTGTTTGCAACTTCGCCTACGTAGAAACATACGAGTATATTGTACATGTACATTACACTCAATTCACTTATAAAAAACACTTTAAAAAAACTAGTAAATAGTGTTAAAGCCTAACCTCATCTTTGTTTCTTATTTATAATCCATTTAGGGTATTCTACGTGAAAATCAACCAACAAATGTCACACACTTAAACTTGCGTACTACGTAAATTATATAGTAATTTAATAAATTATGATAATATTTACAAAAGAACAATATTAAAAAGATTTACTTTAAAACATATAAAGTAAGCTACGAAAGGTCTTTAATAAAAAGATCACAGATTTCGCTTTGCTTACTCGTGTCAATGCATCTCCATCTAATAGTCTACGGCCATTCTAAACAAAAGGCTCGCAAAGGTCACAACCACACCTGACTGACTTCAGTGACCTGACACTGGTATTTATACGTATCGCGTGCATCCTTGGACGGGCATGTGATCAATAAATGGCTATCTCAAGGCAATTAACAGCGATTATTTCATCGTTCTCAAGTTCTATTGAAAAGTTAATCAGCAATTTTTTTGCAAATAAAATAAAATATTTAATTAATAAAATTATTTGAGTGTTTCGTGTTAATGTTCCAAAACTTAAATCTATCCAATAATGAACACGTAAAATCTCACGTCGTATGATTTTATTTTATTTTAAATAATAATGTAGCCTTTTAATTTCGAAACTTAATCAAACTTAACTCTTCGAAAGTCACTTTATACAATTTCACTCCAGTATATCTCGGAGTTCGATGTGCCTCTTGGCAAAGGCCTCCTCTAGCCCTTTCCACTATTCTCTATCTTTTGCGACTCTCCAGTTGTAGCCTGCTGTTAGTTTCAGTTCGTCCTCCCATCTTCTTCGTTTTCCGTCTCTAGGGTTCCGTCACTATTTTTCGTGGGAGCTCCGTAGCATATGAACCGTCCATTTCCATTTCATTTGGTCAATCTTAGTGAGAATGTCTGTCACACCTGTTCTAGTTCTAATGTCTGCGTTCATTTGTTTATCTAATTTTCTTATGCTCAGCATACTTCTACTACAAATTTGGAATACTTGTTGATAATTTCGTAATTTTTTCAAAACGTCAGCAATCTTTGTAGCTTAGAATTAACCGGAATGCTTCAGTGGAATCATGAGTTTTCTTAGCAAATATAATTGAGGTAGCTCAAACTGCATAATCGAAATTAATGAACATGTGGAAATATGTCTAATGATTTGATTTAATTTGAAATACATGTTGATAATTTCGGAACTTTTATCAAACCGTCAGCAATCTTTGTGGCTGCGAATAAATCAGAATGCTCCAGTGCAATCATGAATTTTTCTTAGCAAAATTAATTTAGACAGCTCATACTGCATAATCAACAATCATGAATACGTGGAATCATTTCTAATGATTTGATTTAATTTGAAACATGTATGATTACAATTTAGAAATTAAACTGGTTATCTATTTAGAATGTATTCCAATTTGAAATACTTGTTGATAATTTCGGAAACTTTATCAAAACGTCAGCAATGTTTATGACTTCGAATTAATCAGTATGCTCCAGTGCAATGCTGAATTTTCTTAACAAAATTAATTAAGATACCTCATACTGCACTGTATCAAACGATAATAACACTGCACAGACAAAATAAAATCTCAAATATCGTCGCAGCGTGGCAGCACTTTTCCAAGAACCTCATAAAACCACAATAATATTTTATGATTTATTTGCAAAGTAAACCATAATAAAAATATGAGTTGCATTTATTTGTACAGAATGTGATAGTAAAATATTTATAGTCGCTTCATTATAATTAAGAATTAAGAGCAGTGTTGGCCTAGTGGCTTAAGCGTGTGACTCTCATACCTGAGATCGTAGATTCGATCCCCGGCTGTGCACCAATGGAGTTTCTTTCTATGTGCGCATTTAACATTTGCTCGTACGGTGAAGGAAAACATCCTGAGGAAACCGACATGTCTTGGACTACTTGCCCATTTGACTTAAAAATGATCATAAAACAGATTCAGAAATCTGAGGCCAAGACCTAAAAAGGTTGTAGCGCCACTGATTTATTATTTTTTTCCTTTTTAATTAAAACGAGAATCTCTTATTCCAATGGGCTATATAAAGATATAGCATAGTTAAGGAACTCATTCAAAAATGTAAATAACAAATTTCTAACCAGCTTCCCGAATCAATCTTAGGCCATACTAGAATTATAACAACAAGTCTCAACAGATGTCAAACCTTGTACCACAAAAACAAAAAAAGGTTTACAATTTAACGTATATTATTAGTTAAGTTTAGTTCTTCCGTCCGTAAACTGATCGTTGGGGTATCCAATGGTTCGGCGATGCAGCAAGACTATGGCATCACCAACTATTTGGGAGTAAATGGTTGCGTATAAGGATTGTGCCCTACCCACTTAAACCCTACCAGTAGGGTTTTAGTGTCTCTGCTCGTTCTCGGTAATCTGAAACTTGCTCGTCATGTAGTAATTATTCGCTGTTATTAATGCATCACGGAAAACTAATTAATTCTATGTGTCGTCAAAACAAGATTGTGCCTTAAAATATTTGTATTTTTATATATCCATCTTTATGAACAGTATCTTAGTAAAAAAAATTACAAGTAAACATGAAGACAATAAGGAAAATAATTTACTCAAGCGACAACAACACGTAAAGAGTGTATGTATTTGACGCCGTCTTAATAACAACTTCAGGTTACTAAGACATAATAATACTTGCTATATTTATATTATATAAATGTATATGAATTATTAAAATTGAACCAATGACATAGGAAAGGGTTAGTTAACTAAAAGTTAATATGCAAAATATAATCCAAAACTAGTGGCGCTAACCCTCGGCCTTGGTCTAAGATATTTGTTTAATAATAAAGTTTGGCAAGGAAAACAGCCTTCAGTGTACATACGCCGTCAATTTTTTGCGTCAGTTAGTTTCCTCAGTAATGAAACGCCACATCGTCACGCTGCGTGAAGTATATTACCACATAAAGTCAAAAAGTCAAATCATTTATTCCAATAAGACCACCTAAACTGGTACTTTTGAACGTTAAGTAAAATATAAAGATGATTCTAGTGGCCCCTTCCCTTTCATTAGTTAAATTAATATATGTGAAGACAATGTACTCCTAGAATAAAACTACTATACACGTCGTCGTCGTCGTCAAAACTGTAGAATATTAAAGAGTAATTAAAAAACAATGAAACAGTGTGTGAGATAAAAATAAAATAACTACAATTTGTAGTATGATAAAACAAAAAATATGTAAAATTATATCAGGGACCAATTGTTTCCAAGGATTGTGATGTTGAATATTATACTCTAATTTGTCATATGCTTGTGCATCATGTTCTTCTGTTTATAGAACGCTCAATACAAATACAAATATCTTAAAACATCTACACTTGTAAAAAGCCATGTTGTATCACTTGCAGATCATGAAATCTGTTCGGATGTTGAAAATCTTCATCTTACCCTAACGCCTAATACTCAGCTGGTTCCTCTTAAAACTTTCACTTGTCAAACTACTGTCAAAGTGTGCCGAACTCAATATAACCCGTTAACAATGTTTACACCTTAATAGGCTGGGTAGGTCAATATTTATCCCAACTTCGATATTAAGTTTCAAAGGGTTAGATTTGAAACTATGATTAAGTCGTACTTCGTGTTGCCAATTATGTTGTTTTAGGAAGGGAATCACTGGTTCTGTAGACTTAATAATATGTACAGTGCACTTTCAACGTGATACATATAATTTATTTGTTTAGAAAAGCATCCATAACAACTTTTCATATTTTGTAGCAGTTTTGCACAAGAATTTCATCGTTTTCCGGTGAAAACAGACAGGAACAAACACATCATTAGTAAAATGTTCTAAACATGCAACAAATCCTCATAATTTATATGTTATTTGTGTTTTTTTAATGCAAAGAAGTGTAAATAATTAAAATAAATAATATTAATTCTCTTTGACTCTTGAAGGGTTTATTAGTATTATTACAATACCGAAAAACACAATGCTTTAGCATATTTCACTTGTAATTGAATTAAAAATGTTCTTTATGAAAAGTACATCATATTATTATTAATAATAACAGTAGCAATCACGAGTGTTTTCCTCCTTAAGTCTTCACATACAGAACGGATATCAACTTATAACTTTTGGATTCTGTAAGTTCTTCAGTCTGCACTCTATTAGATTATCTCTCGTGGAATTTGAACTTTGAAGAGTGAAACTTGTAAATATTGATTTTAGCAAAAGGTACGAACTATTAGTAATTGATTCTCTCCACATGTGCAGTCTGCAACCTGCCTGGATTGCGTCACCTCACTGACAGAGACAAATGACACCCTTGTAATATGATACGCGACGTTTTATCTCTTTTTAACCTTACCTCACACGATAGGGCTGTCGAAATAATATCCTTCCAATAAATCCGTAAAATATCTAAAAAGAATAATATTATCCCGAAAACTGGATAACATTTAAGATCACTCACAAGAACCCTTTTCGATGTTTTCGCATTCATATTTTCAGCAAAGAAAAGGAATTAATCCCATTGTACTACATTTTTATACTATATAAATAACTTATAAAATTCTAAAAAAACATATTTTATAATAAAATAGATTAAATATGAAAAGTGCTTTTTTACACTGATTACACAAAAACTTTTTTTCAGGTTACCATTATGTATTTTATGCATAATTTGTTTTATTTTAATTTAAACGTACATAAAATCATACAAATTTTTAATCGGTCATAATTTAATAAGCTGAAATTTTGATAATTGTAAAACTGTGAATAAAAGTCATAATTACCAAGTCTCGAATGTGAGCTATAACAGCTAATTCGAGTAATTAATAACATTCCAACCGAGACAAATGTAACGACATCTCTAATGTTCAAATCCATCAAGCTATTAAATTTGCATAACCTACTTCAAACAAACATATTTTACTAGATAAGTTATAGTTTAAATTATATGTACGGTTTCTCATAGGAGATTTAGAAATTATAGAAAAACAAATATGGCGGTGTCAGCCTAGTGGTTACGAAACTCCGGCTTTGCACCAATAGACTTTCTGACAATATGCATATTGAACATATACAACAATGAAGGAAAACATCGTGACGAAACCGGCATGTCTTCGTAAATCGTCGACGGCATATGTCAGTCACAAAAAGCTTTTTCCCTATTAGAAAAACACCTATTTCTCTATTCGAAAAATCAAATAATCACTAAACTGATATATAAATCTATTTTTTATGGCTTACTTTTCATACTATAGACTGCATTAAGTATTAATAGTTAAAGCATTGCCGACTTTGTAAAACTCCAAATTTCCAAAATCTGTTTTTGTACTCTAGCAGTTTATCTAAACAAGTGACAATAGAAAACTAATATGGCAGGGGAAACTTTATAATAAGATCTCAGACAAGTCTTTATTAACATATGGCAGCCCTAACCAGCTGCCGTTATCAAAGGTTATTCGCGGTCGACGTATTCCCATCCAAAAATATTCGCCAATGAACCATATTCCAAGATCAGTTTATCCAGTAATTGGAGAGTTTTAGAAGGATATTTCTGACAATGTTTTATTCTTCGTGACGTGTGTGAGTAATTGCTTTTGATATTGAAAAACAAAATAGAAGTAGAATTTCTTTTGTTCTCGCTTAATAATAAGGATAAATTTCGCCCTTGTAACACGTCATAATTAATTTACGGCTGTTCATAACGTTAAAGCTACCTCGTTAATCCAAGAATAATGACAATTCCAAAATAATAACTCGACACTCTGGACCTAATAATATCTAGATCACGTACAAGAATGAGACAAAAAAGAATTATTCTATGTTCTTTATTTAAAAAATATTCTAATAAAGAAGTAGAATATGGTAAAGCCAAGCCAAAACCAAATAATATTTTAATTTACGTTTCATAGGTTTAAAAGATAAAAGAATATCGTTACAACGGAAATTAACTACGAATCTAGTATAATTCTCAATACCTCGATGCGGCCATTTTGTAACACAAAACAGTCCACAGAGCATTTAGTTCTGTGATCTACGGTAGATTTTTGATTATATTAAATCTCGCGTTGATTGAGAATTTTGAAGCTTCTTGACGGTTATTTTAATTAATTGATCTAAAGAATTATATAAAGTAAGTCCTTTGGCAAACGTATATTTTATCTAGTCGTCAAGATATTTCAAGGCTAATTTATGGAATACTTTATTTATGAAGGGTAAGGAAGCTAATTTAAAGCTATGTTAAATAGCTTAGCTTAGCACATCATAATTGTTGTTAAAAATGTCAAGTAACTTCGAATGATTTCGACATATTTCCAGGTAAAGAAAAAATTGTTTTAAATAAATATTAACATCACAGAGAAGTGACAGACATTCTCCACCCTGAGTTTGTGAGTTCGAACCCAGGCTGTGTAATTATTTGATAAATGGTTTGTTTAAAGTTACGTCGTGCTTAAAGGATCCACATCTTATAGACTCAGAATCGATCACGTGTTGATACACGTTACCAGCTAGTTACCTTCTGTTACTGATGTAACAGAAGGTAACTAGACAAAAACTAAAGGAAACATTATGTAACAATGCTCCATACTATAACTTAAAACACAGACGAGTGTAACGTTCAATATTCATTAGTTCGGAAATTATATCAAATAAACGTTTCCATTCAAATGAGAAAATTTAAGAAAAATAAGTAAATGTTTATGATATTAATACAACAATAACTGATACGCTACTACATTTAAATGAAGGTTAAGTTCACATAAGAGACGGCGACTTAACATGAATTACAATCTAGCCTATACAATAATTATTATAGAGCAGTGTGGATTCAGCGTGGGACTCCAATACCTAAGCTCGTAGATTCGATCGGCTGTGCACCAATGGAAATTTTTTATATGTGCGTATATAACATTTTTCTAACGGTGAAGGTAAAATCGTGAGGAAACCGACATGTCTTAGACCCAAAAAGTCGACGACGTGTGTCAGGCACTGGAGGATGATCACCTACTTGCCTATTAGATTTAAAAAAAATGATCATGAAACAGTTTCAGAAATCTGAGGCCAAGACCTAAAAAGAGGTTGTAGCGCCACTGATTTATTTTTATTTATACAATAATTATGGCAAAAAAGTAATATCATGTTGTCATAATTTTCTACAATACTAACAGCTTAAACTTAGTTAATGTTCATTAACAGTGATCTATAATGTTATAATGTTCGTGTGTCCGAGAAACCGCACTTGCACTTATATTAACTCAAAAGATTTAGTTTCTATAGGTTTCTTGTTTCTCTTGTATCAAGAAGTTAGTTTGTTTGAAATTGAAATTTATAACATTTTTAACGCTATTTTATGAGTAACTATTATTCATGGTTTAATATTTAATTGCATACAGTAACATAATACAACTGACATAATTAAATGAAAAGGTGGAGGCAAAATGCCTCCCCGCATGCTCCCCAGTACCAGCTCCTTCCGCTTGACCGGATTCAACGAAGAGCGATGCGAATCGTCGACGACCAGTCACTTTCTGAGCGGCTTGATCCATTGGCGTTGCGTAGAAATGTGGGACCTCTCTGCATCTTCTACCGCTTTTACCATGGAGAGTGTTCGGAGGAGTTATTCGGCCTGACACCTGCAGCTGAGTTTCATCATCGGGCGCCAAGGCAGAATACTAAATACCATCTGTATCTCCTTGACGTCCGTCGTTCCACAACTAAGAGATTCTTAAGGCAATTTCTGCCACGCACCACCACGATGTGGAACCAGCTGCACACTGAATTATTTCCGAAGTAATTCAACTTTGGGTCCTTCAAGAAAAGATACCGATTCTATAAAGGCCGGCGTGTGCGAGCCTTCTGGCAGGGAGAGTGTCCATGGGCGGCGGTGTCACTTAACATCAGATGAGCCTCCTGCTCGTCTGCCTCCTGTAACATAAAAAAAATGTTGAAGACATATTTGGCGCTAAGTCTTAAGAGTATAATTTTCATGTTAGTAGTTGTTACAGAAAATATCCTTAATAATAAAGCTAATGTTGTCAAAATGTAAATAAATTATTGTATACAACTCCTCCTATTGAATAGATTAATAGCGAACCTTGACCTCACAACTTGAACCAAATTTTCGTCTATAAATTATAAATAAGCGTCCCTGAAGTGGTGTTCAAGTACTTGATTAAAGATTCAGGTATTAATACACAATATTAAAATCTTAAGTACATTCAAGAATCACTTAAATTATAAATATTATAGATGGAAAAGGACAAAGTTAAAATTTTCCCCCTGAGATAAACAGGATTTTTATATGAACAATTCGAATTGTAACAAAACCAAAAATAAAACTCAGCTTATAATTATTAGAAAATTCTTAGTAATACGATTATAAATATTGATTGATACTCCGTCATTTATAGCTTCAGAACTGACTCTATCTGATCTGTAGCTTCTACACTCATGACAATAAGTTAATGTATAGCTTTCTAAAATAACATTTAACAATTGAAATGTGAAATTGAAACTACTAACGATCCCCTTATATTATATGAAAAAGGTAAGAATATAAGATTAATAGGGCTTTAAGTTTTTTTTTCTAAAGCCATTTCAGAAGCAATTTTTAAAGGCAAAGTCTATTTGCCCTCTTTTCTATAAAAATCATTTCATTCAATCCAGATTTGCGAACATAATGTCGCGGGCATTCCTATAAAACAAAATTTAAGTGCCTACAAGTATAGAACTCTTACCCCAATACTATAGCAATCGAAATAACGAGCACCATTTGTACATAAAAAGCTTATTGCTAAATAGCTATTGAGAAATACGACCTAAGTAAGATAAAATCTAGACAGATTCTCGTTTTTGCAAAGTTTTCTTGTTATTAACAATATATAACAAACACATTACTTACGAAAGTTGAAATACGGCATTCAATATAAAAAGATCTAAAAACCTAATTAAATGGTTGATCGATTAAAATTAGTGGTGGCGAGTTTCTTGACAGTTCTTCTCGTCCATTTACTCCCTTGATTTGAGAACTGACAGTATATGTAAATTTATAGACACTATTTGATTTTTGTTGATATACGTAATTTGTAATGACCTTGTGGAGTAATTTAATAAAAGCTGTTTACTATTTAAAAACAATTAATAATTTATACAACTATGTAAACTATCGTACAGTATTAAATAAATCAAAAATAGCAGAAATTTATTTTCAGCCAAAATTTAAAGAAGTTTTCCAATACAAAACTAACACACGCAAAGAGCAAAATTGCTATTTTGATTGGGATTTTTTCTCGAAAACATTCAAAAGGCTAAATTCGGTTCAGTAAGTTCGTTATGAACTCAATTGGAGCCGTATTCATAAACTTCATTCAAGATTAACTAGTGCTAATTTACAGTTCTGTGTTAATAGGAATAGCTGTGACAAAACCATTTCTGAAATTGTATCTAATGTTCTGTATTCTTTAGGAGGCCGCAAAACTAGTAAATACCCGCATTTCAACTGATTTATAATAAAAACAATACAGTGCTGCTACATTTATTTATGGATCTTGGCCCTCACATGTCTGTATCTGCTTGATGACATGGATCCGTAGTAGGCAAGTAGTCCATCAAAGCAGTATTTTTTATTTTTTTTATAGAATAGGTGGCAAACGGGCAGGAGGCTCACCTGATGTTAAGTGATAACGCCGCCCATGGACACTCTCGATGCTAGAGGGATCGCGAGTGCGTTGCCGGCCTTTTAAGAATTTGTACGCTCTTTTCTTGAAGTACCTTAAGTCAAATTGCTTCGGAAATTCTTCAGTGGGACCCACAAGGTGGTGGTGCGCGGCAAAAACTGCCTTGAAAAACGCGCAGTTTTGGAACGGCAGACGTCGAGGTGATACGGGTGGAATTTCGTATTCTGCCTCGACGTACGATGATGAAACTCAGCTGCAGCTATCAATCCGAACAACTCACAGTATAGTATAAACACACGTAGTTAACCTTTGGTTTGATATTTCTGTATGTTTGTCTTTGGTCAATAACTTATACGTGAGTATAGTCGGTAATTGGGTAACGTCTAAAATCTGCGCCTTGGCAAGGACTACAGTCTTGGTCTAAACTGATCCTGAAATTTTCAATCCTCGTATATGCTTAACGCTATCACTCTATCGTTATTTTATTAAGCACACGTTAAATAAGGCACTCGTAAGTAATCAAGTTCATAATAGAGACAGTAATTAAAAACCTAGAAAAATTGCATTTCCAATTAAATATGAATTTATATAGAATTGTTTACGCCATATTTTAAAACAAAAGCCGTATAAATAAAGCGCCGTTTTGCTTTAAAACACTCCCTTTGATCTTGATGAAGTTTCTTTATTGTGCTGCACTTAAAAGAAAAGTATTTTAAGTCACTCGCCTGCTTTTCATGTTTTTATTTTAATATTGTGACAATATTTATTCAGGTATCACTCTCAGTGATACCTGATGACCTGTGTGGTGTTTTTTTGGAAAAATAATTATGCAAGATTCATAATCAAAACTATCAACTATAGTTAAAAAATATTATTAGGTTTCACAATATTTATAGTAATTTTTAAGTAGGTAAAATTTGCACATAGTATTGTCTTTTATTAACATAACTTTTACACATTTAAAGAAAAACACTTTTTTACGGATTATAGTTATGTATTAACTATAATCCGTAAAAAAGTGTTTTTAAAAAGGTAAAATTTGATTGTTTGTTTTCGTTGAATGGGCTGAAACTACAGGACTGATTTGAAAAGTTTTTACACCATCAAAAGCCACGTTTTCCCTGATAAACATTAGCTTTAGTATATTTTCAAAAGTTATGGCTCTGTATAAAATTATAATAGTGTGATAAGGACTACTAAAAATTCCTAAATCGCGTAGGCTGCGGAAATCATTGACAATAGACCAAAGTGATGAAATTCAGTTCATAGAAGACATCAATATCTACTAAATATTAGATACCATTTATATAAATACCCTATAACGCATATTTCTTGCATTGAAAGTATATACACCGAGAAAATCTATAAGTTATAGAAAATTGTGCTTCAAACAAATTAATGCGGGTGGAACCGCAGTGCACAGTATATTATAATAATACGCGTATGTATACGTAAAACAATATAATAAATAACAATGTTATTTAGTATACAACACCGAGGTAAATTAATAAGTTTGTTGGATGGCCTTGCCATAGAAAAAAACTGTAAATGAAATATTGAATCTGCGCCATTTGAGCGACATTCAGAAAAACCAACTGATCTTTTGTACGAAGGTCATGTAATTTTCAATTTTCCGCTCAAAACACTGCCACATAAAACCGAATACATATGTACCCGTGACATACAAACCGCACATTCTATTTCACTCTTCGATGACACTCAAATGGTTTAGCGAAAAGAATCCAATTTTCGTTCGGTGAATTTTTTATTTCCATCTAAAATGTAGGTCCAAACGATTCTCCGAGGGCATTAAACGCAAATGATAAAATCTCGATACAAGATTGACATGTATGGGATTCAATTTCAATAAGTTCACGTTGACGTACCTACACAAAGTCCAAAGACTATTTGTGACCTTAAATCATTAACATAATAATAGAAATATTAACGAATGAATCTATTATTTTGACTATTTGATTGACTTTTCACATTTAATTAAATTTTTGACGGACTTAAAACTGTTACTCCGTTAATGATACTAAAATTGTTTGATTCTTTAATGAAGAGTGACGAATGTTTCGATCTAAATAATGTGGCATGTTGAAATTTGATAAAAATTATGAAAACAGTGGTTTGGGTCACTTTAACCCGCTTACCCGCTCTACGCCCTTGACTTGCGAACTGGTTGTAAATGTAAATTTACAGTTAATTTAATTTGTTTTTCTTGACGTTCATAAGTGTACATGTTTACCTAAATGAATAAAGATATTTTGATTTGATTTGATTTGATTTAAACCTTATATAATGTTATATTCCTATTGTAGTACAAAATATATTGAATGTTTGAAGTTCAATTACTTTTATTAATATTTGTGTATTATATTACATATTACCTTTTAGTGCCCTCGACGTTTTTATGATTAGTCTGAAAATATTAAGACGGTACCTTATTTTATACTTTTTTTTATTATTATTATATAAAAATTAAATAATACAAATAAATACACTTACACTAGATTTGTCCTAATTTTTTCCACCTAGTTTTCTATTACTAACGTCGCATAGTACACCTAAGTTTAAGTACCAGCGAAACATGTGATCATATGCTAGGGTCACAAAAATCAAAATGGACCATCACTTGGAGGAAAAGTAGCCTCCTAAAAGCTTGATGTGCTCAGCTCAGCTCAGCAAGGCGAGCCGGTACTTCATTCCGGGTCACCGCTTGCAACTATATAAAGCACAAATTCGGCCCCACATGGAGTGCTGTTCTCACCTCTGTGCGGGGGCTCCCCAATACCAGCTCCTTCCACTTGACCGTAATCAACGAAGAGCGGTTCAAATCGTCGACGACCAATCCCTCTCCTAGCGGCTTGATCCTCTGGCGTTGCGTAGAGATGTGGGGTCACTCTGCATCTTCTATCGCATTTACCATGAAGAGTGTTCAGAGGAGTTGGTCGGATTAATACCTGCAGCTGAGTTTCATCATCGGACGTCGAGGCAGAATACGAAATTCTACCCGTATCACCTCGACGAAACGTTTTTCAAGGCAGTTTTTGCCGCGCACGACCACTTTGTGGAACCAGCTGCCCACTGAATTATTTCCGAACCAATTCGACTTAGGGTCCTTCAAGAAAAGATCGTACCAATTACATACCGTACAGAGTGTCCATGATGATCCTCCTGCCCGTTTACCTAAAAAAAATGTATATTTGGTTTAATTAATAAAAACCCGAATAAGCTTAAAACAAAACGTGGCCTACGTTTCTCGTTAATTAAAAGTCAAATGGAAAACTTTTATGCTCCTGTAACGGAAAATTGAATATTTCAAAAAGATATCTGTAATTGCCCTTTCGATTTGCTTGTTATTTGTTACTTTAGCTGTTTAAATACATGTTAATATTGTAAAGGCCGACACATTCCTGTATCTTAGTTATGATGTACTTAATCATTTCAGTTTAAGTATGTCTTCAGTTTTGTCCTACAACAGTCATTTTGGATGGGACTTTATCTCCGGATTATACCTACATAATCTAGCGGAAAATTTTCTGACTAGTACAGTATTTATGGCAAGACTAGTTATAATATTTCTAATAACACGATATCTCTATTCAAGGCATTCTCATCCGTAGTTTAATTATAAGAATTTTGTAGACTAGTCGTCTACCGAGGTTTACGGTTTTAACTTACTCAGGTAGGCTGACCCTTTTATTAAATTGTACCTTTGTAAATAAAATCACGAAAGTATATTTGGACTGTGATATAAGATATTTAGATAAAACACTCCCTGACCTTTACCTGATGAGCCATTGTGTTAGTTTTCTGCGGAGTTATTTTTGGATTGACTACCTTTTGAATTGTAGAATGAGTGATTAAAGAAAGTTGAAAACAATTCGTGGATTTAGAGAAAGTAATTATATTTTACTAATTCATCAGCATTTTAAAATTCTTTCCCAATTTTTTCCCGTTTGCAATGATTATTTTTTATTCAAAATCTCCTGAACACGGCTATTAAAATCTTTACAAATTACTTTATCAGGGAGTAAACTGGTGAGATGTACATTCTCTGTTTTGCTGAATTTTTTAACGTAAAACATTTCTACCATGCAACGTATTAAATACTAAACTTTATCATGAATTAACATTGCATAATGCAACTTAGTCCAGTTAAAATTAACTGCAAAATCTTTTACGAGATTCTCCGCTCTGCCAACTTATAAGCTGTACTTATTTCATTTAGTTTGCCAGATGTATTTTCTTGTGCCAGAACGAGGCTTATCAGAAATATTATGAAAACTATTTTACACCATAGAATGACTTTATAAAGTTTGTTTTAAGATAATAAATTTTAGCTTATAAAATGAACCTTGTCAAATGTCCTAGACATTTCGTGTTTATTAGTCTTATGACTAAGGGTATCATCTGAAAATCTATCTTAAAAGATACCAAAGCCGATACTTTGTAATCTTCGTGTAATTACTAATATCGACAATAGCGATAACGATTGCTACCCCAGCCTCAATATTTGGTTGTTTCTCAGATCAGTACCGCGCAATAACAAGGTCCTACATTGACGGATATTGAGAGAACTACCTTGAAATGGTTTACAAATATGTCGTGATTGATATCGCTATCGCCATTAGAAGTGACAGAGCAGGTACTCTGTACATAGGTACGTAACATTCATTAGCCGTAGAAGGCACCATCTACTTTCATATTGGCATTTCAACTATAATATTTTCACAATCATTTAACTGTATTATTAATAACTCAAGCAGAAATAATTTTTAGTTTAATAAATAAACTGTTTTACGAACTAAAATAATATTGTCTCCCTTACGTAATTAATACTTGAATTATTCAGACTGTTACAGTATAATAGCTTGGTAATTACTACTCGGTTACAAGTTAGAACATTATCTGTGGCATAATTATATAGCGATAATGGCTAACGACCTGCTTTGTCACTCGTGAACCCTTGAATGGTTCTATATGCCATCTTCTTGCTTATACTGGTAAGCTTTTAGTTTTTTTTCTCGAAACATTGCTAGTTGAAACGTAGCTATATTTATTTTCAGTAGTTAGATGTTTACTTAATAGTGTAAAATATACGTTATAAATATTTATACCTTAGAGTATACATATCACGTACTGACAACATTGGAACAGATTACAACAGTCACAGACTAGGTGTGCTTAATATCAATAAATTGCTGATTCATAAATAAAATATACTAGAATCAAACGATGTAAATGCGCGATCTTCGGTAAAAGCAGTTTCTTACAAACAACACCAAGGTAAAAATTTAAAATAGAACGCTTTCTTAATTGCATGCCCAGGTCTTAATTTTCCATTTTCACTAAATTCACAGAGGAGCTGGGACGACATAGACAGTAAAATGACTTATGACAATCTTTTGAGCCGTAGTACAGGTTCAGCACGTGCTAGGCTTTTAGCCGTGGGTACGCATGAGGCCGGCTACTGGCTTCACGCTTACCCTTCGTCAAATACAGGAACTTTTCTTCAACCTGACACGCTCCGAATCGCAACCTGTCTGCGGCTTGGGGTACCGGTCTGCGCTGCTCATACATGTCCACTGTCCCTGTGGCAGTGATGTCGACAAACTAGGACATCACGGACTATCATGTCAAAAAAGTGCTGACCGCTTCTCGAGACATGCCGCACTCAACGATATAATACGTCGGTCCCTTGCCACCGTCAACGTGCCAAGTCTACTTGAGCCGACTGGAATTGCTAGAGACGATGGCAAGAGACCGGACGGTATGAGTTTGATTCCATGAAGGATGGATGGGTTTTGGTATGGGATGCCACCTGTTCAGACACACTGGCCCCTTCCAATCTTCATGGAACCAACAACAGAGCTGGTGCGGCTTGTGATGCGGCTGAAAAAGCTAAAGCCTGTAAATACAGGGGTATAGGCTCTGAATATGATTTTGTCCCATTCGGTGTCGAGACCCTTGGTCCGTGGGGTCATAGCGCGTTAAGGCTTTTTAGGGAATTATCAAAAAGGTTAGTCGACATCACAGGAGAACGAAGAGCTGGCAGCTACCTTGGCGAAGAATTAGTCTGGCTATTCAAAGGGGGAACGCTGCCAGTATCTTCGGAACCTTGCCTAAAGGGACTACTTTTAATAATATTTTTTAATAATTAAATTTTAAGGTTAGTTATTAGGTATATTTTTATGTATTATGTTATTTCTTAGGTTTCATATTATATTCCAACTGTTTAAAGCTTAATTTAAATAAAATTATAAATAGAACGTATCTTTTAAACATACAAAAATATACAAACTGAAACTTACTTAGGTACGATATACAATGACACAAAAAAACAAATTATTGCATACCTACAGCGTGTTCATATCTGTAATATTATAACTTAAAAAAAAACATTTTATAAGTTATATACTCACTTAAAATTACCATATATATATTTTACCTTTATATTTAACTGCGCAAGCCGTTAACCAAATAAATAGACCACTTTATAGTATATAAATGAATATTAATTCCACTCTTCTAATATAAGCTCTTGCAAAGATACATAAAATCGCACACGTACAACACATTAAAAAAGTTTGGTGTAATGGTATTCATAAAACTGCCATGTGTCGAACTAAACGAAATTGTAATTTTAATGAAAAACTGACGAATTAAGTTTGCTTCATCTTACTGCTAATGTCTATAATGTCCTCTTAAAGGTTAATTAAAAAATAACTAAAATATACCATAAAATGGGCATTACAATAATAATAAATCACAAAAAAGTGGTACATTCAGATTGCTTAATTAAAATGAACCCGCACAATCAGCGATTTAAAAAAAACTTTAAAAAGTCATATTAATGGGAATAGTCAAGTTATTCATAGTTGTTCTTCAAAACGTATATAGTCTAAATACTCTACCAGGTTTCATTTTTTCTATTTCTGATATATTTATTTAAATGTTTTGAATAATTTGACATTTTCAACAGATATAAGAAAACATCTATTTTTAAATTTCGCATCGCCCTACGGGAATACTAATTTGCAGAACATAATATATACAATGTTATTTTGGGGGGGGTGATTCAAAATTTCCAAATAAGGTAATATGCATACGCAAAAAGTTCCTTTAACAGTGGCCATCAAAACAACAAACATTAGATTTCCCAAACGCAGAGAAAATTTATGTAAAAAGTTTTAGCGACCTTAATTAAATTTTCACTAAAACTAGAGCACTGAGATTTGTGAAGTTAGTAAAGGATAGTTCGGGTTAGCTTGACGATTTGGGTCTGCTTATGTCTGTATTAAGTAGGTTTAATTGATTTGTCAAAGTTTCTGCCAAATGTTGTCCTGACGTCGGCGTCCGTATTAAACAATTAAGAGCATATTTATAGTTTTTGCACATTTGAAATAAAGTAAGTCCCGTAATAGTAAGGTTATTTGTAACCGTTTTTGTAATAATTCTTTGTTTGTTATTCATAGAAGATAGTGATCCTGAAAGAAGCCTTCACTCTAACTCACGTGCTCGACAGAGCATCCATTCTTATAATAATACCTATAACTATCTTAATATATAAATAAATAAATAAATCAGTGGCGCTACAACCTCTTTAGGGCTTGGCCTCAGATTTCTGAATCTGTTTCATGATAATTTTTAAATCTAATAGGCAAGAAGGTGATCCTCCAGAGATCCTACAGTCTAAGACATGTCGGTTTCCTCACGATTTTTCCTTCACCGTTCGAGCAAATGTTAAATGAGCACATAGAAAGAAACTCCATTGGTGCACAGCCGGGGATCGAACGTACGACCTCAGGTATGAGAGTCGCACGCTGAAGCCACTAGGCCAACACTGCTCCTTAATATATATCTTGGTTTAAATGTAGTATAGTATTTTCATTCATATATTTTAAAAAAACACGATATAAAACAGTACGAAAACCGTACTTCTTAAGTTCCCCCGTGATTTGTTCAATTTGCGCACAATTATTGTGAGTGCTCTCAAACTGACAGATAAACGAATAAACCTATTCGCGTGCCTCTCGGGAATTCGGGATTCCAATGTTACCAGACAATTATATTAAGTGCCTTTAGGTAAACAATACATAATGTGTTTTTTTATTAGCCGATTCAATCGCACGTGTTGTTAGCTTATTTAAAATGTTCGCTGCAAGATTTTAACATCTTTTTTGAAATATAACAGAAGTTGAAGATAAAATAAAACATCAAAAAGAATTGTCGTTTTATGCAAATCTAAAACTTTTTCTTTAGCAAAAAAGTAACAATACAACTTCTCTAACCTAATCATAGATATAAAATTAATTTCCAAAGTTCCTTTCAACGAGGAAACACAATCTGAGAAAAACCTACTTGCCTTAAAATACTATAATAAGTCGAAACTATTTTCTTTTACATGATTTAAATTTTATATATAAGGAGAGCAACAAATGTTAAGCCTTTCGTTTTCAGATATATCATTACATCAAGCCAATTAAATGAATTAATCAATAAAACCACATTTACATTCATCAAATATTAAATTTCATTATCCTGAAACCCGATCCTTTGATACTAATTTACAATATTGGCGTTGCTTTTACGCGGTAAATACTACTGTAAATAGATAAAACCTTACAAACAAATTTAACCTGTATCCTATATAATGAAAGGATTAAATTATTTGCATGTTGCGTTAGTCATCTGTGTACAGGGAATAATATAAAATGCCGGATGTGGTAAGTGATGGATCGGATATTTTTGGCGCGAAACTGAAATAAATGACGTAGCTCAGGTAATGACATAGATAATATTATTATTTGTTCGGCGTATTGCCAAATCTGTAACAATCTATCTTTTACCATTTCCAGTACATTTTAATGATATTTAGATTGAAACTGCGTAGACTGACTGAAAACTACCTTATTTTTCACACAGCTGCAGGAAAACGCTAAAATGCATTCGAGAAGGCCACCGGCATATTAGTATTGGTCTTTGGTGACTGTCAAACGTGTCCATGGGCGGCGGTATCACTTAACATCAGATGATCCTCCTGCCGGTTTTACCCATTTCTATTAAACAATTTAGTGTTGGTTAATAAATCTCAATGATAAACACTGTGGACATGCCTAGCATTTAACTCCGGAGCACAATTTTCCTTTTTTTACACCGAGAAAGACAACCTTTTTGCTATTTTAGCTAAAATAACATTAACATATTGGAACTTTATTTGATAAAATATTAAACGATTAAAGATTATTTTTTCATTAAAATTTATACGAATAAGAATTTATTCAATAACGAATTCTTATGACCGGGCTTGCATAGAATGCGCATAATATTGAGTTATTAGCATTCATCTTCACCGCATCTTTGGCATGGTAATTAGAGAGCGTATAACCTAGAGACCCTAGTTTCGATTAATGGCAAAATATTTCTAAAATGTTAATTGCTACTGGAACATTTATTATCTCTTTTATCGGGAATCAGTTTAACACTGGAGTATCTATACTGATCTGTCAAAAAAGTATCAATAAAATGATGATGTTTTATGGTTACAAATTCAATCTGTTTTTTTTGTTAGATTGGTACAACTGTTCTCCAATTTGACGCTAAGTTGCATCATTTGTTTCCAATACTTTCAGTGATATCATATCTTGTAACAACGAGTTTGTCCCCAATATCAAAATGTATATAAATCATTGTCTTAGGACCCTTTAATAAATGGAATATACAAGAAAAGTATTCAAGTCTTCTGACTAGCAATTTGCAAATGAGTGTAAAAAAGAACTTGACTGACTATTGTAGACAATGATAATACGAATTGTAAGAAAGATAAAGTGCGGTCGCGGCGTGACCCAGAAAATGCATTTTTTGCATTTCTCTGCCTGCCTTTTATTGCGCTCATTAAACAGATTTATATTCTTCCCGACCTCTCGCTAACTTTTGACTTACGTTACATGCTGAATAAAGGATTGATAATGATGTCTTTGCTCTACAAAAACACTACAAAGTTCTTCTTGGAGATAAACATCTTATCCTGACGTAATAAAAACGCACTCGCGAGCCCTCTGGCATTGAGAGTGTCCATCGGCGGCGGTATCACTTAACATCAGGTGAGCCTCCTGCCCGTTTGCCCCCTGTTCTATAAAAAAAAAGAGTACACACGACTAGTCGATACACTTTTAAATATGATTTATACACAGTTTAAATATGTAATTGACTTTTTGTATACACAAAGTCAAATATTAGATTCTAACAATATTAGCCTTTTTATAAAACTTGAATAGAACAGCACCGTGTTAGTTACCATGGTTACCAAATTACTAATTTACTTATATTGTATCTCACATTATAAATATGATTATCATCACATTTTTATTTTGACAGTTGTCAAGTTAAATTTGTATTAACATATTATGAGATCAGGAATAAATATAATCATTAATCAAGGAATCTTTGTAATAACCGTGTTTTAAATTTAAACATCTCTTAATGTCAAATTGTTTACTTTATCAAAAAAAGGAAAAAGAATTATTACTTAATTTAAAAAAGGGGTAAAATTAATTTTTTGTAAAAGTACTTTAACTTTTATAAAAAAAACACCACCTGAGACAAAAGAAGAAAAGAGATATAAAATTAAGGTTCCAACAAATGAAGACATTCCTCCATTACCGAGAAAATCCAATAAATAATTACCTATTGTAAGACATATGAATTCCATTCCAGCTCATTCCATGGTGCATTTACGCGAGTAAACGTGGCTAAATTAATAGCTAGCCATTATTCCTCGGTTCAGCTCAATAGAACAGTGACGTAACTTATTACATGCTTTATCGATGCCGGTGCGAATCTATCGACCAATTTGTGCACATCACTAATGTAATTCACGAAATTATACCTATTTCTTTTGTGATGATTGGACCATTCGTTTAAGCCAGAGTTGGTTTAAGGAACGTGAATCACTAAGTTACAAGTTCAGATTTTTAAATTTATAAACCATGCATATATGTCGGAAATCATGTAATAAAGGTATTCCATATCATTTATTTTATTAGAATGGCACGCCATAGAATTTTTACCGGTTAGTACTGCATTGGACCGATCGTTGTGTTTCAAATTTCAATAACTCTGTGACCGGCGCCAGTGCCGGACGTGCAAATGAATCTATTTAACAGATTTTTGTATTGTCTTAGTTTTTTGTCTTATAATATGTATAAGAATAAGCTGTTAGATTACTTGTAATTAAATAAATAAATAAGAATTAACATGACAAGAAACGTATAACTAGTCTTTCTGAATCTGCGACATGTTTGTTTTTAGCTTTGTTTATTGAATTAATATTAGTTTATGAGTTATTGCCCAAATATATACGTAGAAATGTAAGAGCGATGTGTTGTCTGAGATATCCAAATTCTAGATTGAAAATAAAATATTAAAACTGTACTATATGTTAATAAGTGTCAACTTATCTACATTTTTTTTTTGATAAATTTATTATAATTAGGCAGACTTAACCGCACCTTGCAATTGCAAAATCTATACAGTAGAAACATTTATACCAACTTAAAAAAAACATACAGAGGTTCATAATTCGTCGTAGTTATAAATAAGAATTTATAATATTGTTACGAAGACTGAATATTAAGTTACAGGCTGAATATAAACCCTTGAAGAAATCTACGGCGTTTTCTATCCGATTCCCTAGCTCGTAACAATATTAATCAACGCTTCGTAAGTATATTTGGAACTGATCGTCAGCACATCCTTACATCGTTTGAATATTGTTTGTAAACTATTTGGAATGTATGAAACATGAGTGACGTCAAAACTGATATTGTCGTATTGTTGTATACAAATAGTTCACAAACTACCAAAAAGTTTGTACTCAGGATTATTGATAACTATTTCTACATAATAAATATGTAAATCACACTACAACAATACGGAATGAAAAATTAAATACACTAAGGATGTAAATGGACGGTCTTATTGCTTAAAAAATATTTTTTTAATACTATTTTTATCATTCTATATTTTAGTTTTTTGGAAAATAATCAAAATATCTAAGAATCATAGAGAATCCATTACCGCTGTGGGTCTAAGATTGTGAGATGCATCACTCGCGACGACGGGGCCCCACTCGACTATGAATAAATAAAATAGAAATAATAATGCTTACGTGTATGGGAAAATTTAGATATTTAAAATAAATAAAGCAGTGGGCGCATGTAGCACCACGATGTATTTATAATATTGTAACGCGTTACTACCAAACTATTTAATCATCTTCCCAGAAGTTCACATTCATCCTGCTTTCAAGGGGAAGGTTGGTTGTTTTTGTTTGTAATCAATGGTCTGTGTCTATGGATTTAAAAACAAGGTGCCTTTACAATGTTCTAAAGTTTTAAGGTCATTTATTATTATCACATAATTATTATTAATCGCATTGCTTTTGCATTTATAAATTGAATGTTCCAGATTATTTGCGTTTCAGTGACCTATTAAAATAGTATTCTAATATTTATTTGTTAATATTATCATAACTATCACAGTGGTAAACGCGGTTTCACATTACAGAGTTTTCTCAAATATTCGAGATACTATAATATTAAATTTACAAAATAAATCCTTGGATTATGTAATTGCACTATTCAATTTTTTAAATCAAACTACTTACAATGAAAACATAAAGTGGCAGAATTTAAAATATTCTTTTAAATAGTATTTTAAAATCTTGTCGAAATGAGATATTTTTGTAAAAATTGCATAGAAAGGGAGTCCGCAGATTCCTAATTGAACTAATTCCTCAGATCATTGGCGCAGATATAATTTAATTACCATTTTTGAGCAGATCTTTTAATTAAAATTTTCACTTAACTTGATTTAAAGCTAAACGACACCGTGGGTATTGGGTAAGTTAACGACATGTAAGCGAAATGGGTGTCGCCGGGTTTCAAACCCAGGACTAATCCTGGGAGGATGGTGGCGGGAATAAAGTCCATTATCTATACAAAGCTGTAATATAGAACTGTTCTCTTTATTTTATGATAGACCAATAAAAATGCAACGGTCTATGCATTAAACTATGACAGTCATTGAATGTGGAGGGAATATATTGAGAAGGAGATACTAAAGCTGACATTTGACACCTTACTTTTATTAATTACTGAATATTTACTTGACAGTATCAGAGTTATTCAGGATAGTGCAAGTTACAAATACCATATATTGGGATTTCAAAGCGCCGAAACCTGCACGTACATTACGCAATGCTCCCTTTTTATTCATTTAAAATCCATCAATACAATAAGCGAATATTCTAATCGTTGCAAAATATGTATATATAAAAAAATCAACAAAAATTAATAACGGTTAACTATATGTTTGTTTAGTTATAAAACGTTAAAGGAAAATAAACATATGCCTAAATAAAGAACCAATATTTGCATGCGGCAACACATAAACCGACAGTAAACAATGATGTATACATATTATACTTGTATCGGGCTAGAACTAAATGCGAATTAAACGCAAAATATATTTTACACTTTTTTGCCTTGCTCATAAAAGAAATACGAGGGCAACCGATTTTTCGTTTAGCTATTTCTTTATTTCGTACAATCAAACAATATGATTAGTAATTTATAATAAATAATTATGAAGGCAAACTATTACCTTTTCGACAAGAAAGCTTGCTTTTTTGACAGGAAGTTGTGAATGACAATTAATTTATATAAGTAATTTATTTATTTATTTATTAAATTAAATATATTTATATTGAGTTAAGACAGATAAAATAATTCTTTTGGAGGTGTTAATTTCAATTTTTATTTAAACGGAATTCTATTTAAATTGTACTTGATACAAAAATCATATTAACTGTAGACACTTATTATGTAGAATATTTAGGACTATGTTACATTATTCGCCATATTGGAATTCAATAGCCAAACCAAGCCTTATAATATAAAATTTGAGTAAAATCATCATCATCAAACACTAACCAAAGTTTTTAAATCTACTGCAATATTAAGAATTTACGGATATATTACTTTATTTGACAATATTGTTTAAATATATTAAATCAAATAATAATTAATATGCATAGTTTCAATATACCCGTATACTCTACGATAGCAGGCTTTTGACACATGAATGTTACATAATTGCTGTTGAAATGAACAATTCTGAACATGAATTTCTGACAGTTTACACTTGAAAATTTGCACAGATGAAAGATAAAATGAGATGAGACAAGACACACGTTACTAAAATATAGGTAATATATTTATAACTAAGTGGTTAAAATTTCTTTACAGTACGAAATCAATATCTGAAATAGTTTCATTAGGTTTTCATTCGCATCAGTTTAGATGAAAACCTTGAAAATATCTTCAATTTTCTCTTGTTTCGTAAACACGTGCACGCTTCACGGTATTTCAAGAAAGAATGAGAAAAATTTAATCAACTTTAACTGAATGAGATTGGAATTCATAAAATCCACTTTTCCGTTGACTGTATATTTTGAGCTTAATTCACTTGTTTTGATTTTTTTTTCTTTTTTTTAATATTACACCTGTTTCCAAAGGTAAAAAATTCTTTTTTTAGATGAATCTTAGTTTCAACATCCTTATCCGGTAATGTTAGTCAGGTTAGTTATTCAAGTAAAATTATGCAATGTTTAAAAAAATGCACACGTACTGGCAAGCCTAAATAAATCATACTACATAAAGTGTATTTAATTAATAATTAAACTATGTATGTATTTATAAAAGATGTATTTGTAAGTCTTTTGTAAAAAGTTGATTTGAACAACTTGGGCTTGTAACAATTTTGTTAAGTAAGTGTATGTTCTTTGTTTGTCAGTACATAAAAATACATAACACAAACCACGTCATTGCGCTGCCTCTAACAAATGCTGTTTGAATGTTTAGTTTTAGTGACTCTGAAATCGCGATAGCGATGTGCTATGATTGCTCTAAAACTTCAATACTAGCGACTGTTAAGCGCCTATTGTACTAAACATAGCAATCTGCTAACGACTCCCTTATTATCTGTGATCCATACACTAAAATTACAACACGTAACTACGCTGACTGGCATTTCAGCGTCGACAACTAGTCACATATTTTTTAAATTTGGAACGCATTAATAAGTAACATTTTTTTGTAACAACTTTTTGTAATTTAAATAACCTTCTAAATTCAAAACAATAACAGCTGCCAACCTTACCGTAAATAATAATTACCAGTCCCTATTTTGTACAAGTGTATAAATGTAAGTTTGTGAAACATAAACAAACGAATCGGAGCCTAGAATTCATTTGGGAGAAAAACGGCCTGGAGCTCGGGTCATTTCACCGAAATTTGGGGAGAATAAATGTCGGCTGTGACATTGGTCTGTGCTTACACGCTACGAATGTAACGACTTGCCACAATAATACTTTTGACAGATTTATTAATTAACTTATTAAGTAACTAGATAAGAGGGCGTGTTAGATATAAATAGAACAACGCTTGACATTGCTTTGTTTAACTGGAACAATACAATCAAAGTTGTCTTGATAATTTAAATTATCTGCAACGGCCTTTACAAAGGTACCTATACAAACAGTGTTAAGAGATTTTAGGGTCTAACGCGCTAAAGGAGCTTGGGCGGATCGGATATTATCTGCACGTCATGTCGTCCATTTTATTTTCTAAATAATCTTCTTTTCTTCGCCGTAGGAACAAGCGTTTATTTCGCACAAATAAGAAAAATCCATTTGCATACTGTCAGTCTACAAGCGCTCGACCGCAATCCATTTTAAAGATAAGCTATTAAAGCCTATATTATAATATAGATGGAGCCTGCTTTTAATCCCCATTATGCGAAATTCAAACTTTCGTAGCTTATAAATAATTAATAGCCGCATAAATAACTACAATAAACTCGAGCGACACATTTAGGAATTTAAATTAAAAACTTTCAAATCCGTACAAGCAAAAGTTTAAAAATCCAACTCAAATGAACTTCTAACTCGTATTTCTTTATTTTCTTTCATCAAACACCCTTTTATGTTCGGTAAAATGTTTATTTAAAAAGTTTCTCGGCGAAACATTTTATATGAAAAGTTTGAAGTTAATTTAAGTATTGAAAAGGCCTTGCATTTAGAAATAAATATTAGTTTTGTGTTTAAGAGTGCACTGGTATAATGCAATTTTTGAAATATTTAATTATCATTATGATCAATGTGACCTTATTAAATAACGATGATGATAAATAACGATTTGTTCGACTTTTAGTTATTGTTTAAAAATGCAATATAAAACTAAATTAAAATCTAAGTCACGTACTTTTGTACAACCGTTAATCTTCACCGATTCATTATCGCAAAACCTAACCTTCAGATTCGAGTTAAGACTAAGCGGAAAATACCTAATCAAAAGTTCTGTTACAAATGAAATTGCAATTTTAAATGTAATATAATTTAAATGTATACCTACATATTAATTAAAGTCTCAGAAAAAAACAATATTCTAGTCAAAATGGCCACTCTTTGTTTTTTTTAATATAGGCCTGTAATCTATAAGGCCACGAATCTATGTATTTACGCACTGATTACTAGGGAAATTTCACCACTCCAAGGATTTTTAACGAGACCCAAAATGACCGTGTCGTATAAAGCGGCCAATGTAGATAACATTTTGAAACTGACCATAATTTGAAGACTTGAAGTCTGGGTTAGATAAGGGCCAGTAAACAAACAAAACAAAAATCATTTATTCATATAGGTAACATAATGTACACTTATGAACGTCAAAAAAAAAGAAATATTCATTGAATGATTCTAATTTTACATTTACCGCCAGTTCTCAAATCAAGGGCGTAGAACCGTAGAGAAAAACTGGCAATAAACTCTCCGCCACTCTTTTTAATCGCCAAGTTTTTTTTACATAATGTTTGTAATGAGCTGCAACCATTACACCATGTTCCATATGACATCTTGAGTAATAAAGAATAATAGAATAAATTAAAAACAAAGATTTGTCCTCTATCAGCAGGAGGCATGGTGAAATAGGAGCACGCACTTACATACTCGTGAGAACAACACGCAAATACGTAGTATAAACAACTAATAACTAAGTAAGTAAGGACTTTATAATAAGTTTTCAGTTATTATAAAGTTATGACCGTTGGTTTCAAGCCGGGCTTGGGTAGTTCGTGCCTTGACCTGCTGGAAAGTCCACGGTATATTTTTAAAAGGTGTTTTGCCGAGAGTTTTTACAACATGTTCCAAGGCTGTATCTTTTTACACTTTGGACTTTGTGACTCCTTAATAAGACACGCCCTACACGTTCACTTGAGAAGCTTCATCTGAACTGTGAGCATACTTTATAATTTTGCTTATTGTAGTGTTCTTCAATCGTTACAATTTTTTCATCGGTAAAGAGGATATTCCTGTGATTTTTTCTTTCTTTAATTTTTCTCTTTCTTTCTTTTTTTTTTCTCTTCAATTGTTACGATAAACACCAAGCTTCAGGTCTTGTTTTATAATACCCCACTGAGTCCTAGCGGGAATCTTCATTTCTCGCGATAAGATATTTTGCTTCCTAGTGGAGTTTCGACGAATTCTGACTTTAACAGCCTCAGTGTTTCTAACAGAGAGTGGCCGCCCCGATCTTTTCTTGTCCTCGTGACACGAAGTGTTATTGGATCTGTTGAGAGTACGCTATACGAACATACGGCTGATGCCAAGCTTTTGAAGTGTCTGGAATATGATCGGCTCCATACCCACTCTCTGCAAGGCGATCACTACAATCCCATTTTCTTTAACACCGCACTCCATTTTGTAATTTGATTATGAACACGAAATAATTTGTGAAATGGTGCAAAATGTTTTTAAAATAACATACGTGTTCCAAATTCAAAATAATTAAAAAGTAGAAAAAATACATTTACATTTGTAACAGAACCGTCCGTGTATCATCAATATATTTTTGAAATACATGAGTCTTCACTTTGAGTCCTACCCGAAATTACAAAAGCCTAAATTTTTAATTGTAAATACTACAAAATAATTTTAAAATATCCATCATATCCGTTTTTAAAATGAGTTTAACTTTGTGTAAACTAATACAGATATTAAAGTAATATTTGTTTAAGTGTTGATATGTGCCATTGAGGGTTACTTATTGTTACAGGAGGACGAGCGGCTCGGTGCGACCATGAACTTATCAGGGACACCGCCACCTGGGATCAATGATACCAGCTGTAAGTACAACTTTAAGCTATATCCTAGCTGTAATTCAGCGAAACCAGTTCCAGGTCTTACAGAATATATATTCATCCGCAGCGTAGATTCATTTCTGTTTGCTTTATGGTCGTTTTTTAAGAGAAAATCATCTTCTGATAATTATCAGAAAGATTAACGTAGCTTTATAACTACTAAACAACAGGCTTATAACAAAAAGAAGTTAAATTTTATTTTAGACAATAGACAATTTTATGTTTATTTTTATTATACTGCATACAGAAATACATACTTACAACTTTTAATTTTCTCCCCGCCACGATCAATCCCTTAGTTTTTTTTTAAACAAGTCATTAGTTTGTATTTGTTAACTAAAACTGATGAATAGAATTGAAACTACTGATTATATTAATATAATCAGTACCAGAATTTGTGTTGAAAATGTGTCCTGTTATAACTATGATCTTTGACCTGAAATATTAATTCATTGGTTATCAATCTTAACTAATATTATCGATACTAATATATTATTAAAGCTAAACAGTTTGACTGTTTGTTTGAACACGCTAATTTGAGGAACATAATAAATTGGCCTCTGTCGATTTATATAACTATTTATAAGTATCAGATTCGTTATCACATCAAGATTTAGAGATTATAAAGTAGGCACAGTTAGAATGACTTTGTAAAAAATGAGAATGGTAATTCATCATTGTTAATGTTAGAAAAGTGAAAGTTTTTGAAAAAATTGAATATAGAGATAAATTTACAGAAAAAAATTATAATAATATGCAGAAGTAATGTGCAGAAAAAAAACAGATTGTGATAGGAACTGAATTTGTCATAATGATAAAATAAAATATTACCATTTTGTTTTCCAGATAACGATGACTATTTATTGAATAAACATTTATTTTCATTAAATACAAAAATTTACTACTGCATATAAATTGTATGTATATACCATCATATAGCTTGGCGATGCGTTCATGTTTCACATCAAAACCTGAAAAATTTTTACTCCGAAAAACCGAACAGTCTCTGGGTAGCATAGCAAAATGTTCCATGTTGGTTTGTACTAAAAAGGTAGGCTAAGTAAATTCACATTAAGGTGAAACGAAGTGCGCGGGGGCAGCTAGTATATGTATAAATATATGTATCAAATGGAAAATGAAAATATCCGATCCAACGGAATCGCGATTTCAGTTTATTCAAATTCAAACACAGCTCAAAACAAATGAACCAGTATGTGCATCGTCACTCTATACAATCTAATTAGCACTGACTCGCTTCGTTCAAATGACTGAGCATTTTTGCAATTAAAAAACGTATGAAGAACACTTTTTAATGAACTTCGTTTTCTCACTTTAATTAAGCTGAAATTTTTGTAAAAATCCAAGTTATGTTAAACACTCCAATGAATAATATCTCATAACATATCAGTTTGCTAATATGAAATAATATATTTCCTCTGTGAATTAATATGAACTTCATAAAATTACTGATATTACAGAATAAAAAGAGGTATGGGCAGACACCATTATCATTTTGTAGGCATACTGATCAGTTTTTTGGTAATTATAGACCGTTAATTATTGTTTGGGTAGAAACTTCAGGAGATCTTTTTTTCTACTCTGCACTATATCGAATAATATAATATTTTATTTAAGAAATATCCTCGGCATATTAGTTGCACTACAAAATGAAATTATACCTTCTTATTTGAATTTATGTTTATACTTAAGAAGAAAATGATTCAATGAAGGAAAGGAATGATTTCAGTACAAGTATAGCGAAATTCTTCGTAAATATATGGATCCATATTTAAATTTAGAACGCTGCATTGATTTTTGATTTCAAATTCGTTAAGGTGTGATATTAAAAACTATGAAGTAAAAACAATATTTGCTAACTATCTGAGTACTTCCTGTCGAAAAAATGTTTTATAAATAATATCACCGATTTCTCCATTTAATGAAAACTATATATAAAGCAATTACTCGTATTTAAATACTAAAATTCCACATAATTCACTCCAGTGGTTTCGGTCGAAATATAAATCAGTCACAGTCAGTCATTTAGATTTAGCTCACCGAATTGTTTAAATTGCAAATGCTTTAGTTTATACCCATTTTTCAGATTAATATACTCGTATTATTATTATTGTATATTATATATTTTACCAATTGCTTTTTTTCATAATAATTTATTTATCCAAAAAAATGCATTTGTAATTCAATGATAAAAACATAAGCCCACGCCGATTCCAAAACGGCGTCTGATCTCTTTAACTGAGAATAAATATCGCCAGATATTTAATATACCGGGTGAGAGTTTTAATGTCTACTTATAATTAAAAAAGGACATAAAAGGCGTAAAATACACGCCAATTGCCGAACATTTTTAGAATTTTATAATTATGATATGTATATATGGCAGATCATGAAGATCTGCAGTCGAACATTCATTTATTTGCTTTTCACAGTAACTTTAAACTTAAACAATAGAAAATATAAAACCTAAACCTTTTTATAACAAATTATGAATAGTACAATACAGTGGTAAATTCAGACAGAATTCAGTATATAATTAAATAGATAATAAACACTTTACCAATACGTAAGTTATTCTCATCTTTTATATGGATATAGTAATTAGCGAAAACGAGGTCCCATAATTTTAATTCATTAAAAATAAAGAAATTATTAATTTACTAATCAATATATTTAAAAATTAATTCCTTAAAAATAAATAAACAAACGAATTACTCAATAATTCAGCTAAAATTTCGGTGCTTTATTACCATAAGTTTTCTCTTTTATCAGCCTGGTATTATAAAGTGATTCTCCCCAATACTAGCTAAGTTGCTAATTTAAATCACTGATTTAAAAAGGTTAAATTACCAAAGATTTCCATGAGATTTCCTTCTTCTCGTTTGTCATTGTAGATGTTCCATTAGGCGGGCACAGTTAAGCTTTGTGCGGGATTAATTAGCTGTAAAGTATGCGATTACGACCGTTATAATTCACTAGAATTTCGGATAAATATAAATTAAGAGTCACGGTTCGGTGGACATCGATTGGTCGATTAAACCCGGGTAAAAATGTACGGTTCGAAAGTGTTTACAGGCGGAATGGACAAGCTAAATTACTTTGAAAGATATTTGGAAGTGAACTTTTTTACTTCTATTTTTTATCTTCTTTGAATGTTGCATCAGCTACATCAGCATTGTTTTAAAACTATAGTATTTAGTAGAAACATTACCTTACTACTTAAAGGTTTAAGTTGGGGCCTTGTTGGATAGTACTGGTGTCCACAGAGGTAATGCCGTCCTCGGTCAACAAATAATTATCGCAATACAGCAAAGAAATTCTGTGAGAGTTAAAGGTACACTGCCACAAGGACCAAACTTTTAAAAATTGTTTAAATTTACTTTTTATAAATTATTAATTTTTAATTACTTTTATTAATACTATCTAGGTTCAAAAATTGTTAATTAATAAAATAAAAAAAACAGTGTAACAGTAAAAAGAAATTATGTACTTGTTCAGACTGACACATCACCTAAGCAACCTTTTTGATACAATTTCCGATGTAAGCAATGTAAGAAAATAATAGTAAAATGTGTTTTTGTGAAATGCTACATCTTTAATCGGAAAATTTCATTGGCTAAAGAGGACGCAAAGAGCTCTCAATGTTAAGCGGTGAATTCATGTTCAGAGATAGGTGACTGAAAAATTTACATCAAAGTGAATGCCATTTAAAAATAATTTAGTTATAAATTTGGTTTTAAATATAACGACGTACCTCTGATTGTAGACTTATTAATGCTACGACGTTATGGAACAAATTCTATGCAAATTGGAGAAACGAAATAAGATTCAGTGTTCCGTTAATTCTAAATTGTTTTTTATCTTATGTCACGGTGTTTTTGTTAAGTTATAATTGACACGCCCAAGAATACGTTACATATATGATATATAAAGTTTGTTAATAAAATATATTGTTTAAGACTAATGTGGAAAAAAACATTCAAACTTTTATTAACTTATGTTAAATGTGTGATTTATAATTGAATTCATATTGTTCTAGAACATAAATTATTTTAATTAACCCACACTGCATAATATACCTAATATCAATCATTGAACATTATTTCTTTAATTAACAATTGCAATTACAATTACTAGGAAAAAATATATAGAAATTAACCAGCGACATAACAACCAACCAGAGTTCAACAAGACTAGAACGTAACAATTCTTAATACCGGTAACGAACTTGTGGTCTGTGAGTGTAGTTCCAAGGATAGCGGTGTCATTGCCTATGACGGACCCATTCTAAAATAAAACATTCAGTATTTGCAACAATTTTGGCGTACTAAAGCAATAAAACTTTGCCTGACATAAAAAAACAATTATCTATTTATGATAAATATTAAAGAAACAAACACTGATTATCTTGTCTACTCATTGTTACAGATGAAGTCTCGACGGGGTGGTACGATAACTGTTCCTGGGTGGACGCTGTGTCGTGGGGCTGCAACCTCACCGCCAACGTGACGGGCAATGCTACCACAAGTGACGTCACGTCGCTCGTCCTCATGGCGGTGACGTCCGTCGTCCTGGCGCTCATCATTCTAGCCACTATTATTGGTAAGAAATTTTAGGAATATAGCATCGCTTGATGGTGATTAGACTACAGGTCAAGTCAACACTTCTCATACGAAATGATTGAATAGATGACAAGATTAAATACCTAATGTTAGATACTCACTATGCCTTATGTAGTCAAGTTAGTGTTTAAAGAAAAAAACTCTACGATGTGACTACAATATTTTAGACATTTTAGCCACATCGTAGACGACCTCGGACTGTAAGTACAAAATAAATAGATTTCTAGACTAATATAATAAAAATAAAATAGTTCATTTCCAAATAAAAAGCGTAATCGCACTTTATTTAAATTTCAGTAAGAATCTAGGCCAAAGAAGAAATTCAAACACAATCTGACGAATATATTTTTTTCTTTGATTATTATTGTTACTTTGTGTGTGTGTGTTTTGTTAGTAATAAATGTTATGTCTACGTCTATACCGTCAGATAATATACATATCATGTCATATCAGATATTCCTATATAGCCTTTTTGCACATAGTTGATAAATAATCAAAAATGACTTACTACATATCAATATACCAATCTTGACTCGTCAATTCAAACATTAACTCCAAATAAGTATTGTATAAGTACTGATTAACGATGACAATAACACGTTTATAATCCACAATTTCTTTGTAATCATATCAGCTTGGGCGGTCTTGGCAGCGGCGTTGGCTCGACTCCAGGCTATATTAACGAAAGTGCCTAAATGATATTCCCAAAATACAGTCTCTAATGATATTATGTATTTCCGCTTTGAAATACTCAGCTTACATAGGATTTACTCAAGGTCCTATTCTTGCATGCATTGATTTCGTAAAGAAGTAACTTTTTATTTAACGTGTTTATATGTATACTAAGGTTTAGTTAGTCTAGTTTGAATGTGATTATAATTACATAGAATTATTTGTTTGGTGTATGTTAAGCCACTCACGTTTATTTATTTGGTAAAAAGGTTTTTGAACCTAGAAGTCCGTTGAGTAAAGGCGAATCTTAACGCACATAGAGTAAGTGGTTCTGGGTTCAATTTCTAGTTTGTTTTCTTTTTTCGGGTTATAAAGGATGACTTACTAATGTACTATCTTTATGTGTGAATAAAATAGCACCGAGTATGAACTCGAATAAAGACCTACGGATTTGAACTAGCTATGTTACACGAAACACAGAAATAGTAAAATATATTAAGTCCAATTAATATTATCACTTAAAGCGTCATAAAGTTATAATTAAAACTTAATCTCAGCTAGTTAAAACCAATACTGTACACCGATATAAATTCTTAAAGAAAACTGTCAAATGACATCACGTCAAAACCTAATTTTCCGTTCGGAAAAGTTAATTAACCCGAAATTAAAAATTATGCTACGGTGGGTAATTAAATTTTTCCTGACACGCCCCTGCCTTTACTTCAGGCTTATCAAAAAGGTAAATTAGAAAATTAAATATCTGAGCATTTTAATTCGTTAACCTACCTATAGAATTATAATAAAATAAGATAACTAAAGATCCGTCTGCGAGGTCGCATCCTTTTCATGACTATAAAATCAGAATAATCATTCCGTATATATCCCAATTAGATGATAATACGGCTAATTATAATAACATAAGACCAGTCAAGATCCGACTGCGAGGTCGCATCCTTTTCAAGACTATAAAATCAGAATAATCATTCCGTATATATCCCAATTAGATGATACATATAAATAACCCTATTATAAAGGTACCTTTGGAAGTCAAAATAACAGGATAAAAATATTTTAAAAAATTACTTTGAATTTGTAATATGGCTTGTCCACAAAGTTTTAAATTTTCTTTCGTTTAGTTTTAATGTGTCACAAGTTATTTTGTTGTAACATTTAACTTGTTAAAGGATGGTTGTACTTTAGCTAATTTGAAAGACGGCTGAGCGATTTGATCTTTAATTTCTAGAATTAATACTATATCTATCATCATCTTTAACACTTATTTTACTAAAAAGAAGTGGATTCTTTTTAACATGCATATTTTCATAAATGTATACAAGGCATTGTATTAAGGTTGGTGGCGATTATTGTATGTAAATATTAAAATATTCTTTGAAGCTGGGTAACCACTGACTGTCTTAAATTTGAGCTAATGACTAAAATAGTTTAGTTAGCGTCTCACCCGTAGTGAGACGCTAACAAAAACTAAATTGGCCTATCTAAGGTTTCACAAATCTAAATGACACTTATGTTCTTGGACGTTATCGGAAACGAGTAGGTGAAAAAAAAATAATACATCATATGATTCAAGTGTGATCATATTGGATTCAAAAGTGCGATGTTTGATTATATTTTATTTGCGCTTCAAACTTAATAATTACAACTCAAATAATTATGTTCAATTTAACTAAAGTTACGTTACATAACTAATGTATATTTTTGTAATATAGTAGATACTTATCTATGTGTCTCCGATTATAACAGCTGTATTTTTTTAAATTATAGATATAACATCTTACTCAGGGATGAAATAATTTATTAAATTGGTTACGCCATTTTGAGTTTCATTTAAGGAACACAAACCTTTCATATTATTTATATAAATATTCGTTATAAGTGCACTGGCTTTATTTTTACGTTTGTGGATCCTTTAAAGTAAAAGATACATATATTTAGAATAAATACAGATATACATTTTACAGTAATATTGATTTAAGGAAGTTTAGAGCAACGGAAGGCCACTTTTTGTTTCCAATTGGAATCTCATTATATTTCTATTTGCGTGTCTACTTTAAGAATACAAAACAACTGAATACTCATAAAAATCTATTCTGAATTGTTTAAATGACAATCTTCTGATAATAAAAGATCAGCAAAGGACAGCGGCTGCAATGAAGCATAACTCGTACATAAATTATACATAAAAGTATTTCTATCTATCAATTGTGTAACCTGTCTATCTCTAATTGGCTAAATAACTTTAGCAGAAAATATTTTAAAGCACGCTAAAAGCGAATACGTAAGTTTCTTTCACTTAAGTTCCTATGTCCTATGGGCAGTGGACGTCCAGCGTAGAAAACTAGTCTGATCGGTCTTGGGCAGCTCTTCAATCCTGGTAATTCCAGTTGTGTTCGCCTCGGCAATGATGTTTCCTTGCCAGGTCTGTTTTATGCGGCCTCGCTTTCTTTGAGTAGTTTCCAGAGGAGAGTTCGCTCGGCAATGTGTGTTGGATCTCCGCAAACCACTTCCACTTACGGCGATATATAGTCTTGTCAATGGGCACTCATTGTAATTCAAAATTAGTACCCTTTCAGAAGCGGTAACATGTTTAAATTGATCCACAGAATACATAACTTAAGGATTACAGATAAAAACAGCACAGATAAAAAATAAAACGCAAAACCGTCAGGTCAACTAGGAAGTCCTCAGAATCAGTTGCATAAACCTATGTCAAGTAGTGGATGTGGGTTAAGTGGGCTTTAACGGACTATTAGGCACGTATAGCTTATACGTTTTTGTTTCACGATACTCGTACGATGTTAAACGTCGCTTAAGTGGCGGTTGCTTTGTTGTTTTATAGCCATCTTAAGGCTGGAAATAGTAATGTGGCATTTTAACATATAAAAATATTGGTAAATTATATCGAAATCTTACCAATTTGTATTTATAATAAAATGTTAAAATTTACTAGTTAGCCCGGCAAACATTTTATCGCCATATTATTGCTGTATTATGGCTATTACATATTATAGGGTTGGGTAGTGTAAGGCTTGAGGTTTATTTGTATTATTGAATCCAACAATTATAATAAAGTCGGAGCGGGCCACCCTTATCAGATAGGGGTATAAAAATAGCAACAAATAGTAGAAATAACTGTTTTGTCTTTTATTCCACATACATAAACAATTGAAATTCTAAATTAAAAGCAATTCCTACTTCTAATGTCTAAAGATTGAATATTGGATTTTTTAACTAAATTATTTTTTATAATACCCACACCCTTATTTGAATGTACCCTAATCCAATTGATACGTGTAAAATCTAGATTATGTAATAAGAATAAAATACTTTCTTTGTTATTTGTATGGTCCTAAATATATTATTAATCACATACATGTAGACACAAAAATAAGTTATATTGATAAAAAGCGTCAGAACAAAAGTAAATACTCTGTCCATTACTTTCCCATGGGTCAAGGGTCGCGTGTACGAAAGTTCGGCGTGCGAGTTTGAATTTTGTATAGACATCCTGTAACAAGGCGTGAACAGAATGTAGGTATTTATCACGCTTATATGAACTTATTCCAAGTCTGACATACGCATGCTTAACATTGAAACAATATAAATACATGTCACCGAGGCATAGAGAGGAGCCTGCAAAACATTAAAAAGATACACATGACAAGACAAAAATAAGATCAGAGACGAAGGCAATTCATGCTCTAAGCCACGCGTAAAAACTGAAGTGAACGTGGGCGGGTCATGCAGCGCGCCTCACAGATCACAGTTGGACGAAAACAGTAACTACATGGAGAGGCCCACCAGACAAACGATACAGAGGCAGACCGTACGCTCGTTGGGATGATGGCATCAAAAAAAACGGGTCCTCAATTGATCCAGAATATCGGGATAGAGAAAGATAGCAAACCTTGGAGGAGGCATTTACCGTTTCTGATAAACTGTAAAAGATATTTACTAACATCCCAAGTGTAGAAACCCTATATTAGTGTATTAGGAAATAATTTAAGGCTAAAAATAAACAAAAAATGGCATATCAATCAAGCAGTTTGAGTTTACATACTCATCTTATTATCTTCCAAAAATTAGAAAATCGATCTAGTAATTCACATGACTCCTACTTTTCAACTGATTTAAAACGCAAAGATCTAAAACGTAAATTGAAAGCTCTAAAGAGCTTTTTGTAAGAAATAATTGTATTTTTTTAGTAATAATTTAGTTTGAACTCAGCCTAAGAGCTATAAGAATCGCTATAAAGGGCATAGGGATTCGTTCGCAATACAAAATAAAACTCTTTTTTCACAAGTGTTGATATGGGGTGGCAAATCTAATGGAAGGTTGTATGATACCTCTTCACAATATATTGGGAGCCGAGAAAAGATTTATTTACCATAGAAATAATTTATGTTTCATTATTTCCTATATAAATAAAACACGGTGCTTTAACAGCGATGATGGATGTTATTTACTTCTCGTGTTCTGAAAAAATATGAACAATTTTATGATAATAATGACAGCTGTCAATTTTAATAATTAAAGTTAAAATGTAAGTGACGTTTCTTCAAATATGTTATCACGTTTAATTTTTTTTTAGAAATATGTTTTTGAGATGTTAAATAACTCAGTTGGTTTCTGCGAATTAAAAAGTTAAATTCTTAAGCGTGTACTAAAAAAAATTTTATTTGTTATTCTGAGTATTGTGATTGACCTCCCTTTGTCCACAAATAAGTAAGTTCTGATTAAAATGCATTTTCATTAATTCCTCATAATATATCCTATATACTTTTATAAAATCTGTTTAAATACTATATATACCTATATATCACGTAGAAGATACCTGATATAATTGTAGTGGGCTCCTTACAAGTATTTCGAATATAAACCTTGCCAATTAATAGCGTAGGTAGCAGTCCATAAAAAGGGTTAATATTTTTTTTTACGTTCACGATAAATGTTTGCATTCATGGTGTTCCTAATTTAAAATCTTTTTTTAATTGTTCCCAGGAAATGTCTTTGTAATAGCTGCAATCATAATTGAAAGAAACCTTCAGAATGTAGCGAACTACCTTGTGGCGTCCCTGGCTGTGGCTGATCTGATGGTGGCTTGTCTTGTGATGCCACTCGGAGCTGTCTATGAGGTAAATCACCCGTAACAGGCATATGTTATAGCACTTATTGATGACACAAAAATACAATTGTTCCATACAATTTTGGTTATTTACTAATTTAACCTTCTATTATTTTTAATGCCTATAACAATTATTAGTATAAAACGTAAGTACACATCTAATCTTTAGTTAACGCAACGGTTTGTATATGTATGTTAAATGATTCCATGAAATGTGAAAGCGAAATTAGGCAAATTAAAAAGCAATTTAAAATTTCAAGGTTATTTATATAAACATCTCTCCAACTACTTTTAACGAACAACTCACCTAAACTGAGGCTTTAAAAGAAAGCTTTAAGATCCTGGTCAATTACGATGTAGACTTTACAATTAACAAGATTTCACAATTTACGACATTTTAAGTAATTATTTAAGATTGTTAAGATTACTTTATAACGAAGTCGTTAAACTGGGTTAAGCAATAAATCCAGCTGCAATCAAAACAGATCAAAGTAATTGCTTATTGAGTATCTATAAAACAAATCATAAAATATCTCTCAGTGTTGTTGTTATCACTACAGTTACTGTACGGCTGCTAATCGACGCGACTTATTTTCTTTTAGTAATACTAAATTAGTATTTCAATGGTATTACAATTATCAAACCCGACCGATTACAGGTTTTAACCTAGTAAGCATTTTTCTAATCCTAATATTGTTCAATCGGAAACATTAATACTAATATTGGATATAGTTTTTATGAGCATTAACTAAAATATTTCATTAATTATAACTTCAGGTTAGCCAGGGTTGGATTTTGGGACCTGAGCTTTGTGACATGTGGACGTCGAGCGATGTTCTTTGCAGCTCAGCATCAATCCTTCATCTCGTTGCCATTGCAACGGACAGGTAATGTATACTGATCACGCAAACGCATATACACTTTATAAATTTTAATTAAACCTGCCTTTTCATTAAACAAAGCTATCTTTAATTAAGCAGTTCATTAAATATTTCTAATTAGAGTCGCGCTGAAATATGATATCAATACCTTGACTTAATTAATTAATTTAATTCATTCATTAAATACCTATTCGGAGCCACCATAATATTAGTTATGTGGAGTATTTCAGGCAGTGCAATCAAAGTCAGACATACGGTCCTAGCATTCCACATTCCGCCGCGTTTCATAGCCACAGATGCGAGCAAGTCTATTAGGCTAGAATATCATCGGGTTTTGACTAATTGATAATTACTGAAGTGAATAATTAAATAATATTAGCAAGTAGCTCTAGCCCCTAGCCGTTTGTATTAGTCTGAATATGTACGGCAACAAATTTTCCTCAAAACATGCAAATTAGTGTCTTGTTTTTGTTAATAAGCAATGGTCCTTGCGAGATTATGCATAAAGTTATCGCTAACCTAATTATACCAGTTATTGTATTTTTTTAGACGATATTGAAACTGAAAAGTTCTTATCGGTGTGATTTATTTGATTGCCAAAGTCTCGAAATACTAACGTTAATAAGCTGAGATGATAGCGTATGCCTCATACGTAGCCGAAAATATCAGTTTGTTTAAAAGTGTATTTGACTACGGGTTATGATTTTGATTGATTGATTTGAACTATAAATAAATATATTGGGGTGATGGACGTCGGTAACACTTATGAAATAAGAAAATATTTTTATTACTTTGTTTACTAACATACTTACGCTAGGCCACACTTTCAGATACTGGGCCGTCACAAACGTCGACTACATCCATATAAGGAATGAGAAGCGTATTTTCACAATGATCTTCCTCGTCTGGGCTGCAGCGTTGGTCGTGTCTTTAGCTCCACAGTTGGGCTGGAAGGACCCAGACTACCTCGCGAGAATAACACAGCAACAGAAGTGCCTCGTAAGCCAAGATCTTGCCTACCAGATCTTCGCTACTTGTTCTACCTTCTATGTTCCGCTGGCTGTCATCCTTATCTTGTATTGGAAGATTTTCCAGACAGCAAGAAGACGAATACGAAGGCGAAGGTGTGTTACAATTACTTTTCACCAACAGTTTGTCAAACGTCTTTTATTTATACATTCATTCAGTAAAACAATTGCAGGGTGTTTGCCTCAGTTTTCTTTATATATAATCAAGTATATAGACAACCGTTAATGTCCTAATCTTTGTATCTCTCTTTTTTATTATAGCTGGTATATTTTTCGCTGTCCGGATTTATAAATTTTGTGTTTTGTTTTGTTTTGCTTTGCTCTGTATCATATTTTTATTAGTGAAACTTTTTGAGGATTCATACAATGTGTTTAATTTGAACTTGTTTTTTATTGAATACATGTATCTGTTCTGTTTCCAAATAAATAAATAAGTTATTATTTGATATGTACACTCATTGGTGCGTAGCAGAGATTCAATCCTAAATGGCAAGCATAGCCCTAGCCTGGTAATTTATAAATTTTCCCCATTAATATTAATTAGCATTTGGTGTAGCTACTATTTTGTACAGTTCTTTCTTTATTACAAATACGTATCACCTACTAGCACCTAGCATTAATAATGTGATCATATATCTTTCTCAATAATTATTAATACAATATCTCCTTCATTATATGAAATATTATCTACAAATTAGTTGTAGTAATGTTGAATATTCATGTTTCAATAGCAATTATCTATATGGCTGTCGTAAAGTTACTCGTTGCCGTCTATCAGAATCACTGGTCTCGTAAGCCTGTATCAATCGTCCCAGCATGGATTACTGTGTCGTTGTGTAAGATAAACTGAACGCTAGTACAAGTCAAGATAGAACATTCCACTATTAGAAATTTGGTCATAATTTTTATTTTCCTACAAAAAGTAATCTTTAAGAACATTCTCAAACTTTTACACCTGACTTTCAAAGTTACTCAAAATAATTTATGTAAATTGTTCGCTTAGACAGGTAAACGGTAGTTTTGAAACCTCAGCATTTTTAAAGACACACGAAGTAGACTAGTAATATTTTATAGGCGTAACTAATATTAAATCCAATACCCTTTTGTTTCTAAGAATATTGAAAGCGAGAGAATAAAACCATATGGATGATTCCAGAGATCCACCACCAGCCAGACCTTCGTCAGCTGACGGCGCCCCGCCTTCCGGCAGACCCGTACAGTCCGCACGAGATAGGCGTTTTGTCAAGAAACGATTCCTGAACTTAAAGAAATGCAACCAACGAACAAGGGCTGAAACCATTGCTGCAGCCTTATTACTCACTGAAGGTCAAAGTACGTCCACGGTAGACACGTTAGACGAAGAACCAAAAACAACTGCTTTCACAATAAACGAAAAAGCCCCGGTATCACCAGAAAAGTCTTCTTCAACGGCCACAAATGGCTCAAAGCCCGAACGTTCGATAATCACTGGACCTTCTCAAAGAGAGAAGAAGGAATCATTAGAAGCAAAACGCGAAAGAAAGGCAGCGAAAACGCTGGCAATAATTACCGGGGCATTCGTATTCTGCTGGCTACCATTTTTCATAATGGCGCTAGTGATGCCAATCTGTCAGACGTGTGTGATAAGCGACTACTTAGCTAGCTTCTTCCTGTGGCTTGGCTACTTTAACTCGACATTAAACCCAGTGATTTATACAATATTTAGCCCGGACTTTCGGCAAGCGTTCGCGCGCATTCTCTTTGGTTCGCATAGACGCGGCCGTAATAAAAAATACTGAACATTTGGAGCGTTGTCTGTTCTGTTTAATTACAAATAATATTGAAGACTTTACAAATATAACAAGGCTTTTGATGTATAAATAACACACTAAGTTTGTTCTGTGATACGGTACATGTTATTAGATATGAAGTAATGAAAGGTATGGTTTAAAAAAACTTTGAACAATAATCAAGTTATGTGCCACAATGCTTTGATCTCAATTGTAAGGTCTCCATAGTTGAATTGTAAGTTATAAAACGGAACTCCTGAACAAATGGACTATACTAACTTGTGTAATATTTCAGCTTTGTGAATATAAATACTGTTTGTAGTTTGTGTAAATATATGCTAGTTAAATGTAAATATTATATATAATGTACTTATATTATAGAATGTTGAGAATTGTTTTTATAGTTTATTCCAGCGGTGGCGATGTCGTTACGAGTCCAAAACGACATCACCGCCTGCTTTTAGGGCGGTCTACCATAACGGAAAGGAGAATATCTGTTCAATATAAAAAAAGAAAAATCTATTAGAGATAACCGTTGAATTACCGCTCAATTGTAAAAAAATGAGCGACCATTATAATATATATTTGGAGCAACCTAATCAACTTTCACGAAGTTTCATTGTAAACATTTTTGTATTATTTTATATTTATTTTATTTTTACAGGTTATATTAAATAGTCATATTGGTTGCATAAGTACATATATATCTTTTCAAAATCCTGAAACTTCTAGCATTTTCTCCACTCCGTATTGTCGGATCGTTGCCCTTACGTTGTTCCAGTGACATTATGAAATAAATATTCAAATTATATCACACAGCTGGGTTTTATTGCATTCCTACACACGCTGCTTATGTTGGGCTCGAATTTAAATTGTATTATATTTCCAGATTTATTATTTATTATTTAATGGCCTATTATTCAAATGGCATGGAGTTGGGAAACGCGCCAAAACTGGTGTTTTAAATAATTACACGTAGAATGTGCTGTATGTGAAAAATACAATATAGAATATTAAATAATTTATTTTTTAAATATTTGTAAATATCTTAAAAAGCTAACGCTACGGAAATGATAGGAATGGAGACGATATTTTTATATCACACTAGCTAATAATAATAATATTTTTTTATTTTTCACAAAAACTTACAAAACTTCACGCATGATATGTTACTAGCTGATCCGGCAAACGTTGCCATGTATATTATTTGTAGGATACATTTTTTTAGGTCAATAAAAATAATTACCTGCTATAAGTGTTTGGGGATGTACTTATAATCGAAAGCGTTATATAGGGTAATAAATTAATGTTTATTAATTTAGAGAATATATTTTCAAATTCAATTCTTGCTAGTTATCTAAGTATCAAAAATAATTATTCATATTGTAACTATCAATTATGGCAGTTGAAAAAATATAATCTCTTAGCGCAATAGAGTGTACAATATTCTTGGTTAATCCGTCTTTAGCCAACACAAACAAACTGGATGGTTTTCCCACGCGAGAACACGTCTTTATTTATATGAGATCACTAATATTTTTTTTAAAATTTAGGGGTGGATTACCCTTAACATTTAGGGGAATGAAAAATAGATGTTGTCCGATTCTCAGACCTACCCAATATGCACACAAAATTTCATGAAAATCGGGAAAGCCGTTTCGGAGGAGTTTAACCACAAACACCGCGACACGAGAATTTTATATAAAAGATAATAGCAATAAATAGTTAGCTTTTAACTACACATCGAATTGTAATAAACCAAACGTATAAAATGATGGTAGCTAGTTTAATACATTCTAAATTAAATCATGTTATTTCAGTAAATCTTTAATCTAATATTTAAAATAAATCCCAATGATGGCAGCACTGTAAGGAGAAGAACAATTAACCCTCAGTGCGGACAGAAGCGAACCGCCTGCATAATTTATTACAGTCGTAACTGCTCTCTTTTTCATTTATTTTCAACATCCTTTTGTAATTGGGTACAAGGGTACATGTTACTTGTATGAAGATCTAACAGTGGCGTATATAATATGAGATTTGAATCAGCTTAATATAATTTAATTCAACTAATAGTATTGATAAATTAATACCGTTAAAAAGACGATACAACTGAGCGTGATCCGTAGCAGTTGGTACAAGTCCAGGTCTAAAATCTCTTAGCTTTTTAGCAGCGATGTTTTAACACGAAGTTTCTATCGTTTTAACGGAGTAAACCGCTTAACTTTCGTTTCATTATTTATTTAGATTGCAAGATCATACACATAATTAATATTTGTCGATAGACGATGTTTTTATTATACGCTAAGGGCTTTTGCACCTAAAAACAATCAGACTTAATGACTGTCATACACCAAGTATAAGGTGCAAGTACTATTTAAGGGCTTTACCTAAATCTGCAATTTCGAATACGAAATTAAATATACATATTTTCAAGTTAATGTTTTATCTTTAAGATTTCAGAGTCAGCTCTCCTAGAGTTAGATCTTTCATACAGGTATACCAAATGTCCTAGAACTGAATTTAAGATTCTCCTCTATAGTCGAGTCGAAGCTCTAACTTTCTATTCAGTAAGAAGTATACAAAAGGACTTGTAAGCGTCGCTGTACGTGCCTTCTCATCTAAACGCTGCCACGATTCCTAATTCTGTATTCTATGATGCTATTAAATTATACGAATAAAATAAAAATAAATAAATCTTTCTTCTGCAAAGACACAATCGCCCGTATAAAAATAGGCATGCAAATGGCATATTAATTTCTAAAGTCATGTTATAAGAACATTAACATAATGTCATACTAATAATTTAGTTTATAAATGTTGTCAAACTTATGGTAAATACTCGTTATTCTACATTTGTGAATTTAGATGGAAAACATAATCTACACTCATTGTACTAATCAAAGATGCATGTACCTAAAGGATATGTGTGTAACTCCCCTGACCACAAAGCTAGTGTTGGTATTAAGTTAAACGTGCACACTGAATATGCAAATCTAAAAGCACTAACGTCATCCTTATGAAGTTGAACTGGCCAATAATTTACCATATAATACCGATACTGTAATCATAAATGTATGTCAATATTAACAAGCTGCTTTATATGAATTATTTTCTAGGATTACGGATTGATTTTAAAAGCTTTATGTTGGCAATGATGAAAAATGATGTGGTTTTATTTTACGACATTTAATGCATGTTGTATTCAATAATATGGTAAAAAGCTAGTAGTTGGACCAACTGTCGACACTTGCTGTCATTTTCATAAAATTTAAGCCGTCTTGACTAGACCCCAAGGTGTTAACTTTGCCGTTTTTCTACAGACTAACTAAATTTAAAATCACTAATTTTAGATGTTTTTTTATTCATATACATTGAAGGTCAAAAATTAAGTTTTGGTCTTTTTTATTGATTAGCTAAAATTTCCCATTTAATACATTAGTACTTTCGCAGTAGGTATATACGCAGTACATTAATCTGCAGATAAGTGATTTTATTCATAAACGTATTTAAGAATTTTAACAATTATATATACGTAATAAATACAAACAATTACCAATAATATAGTCAGAGAAGAAAAACATAATATTTACCTACAAAGGGGTTTCAAAATTTACAAGGGAACAAACAATAAAAAAATTCAATACTTTTAACTAAATGATACCTTATTTGGCTGTAGTGTGTTATGGTGTATATATGGGGTATGCTGATGCAGTAGGTGATTTTGTGCTATGGATATTTAATACTCCTTGTATTAACAAAACACAAATTAACTATATTCAGCGATAGCTTAAACATCCGGGCAATACAAAACTAAGTTTTTTTGCATACTATACTTACCCTCATTGAGTTACTGCCTTATACGTCATTATCAGGCCCGCTTGATGTATCTAAGTCTAACAAATATTTTCCGTTCTATTTAATCTACTCATTTCTACTGCGAAGCTAACAATTTTATTCACCATACGAAACAAATCGGCTCTTTTACGAGTGTACTAGTTTCAGTTTTCTAGCAACTTTGATATCTCACTTTACGACTGTATCAAATTTCATGATGTGTGCTTTTTCAAAATGAAATTGCTCTTATTTTGGGTCAACGGCATACTAAACTCTAACGAGCTTTATTGTTATGTCACTGAAATATTTTTGCTTACTACCACTAACTTTAGTTTTATTTCAAAATGTGGTCACATATATTCCTGTCGCAGTGTCTGACTTCGATCCTTATACCTAGGTAATACTAAAAATGTTTATAAAATGAAAAACGACGTAATGTAGAAAGATGCCAATACTTTTATTGTTTTTCGAAGAAATCTTCATTCTTCTCATCGTCTCACATGACACATCGTCGCATTCGGTGGAACCACTAAGAAAAGCAGGGTGTCCTGCTTATATACAGGCCTTAGAGGCCCAATTATTGAATATGTCAGAAAAATCAATTATCAATACAGGAGTTTTAAAGCTTTTACTTAAATTTAAATATTTTTAACTTGTGTCTGTTTAGAAAAAAACATTTAGCGTTTGCTATGCTGCAAACAATATACATTTTTAAAGTTTAGTTACAATATATTTATGGTGTATAAACGACTAGACAGACTTCCCAAGCGCAAGCTCACTTGACTTATTGCAACACGAACAAGTGATAGACACTCTCATTTTTATTTTACGGACAAGAATATCTTTAAAATGCAGCTAGAAAAGATTTTAAACTTTAAACACAAGATAATACTGTTGGCTAGAAAATATACTAGCTTTTTCAGCTGTTTATATTGGAAATTCGTAACTATGTTTTTTATTTAAAATAACAGTAATATAAACTTTCTTATATATTCCTTTTTCCGTTTAATATAAAGGCTTTTATTTAAAATCAAGTTTAAAATCATTCATTATATAACTGAACTTAGAGAAATATCGTTACACATCAAAATAAAGTATTATATATAGACTTCCCAAGTAAAGGAAAGTTAGAAGTGATTAATTTGAATAAATTACATACTTTGATTGATGAAGTGTGGAACGCATAGGGGAATTTCGTTTAATTTCATCCGAACTTCAAACAGGAAATTAACTGTTGAAAGTTATTTTAGCGTTATGCCCCTGCAATAAGATAAGCAATATTTTATATTTTAGAGTTAAGTTAATCTGCAAATTATAATATACAACCTTCAAGAAATGCGGATTTCGTGTGTTGTTTGGAGATCCGTTATAACCGTATATATTTTAAAATGTAGGTACTTCCCAAGGCGATAAGAACTGGCAAGAAACACCGCTACAATTTTAAATCGCCAAATTTGTACAATGTAATTCATGGAAACTGCAATCATTACGCCATGCTTAATTTGAGATATTGAAACAAAATGTCATAATATAAAAACAAATGCTTATTCAAACTCAAACTTAAAATAACCTAATTCATATAGGTAAAGAAGTATACTTATGAAACTCTTCGCCACTCTTTTAAATCGATGATAATGCAAAATAATAATACAAAAATACTTTGAGTCATACAAATTGTTTGAACTGAAGCAAATGATTAGAATAATTTAAATATTCTTCAAATTTATAAAAAAGCTTAGTATTAGCGAGCATAATAGAAGCAAGCACTTAGACAAACACGTAACTGATCAAGGTTAAAAAGTGTAAAGTGACTATTTGATATTATAAATATGCTACCACGTACTGGAGTACAAGCTCGACCAGTTAACACACGTAGCGCTCGCACGTATAGCCAGTTACCGTCCACTTCCCACATACCTAGTTAACACTGAAAATGTTCAGGTAATGATTTTTTTTTCCAATTTAAAAAACTAAAAATACTTAGTTAAGACTGAAAATGAATAAAAAACGGCTTAATGTAGAAAGTTGCCAACACTTTATTGTTTTTCGAAGTACATCCGTTTATCTCTACAAATCGTCGTATTCGATGATTCATTCTTCCTTAGGGGTCTCTTCTATGACATTTTCGTACACTTCACCGCATCTTCAGGGCTTTTAAAGCAAATACCTTGATTTTTATCTTTAGTTCTTGAGAATAAATGAAAGTCACAGGGTATATCTCGACACTTACCATAGTCCAATATTTATCACTTGCTGAAGCATTCGTGTTGAAGGAGGATCCTGCTTCGAGGGCGCTGCTGTGATTTTTTCCAAAACAACAGGCAAACAGCGATTGATATTCCAGTCTGCACTGACTGTCCTTCCATCTTCTGACACAACTCTCGCGAAATTAACTTTGAACTTTTTTAAACTAAAAAATGAGGCAATCATCTTTTTTTCCTTTACTTCTTTCTTATACATTAGTTGGCCTCAAAACCCCAACTGAGCTGATTGTCTTTTAGTTTCGGGTTTGTAGCGATATATCCAGCTTTCATCTCCTGTGATAATGTCAAATACACGATTTGAGTCACCACCGTTGAACTTCTCTAACATTTGCCGACAGCAGTCCATGCGAAGGTGTTTCTGGTCGTCGGTTAAAGTATGGAGAATCCATCTGGTACGAAGCCTCCAGAACCCAGTGGCACAAGAGGGTGCCTCATTAATAAATGCTAATTGCACAATATCATATCTTTGTTGTTGAGTAAGCCCACACGAAAGTCATCATAAATCATTGACCGAAAAATTTTCGCGTTAGCTTCATTTTCACGTGTAACAAAAGTTTTAGATTGGCCGCCAATTCATAAAAACAAATGAAAAATAAATGCAATATACTACATTAGATTACCAAAGAGTTCTTAAATTTAAATTCAAAAGTTACTTACTATTACAATCTCTTGAACTATAATTCTTTATCATTATAGTAACTAAAAGAATAATAAATAAACTTATTACATATTAGCTTCTAGGTGTAAGAAGTGTTTGTAACAAACCTTGTAAGTATTGTTAACAAAACGATATACGACACTAATACGAACAATGTTATTAACAGTTAACGAATTTACCAATGAACGATGAAAGCCTTTAAACCAACTGAATACACACTAAAATCGCTGATTTATCGAAAACAATTTTTCGTACAATTGACAATGTTTTATTCCATAAAATTGAAATACTTTTTACTTCACATTTCGAACAAAGTATTTTAATTGAACAGATTGTATTACATTTATAGACGAATAATCAAAATACACTTACAGTTAAGTTTTTTAAATATATAAATAATTTATTTGATACTTCCAAATAAGCTACAGCAAACCATAATATAATCATCATGTTGCGAGACAAATACAAATATTTCGTCTGTCGTTGTTTTAATCATATGAACCTTACAATTATGCACATGAAAAGTGTGCATAAATATGCAATTTAAATAAAATATTCTAAACCATATAAGAAAAACTATATATATGTTTACTGAGTTTTCCTATACTGCCTCAACTATCATTAAGCGCGTCACATCAATCGCTGTAAGCCCCCTAATATTGCTTTGCACAGATACTTACTGAAACAACATTGGAGCCTCCGATTTCAAATGAGGACTGGGCCTACGCTTACCCACTTAATACATCTCAGTACCTTGCTACACATCAGCCTCTATTGACATTTAATTTTATCAAATTAATATTGCACAATATAATAACTAACCTTAAAATGTAATAACTAAAATATATTATTAAATGGAGTCCCTTTAGGCAAGGTTCCGAAGATACGGCTATTTCATCAGTCTTATTTAAGCTCTAAACCTTATTAATTTGAACAAATCTCTCAATTGAAATTTATTCAAATTACGATATACTTTCAAACAAACGACGATTACGATAATTTAATTAATTTCTACTTTAAACTCGACCTAAAATCAAAAGTCCGAATTTTTTAATCCAAAACATTAGTCGTAATTGTTGACATCTAAATGTTTATTTTTAACATAATTATTTTTCTAAAATTCATCATACGATTTGTGCTAAAACGTCTAAAATAACGGAATAAATGTTATTACTTTGTACAAAACCGCCTGAACGCATGAATTAATAAAAACACTATATCATACATATTATAATTAACAATATTCATAAAGGTTGTGTTATTGAACACTAGTCCAAAATAGTGTAGTAACCATTGTATATATTTACTTTCGTTATTATGTTTAGTAGCCATATTCTCTTTATTCCAGTTGTAAAAATAAGCAATAAATAGGCCCTATACTACATAAATCCGTCCCGTTCCCTCCTCCGCTATCTACAAAATAAATGAAATAAAGAAAATAAGCAATTCGAAAGAGACAACACGAGGATAAGAGTTGTTATGAAATATGTTTATGGCATTTTTACGAGCGTTTAATTCGGGTGTCGATTACTTTTTCCATTAAATAAATCGTAATGAAATGGCCTGACAAGAATAACATCTGTCGGGGAAATATAGCATAAATTATTTACTGTATCGTTGATATTATTTTTGCCATAAATATAAGTTTTCATAATTAATAAGATAAAATTGTTAAGTCGGCATATTGGTTATACGTAATAGTTATATGTGTAAAATTATTTAAAATGGGAATAAATATATATTTTATTGTAAAACAGTACAATTGGTACGCACTTTTCTTCCTTACGCCCAAACCCAATAACCTATCTCAATCCATTTTTATCCATCTGAGATAGACATCTTATCCAAACTTTGTAAAAAGTGTCCTAATAACCAGTCAAAAGATTCTAATAGCCACCAGTAGATACAAGCTATCCATGGTAGGTGGGACCGGTATCTGTGGATAGACCTTTGTATGAAAATGACAGTTCGACTGTGCCAATATCCTATCTTAATTTTTTTACAGTTTGTTTGACGGGTGAAACAATGTGCATAGGTTTTATTTACTTTATTTGGTTTACATTGATTAAATGTGAGTGTAAATAGTGTAATAGTAATGTAAAATCTTACCCGCTCTACGCCCTTGACTTGCGAACTGGTTGTAAATGTAAATTTACAGTAAATTTAATTTGCTTTTCTTGACGTTCATAAGTGTACATATTTACCTATATGAATAAAGATATTTTTGATTTGATTTGTAAACTGGGTAAAATGAAACGACAGAGTGAAGAGATTGCATTCTATCCGTCGCCAAAAATGGATTGTCTTCGTAGGGTTTGTTTATTGGGATGCAGATAGGAGATCGATCGACTGTCACGATGTGACAATCTACAATCTCAGATTGTTTTCTATCTGAGATCGTGGATACATTATTGGGTTTGGGGGTAAGTCGAATTGGTTCGGATAACTCATATTTCAAATGGTGGTTGGTTGGCGGCGAAAACGAAAAACAAAGCGTAATGTAATTATTTTATTTTTAACAAAAAAGCCCTGAACCTTAAATATTCCTGAGTAAATCTATGGTTTAAGTTTAAATTTTCACATGTTTGTAAAAAAAGGTTTCTTCAACCTTTATGGAAAGAAAATATAAATGTTTAAACTAATAACATAGCTCTGAGTACATGTTAACTTTGTACTCGGAGGTAAAATTGCAGAAAACAATATAATAATAGAAATACTAGATAACGACCAAAGCTTCTCGCAGTTAGGAATTCTCAGCAATCTTCATTAATGTTGGCTACAACAATGTATTTTCCTTAGTCAGCGCTTTTTTACTTGACTTATAATTAAACTCATTTTTTAATACTATGTTCTCTCTCTAACTAATACTATTTCGTATTTCAATCACGCTCTTAATTACTGAAGATTTAGATATTTTATTCTCCATTTAGCGGGTTTCTTCAATTTTGAAGCAATTAATTTTCTTTGTTTATTTGTTTGAGCAATAGGAATTTTCCTTTGCTTTGCCAGTTCTTGCCGAAACAATTACAATACTTTTGATGATCTAAATCTAAATACGTAACTGTTTGACCCTGCCGGAGGAGAGGGTCCTTTACCAACATTTATTTAGTTGTTTCTCATTTTTGAAGATCGTGTATACGCTGCACAATTCCTTCCGCTCCTGACTTCGGTACTCAACGGTTTGGTGATAGTACGATCTGAAGCGAATTTATTGAGACGAAGATACCGGGGTATCTTCCTGCATAAATTTTTCATACCTGAGTGTGTCTATTTGAACTCCTATAGGTTCCAGTTACTCTCATATGTGTTATGTCAGGCCAAGAATATATTCATTTTTCGTTTTAGTCCTTATCTAATATCTCCTTCTTTTAGGGCTGCATACCACTGACATCATTTTATTTATATCAGTAGTATTCTGTCCACATTCCGTCTGGTGATCTACGTTAGTATAGCCAGTAGCACATTCCACATCATGGCACATGTCACATGGACTCAATATGGCGTCGCGGTTCACTCCTAAGCCCCAAAACTGATCCCGGCGATTTTGTTTACAATAGTTGTATTAAAATTCAACGTTGAAGTCAAGATCGTTATCACAGCTACAAAGTACCCGCATAGCATCAAAGTGTAAGAACACCACTGTTTTTTTATAAATAATCAAAATAAAATAATGGGTAGTAAAAGCGAGACAAAACATTTTTAACAGTTTATGACTTACATTAGTATTAAAATGCACTTTACATTATAAAACATCAATAGTTTATTGTATAGTATTTGTTTTCAAACTCTTGATAATTATTAATACTAGCGAGTGTGTACAACAACAGAATTACACGTAAAAGTACACCAACGAGTAATTTGTATAACCGATATTGTGTGGGTTTTAAGCTTATTAACACGGTTAATGCTCAATCGCTTTAGTATAAGCTCTACACATTTCTACATAAAACATACATAAAACGTTGATTCAAATGAACAGAATGTAATACACACGTTATTTTATTTATTGTTAAAAATAGAAATGTTATTATATAGTCAATCTATTTTAATATTATTCTAAAAATACAACAGCTATAGCTGGTTCTGCGTAATGAAAAACTCTCTCTTATTTATTTTTAAGTTCTAAAATAACACGCATGTTAAAAAAATGAGGTAATAAATTGTATACACAACAAGTATATTAAGAAAACACTGGCAACAAAAAAATAAATATTGTTAGTAATTTTATTGTAACAACGATGTGGCCTATTCAGAATCCACATTAAAAGATAAGCTAGACGTAGGTACTAATACTTATTTCTACCAACACTAGGATTACGAAGAATGGAAAATTTAACAAAAAGAGTATTTAAGTTAATTAATACAAATAAGTTATAAGGTAAGGTTAATGAAGTCACATCAGAGTTTTAGGGTATCTCGAAATACTCAAAAACATATAATAGTTTACTAACAGAATAATAGATTTAGTAATATGTAGTAAGAACTTAATCTTTAACCTGAAATGATATTTCTTATTAATTGTAATTCCTGCTATAGATCCTTTCGATTCCTGAATAGATCAATTATAATATTTTTTTATTTTGAGTATGAACATTTTGCCATAATTTTGTGATGTTGATAAATACTAACACTTTAACAATAGTAACCTCTGCTGTCACTATAAGGACACCATCTCGTAACTGAGATGACCCTCATGCAAGCACTGCAATACACGAAACGGCGAGACAGATGACATTGACATTGACATTAACGGATACTACTCGTGTTGATTGGCTGAATTCGTGTATATATAAATTAATGTAATAAATTAAGTATTTCCACCTTGCGACGTGTCAACATATTGTTCCCACATTATTGACTGCGTGCTCCTATGTCATCGTTGCTGATGAATGGGCGTTATATGATGAATGGATATTTTTAAGTACCAAATAATCTGTAAAACAAAAACTTGGCTACATTAAAGTGTGACATAGAGTTAATCTATGTATTTCTCGTGTTACGTATCGTAACGGCTAGTTGTTACGTTCTTCTATTGAAAACTGGCAAATGTACATATAGTTCATTTTTCATCATGGTCAAAGTAAAATTAAACTCAACAAAAAAATGCAAATGCTTCGCCAAATAACCAAGTCTCTGACACCAGTCCTCCAAAAATTGTTCTGTAATTTTTTGCCCGGAACTCGCATTTTATCATCACAGATTTTATACGGGAATTTCAAAATCTCATTACAATTTTCCAACTTCAAAATTTTTGCGTTTTTAAATTAGAATTATCTGTAACTTCCATCATTAACTTTTTCTTATAATAATTAACACAGAAGTATATTACTAGTAGAGTTAATAAGTAGTAATTACTTATTAATTCTACGATGTGTGTGGATAGACCTTTGTTTGAAAATTTTGTTAGACATACGAATACAAACTGCCTTCTTTCATATAGAAGGTCCCCGGAAATATTCGTGATTCTATAAAACTATTTTCATTATTTAAAACATACTAAGGGACTGTTTCTAAATGTCCGGATCAGTTCCAAATAAGCTAATTATAAGTTATTGGTAGGATAAACTAGTGTTTGTTGCGTTTCACGACTGTCAGATAGCGCTATTCGTCATGAAACGCGAAATTTCTTATTCGGAACTTTTATCTTTCGAATAATTTAAGTGTTGCATAGCTATTTGATACTTTATCCATACATTGTGAAACAGGCCCTAAGAATTCATTTTACTTCCCTTTAATTCACATTTAACGTACTTTTTAACAATATCATATGAAAATATACATGCATAATTTTACATCAAGCATATCATTATTAAGTTACTTTCCATGAGTAGAAATACTGTATTTGACAATGTCATTAGTCATAATTACTCAGCTAATATGTGCAAATGACGCTAATTTAATTGAAATGTTATTGATAATTACAAATAGCCGATACTTACTTACTCATACTAAAAAGTAATTTAATACATAACTTAATTGATTATCGTTTATACATGAAGTGTATAGGGGCGCGGGTTGTTAATTATATTTATATATAATGAAATTTTAAGTGGACTGTTTAATTTTTTTAAAGTCTGGTTGCTCAATTTTTGGGTTAAATATTGGAGAAAGAAGGACACGGCACAGTACCTTCAACCTCCTTGGCATCCCTTCTAGTGGCTGGAGGTGGCTTCTTGTGGCTGGATGTGGCTTCTTCCTACTAATTTTTATCACAAACACCGAACGGTATGTAACGATATATATATTAAAACACTGTACTATTATATTATATTAAGCACTGTATTGTTATGACAAACAATTACTTCAAAAGATAAAAGTTTAAATAAAGCGGTGCGAGCGTGCGGTGTACGAACAAATATCAAACTAATTGCCGCTGCTCAACTCCCTTTTTTCTTAAATGTCGACACATTATCGCGCGTCACCTACAGCCTGTTCCGGTACTAGTGCCTTATAGGAGAGGACATTAAGGATGGATAGGTATATTGAGCAACCATTAAGATAAAATGCGAATTTGGCGCAACCAGTGTATGGTAAAATAAAATTACTAATTAACTCTTAAAATGCTCTTGAAAATTAGCTTTGAGCATGTAATTTTAGTTTCTTTAAACGCCATAAGGCTACTACGAAACTTCGTAACTTCTCTTCTTCGATCCTCATGTTTATTTTTTGAAAACGTATATAAAGAAGCTGATGTATTCATAGTCATTTTCTGATCTGTGGCATTAATTACCAATTTTTATAGTTCATCACAACTAGTCTTACAATATTATCAAAGACATAATGCCATGAAATATTTTTATACCATATGACATCAGACCTTTTCTTTTATATAGGCCAGTAAATTTATTAAAATTAATAAACCTTCAGCTAGCGTTCATCGCTATATAACTTGTTTAAAATTATGAGCGCCGTGTTTCGTTGTGAGAATTCTGTACTTGTGTATTATATATTGCTTGTAGAAAGGAATCGTATAAATAATCAATATTTTTTTAATGAGACATCTGTGTACAAATTACCGTATACTATACTATTAATATTAATTGTAGTTTAAACGTTCTGTAGATTGAAATAATAATATATTTATTACAGTAACTAACCATTTAAATATCTTTAAAATTATCACAGAAGTCCTGCAAAACAGCTCCATATTTCCATAAATTATTACAAAGAGAAAATATTTTAACCGTTATCGTTAAATATTGTTGACCACGTACTTTACAAAATAAATACGGGCAATTAACCAGCAAATTTACTGAAGTCGCAAAACTGGAATACAAGGCAAGGCCTTTATCAACCCCTTTGAATTTTTGAAATTTAATACCGGCTATTCACGCGTGTATGACAGTATCTCTACCTTAAAAAGCTGGACATGACTCTATAAAATAAAATATTGTGTATTACGATTCTCTTTAAAAGCTCAATAATGATTTATTTAGCTTACAATATGGTGTTAAATAGTTAGTAAGTATAACGATAGACCCGATACCTGAATGGAAATCAAAGCGCAGTATTATGTAAAGAATGTAATTAATACGAGTCAATATTCGTTAAGCTCTGGGTACAAAGGTACGTTACCCAGTAAAATTTAATTTTAATACACAATTCATGCTATACCTATGACGCTGTAGAATTATTTTCTGATCGCGCTAACCCTATTGGTTTGATTTATAATTATACTTTTGTATTCAATAGTTTATTAATCGGGTATAACCGTGCTACGACGTAAAGTAATATGATATAAATATATTTATTTATTTATTTATTTATTAACACTACGTTGCTAGAAAGAAACACAAATAACACAATACATATAAATTACAAGGGATGCAACGGGCGGCCTTATCGCTAACAAGCGATCTCTTCCAGGCAACCCTAGTAAGAAAGAAAACAATAAATAAAAAAATGATGAGTGCAAGAAGTGCATAACCAGAAGTTATATAAAAAACAAAATATATATATTAATCTGTAAAACCTTAATCTAGAGAAAAAAAAAAAAAACAATATTAATAACTAAATAAAACTAAAAAGCTAATCTTACAGATTCATGAACAGCAAATAGTGAATTACTTAATATACAATATAACCATGAAGATTTGGTAGGTTTCTTTTCTAAGTATAGTAAGATTACATGCCGTATAAGCTCGTCCAGTACTATATATCAGGGGTTTGAAGATAAAATGCTCATTGTATGAATAATGCGGTGTCCGGCGCCATCCTCACACCTGTTCGTAGCGGTTACGTGTTATTCTGGCATTTTTCACTTTTATTACGCGAGAAACGTGCTTAACGATCCGTAGCATTGTTTATTTACGTTTAATTACATTTTGGACTCATAATTTTACGAGTAGCAACAGTATGGCGAATATAATGATTTTTCAGAAGAATAGTGCAGATTTAGTTGTTAAAATCTAATACTTATTTTTATATTGTTTGCATGTGTGTACCAAGTTGTATATCTAAGTGTTTTTTAAGTAACAGGGCAAGAGACTCGTCTGATGTTAAATGATAACGCATTATCATGACGCGTATAGATAGACATGCACAATGCCGTGCTTTGCCGGCCTTTTAAGAATTAGTACGCTGTTTTCTTGAAGGACCCTATGCAGAATCGGATCGGAAATACTTCAGAGGGCTGCTGCTCAGTGACACGGGTGGAATTTCGTATTCTGGCTGGACATCAAGTGCAAAATCTGCTCTATTGCTTATATTGTTATAATACTTGGATTCAATCGTAGCTTTTTATTATCGCCCCGGACGAGAGGCATACTATGCGACTGATTATTTCTTTATCAACATACATAATATATTTATTTATTTATCCTTTATCGCCTTATACAAAAACACACATAACAAAAATAAGAAAACAGTTACAAAAGTTATAAGGCAAAGGGCGGCCTTATCGCTTACAAGCGATTTCAGGCAACCCTAATGAGAGACAACGATAAAGAAACCAATAGAGGATAGAGTACAAAAAATGAAAAACAATTAACAAAAAAAACAAAAAAACAAAACAAACGTTAACCCATTAAGTGCGTGAGAAGATCCAGACGTCCAACAGGTTCTGGGGAGTAAATAGACTCAAAGTTATCAGCATATCTTAAGGCTGCAATCCTTCCATTTTTCATGAATCAAATCAAACATTGATTTAATCATATTGGTAATTATTTACACATTGTGTATTAGTTCTCAAATAAAGGGTGTAGAGCAGGCCAGAAGAACTGGCAAGTAACACATCGCCACATTTTTCAATCGCCAAATTTTGTTGTACAAGGGGGGTAAAGGTATTCAACCATCACGCCATGCTTTAAATAAAATCAATAAATCAATGACGCGACAACCTATTTAGGTATATTTCATAATCATTAATTGTTAATCTAATAGGCAAGTAGGTGAGTATCCTTCTGTGCCCTACGCACGCCGCGGTCGACTTTTGGGGTCTAAGACAAGCCGGTTGCCTCACGATGGTTTCCTTCACCGTTCAAGCGAATATTAAAGGTGCACAAAGAAAGAAAGGTCATTGGTGCACAGCCGGGGATCGAACCTACAACCTCAGGGTTGGTAGTCGCACTCTGAAGCCACTGCTCTTTTCTCCAACATACTATAGGCTATCTCGCTCTTACAACTTAATTACAAACATAGATGAAATTTTTTTTAGTTTTACAACAGTCTACCAATTTACCGTAACTTTGTTTTGCAGGCTCTTAATGTGGTTTAAGTTTTCATTTTGTTTGTTTTTTACAGTTATTTTTATCTTTTAATTTTATTTATTAATATTTCTTAGTTATTATTATTACTTTGTTTTGTTTTTAATTATTTTATTTTTGTTTATTTTTTGGTCGTTTCTTTAGTTTTTTTTACTTTTATATATTGCTTAAGTTCTAATGTAATTGATGTGTATGTGTTAGTGTGTTAAATTTGTGATGTCATATTTTCTTGTATTTTTTAGCATATACACATTGTTTTAGCACGTAATGTAAACGCAAACACGTCGTTGATCTTGATTGACCTTAGTTAAATCGTCTAAAATGACGGTTAACTTTATAAATAATTTTCGATGTCAAGCACGATTAGTCCCCACAACTAAAACCCGTTCATGAGCAAGACGCTTGGCCAGCCATTGTCCCTTTAGAGAAGAAGACGTGAGTAGAGGCATATCGATATATGGGAATTGGTCTCCAAGACAACCGTCTTGGACTTACTCTTGTAGACTTGATACGGTCGCATGAATATTAAACATGTGGTTCGCCGCAAGCACACTGAAACATGAATTAACACACTCCTAATCTAGGTACGTGGTAAGCTTACAGCATGTCAAGGTGTTATTAATTAATAGTAGTTCCAGGGAAAGACTTTCTTAAAGGTCTTCCATACAAGTTTAGTTTTATTATACTCGACAGATTTTAATTCAATTTAGTTTTACAAACAGATTGGGATTTGAAACTGGAATTTGAAATTGGAAACAATTGGATTGACAATCCAATTGTTTTGTATTTGCTTCTTACTTTTAATTTATACGAAATGTTAAAATCAGTCAACATATTATACCTACCTTTGTTTACACATTATTTAACTGCAGCAATATAATAGAAGGGTTAAGACATTCTTTCAACTCTTTTTCTCACTTCCTTTTATAAGGGTCCAATTTGATATTGAAAGGAAAACAGTCTGGCAACAATCTCCATTGTCTAGGCCTCGGTGTGCCTGATGGAATCGTTTGGTGGCAACATTCACCGCTGCTACTATTCGTACCCTAAGAGAAACTAACTTCACGAAAAGAGTGGCATGCAATATGCATGCATGACTCAATGTATGGAAATAATTATTGAACTAAATAGATAAATAGAAGTTTTTTGATTGTCTGTAAACTTAACTTTACAAAAATAAATAACCAAAACAAATATAAAATCCCAGTGTCTCCATATAGAAAAGGATAATGAAATCACTGGTTTTATGCTGGTTCTAAATATTCCCAGTCAAAGTCACAATAACGGTGCAATATTGAACTCCATAAAATCAGCGTCCAATATGCAGTCGTGAACATACACGAGTAATGTTCAAAATGTTTACGTTTCTTTACGATGCAATAAGACACAGACTTTGTATGGACGCCACAGTAACAATTATTATTGTAGTAAAATCATAAATTAAAATAATATTTTCGGCATGTTCGGTAAATAAATATCTGTTATTTACACTGTATATTTGCGGATGCTTGGCGGACCCATTCAATTTCTTCAATACAAAGAGTCTTGTGTGCTGAGATTGTGAGGAAGTTCCATGGATGCGCTACGCCTTCATAAGTTCTAATGTTATTTTTTCACAGGTATTTGTTGCCATTTTCTGCGGTCTGGAGCGGTGGCAAGTCTCAGTCCTGGGTTAAGCATGCTTGCAAGGTGGCCTCACGTCGAAAGCGAGAATGCTTAAGGCATGGCGGTGATATCGCATTATGCCAATACCAGCGAACATTTGCTTTGCATTTTTAAGCCTCCAAACGGGTCCTTCAAACGGGAAATCACTAAGGCAAAGTCAGAGTAAATTGCCAGATTTGGCTAGAAATTGGCCCTACTCCCTTCGTGGACTCGAGCCTTCTGGTCTCTCACCAAAGCTGCTCAAGGGAATTTTTGTCAGTCCGCCATTCCACCACTGCACATGGAGGATGACTCGCTGCCATGGGTTTGGAACATATGATTTTGATAAAATATATAATTTTTGTATTTTATGGTCTATTTTTTTCGAATATTGTCTATATATCGTTCATACTAATTGTTATTGATATTTACGTTCTATTTTTACTGCAATATTGTTTATTTTTAGAGTATCTTATAAATAAAAACAATCTGACAGATAATCCCAATTAATGCCTATCAGCCACTAAAGCCCACTGAAAGGTCACTTGAATTTCTGTTGTTCTCGCAATGTCTTTACAAACTATAGGGACAAGAGAGACTCACAATCCTGATTGTCCGACACTTAGGAACAATGGGAACGGTGTACAAATTATTGATTTAGTACTTGTTAATGTCTGACTAAAGCTTTGTTTTAGATTGTAATCAAACACATGTCAGACTTTAATTAATAAAATCTTCTTTAATAAAATCCCAGAGGCTCTTTTATCTCTGCCTTTTATTAAATTTAAGAAAAGTGTTAAAGAAAAGCTGTGTAAAAAGGCTTACTATAAAGTTAGTGATTATCTAGTTGATAAAAGGGCCTGGGACTAGTGCTGGGCAGGCTACTTCTAATTAATTTGCTATATTTGTTTTAAATATTGTAGAATTGTTTGATGATTTGCTTTTTTTTTAAAAGAGTACCGAGAGTTTTTTACGCCGGCTTTTTCTCTCGGCCAACACCTTCTGTCTTCTTTGCCGATGAGTAGGGATGCCAACAGGGTCGAATTTAAAGACGTGGAATAAGTGATACTCTTATGATCCTATGTTCCAAAATAAACGTATTTTATTTTTATTTTTTATTTATTAAAAATTCTATAAGCCATTTTTTTATAAGCCACTATATCTAAGAATATCGTGTAATTTTTAAAGTAAGTTTTTAAGGTGATTGGTACAAACCATATTTAAGGTTATAAAGTCTGCGTATAAAAAGTTCGTAGTTTCAAGAAATCAAAGTGTATTATAATAGTAATATTTTTATTATATTTTTGTATATCGTGACGTGTGTCACACCTATAATAATAATAATAAAAGTATGAACGTGGATCAAGCCGTGGATCTATTATTTTTAGTTTTATTTGTCCCATATACAGAGATTTAGACGATACTATAATATGGAATGAAATTTAATTAATTATTAGTAATACTGTATGTACCTGCTTAGTACAAGGCATGCCTTTTGAGTTATGTCGTTTCCATATTTAACGGCAATTTCAAATTTGGAACTGCTATATATTCGAATGTGTTTAAATTTGGAATCTCAAAACAGTTGAAAGTATTCGGATTAATGCTATTGTTTTGTCACAGCGTTTTGGAATCTCTCAGGTTACGTATGAAAATGAATCTTTCCAAGGAAAATGTTCGTGCACAACATCTTCTACAACTTGCAATAAGGCCTGACACGGCTTGAAGTTTTTGAACCACGGCAGTGCTTAATTTTGACGGGTGAATTTTTATTAATTGATATTAATTCAAAATAAGGTGAAAATATAAATATTTTTATTCAAATAAATTACAACGTATTTGGGACATAAAAAAGTTAATTTTCACCAAATTTCGTTAAAAAAATATTGTAATAGTTAAAAATAAAAAACCAAAAACGTGGTTTTTTGAATTTTTCACATAAATTTTGAGGTTATGTGAAAAAAGTGTAAATACAAAAGTTTTAGATCTTTTTATTATCTAGAACTTAGCCATATGACTTTTTTCGATAGCACTATGAATTTTACTGGATATCGAGAAAAACCGTTTTTTATCCTTCCTCCCTCACCCCCCTAACCTTCCCGACCTCATTTATAATTCCCCTCCTTTTCTGATGGGTTTCATCCTACTATTATTTTTTTTGGTCTTAAAAATTATCGACCCTGGTCTAATACTGTATGCAGTTTCTTTACGAAAAATACGTATTTTTTACATATCTTAAAAAGTTATGCGGTAGCGACGAAACTAAAATCTGTCACAACTACGAAAGCACTCGCTCGACTACCATGCTACAGCATGTACGAGTAAACGAAAGTAGAAAGCGACAGAAAATCATTGTTTATTGCCAGGGCCAGTCACTTTCCTCTAACTATTAATGGGGAGGCTTGTTGGAGTTGGACTGTACGAATTATTTATTTATGATTATGAAATCAGAACAAAAAGAAGTTTACAATACTGAAAACATAGAGTGGGCAGAGGTTTTCTGTCCACCAGGACGCCGAACAGATTTATAACTTATATACTAAGTCCAACGATAAACATAAAAATACCACAACCGAAACCACAACGGATTTTTTTTTTAGCTGCGGCGATAAATTGGATAGAAGGTTTTCCGAAGGTATCAGATATCATCTTTCCTTATCTATGATACTTTCTCAATCAAGCCAAGCGCAATCCTATGTTTATATAAAATAAAGAGACATTTGTGCAACGTATGACAAGAAATTAAGTGGCGTTTGAAAACGTGTACCAGCAGTCTTTGGACGTATGTATTCTCTTGAGATATTAATATGCAATTAGATGCACCTTCGCTGACACGACGTGTAATTAGTTTAGTTTGATGTTCCAGTTTACTACAACACCGGCACTCATTTGCACACATTGTACTTATGTTAGGTATTGGGTGGATTATTCTGCTGCAATATGAAGAAATTGTCTTTTTGTACGATGAGGGTCTACACACGTAAATCGTATAAATGGCTTCTACGGTAGAGTACCATAGATTACAGATTTTAAAAAATTGCGCCACACAGCTATATACGAGCAACTTTGGAAGCGCAGACGTGGAAGCCCGATTAGCCAGCTAATCAAGCGATGCAAGTAGAAATGGATAGGATACACTGCAAAGAGAGTCTAGTTATATCCCTAAGCACTCACACGATTGAAACCCACAAGGAAACCGGAATTATGGCCGTCCCGAACATACCAAGCGTACAGTTGCAGACGAGGCGAAGAGATCCGGGAACACTTGGAGCGAGGGCAAATAAGAGGTTCAAGACCGATCGCAATGGAGATTCACTGAACAAACATTCAAATCATAGTGGTTACTCATATACTGCAATGTTTGGTAAATTCACTTTATTACATAAGAAAACGAGAAATCAAAGACAAAACTAGGTCCTTAAAATACACATAATATTTATATATAGTAAGTAGTATCAATCGAGCCTAGTTTTCAAATATTGATAGAACGGATTTGATTCCCATCTTTAACATCTAACTTCTAAAAGTTAAAAAAAATTAAAAATAAAGAAAATATAACAGACTCACGCCAACCCTATCATCTCCAATTTACAAACTAAATTGACAAAATCAATTCAATTTTCGACCCGGCCGCTATAATATTTGATGCATTGTTCTTATAATTTTATTGCGCTAGTTTTCATGGCTCAATTCTCAATTGACTCGGATTCAATGGTAGACCTGTTATGATTTAAATTTGTATAGTATTTGTATATTTAGTTTATATTATAATTTCATAATTTCAAAAAAATCTTATTACAGTTGAAATATAAATAATAGCATCTATGAATTAATACTAGAAGTTCCATTGACTTTAATTTTGGTTATATAACAAGAAGAAAACCTTATAATGTTATTTTGTTATTCTTGGCATTTCGTTAACACTGAATTTTATTGCAAGTTGCAATAAGCCTTGTTTGTATATTATTATTTAGGAAATGTGCAGTGTAGGTAAATTTCATCCACAGATTTCATATTGTTACACTAACTGAAAACTGTCTACCTACTCAATGAATATATGCTTATACCGTGAAAAATTGGATTATGTCATACGAGACTCATAGTACCCGCTAAGTTCCATTTTTAATCTCACCATAAGATCCAAAAATATAAGGCGTGACTCAGTCACACAATTTCAAAATCAAGATAAACTTCAGATACAGAAAGATAAAGCCAAGACAGTAGTTGGTAGTGGCAGTACCCGGAAATATTTTGTCCCGCCAAGGGACAAACCTAAATCATGGCTGACCAAAACTAAAAAAAAAAAAAAAAAAAAAAAAGTTTGTACTCTATTCCCACTAAACAGGGCGTGCGGAGCCGAAAGCACTCACAGCCGAACTGATATCTCTAACCGTTTAAAAGTTAGCTTTCGCAAAACCGTAGCTCATTAACTTATCACCACCTTATCAGCTCCTATTTCCTGCACGAAATTCCCAGTCATTATCTAATGAATGCCTCAGTACTAATGCATCACGTTATCTACTTTCCTACATTCACTAACCCAACCTATAGCTTTAAATGAAAAATAATAAATATATGTTTAAAGTAACCTAACGTACGGGTCTAAACAAATTATAATAAATATACCTAACCTTTAACACCACTACCTATAAATATAATTAGATGTAAGGGTTACATGGTAAAATAAAACATTTTTATTCCAGGTATTATTTTTTATTTATATGTTCATTATATTTCTATACAAATTTACTAGCACCATATCATTATTCACTGAGTCACATGTGAAATTTCTAAGGAAGTCTTCTAATCTCATCCCCCTGAACTTGTAATATAAATATACCAAACAGTACTCTCCACACACCGCTGATAGATAATCTTGAACCGTAACGCTATTGTACCTCCACATGCAAGCATTCCTCCTTAAAAACCCTTCTATTGCCTCAATAGGTTTACGTCCAAATGAATCAAAATATTCACCAACTCTTTCGACGCTTATATGTACAGCCACCCAATGAGACCCCGGCTGTGAATCAGGGTCAAGATTGCATATTATAAATGCTGGCACCTGCGCATAAATTGGCAATCGATTTGAAGGATATACGTTGCTTTGGAGGCTGGGATGTATCATACGAAGACTCATTTGCACTTCTAGTGTGTTCATACTTTAATACGCGTTTACTCCGCTACTCTTTTGCTCTTTAACTGACTACATTTCTAACTATCAATTCATATTTGTACCAATGAATTCATTTAAACCCACATAATATGATCTCAACAGAAGTAATGAGTCTTTTTATTAAACAAGTAATGAGGTAAATAAAAACCATGTCATATTCGTTTAGGTTATATTTTATTATTCTTAATATCATAATTACATAAGTGATTGCTTAACTACTATAATCCACACATACATTTCTGTTCTTATCTATTTCTATAATATTTGAAAACTCTGCGTAAACTACACAGTTAATAGTTTCAGTCAATGCGCTCTCGAATCTTACTTCCATTCTTACACTACCATGGCGAACAAGATTCCAATGCACATTAGAGTTAGCCGACAAGTCAGGTGTTAAATCAAAAGCTAGTAAACAGTATCCATTTGAATATTGCTCCCTCGATATTCCATTACCTTCGTTAAGAAAATGTATACCGGTGCCTGAGTACAGGGTGTGGTATGCGCTCGTAAATACATCGTTTGGAAATGATGGTTGTAACGATTTTGAAGGTATCTGTTGACCATCTATATATAGGCTAAATGAGCAAATACCAAAATTTTCAAAGTTGAAAGGATTTTTAACATAACTACCGTTGAATGCTGTATTATTCACAAAACATATTCTATAAAATACTTCAAAAAGTAATGCAGCTAAATAAAAACCGTGTCATATTCGCATATATATATTTTATTGTTCCTAACAATTACATGACGTGATTGCTTAACTACTACACATTTCTGTTCTTATCTATTTCAAAAATGTTTTAAAGAATGCATTGTCCATTAAGATTGCAAAGGGTTTTAGAGTGCCCTTTGTATTTATTATCCACATTTTACTGATAGCTATGGATACTTGTTCAAACATGCACTCTATTTGAATATCGTAACTAGTTAATGATGTCCGTTTCCAATCTATATAACCCGATACTTGTAGAAAGATTTAGTATTGTGCTCTTAGTTCGACAAAAGTGAAGTGGTTGTGAGTTTGAAGTAATATACAACAATGGAGGTAAGTTATTTATATTTTTTAAATTTCGTATCAGTAAATTTATAATATTAATAATTCCGTTTTTGATTGATTTGTTTATGTTATATTTCAGTCTTCATACAACCTGAAAGATGTGGAAAAATGTTTCAGACCATACAACTATTATGATTTATCTGATGAAGAAGAGGTTTTAAACTTAACAGAAAATAAAAATAAGAAGACCAATCGTTTAGATGACTTTTTTCTTCAAGAACCTGACCGTAAAAAGAAAAAAACTAAACTTTCTTCAAGTGTTGGCCGTGCAGGCAAGGAAGGAAGCATTTCATATATATCGACAGATAAAGATGATGGAGGGGACGCTGATATACTTGTAAAAATCGAATTATATAGTATTAATAAGTTGAGAGAAATCCCAGTCTCACAACATTGGAAAAATGCGGATATTCGTGTTAAATATTACATGAAAAGCGATTCTAACATTGATCATCAGATTAAGGATATTGTATACAACATAACAAAGGAGATATATGAGGAAGATAGTGTAAAACGTTACAGTTTTAAAAATTAGCTTAATTCAGTTTCTACATGCTTCGGATTCTAATACCATATTATGTTTATATAGTTAAGTAATGTTTCCACTAGTATAAATATTATGTTGCATTGTACAAAGTCAATCATTGTGCTTTTTGTTGAAGACCTTTGCGCATTAAGGTAAAAAGTGTGTGACAAAAAATAGTTGTGAAACGAATACATATATACAATGTCTCAAGACTGTGTTAGTGTATTTTTTGATGAAATGGATCAATTTGAAAGCTTATCCAATGATACAAATGAACTTTTTAATGTTTGTGATGAAATAGAAAGAAATGATTTGAATCACCCATTTTATGATCAAAGAATGATGGCGCTATGTGATGAATTCGATGGGAAACTGTGAGTATATTTAACAATAATATTTTTTATATTTTTTGATTTCTCTATTCGCATTTCTAACAGTTAAATAATATAACATTTTATTCGATAGGGTTGATCAAATGGGTCGTGGAACTAAAAGGAAAGCAGATGTTAATATTAACTCTGCTGACATCAAAAGAATAAAATCTGGATCTAACATGGATCTTTCACGGTCTTCACAAGAGGAATCAACATCGAATAAAGGTAATAATTTTAACACGAAATTTTGTTGTATTTGTAATACAAATGTTTCCAAAAAATATTTCGCTAATCATCTAAGGAGCAATGCACATAAAAATAACGTAAATAAAATACAACATTCAATAAAACCCAATGTTAAGATAATTGAGACTGCGTTCGGTAATAGAATAATAACCTATAGAGTAACTTCAGAAAATCAAAATGATTTACAGTTTGAGACACCAGATTTATTTCTTGCGTCAGTCAAAGATACAATATTTACATTAATAAATAAATCTATAGAAGATCACACAATTTTAAAAATAAATTTCATTTTATATGGTGACTTTGTTCAGGAGACAAAAAACTTAAACAAAAGCTTTGATTTCCAATCAATGAATTTTATTGTTTGTATTGCTGATGATTTAAATATATTTTATACAACTCTCACAAAATCTCTAATAAACTATATAAATTCATTCGAGAAAAAGGATAGTGGGTGGAGTCTGAAAAAGATTTTACATTTGGATTTGAATTTAAATCAATTTAACCCTTTAAGAGGAAAATCCTTTATTGAGTTACCACATGATATAAAAACAAAAAAAGCTGTGATAAATGTTAAAAACACTGATGACGCCTGTTTTAAGTGGGCACTGTTATCTGCTTTATTTCCAATTCATAAAAATTCGGATAGAGTATCATCTTACACCAAATACAGTCATAAATTAAAGTTCGGTAATATTAAATTTCCTGTTAAATTAAACGATATACACAAAATTGAAAGTCTTAATAATATTAGCATCAATGTTTTTGGTTTAGAATATAATGAACATAAAAAAAAACATTGTATTGTTGGGCCATTGTATTTTACAAAAAATAAAATGCAGACTCATATAAATTTACTATATTTGACACATGGTAAAATCGGTCATTATTGTTATATTAAAAATATGTCACGATTAATAAGTAGTCAAGTTTCGAAATCCAAGGAAGCTATATATCTATGTGACTTTTGTTTACAATATTTTTTAACATCTGAACGTTTAAATAACCATCAAATAAATGATTGCAGACATATTTGTACACAAATACCCAGCGTAGATAAACATAAAAAAAATTGGTGGGGTGATATTGTTTCTGAATGTAAATTAAGTTTTGATAAATTTCAACGTAAATTGATGTTACCTTTTGTTATATATGCGGATTTTGAGGCTTTTTTAAGTCCCTTAGCATCATGTTCAAACGACCCTTCAAAATCACATACAATAAATGTACAAAAGCATAATGTGTATAGTTTTGGATACTACATTAAATGCTCATACGATGATAAATTGTCTAAATATGTAACATATACTGGTGAAAATTGTGCTTTAAAATTTATGGAATCACTGAAAGATAATTTGATAAAAATCGTTAAAAAAATTAGTTTTCAAAAAGAGCCTAATAAAATATCACCAATACAGCAAGATATAGTTAGCAAAGCTAAAAATTGTTATATTTGTGATAAAATTTTGTGTGGGGATTCAATGATTTACCACGATTGGTTTACTGGGGAATTTGTTGGGGTCATACATAAACTTTGTTCTGAAAAATTTAGAGTACCTTACACTGTACCAGTTTTCTTACACAATTTAAGCCATTATGATGCACATTTTATCGTACATGCCTTAAGCTTTGATGAAGGTCGGGTGGAAGTTCTCCCGCAAAATAAAGAAATATACATATCATTTTCAAAGGTACTTAATATCAATAATAGTAATGTAACTTTACGATTTGTGGATTCCTTAAAATTTTTACCCAGTAGCTTAGATACTTTAGCAAAAAATTTAAACGAGAATAATTTTAAGGAATTATCAAAATGCTTTCCCAATTCAGAAGACTTTAAACGGCTGACTAAAAAAGGTGTATTTCCATATGAATTCATTAAAGATTTTGATACATTAAATTACAATCAACTTCCTGATCTTCCCCACTTTTACAGTACTCTTACAGATTCCATTATTTCTAATGAAGATTACAACCATGCCAAAGATGTTTGGAATCATTTCAATTGTAAAAATATGTTGGATTATTCAAATCTTTATTTAAAAACTGATGTTTTATTGTTAGCAGATATTTTTGAAAATTTTAGGTATGTTTGCATTCAAACGTACGATTTAGATCCGGCTCATTACTATACAGCACCTGGATTAAGTTGGGATGCTATGTTAAAACACACTAAAACAGAAATTGAATTACTTTCTGATATAGATATGATTGCTTTCATTAAATCAGGAATTCGTGGTGGTGTTTCGCAATGTAGCACTCGCTATGCAAAAGCAAATAATGTTTACATGTCTGACTATAATGCAAAAGATAAAGAGTCATTCTTAATGTATTTCGATGCCAATAATCTATATGGTTGGGCTATGTCGCAATATCTACCTACAGCTGGTTTTGAGTGGGTTAGTGCTGATACAGATTTTAATGTTAGTTGTTCCTCAGATATAGGTTTTATCTTAGAAGTAGATCTGGAGTATCCGGTGGATTTACATGATAAACATTCAGATTTACCTCTTTGTCCAGAAAATATACCAGTTGGGGACGCTAAGGAAATAAGATTGATTCCAAACTTAAAAAATAAATATAAATATATTATTCATTACAGAAATTTAATTCAATGTTTGAAAATGGGTTTAAAATTATTAAAAGTTCATAGAATATTAAAATTTAAACAGAGTCCATGGTTAAAGAAATATATAGACCTTAATACACAATTAAGAACCCGAGCTAATTCTGATTTTGAGAAAGATTTCTATAAACTCATGAACAACGCTGTATTTGGTAAGACTATGGAAAATATTGAGAAACGAGTAAACGTTAAACTATTAACCCACTGGGAAAATAGGGGCAAAGTATTGGGAGCCGGAGATCTAATTGCTCAACCACATTTTCACAGTGTTTCAATATTTTCTGATAGTCTTGTTGCAATTCAATTAAACAAAATGAAGTTAATTTATAATAAACCTATTTATCTCGGATTTTGTATATTAGATATATCTAAAACGCTAATGTATGATTTCCACTATAATTACATGCAAGAGAAATTTACTTCCAATTTGAAACTACTGTACACAGATACCGACAGTCTCATTTATCAAATATTTACTAGTAACTTTTATAATGATATAAAACCCGATATTAACAAATATTTTGATACATCTGACTATGATGAAAATAATATTTTTGATTTCCCAAAATTAAACAAAAAAAAGTTAGGGTACTTTAAAGACGAGAATATCGGAAGAATTTTTACAGAGTTCGTAGGGTTAAGATCTAAAATGTATGCATTACAAGTTGATGACAAGGTGGTGACGAAAGCGAAGGGTGTAAATAAATGTATTACAAAAAAATTAACATTAAATAATTATAAGTCGTGTTTGTTTAATAACAACGTACAGCATTGTAAAATGTATCGATTTAGATCATTAAAACATACAATTTTTACCCAGGAAATAAATAAGCTATGTTTATCTTTTAATGACACTAAGCGGTACATTTTACCAAACAAAATCGATACGTTACCTATAGGTCATTACAAAATCATTAGTATGTAATTAAGTTAATCATTATTGTATATATGAGGCATTGTAATTTTTTATGTAAAATAAATTTGTGTGTTTACATGTATACATATATATAAGAATACATTAATATTGTGATATTACACTTAAATTTGTCTGTATATTCCATATAAATAAATTGTTTTTAAAATATCAACTTAGTTTTATTCCTTTCCCTGCTGAAGACAGAAGTCAAAAAAATGATTCATTTTATTCATCCTTTTGCTGCCATCGTAGCAGGACCAAGTGGGTGTGGAAAATCTAACTTTGTTGCAAATTTCATTAAACATAAAAATAGTATATGTAATGAGATTTTTTTGGAAATTACATGGTGTTATGATGAAATGCAACCGCTTTATAATATACCCGGAGTAAATTACCACCAAGGACTACCGGAATTGCATATGTTTGATGGTAAAAATCCACATTTGATTATAATAGATGACTTAATGAGGGAATCTGATGGGCGAGTTGTTGATATATTTACAAAAGGCAGTCATCATAGAAATTTGAGTGTTTTTTACATAACCCAAAACTTATTTCATCAAGGAAGAGGACAGCGTGATATTTCACTTAATTCAAGTTATATTATTTATTTTAAAAATCCCCGTGACAAAACACAAATACGATTTCTAGCTAGACAAGTTTCCCCGGAAGACACGAAGTTTATCGAAGATTCATATACCGATGCTACTAAAGAAGCTCATGGTTATTTAATGATTGATTTGAAACAAAACACTGATGATGCTCGCCGCATAAAATCTAAAATATTTGAATCCCGTAATTTTTGTACAATATATGTTCCTATGAAAAGGTATAAATATCTTTGTAATCAGCCACTCTAAGTCAGTAATGAACCATGTATCAACGAATAACAACGCATAAGGAATTGTTATCAGCTTTACATAAATTAAAACCCAAACATCGTAGAATATTATTGAAGTCTTGTAATAATCAAGAAATTAACTGTATTTGTGAATGTATTCACAATGTTTTACAAGGAAAAGTACCTTTAAAAGAGAATACAAAAACCAAATTAAAAAAAATTAAAAATATCTTACGTAATCTGATCAGTAAAGGTAAAAGTTTTGAATACAGGAAAAATATATTAATACAAAAAGGAGGGTCCTTTCTTCCAATAATTTTGGGTACAATTCTAAGCACCCTTGTAAGTTGTTTTAATAAATCACAATGAACACAAAAAAAATGCTTCTTGTTGAGCAAGACTTTATTGATAAACTGAAACATCAGAATGAAAATAAAGCAACACCACAAAGTAGATTGGATTTAGAAATGGAAAAAATTATATCAAGTAAATTGGATGATCGCGAAAAATGGGCACTTTATCTACAAATTTTACAAAGATACTTACATTACTCCATGGAAGAACGCCAACCTCAAGAAATAACAATAACTGAAAAGGTTTTAAATGATAATACCAACGAACCCCGTAACATCAATAATATAACTACTAGTAAAAATGAAAAAATGCTAAATGTTAAACAACCCCCAACGGATGAAGACATCGCATATGGGTTACCACCAAAAGAAATATTAAAATTAATTCCTAAAACTTATATGAGGAGGGGTGAATTGTTGATGGATACAATATTAAATAAAAAAGATCAATTGCAATGGAATAAAAATGGAACAGTTATCATTAGTGGACAAGAGATACCAGGGAGTAATATTATAGATTTAGTGAATGACATCTTAAGACCCTCGAAGAGATCCGATCCAATCGGTTGGGAAATATTTGCCAAGTTTTTAAATGATATAAATACCCCGCTAACATACATTGGTAATCTAAAAAGAATCAAATATATATCTAATCTTAATAGTAAAGATAAAACATTGATTCAAGAACCACAAACTGAGGTTTCTTCAACTCCAACTCAATCTAAATACATCACTAAATTGAGAAACAAAAGTGATTGGGAGAAATGGACCCCGTATTAGAGTTACATCGCATCTATTATGATATTTCACATCCAGCCGGTTACAGCAGTGTCAATAAGTTAACAAAGGCAATGAATGGAAAAATCTCAAAAAGTGATGTTTTGAAATGGTTGCAGTCTCAAGAAACATATACATTACATAAACCGGTTATAAAAAAATTCCCGCGTAATAAATATATTTTATCAAATATTAATGAATTATGGCAAGCTGATTTAAGTGATTTAAGAACTTACATGCAATATAATGATGGATATAAATATATTTTGTGTGTTATTGACGCCTTTAGTAAGTATGCTTATGTTAGAGCAATGAAAAAGAAGGATTCATACACAATAAAAACGTGTTTTACTAGCATCTTTGATGAAGCTAAAACTGTTCCTAGACATATTCAATCAGATAAGGGCACGGAATTTGTATCTAAGGATGTCCAAACTTATTTAAAAAGTAAAAATATAAATTATTACACTACAAATAATCCAGATATAAAAGCAAGTATAGTAGAACGATTTCAGAGAACATTGAAAATGAAAATGTGGCGTTATTTTACACATAAGAATACTTATCGCTATACAGATATTTTACAAGATTTGGTTAGTTCTTATAATCACAGTGTACACTCTAGTATCAAGATGAGACCATGTGATGTTAAAATGGAAAACATAATGGAAGTTTGGCGAAATTTATATTATGATGAAAAGACTTATATTTCAAGTTTAAACAAAGTACCTAAGTTTAACGTTGGTGACTATGTAAGAATAACAAAATACAAACATGTATTTCAAAAAGGTTATGAAAGTAATTGGAGTAATGAAATTTTTATCATTACTTCGATTATAGATCGTTCCCCGTGGGTTGTATACACTTTAAACGATTTAGACAATGAATCAATAACAGGAACTTTTTATGAGAAAGAACTACAAAAAATAACTTTTTCCCCCACTTCCGAATTTAAAATTGATAAAATCATCAGATCACGTAAAAGCGGTATTAGAAAGGAAGTATTAGTTAAATGGAAAGGATATCCTAACAAGTTTAATTCTTGGGTCTTACTATCGAATATTAAAAATCTGCAATGAAGGAAAGTTTTTATTTAACTTTACTCAGCAATAGTTCTACACAATATTTTCCGGGAAATATGACATCAAATTTTTCTACAAAACTACCTAAAGCCATTACATTAGAAGGAGAATGGATGGTAGGTATAGTTGAGTTTCAATATCCTTCTACTATGTTTTCCGTGCAAGAACATGAAAATATTATGTACATAAGTAAAAAAACTACCATCAATAACGAAGAGACCACACTGATGTATAAGAACCATATACCAGCCACCAACTATGATAATATACAAAATATTCTTCTAGCTTTAAATTCGAAAGAGAAAGTTAGTTTTCGCCAGGACACCGTGACAAAGTTTGTCTCTGCTGCAGTAAAGGATCCATCAATAATTTCATTATCTCTATCACCTAATTTGAGCTTTCAACTTGGATTTGAGCCAGATACCAATTTAGTAAATCATAATATTGGTAAACGCCCTGCTAATCTACATTTGGGGTTACCATCACAATTATTTGTGTATTGTGATATTATAGAACCACAAATTGTTGGTGATGTAATGACACCCCTATTGAGAATTATACCCTTAGATCCTGCTAAATACATATATGGTTCAAATAAAATGCATATATTTTCACCACCACATTATTTGCCGGTAATGAGAAGAGAATTTGATGTTATTGAGATAGATATAAGAACAACCACGGGAAATGCGGTACCATTTCAATACGGAACATCGTGTGTGAAACTTCATTTTAAAAAAATATAAACTATATTTCCTTTTTAAAATGTATACACCTCAAGATACATTTATATGTCCTTATGAACATTATTATTCGAAACAAGCTGGGTCTGGTATAAATGTAATCTACAAAGGAGCCTTACATCAACGTGGTCATGGTATCGGCAGTTTTCTTGGGGGGTTATTTCGAAGTGTGCTACCTTTACTCACTAGTGGTGCTAAGGTAATTGGAAAAGAAGCACTTAACGGCGGAATTGGGCTTTTGTCAGATGTTGTGGCTAGTCGTCCTATCAAAGAATCTATTAAAAATCGATTGAAAGAGGCTAGTTCTAACCTTAAACGCAAAGTTGATACCAAAATTGATAATCTTATGACTGGATCGGGTGTTAATAAAAGACGAAAATATTGTAATGAGCTCATTCGAGTTTCACCCCTCAACGTGAAAGGCGCTCTGAAGAAAACAAGGAACAAAAATAATAATAATTCCAAGGATATATTTTCAAACTAATCATAATGTCATTTATTCATAATCATTCATGTGAGTGCGTTAAATCTGAATTGGATCTGTTTGCTCTTCCTTCCACACAAACAAGTATCGAATATGGACACTGGATACACTATAAACCAATTTCTTCATTAAGTGATGATGGACCCGTCGAATTTCAAGTACCTGGTACTGGAGATGACTACATAGACCTTTCGCATACACTACTCCATCTCAAGGCTCAAATTAAAAATCAAGACGGTTCTGTAGTTAATGCAGCTAATGTAGTGGCACCAGTCAATAATTGGTTACATTCTTTATTTAACCAATTGGATGTTTACCTAAACCAAAAACTTGTGTCACCCCCAAATAATACTTATGCATATCGTGCTTTCATAGAAACTCTATTAAATTATTCATCATCCGCCAAAAAATCACATTTGACATGTGGTTTATGGTACGAGGATACAGCTGGAAAAATGAATGAAACTAATGAGGCAAACAAGGGCTTTTACAGAAGACAACAACTTTCAAAGGATGGTAAGGATGTTGAAATGATTGGACATTTACATGGGGATATATTTAATCAAGATAAATTCCTCATTAACGGGGTCGAATTATCTATAAAATTAGTAAGATCGAGAGAAACATTTAACCTCATGTCACAGAATGCAGATAATAAGTACAAAGTCTGTATCACAGATGCAACTTTAATAATACGCAGAGCAAAAATTAATCCATCAATACTAATAGCCCATCAAAAGGTTCTTGCCACTACTACAGCTAAATATCCTATAACAAGAGGTGAAGTGAAAGTCCTGACCATACCGTCTGGTGTGCAGGGTAAAACACTGGATAATATATTTTTAGGACAGGTTCCTAAGAGATGTATTATAGGTTTTGTGAATAATACAGCATTCAACGGTAGTTATGTTAAAAATCCTTTCAACTTTGAAAATTTTGGTATTTGCTCATTTAGCCTATATATAGATGGTCAACAGATACCTTCAAAATCGTTACAACCATCATTTCCAAACGATGTATTTACGAGCGCATACCACACCCTGTACTCAGGCACCGGTATACATTTTCTTAACGAAGGTAATGGAATATCGAGGGAGCAATATTCAAATGGATACTGTTTACTAGCTTTTGATTTAACACCTGACTTGTCGGCTAACTCGAATGTGCATTGGAATCTTGTTCGCCATGGTAGTGTAAGAATGGAAGTAAGATTCGAGAGCGCATTGACTGAAACTATTAACTGTGTAGTTTACGCAGAGTTTTCAAATATTATAGAAATAGATAAGAACAGAAATGTATGTGTGGATTATAGTAGTTAAGCAATCACTTATGTAATTATGATATTAAGAATAATAAAATATAACCTAAACGAATATGACATGGTTTTTATTTACCTCATTACTTGTTTAATAAAAAGACTCATTACTTCTGTTGAGATCATATTATGTGGGTTTAAATGAATTCATTGGTACAAATATGAATTGATAGTTAGAAATGTAGTCAGTTAAAGAGCAAAAGAGTAGCGGAGTAAACGCGTATTAAAGTATGAACACACTAGAAGTGCAAATGAGTCTTCGTATGATACATCCCAGCCTCCAAAGCAACGTATATCCTTCAAATCGATTGCCAATTTATGCGCAGGTGCCAGCATTTATAATATGCAATCTTGACCCTGATTCACAGCCGGGGTCTCATTGGGTGGCTGTACATATAAGCGTCGAAAGAGTTGGTGAATATTTTGATTCATTTGGACGTAAACCTATTGAGGCAATAGAAGGGTTTTTAAGGAGGAATGCTTGCATGTGGAGGTACAATAGCGTTACGGTTCAAGATTATCTATCAGCGGTGTGTGGAGAGTACTGTTTGGTATATTTATATTACAAGTTCAGGGGGATGAGATTAGAAGACTTCCTTAGAAATTTCACATGTGACTCAGTGAATAATGATATGGTGCTAGTAAATTTGTATAGAAATATAATGAACATATAAATAAAAAATAATACCTGGAATAAAAATGTTTTATTTTACCATGTAACCCTTACATCTAATTATATTTATAGGTAGTGGTGTTAAAGGTTAGGTATATTTATTATAATTTGTTTAGACCCGTACGTTAGGTTACTTTAAACATATATTTATTATTTTTCATTTAAAGCTATAGGTTGGGTTAGTGAATGTAGGAAAGTAGATAACGTGATGCATTAGTACTGAGGCATTCATTAGATAATGACTGGGAATTTCGTGCAGGAAATAGGAGCTGATAAGGTGGTGATAAGTTAATGAGCTACGGTTTTGCGAAAGCTAACTTTTAAACGGTTAGAGATATCAGTTCGGCTGTGAGTGCTTTCGGCTCCGCACGCCCTGTTTAGTGGGAATAGAGTACAAACTTTTTTTTTTTTTTTTTTTTTTTTTAGTTTTGGTCAGCCATGATTTAGGTTTGTCCCTTGGCGGGACAAAATATTTCCGGGTTCTGCCTTTGAGGCAGTACCCAACGTAAATAAAATACAATACTAAATAGCTGTAATCCGGCTTAGCTTCGGGAACGATGTGACAAGTAATTAGTTTTGTTGATTTATTGGGAGCTTCCTGCAGCGACAATTATATTATTATCGAACGCTTATGAGATTATGTTACGCGAATTTATGACTCTGTATTCCTGTGTAATCTCGAGTCATAATTTTCTAACCGAATGCTATTTATCTAATAACCTGTTTTTTTTAATCTATTGATATTGCTGATAATATTATTTAAAAGCAATATGTGCAAAACTATGACTTTGCTAAGTTTGATCGTTATAAGTGTATTTATGTTTATAGTACAGCAAACATCTAATGTATTTTCTTAAAATATGTTATGTGGTTATCCTTTGACCATCTTTCGTTTAACGTACGAATCCTCCGAGCTGTTACGTACGTTCAATAAAATCGATTCAGACAATTCTGCCAACTTATCCTGTTCAGATAGACTCAGAACAGATTTTAATATATTTAAAAATGATTTGTACATGTGTTAAAAAGTTTTAGACTCTTCATCACATTTAATCCGCTCACGTGGGACACGTCTCCTAAAACTGCAACTAATTCGTAAATTCACATTCGAAATTCAAATATCCATACAAACAGTAATTTGAATTTAAGATTATTGGATTTCGTTTCAATTTCACGAATACAGGGATTATGACGCAAGTACGCCACGTTTCTTATTCAAAGTGCAATCTCCATCGGTCAATATGCTTTGTGAGAATTTCGAATTGAGTTTGCCGATATTTACATTCGCTGGACTCTTTAAATAAGTTTTAAAGATTTCAAATATCTCATATTTGCGATGTGACCGACGCGGACAAGTTTCGAAAACTTTATCGCTGAGAATAAAAGCTAAAGTGGGTCATAAAATTGATGTGAAAACTCTTTTTAATTATCTATCACTTATTGCCATAATTACAGTAAAACTTTATTACTGCTCAACGATAATACGATTATTAAATCTATATCGTCTGTGGTGTCATTAAAAATCACGTACAATGAGATGTCGTCGAAAGATCTTATTGTACACTCAGATCGAAAAAAAAATATTTTTTTTATTTCTTGACGTAAAAACATGGCAGGCAGAAGAATCGTTAGTCACTCATATTGCTTTTTGTTCTTTGTGTTAGGTTACGAAAGACAAAATTAGTTTATTTTAGAAATAGAGTCAAAATTTTTATACATACTGGCTGGAAGGCCAATATATACAAAACAACAGTAGTAACAGAATTCCTAGCTTGAATGCGCTTCTGAAAATCGAAACGTCGAATCGGTCGTTTGATTGTAATTCGTCAACAGCGTCTCTGGGACCAATCACAATCAAGCCAAAGTGGTTATTCCAAAAACTGTTTCCTAAAATTATTTTATCGTATGCTAAATATAAACTCTAAATATACAATATGATTTAGTATTCTATATTTAATTAATCAATAAATTAGTCGTGAGTTACAAGTAATGCATAACTTTAAAGTTTAAACTCAGAAAGTTTAAGCTAGAAAGTTTAAGAAAGGTTAAGTGGAAATTAGTAAGTACGTGATCCGAGGAACACGTGGACTTATTGAAATTATTTTTATATAATACAATCTTGTCATAGATATTCTATATATACCTACACAAAATTATTGCGAAAACCCCCTTAAAACGCGCGCGATTTCTAGAATATACTCAAATCTATTTATATGTGGCAGCACATGCTATGGCGCGCGTTTTGACCTCGTTCAAATCCGTAAAAAAACTCTACTGTCTAAAATGTAATAGAGATACTTAATGTCTTTAATTCAACTAACTAATATTAAATAAAGAGCACTGATTGTTTGTATTTATAGAAATAACATTTTATTATACATGAAACGCTGTTACAAACTAAAAAATAATCATAAATTTACTTAAGTCAGGCACAGATTATTAGTCATCAACTTTAGACAGTGATAGTTCACACATATCGTATAAAACTAATAAACTTAGTAAGTTTACCAAACCATTTACAATTCTGCATTTATTTGTCGGCGAGAACTTATTAATTTGATTTTAGTTCATTTGTCGATGGTTGGACGTGGTTGGCTTTAGATTTCAGCCGTGTCGGATTAGAAAAGGGTATTTGGTCATTCGCCTTTAACGTGTTTATAAATTATACACACCTACCTAGAATAAATTGTTTATTGGTTTAAGAGATTTTTTTAAACCACCTGTGGTACCGTACCTAATGAAGTTTGTAGAGGAAAGTGCATTTAAAAGAAACTTTAAACAAATAAACGTCATTAAATGTTCTTTTCTAAATTCGTAGGATGAAGGTAATTGAACCTACTTGAATACAAAAAATAATAACATATGAGACCTTAATTAATAGGGTTAATAAGCAAGTTCTAATCTTCCTTAGAACAAAGTAAATTAATTTAACAGATTCCAATCTAACTTAAGAATATGAATTATTTACACTATAAACAAATTGTCTGTGTTTTCTAATAAGAAATATTAGAACACTACTCACTTGATAATCTGAGCTAAGTTAAGGACAAGTCATTCTTAAGCACTTCAATATTTAGCCTTAACTGTATCGAGTTAAGCGGTTCGTGCTTGAACATGGCAAACAAAGACAAAGTAAGACAATACGTCACGGTTCAGCTACTTTGATAGGCTCTCACTAAGCACTCCAATAAAATAACAAAATACATTGTACAGCATTCATTGCGGCTTTTAGTGAACATTAATAATTATTTCGAAATAAAACCAGCAATGGATATAGTTAAACATGAATTGAACATTATAGTAATGGTGATTGATTATTGGTCGCCAATTGTTAAATCCTGCAGCAGCTTGCCTGTCAAAGATATTTGTTAAATTTTCTTGAGACGAGTAATTATCCCTTAAAGTTAAATGGGGACTTGACGTTTAACGGAACGGGTTTTTACGTTACCGATCGATTAAATAGATAAACAAATAGCTGAAGTGTTCTCAATGATTCGGAATTAATCACTATTTAGCTGTTTAAAAAAATAGTATATATAATATAAATGACGTTCTATGAAGTGAAGCCGTATGTATTTTGTTCAATAATAAAAACAGTTAAGCAACAATGACAACAAAAATAAATCACCTTCTTTACCTTGGATAGGTATCTTTCGATGAAATTACTAAAAATTTTTTTTTATTATTATTTTACAAAATAATATATATTACAATATCTTACATTATAAATATAATAATTAATTAAAAGTTACTAAGCGTAGTGAGTTCGTGAAGCCTATTTTAGTAAATGAATAACTTGTTACATGCAATTGTTAGTTACTGCACTCCATAGCTATATTTAAATTAACTCTAAGAATAAAATGGCATCGAATCTCACATTAGGCTACAGTGAGAATGCCTAACGATGAGCTAAAGAGAATGCTTAAGTACTAACTTCAGAGCTTTCATAGCGTTTTTGATGTACTGCATTTTGCGGCCTGTTTTGTCACTATCTGCATTCCGCTTTTGAAGCAAAAATAGCTTCGGGATAAAATCTTAAGCATGACAGATGTCTACTTTAAAAAATATAGTAATTTTAATGAATATATCGAAATATATTTATTTCTTTAATATTTTCACAAATGTCAGGCATTTATCCCTTTAGACACAAATTAAGGAGAAAAAAATTAAAAGCTTTCTTAATATTGTGCACACTGTGTCTCTTCAAAAACACATGGTGAGAGAGAGTAATGGGAACTGGATATCAGCAGGGTAAATCAGACTTCATGATTTTTATCTATCTGAAGCTTATAGTACATTTATTAAAAGGGGTTTGACGAGGGGCCGAGACATATAAAAAAATCAACTACATAGTTGTTCCGTGTAGTGTTAAATAATGCATAACAAATCTAATCAAAAAAAGCCACACAGTTTATTATCGTAAAGCAGTGCATAAATCTCGCGTTATGTAAAGTTTATGATTTACAACGCGTTGAAAAAATTAATTATCTGCAAGGCAACAGCGGCTTGATAAATATCATTTTCTCTATGGTAATGGAGAAAAATAGTTCTGCTCTTGGCATTAAAAAGTCATTCCATTTTACGATCTAGTAAGCTGAAACTGAGCAAGTGAAATATGGCTTTAAGCGTAGCTCAAATTGAATCCAGTCTTCATAAAAACTCCGTTCCTGCTTCAGCCGATTAATTTTTCAATTTTACGACATGTACAAATTAACCTTTGATAGCTTACCCACTGGTATCCGTGATTTCGTTTGGATCGCGTTAGAATAAACAGTTATTTTACTTTTATTAGAAAACACATATACATGGTGTCTCGGACTGGGGTCGTCTTACTTTGGTCCAACGAACAAGAAGAAGAAGAAAGAAGATAGCGCGTTCGCGACCGACCGTTCGCGGACGACCCATTCCGATCAGTTTGATCCTTTGGCTTTGCGTAGAGATGTTGGTTTCCTCAGTATCTTCTACCATTTGGACAAATACCAGCGGCTGAATACCATCATTGGACATCGTGGCAGAATGCACAGTTCCATTCTCTCTATCTCGACACCATTATAGCGTTATTTAAGGCGCTTCATTCCGCGCACCAATACGACCTTTCGCGAAAGCCTACGAGAAACGGCCGTATCGTTTCCTGCAAAAGTTGGCAATACACGTAGAGCTTATTCGCCTGCTATTCTATCTGTCTATATTTCTATCCGTCTGAAGATTAAAGTAAATTTATCAATAGTGACCAGGGGCCAATGCAACTGGTTCCCTTCAAAAATTCAAAGCAAATCCAATCTAAAAAGGAAACCGGTAGTTATTAATATACTAGCATACTTAAACAACTTATGTAGGTAACTTAAATGACGTTATGACATTTTCTTTTGAATTGTTGTATGTAAAGGGAGGATAAAACTTGAGTTTCTTGCCCGTTCTTCTCAGAACAAGACCTCCTGGTAGTCTTGCGAACGGATGGCGTAGTTTTGCTCTTTCGCGAATTTTGTAAACGTTTTTGACATTCTTATGAATGCATGCCTTAAGTCGCATCTAAACTGAATAAATAAATTTTGATTTGATTTGATTTGATTAAAACCAATACATAAATCACTTGTTATGTTAAATAGCCCTTCCAAAGGTTTTATATTCTCACTGGCCCATTCCTTTTCTCGATCGACTTAATCACAATTTGATGAAAAGAAATTTACACCGAAATTGACACTTTAATAGACTTAGAGTAGAGTGTAGAAGAAGAATAAGACTTAATGCTTATTGTTCGATATTCATATACATATATATATTAAAGGATTTTGACATGGGTGTGTTACTTAGAGTTATTTATTTATTTTCGAGTTAAGTTTCGCCTCTCTTCCCCATAAACGTATTAGTAGATCTGATAAGTATAGTTATACGGTTCGGATTATATGGAATCCGTTGGTAATCAAACATCAAAGAAACTTCAAAGAGAGGAATTGTAAACAAACCTTATTGACAGATAGCAAGGAAGCATAGCATATTTATTAGTACTTACTGCATGATTAGCATTTAAACAAACTAATATTCGGATAATTACTTGTATTCTGTTTTAGACATAAATATTATACTGTTTTAATGACAAAAAAATTTTTTGCATGTCACTTTTAGACAAACAAGATATCAGCAGAGTGGCGCAGTGGAAGCGTGCTGGGCCCATAACCCAGAGGTCCGTGGATCGAAACCACGCTCTGCTATAACGTTTTCAATCTTTAATATAATAGGTATGAACTATGATTTTTTTTTCATACAAAATGAAAAATATTATTTTATGTTTGTACGAGAACAATATTTTAAAGTAAAAGAATTATATAATAAATAAAAGAACTGAATACATAGTTACATATTCTAATAATACTCATATAAACGTTAAACATATACATACATATATAAAATATAAACCTTCAATTATTATGAATAAGAAGTAAATCATGCTCTTACAGGTGAGCAACTAATTAAACTGACTCCAAGAATAAAATTGCTTCTACATGCAGAATACAAAGAAAATGAATTGTCTAAAGAAGAATTTGTAAGGACTAATTTTTTTTTATCAATTTGTCAATCATCTTTATTATATTTATATTTATTTCTAGGTGAAAAGAGAAAAAAGAAAACAATTAAGCCTTAGAGTACCTCCGTTTATTATTAAGACCGCGTGTATCCAAAGACGTAAAAGGCAGTAACAACACAGGTAATTAGCGTGATGTTTAGTACCTAGATCTGTGGTCAGACTCGGCTAAATTACTAACTCGCTCGTATTGTTTCTAATTAGCCTTTGTGCTGTTTGTGGTCTGTCGGCTTTGTCCAGATAATTCTGTTAAATAGGGCTCTTTGGCTCGCCGAACTTTTACACCTTTGTTATAACCCAAACAGCGTAGTGAGTGATGTCCCAACTCTTTGTCTATTGTTAACTTTGAATTTTTTTTTTCACATTATTTCTAATAGCACCATAGCTTTCTGTACTACATAGTTTTAAAATATTTGTGCCAGAGTCTAACAGTATTTAAATCTGTACATTCTCCTATTTTGTGTGTTAAATTTAATAATCTAGTAAATACTTGGTTGGTGGAATCAATTTCCCCATGGAGATACGTTGTGTGTCGTAGGTACTTGAAAAGTAAACTAGGTTTTACAAATTTCAACATATCCCTAATCCATATAATGTATCCATCAACATTCAATACTCACTGGAACATATAAACACTGCTAAAATTTCCCGCGTAAATACACAGTCTCATGCAAATCAGGGAATAAATTTATACATGAATATCTTAGATAAAGGCCAAATAAACTTTGTGTAATATTGTGTACACGGAATTATACGCCAACAAAATTATTCTTTTGCATATAATCTACCTTTTTGTTCACAATACTGAAACAACATGAGGTTGGAAATAAATTTGAGTAGATATTTTCGGATACTGTATATCGTTTTTAATTTCCACTGTTTCTACTACAATTTCCTTTTTTTACAGAGTTTATTTTATATATTTTTCCTTCATATTAAAACTTCTTTTTTTACGATTCTTTACAGAAAACATGCTGATGCTGATTAGCTATGTTAGCTAACTGCTCTAGAGTTATCCTTGTATTTGTTGTTCCAGGTCGCATCTGGTAGCATCTGGTCGCATGTCTTGTGTAATGGATAGGAAGAAGAACCTTTTTTCTTTGAGAAGATATGAGCCTAATTTACAGTTCTTATGTAGTTTTTTGTCGCGCTGGCGGTTAGCAATTGGCGGTATCATCCCACTCATTTATCGTAGTGTGCATTTTAAGGAGATGAGTTTGGCTGACTACTTCCTGGCAGAACGTAAAACTGTTATCATTTTAAAAGACACAAAGTACATCTACAACCAAATAGACGTTAAAAAATATATCGCTAAGGACATAGCCATGCCGAGCTACTGCGACTACATAAAAAATGTAATAACGAATATTTTCTTCGCGCAAATGCAAGATGTGCTACTTTATTATCGCATCAAATATGCTCTATGAAAATATAGTTTTAATCTTAGTAACAAAGAGAGGAAGTCTCGCTTATTTTCTTGTCTACTTTTGTATTTTTCTTTTCAGCTCGCTTTCACGGTTTTAATACGACGTACCCTATTGCTTTTATATCGCCACGTTTGCAGTAATTCTAAATTTTATTAAATTATTGATATCAAATGATGATATCAATATGTACCAACTCGTGGCGCCACTGCTTATTAAGTCTGTGCCTCAGATTTGAGTATTTGCTTCATGATTTTTTTTTCTCTTATAGACAAATATGATGATCAGCCATCGACTATTTTGTCTAGGTCATTAGTAACCTCACGGCTAAATGCGCAAGTAGAAAGTCCATTGACGCCTAATACCGATTTTGAATAACATACTCCTGCAATAACAATTAGTCATTAAATTTACCTGTATTCCTTAAAGAACTAAATGACGTCTTCCAGGGTGAATATTTCGAAAAGTTCTCTCAGTACTTGGAATTACGAGAAAATTTAATATTGAAATCGCAATTGAAAGTTATTTGCCACTAACCTTGGGATTGTAATACTATGGGCTTCTACTAGTAGGGCCAGATGAATTTGAAGTTGAAGGTTTCAGGGATTATGGTCAATAAATGAAGCAGAATTGTGTGAATACGTAATAATAATTATGTCTATATATTTACAAAATATATAATTTTTGTGTTACTACTGTTCCTACACGCGGTATGTCACTGAACTCCTTTTTTCTGGCTAAACTGATTTGAATGAATTTTTTGTATGAGTTTGGCCTAGCACCCTGGATGGTTTAGATACAGAAATTAGACCGGCAGATGGCGCCGCAGTCGGTATCTAGGTTATTTAACTATTCAGCAAATAAACAAACCGGTATATAAATAAATCATCTGAGCATATTCGTTATACAACTCAGACAGAAAATGATGCAATTTTGTTGATGTTCAAGTGGAGTCGTGAATGATTTATATTATTAGATCTTTTTTTTGTATGTAAGACAAGTCTACAGGACAACGTCAGTCGGATCCGCTAATTAAATTAAACTATGCATATTGAACACATTATTAAAAGGGTTATTCACAAGGGTTTTACAGAGAGGAGCTATTAAACTCAGAAATTTAGGTTTAATTTTTGTTCACATTTACAGACATTATTAATGGTTGATTAAAAGTTTGGGGTAAGCGTTATCTTTACAAAAGCACTTAATTTAGTTTAGTACCTAAGGTATATTTAAAAACAAATATGTTTTGTCGCATTCTGCGTATGTAGAAAAAACGACACTAACAATAGAATAAAGATATTTAATACATTGAAGGTACGAAAAGAAATAACGCATTATCTAGTTTAAAAAAGTTTAATTAATTATCACAAATAGATAAATATCGTTAATACAGTTGTCAGTTCTCAAGCAAACATACGTAGATGTCCTTACTATAGCCAATATAGTTATATAATATATATAGTATAACTGTAGTATTAAGCTATAATTTTTGTGTGCATGCGCATCCAAAAAAATTACTCTCATCATTTTTATAAAAATAGTATAATTGTACCAAATTAATTCACTAACGAATTTGAATGTGTGGATATCAGATGTAAAATGATGCAATAATTGTTACATTATCTCTAAAATGTACTGCAATAGAACAACAAATAATTATAACTAACAAATTGTAATACTGCAGAATATTAAATAAGACCAATAAACACTTATACAAAGTGCTATAAAAGGTAATTCTAAAACGCGGCGAAAGTTTGCCGTCCATCCAATCACTTAAACTAACAAAACAGAAGCTTCTTCCAAGAGTTGTAAAATTTAATCTTATTGAAGGGATCTGCGAGCAAATGTCAATCGGCGAGGCGGCAATATTGGTGCGGTAAAAAATGGGCCGTTATTTCCAGCGTTATTACTTCTGTTAAAAGACTGTGATCAAATTACGCTATATTGAGTGTCGTATAGGAATTTCCGGATATTTTATCACGAACTTGATCTGGAATTGTTGTTTGTTATTTTATTTGGGGAAAAAAATCAATAAATAAAGTACACAATTCTCTTAAAGCTGAGCTTACAGTAATATTAGTAAGGCTTACTATAAAGTTAGCGATTATCTAGTCGATAAAAGGGCCTGGGACTAGTGCTGAGCAGGCTACTTCTAATTAATTTGCTATATTTGTTTTAAAATATGTTTTGTTTGATGATTTGCTTTTTTTTAAAGAGTACCGAGTTTTTTACGCCAGATTTTTCTCTAGGCCTAAGTACACCCTTTGTCTTCTTTGCCGATGAGTAGGGATGCCTATAGGTTTAAATTTAATGACGTGGAATAAGTGAAACCTGTATATCTTATGTTCCATAATAAACGTATTTTATTTTATTATTTCTAGCGTCACATATTAGGTACCTTTGGGGCCGTACATAAATTACGTCATCAATTTTTTCCCGATTTTAGACCCCCCCCCTATAATCATCCTATCGTCATTTCTTACTGACCCCCCCCCCCTTCTCCCAAAATTGACGTCATTTAACCAGTTTGACAAAATAAAACATTGCAGATTAGAGAAAAATAGTTTTTGTAAGTCAACAACCATCGCGGATCAATTAAAGTAATAAATAGCAGTGAAAATAGTTTTCTGATTTTGTTATTTAACGAATTTGCGTTAAACGCGTGATGGAAAAATCTGCGCGGATAAACGTGTTGCATCGTTCACGTTCGTACTCAGATTGAAGCGAGCGCAAGCCGCAGGTCCGCAGCGGTGGCGGCGCGCGGCAAAGACAAAGGAAGCCGACTTTGTTTAAACAGCGCCGATTTCTTTTATTATGAGTTAGAAATAATCTTTTTGTACGTGAAAAATAAACTTTAAATAAATAAATAAGAATGACGTCAATTTCGAAACACCCCCCCCCCCCCCCATCAATCATTTTACCGTCATCCGCAGACCAACCCCCCCCCCCCTCCTAATTTAGAATGACGTAATTTGTGGACGGCCCCTTTGCTTTAAATGTGTAGACATCACTACATAGTATAAAACAAAGTCGCTTTCCCTATGTCCCTTTGTATGCTTAAATCTTTGAAACTACGCAACGGATTTTGATGCGGCTTTTTTTACTAGATAGAGTGATTCAAGAGGAAGGTTTATATGTATAATGACATCCATTAAATAGTGGATAAGTACTGTTATTTTTGAGGTTTCTAATGTGATGTCGTAAATAATTACATTCTTTCCGCTTACATTGCAAACGCAGGCTGAACCCTACGAGTTTTATCAAAATAATGTACTAAGTATTGTACACATTGAAAAGGCCTACAGAAAAGTCCATGATGGTAAATGTCTATATTTATGGATAACCCACAATAACTTTTTTTTTGTCATTTACTTTTTACGACAAATAATGGCTAATTTTCGAAGCGATTTTAACCAATACAGCATTAATCCTTAACCAATTACATACCTTGAATACATTGTTTATTTAATATAGATCTTTACATCCCACTACAGCTTATTTAGCAGCGATCGAACGCGTATATTATTGGAGCGTCCAGCGACGGAAATAACAAAACATAATAAAAACCTGCTTTTCATCAGCATTGCACCCGTGCGAAGCTGGGGCGCGTCACTAGTATTTATATAAGAATAATACTGCGTTTTTTTATTCCCTCATATCTGCTACCCCTAGAGCTATACCAACTTATACCACCTCTGGTTGTTCACTGCCTCCCCGGCCATTGTGTTATCCGGGTTAACATACCTATGTAGCTGTTGAATAACCAAACATTTTTATTTATAGTTTATAATTGCACACAGAGCGTGCAACACTGAAACCGTGAAGCAGAAAAATAAATCGGAGAATAAAAACATTTTCTAATATAATAACTGACTAACCTCATTCGTTTTGTTTAGAGCGTAGCCTAGATTTCTAGTCTCCATTGAAATATCATGAATACAGAAATTATACAATTGTGTATACATTAATTATAATTATCTATATTACTGCGACATTATCGTAGAGACGTCCAAAGCTAGCATGAGAAAATATTGAAACGAAATCTTAGTCATTCTGAAACTTGCAAATTGTGTCATTTAAGAAAAAGTTATTTTTGGCAGGCTTAGACGAAATAGGGTGGAATAGTAATGTAGGCACAGTGACTGTGCTGTGTGACGAGAAACACACTCTTTAGATTTTGCATTTGTATATTATGTGAAACAGTGGTAGTCATAGCAGCCTATATATATTATAATAAATTATATAATTATACTAAAAATATGTTATGCAGTAATTATAATTGTACATATTAAAAAGCTCGTTCTCAAGTGAAAAAAATATTACAAATTTTCTTAAGTATTTTCTTTTCATATTATTTTTCAGGTAAATATAATAATATAGGGTAATTAATATCCGAATAACAACAAATATTACATACTTATGTATAAGCTAGTGTTTGCAGAAAATATAGACAATATATTTAACTATAAACTAATAACAAGCGTTTGTTTAGATAACCAAAACAAGCCTTGATGCGGAAAATATCCATTTACAATTCATAGTTCATAGCTGCCTGTTTGATTAATTCACAGGGATCGCATAACTTATCAGAGACTTAACTTAACATATACAAGATATGGAGTTTTATAGTATCTTAACTTAACTTCAAAAACCAAGACATGGACAGCATTTACACTTTAGCATCAACACATTAAAACTTTTCTTTGATGATTCCGCGGTTAAGTGGCTAAATAAATTGAGGCGGTGAAAGCAAATGACAGATTTCCTTGTCGTGTTTTCATTTCTGGTGATAACGTTTCGCGATGTAAGTTTTACCTTTGTCTTAAAAGTCAATCCAATGGACGTACAAATGTGCCTATACTGTGCGTTAGCGAGAGATTATAGAATTCAAAATATTAATCTTGTAAGCTATTCAACATTTATTTCAATGACAAGAAATAAAAATGTTTGATTGGTAAACGTCTAAGCTCTTCATAAATATTGTGCAAATATTGTACTCCGCGTTGAGGGAACGATTTTAAATAAAACTGCTGATCTACCAAGTCTAATGCTATCATAACATCACGTGAGCTTCGCTTGCTTATAACACATATATAAATTTTACAAAAACAGAGTCAGAGCGACCACTTTTTAATCCAAGTTAGTTTATTGTAAGCACTTTTAAAACTAAAAAATATTAAAATACATAATTATCTTCTTTCTACCGGGATAGGTGCTACTTGTAAATTCGGTTTTAAAAAGCTCTCGTAGCTATTGGTGTCGCAATGCGAATTTGCCTTTGTTTGTTCACGCGTCTAGATCGTTAAGTCACATTTGGCAATAGTAGTGTTTGATGGCACAAAGTGTACTAGAAATCTATCTTTCTTTCCGTAGATGTAGCTGATATTTGAACTCTGCGGTTACGTCGAGTGGCGTCGTTTGAAAATTGTGGTTTCGTTTGTAAGAAATACTAGCATTTTAGGTGCAGACATTTTAATCTCTTTGAAGTTTTTGAGTTGTTTAAATTTGTTGTTTATTTAAATTACTACTCCGGGTTTATGATATATTTACGTTATTTTTATATTCTATTTTTCTAACATTAAAGCAATACAATAACACAATTGGACCTGAGTTGTTCTACGTTCTACGCTATTGAAATGTTTATCACACTCATAGATTGCAATCAAATAAAAGAAGTCCGCGTCTACTAAAAATATATTTTCACAAATCAAGGGCTTCTTTCGCTTATACTAATTTGATGCTTTAGGGTTATTGCCCATAATAAAAGTGTTTTTTAAATTGTTTTAAATATAAATAACCTCTGTCTATTATCTCATGAATGAAAAGACATGGTTTTAATTTGCAATCGATTTTAATTTTAATTTATAAAAACAAAACTCCAACATAAGTTTTATTGAAAAATTTAATATTTATACAATGGACAATAATATTATTAAGCTTTTTAAAAGGTAAATTTTGTTGCTTTGGTTTTTTAGTCTAATGCGCATTAAGTAGCATAAACGGAAATTAAATGGGAAAAGGATGTCAAGAAAAAACAAATTTATTTACATGATTTCTAAGTGTTCCCAAGGCTTTTGATGTTGTATTATTCACAGAAATATAATCAATGAGGTAATCATATTTATATTTAAATTAAACACACCCAGTGAGAGGGAACAGCAATAATTTTTAGTACTGCATTCTGCGAATTACTTGAATGTATACGTGGTTATTAAAGAAAAGAAAAAACATTTTTTAAAATATTTATTAACTTCATAAAATAGAATTCTGCTATAATAGTTGATTATATCTTACAATTAATAGAGAATCTTTACTTTATCTAGACAGTATCACAGTGCAATATCGGTTAATCTCAAATAACTTATATCAAATTCTGTAAATCACATTTTAATCTGGTTTCTTTATAATTAATGTAAGTTGTTTAAGATTGACCACGAAGCCTCTAACGCCAGGAAGCAATGTAGCACCAACCAGTAATTATAAATGTCAAATATTAATGTGCGTATATTCTAATCCTCTAAAATACACCAAAGAGATTCAATCAAATAGGTGTCATTAAGCTACTAGAAAAATAATTTTAAGCTGTTCATATAGACACGAAGATTAACGAACGCCGGTTTTAACACCACCATGTATTATTAAAAATTAGCTGTCGTACCACGCAACAATTTGTTACGTCAATGTCAGAAACGTATACGGCGAAAGCAATATGGTTCTGATGTCCAATAATTATCGTACTCGTCTTAATTCATAGAAAATTTTAAAAAATCAAGAGTGAGTTGCGAACTTGCGAATGTAAAAATTTTAAAACGTTGTCACCTGATGACTCCCGTCTCGGCTGTGAATCTGACCAAATTCTTTTTTGCAGCAATAAAATTTGAAGTAAAATAATTTCGTTTGTTGCTCTTTATTTAGGGACACTACAAAATGTCACACACTTAAAATACAATAATTAAATAAAAGTAATCATTAGATGTTTAATCTGATAAAGTGCATTATCGATTATTTTCAGTTCTTCATGGTTTATGTCAAAGAGAAAAGTTAATCAGATAATTTCAAGCGATTTCTGCATTCGTAAATCCCCTCAAAAGGCGAAGATTCTCTTTCCTGTAGCCCTGCTAGTGTCGCTGTTCGCAGGAAACCTCGCACGTGGACTTGAGCTCAAGGAAGAAAGGGCCTTCTTCACCCGGATAGAAAGTTGAGGTAGTTAGGATATACCGACCGGCCGGAAGATTGCGAAGCTGCAGAACTACAAAACCTGACCTGTGGAATGAGTGGTAAAATCAAAATCTTTTTTTTTTTCATTTGTACGTTGAAGAAATATTTAGCAGCTTTTTTTTAACCTATACAACTTTAAGCGCGCTAAACATCAAAGATTTTAAATACAAATTATTAGCGATATTGATTAAACAACAATTTTATGAAACAAGGCGGCCTAAGATCAAGTACAACGCCCTTAGGTCCACATTATAATTCATATCTTAAGTCACAATCTCGTCTTGAGCGCTGTCAAACATGCCCATCGGCACACAGAAAAAATGGCTTGACAGTTCTCAAAACTTTGGTTTGATTGAAGTTCTTAAAATTCGGGCTTTACCTTCAAATTCCAATTCAAAATCATTTATTCATTTTTCACAATGTTTACGTGCGTCAATATAGAAATACATATTCACTGCTTCTAATTTTACATTGACTGCCAATTCTCAAATTAAGGGCTTCATAAGTTAATTTTTAAGATCAAAAAACATACAATACTAGGAATATTATACTCCGTAGCAAGACGTTATTTTTACGACTGCACATATACACAAAAGTCATCTATCAAAAAAATATAATTAAAAGTAGAATTCTTTTTTAAACATAAATCTTATTTCGTGCCAATTCCTGCAATGCTACAAATAAAAAAACATATTACCAAAATATTAAAAAAACTAACCTAAATGCTCCTGAAGACTCTTTTAAAAACGGAGCCGTTACACTGGGATCGTCCAATGACTCCACTCTAGCATCCACCCCCATTTGGTACTGTTTAGGCCCCTTCAATTCCGCTACGAGATTGCAAGGCACCCGTGAATCCGGTATTGTTACTATGAATTTTGGGTTATTTGGGTATGTGCTTGGGTGGTTCTCGCAACCTCCGGCAGTACGACCCGACCATTCTCCCCTTATCTGAATAGAATAACATTTTAACTTTGATATTATAAGTGTTTTAGTAGAAAGAACATTAAAGTAAATAGATTTAGATATGTCCAAGTGCGAATTAATCTGACAAAACAGAAATCAGTTTAATATATACGTCTTTCTGTCAAAAGAATAAGTGAAAATTGAGTAATTTTATTAAAACAAAAAATAAATCAGTGGCGCTACAACCTCTTTTTAGGTCTTGGCCTCAGATTTCAGAATCTTTTTCATGATAATATTTAAATCTAATAGGCAAGTAGGTGATCAGTCTCCAGTGCCTGACACACGTCGTCGACTTTTTGCGTCTAAGACATGTCGGTTTCCTCAGGATGTTTTTCTTCACCGTTCGAGCAAATGTTAAATGCGCACATAGAAAGTCCATTGGTTTACAGCAGGGGATAGAACCTACGACCTCAAGATGAGAGTCGCACGCTAAAGCCACTAGGCCAACACTGCTCATTAAAAGATGCTATACTTTATTTATGAAGACGTTTATTACAAACGCTTAGCCACTGTCATTTAAGCTAATCTTGTCTTTGGAATTCTTGACCGTTCAAAATTAATACTACTATTTTACTTTAAAAACATACCATTAATAACGGTTTTCCTAAATTGTATTTAATGTTATTAAATTATAAAAATTAGGTAAACCTATTTAATTTAATAGGGGGCTGTAAAAATAATATAAACGATAACTTACCGTTTTCTTATACGGATAAGGTTCAATCTTGCTCATCGAGAATGGACAGGTCGCGTACGCTCGTAGCGTATAAAATATCGTACGCGTTTTCTCATACTGTGATACGACAAGTGTGAATCTATCCGTATTAGTGTCTGTGGTTATTATCTTGCAGAGGTAGTGAGGGCTGTTGATACGTATACCGTCAATGTAGGGCGGTGGGTCGTCTGAAAAAATTGCTATTTTTACTGCGTTTCAGTATTTTTCGATCTGTTCATTATTAAACGCTAATTTGATAAAAAATTACCAACGTTCGGTTTTACTTTTATCAGTATGCATAAATGCTAATGTAATAAAATTATATTAAAGGACATTTTGCAGCGCTCCATAATAGGTACGAAACACATATAAAACATTGTGCATAAAAATATACAGTATTTTATTTATGTATTTAACAATTTAATGACAATCTACAGCTGCTTTAAAAATTTTACGTAGAATAAATACTAACACATACAGTTTATTATTTATTTATTTTATACGACTTCTTCTTCGTAAAGACGCGTTTAAAGATAATTGATCTAATGCATTTTTCGATCATAGATAATATATTGTGTGGTAAAAGTTTCGATAAAACTAAGATTATCATATTGACTATACGAATATTTGCCAGTACGATCGTAAAGTTTGTCCATGTGGCTTATTTCTTAATTATGAGGGTAGCCTATGCATCCGACTTCCGTTTGTAAGTGATTAATACAGCCGGCGTTGAAATCACAGTAAAACAATAATTGGGTCCTGTTATTAGTTAACAAAAAAAATGGCATCAAAAATCTTAGCCACAAACGTCAATAGACTTTTAACGCCAACTGTACTAAGCACACCCAAGTTTGCGTTTATATGAACTAAAAATAGTACATGGAAGCAGCCGATTAATTCACACATTCTTAAAGTCCTACAATACTTTATTACTTATATAATAACTTACATGGATAGTACACCCGCTGACCATTTTTATATACGAGTAGGGTGATATACTCCTTATTGTTACTGAAGTCTTCGATTTGGGTGATATGTCGTGTTAGGAGCAGCCATACCGCGCCACGTCCTTGTACGTGGAGAGAAAATTGTGGATTCTCGCCTACATTGTATGCGTCTCTAACGGGACCATTGCCCGCATCCCATTTTCTAGAAACGATATTCGGGTTATTTAGGGTAATTTTTAATACTTCGTAAAAAACTACGTGCTTAATTTAATAAAAAATTTACATAATTTAACCTTTACTTAGTAAAGTATAGGTGGTACGTCAGTGGCGTAACTATACCACCCGGGACCCGTGGCAAAATAATATCTGAGTTGATTAAATGCTTAACAATTCACTGGAAAATGTATTATGGTTCATAGTTGTCTCACTTTTAAGCACTCATAAAAATATACTTTTCGAATAAAATCAAAAACTCAATCTACAAAACTATTTTTATCTCGCGACCTCTTGGGCGTGGGCCCTCTTGGGTCGGGGACCCGTGGCATTTTGCCAGCCCTGCCATCTTTTTCCTACGCCACTTCGTTACCTTAGCCTATCATATACACGTAGTTAATGTACCAATATACTGGTAAAAACTGTAGTCAGAAGTGTTGTAAATAAAATTGTGATAGTTTTTAAAGTAGATCAATTCATTTTAAGGCATTTGCCCCAGTGTCTTTAGCGTGCAACGCTAATCCTATGGGATTGCTAGGTTCGATTCCTGATGGGTACCTATTTCAATCTCTTTGTACGTCTAATGAGTGAAAACATCGTCAAGAAACCGACATGTCTCAAATCTAAAAATCGACGACATGTGTGGCCTATATCACCTACTTAAATATGAAAGAAAAATATGCTGCCTGCAAAAACATTTTTAAAATTAATTCTGAAATACACATTTTAGGAATAAGCTTAAACAAAAACTTTGTGAATTCTAAATAATTGTCTGTGTGTAATACAAAAAGTTTACTCACTGATGTATACAATACGTGTATTGAAACAGCTCTGGGTTCCAATTCAAGTAAAAAACATCGAAAAACTTCAGTATACTAGCATAGTCTATCCAAAACACGCCATTGTCGTACTGAGCTGCACTGTCTGGGTCATAATTCAATTGGGCCTTAAGACTTGGTGTCCAGTGGGCTGTATCCAGCTCACTGTAGTTCCCTCTCCACCGAAGATGTGACCAGGGATTTTTCAGTTTTAAAAGTTGGACACCCTGGACAAGGAAATACTGATAAATACGACTAATGGTTTGAAAGTTGCTAAAGCTTGCGACTTTATTTCCCGATTTTTCCTATTATTATACTCTTACTCTATACATACAGAAAAATCGTCAAGGAAACACAGAAACAAGTCTGAGGCTATGAAAACGAAGTCACGCATAATAAGCCGATATAAGAAACAGTACGTATATCGAATACAACATCAAAAAATAAGCGTCAGCCCATTTAAGCATTTTATGAGTATTTAATTAAAATATTAAATGAATTTTTCATAATACTTTATTCTATCATGGACTTACATTAACAAACCGCACGTCCAGTACTGCGTACGCGTGTGTAGCAACGAGTCCTGTACGTTCCGCTTCCGTGTCGTCCAGCGATCCGGTCGCGACTGTCACCAGCACGTCACCGCACTCTAGGCGCGTGCGCAGTTTTTCATACAACGCCTCCGCGTTGAAATCTGCCTCACTGTTGCGTATAGCGCACCGTTCGGGTATCCAGCCGGTTAAAGCATGGAGGTCTATATTCTAGAAAAAATATAAACAAAATGAATCATGCAAAGTTTTCTACTTATGCAAAAACTAAGTTTCTCGCCTTTTTTATGATATGAAAATAGGAACACATAAAACACTACGATGTTACAGACAAAATTATTATTGTTTAATATATCTGTTACAATCTGTAGGAAACTATGATTGTACCATTAGTATTGTTTATTGTTAGATCCTTTTCTTAATAGACAAGTAGGTGATCTATCTTCTGTGCCTGCGTCATTCTATATACATTACGAATTGTGGGTAATCCTTTTCACAATAGAAGAACAATCATTAATTTAAGATAAATGCTTGTTCTCTTATTGTTTTGTGTAGTGAAGTATTTAATATTTATAATATCCCTAAAAAACACTTACACTATTTGACCCAGGAAAATCATACCCGCCCATAACTTTCATATAAGCTTTCTCAAGCATTGATACCCAAAATTCATTCTTGTTACTTGAGTATGAACATAGGATTCTTCCATATTTACTGTAAGGGAGACGATCATCTATAATAATCTGAAATATTTATATTTTTTAAGCGATTAATATATAAATCCTGGTCATAAATTGAAACAAAATTAACTTTGGTGTTCTTTATCTTGCTTCTGTCATTTCATACTTCACATTACAGGAAGAAAGTAAGAAAGAAAAAACATGTATGTAATTAAAGCACACGTAAAACAATTTTTTTTATACCTTCTTGGAGTGATAGCACTACACACCAAACGAAACAAAAATTACTTGAAAAATAATAATAAAACCGAAAAAATACCAACACACACATAATAACATACTACAAACAATTAGCAGTTATTAGCTTCAGTCACTGATGGAGATGATGATGAGTTGTTATCTCTAGGTTGAATGATAAAGCAAAAATAAAATTCTCAAGACTTTCAGAACAAAACAAATAAATGGAGCTAAACCGCGTAATTTATTAGAAGCATAATCACAGATAAATTCAAATTAGAATGTGAGATGACATTAGAAAAGTAAAAAAACTTTTCTAATGTTGTTTCAGACAAATCAATTTTTATTTATTTTCTGTATTCAGTGATAGGATTAAGAAGGATATTATTCAATTTATTAGCGTTTATATTACGAATTTCCCGATGTTAGACTAGACATACCTTTCTTCGCACACCATTGAGATGCAACTTAACCATGTATTTACCAAATGGATTATAGACTGGAACTTTGTTTTTATTCTTTGGGTAAATTATGGATGTTATAATTTTCTTTTTAAATCTCTTTTCATAAAGTGCACTTACAGCTAACGACGCCACAAATGAACAGTCTGACACTATCTAAAAAATATTATATTTTAGGACTTTAACATTACTACACCTTAATTATATACAATTACCAACCCAATTGCCTAATTTAAGAGTAGAAAAATTATTTCAATTTTAGTGTGCTAAAGCTTCATAGAGTGGTATTTATTAAAGATTTTGGCAAAATTGGGTTACACTATCCTTTTAACTCTTTATAATTATAAAATTGATATTTGTTTGGGTGTTTTTAAAAAGTTGAATATGCTTTTAATACCAACAAAGTTTATAATCATTACATAAGAATACTTACAGTTTGCTTAATACTGAAACAGTCAACATGATCACCCACTATCAACTTTGGATCACTAGAAACTTCATGAGGCCGAACCCAAGTGTCAAATTCTTTTGCCTGCTTTGACGATAATCTTAATTCACTTGCACGATCTTCAAAGGGTATTGCATATTGGAACTTCTCTGATAAATCAACATCCATAAATGGTAGAAAGCAATTGTTGTTTATATTAGATGTTTGACGTAATACTTCTTTTTCCTCCTCGCTGTAAATTTGTTTTCCACTGACTTTCAAATGCACACTCTGTTCTCTTTGCAGTTGAGCTTTGCTTGGTGATACAACTGTAACTTCATGTAAAATAATAATAATAAATGCAGAAAGGGGGATAGTGTACAGAAAAATCAGGATATACTAAAAGCCATCAAAAACATTGTATTTTAAATAAAGTAACTGAAAAAGATGTAACTACAATGCACTTAACCTAAAATAATATATTACCTGGTCGTTTGGTTTCATTAATGGATAAAGAAGTATTTTTTTTAATTCCTTTAATTTCTTCAGCTCTATCCAAGGCTTGTTTTGCAAATCCTTTGATTTTGATATTAATAACAGGATCACTTGTTTTCTGAAGTTTTAGAACTGAATCAGTTTAAAAATTTAAAACTTCTTAAAAATATAAATCTGCTATTTACTAATCTAATGTGGAATTGAGTTTAATTTATTGTGCATATGTATATGAATATAAGACCTTGTAATAGAAGGTAAGCTACTTTTTATCATGTACTGGCAAGTATATACTAAGCCTCTTTTAACAATTTACTTTTGATCAGTAAATACTAACAACTGACACAGCTAATTCCACAGCTTGCATGTATAACTGCAATGCCAGATCTTTTAAATTAGCTTCATCGGCATCAAGAGCTTGTTGCATTAAAAAGTAGCATTTTTCTAAATCACGAACACTTTCTGCTTGTTGTGCTTTATCTGAAAGAAATAAATGGATTTGTGCAGATACAAATATATGATATTATAAGATATTTCTGGCTTAACCTAATCTGAGTTGAATAATATGCTATGTTCAATGTTGATATTTTTTTTGTCTCAGTGTATTATACACTATAATATAGAAGGTAATTGGTAAGGCAAGATAAAAAAATTAACAACAATTAATATGTTACTTGCAATTTTGCTAGTATATTTATACAATTATTATTTTACCCCCTTTTTTTATAAATTTCCTAAACTTGATGTTTTCATTAAACATGAATACAATGAGAAAATTTCCAATAATAAGCATTAGTAATATACATTACAGCTGACAAATGGGTGTATTTTTATGATAAATATATCTTTTTTCACGAATATCATAATGTTTGAATGAAGCATTTGTTAGAAATTTGATGAGTCACAACTCAATATATTTAGAGTAATAAAGATAATTAAAACTTGATAACATACTTTTCTGTTCTTGTAAAAATGTAGCTCTTTCCAAATACTCTTTAACTTTTGAACGAATATCGGATTGTTGTGAAGATGGAACTTGAGCACAAATTCGGTCTAGCAGCCTCGCAGCGGTTCGATAACATTCCACTGCTTTATCAGGCTGACTAGCTTGATCAAACTGAACAGCAAGAGATGCTGCCTCAGTTGCATTATCCAGATCACACATCTTCTCTTACATTAAAAAAACAAACATTACAGAAAAATCAACTGTTTAGAGGCGAAATGATGTTTTTTACCTTTTCTAATAAATATTATATACTCTACTCCTACTGTAGTCTGTCTGTACTCAATGTAGTTATGTACCTAATATGTAGTTGTTTTGGTAATTGCTAACATAGTACACAGATCAAGTAAAGGTAAAGTAACAGATGCTACACGACCCCTGAATAGTGAAATAATAGCTTAGAAACAGTTTGTGACTTAAATTAAACTTTAAACCACAGAACATGGTTTAGTAATTACCTTGGACTAAGAACGAACAACGGCAAAAGATCTTGAAGTATCGTGATCCTTATTTTTTTCTGAAAACTTGGAAAGGCTATAACATAACACAACTAAGTTAATATAAAATTACTACATCAAGTTACAAAAACTATAGATCCTTAAAGACATACATTTTCAATGTTTTTATACATTATTAAAAGTTAAAATACAACACTTTTAGCTACTTTTTTTTGAGAATTCTACCCGTGTTTTGATTTTTTAAATTAATGTTTTTCATCCTTTTTGCATTTGACAGTTTTGGTTGGTTTACATCACGGACCACGATGCGTAGATTGAGACTGACAGCTGTTGTAAACTGACATATTATCGACTGACAACAATCACAGAATTGAATTGAATTACAATTAAAATTATTATTTTTTAAAGCGTTACAGTTCCTTGTAAAGGCAATTCTTATATTTTAATTATTCAGTTTTAAATCGGTACTTGCTTTGCGAAACAAAATTTTTATATATATATAATAATATAAGCGCGCATTGCTTTTTTCAACCAAGATCTTCCCTACTTGTTATACTTGTCCTCAAGTGATAATAAATTGTATCAATATTCAAATTAGCTTCATTTTGGAATTATCTATCTGGTAATTATTTATAATGACTTCAGAAGTATTGGCGAGTGCTGGAAGTGAAATTCGGGAGAATTTGGTTAGTGCGTTTTATCCTAGTATTTTGTTTTTAGTTTTCTAGATTTTGAAAGATGGTGTTATCATGACTGGATCTCTTTATTGCTATTGTAAGGATGTGACCTCTTTACTTAATATTCGATTGGATACTTACAGGTCTTATTTGTATGAACATTTATTTTATTTTCCCATTACTGAAAATAGAATTATGCCTATACCTAATTTAATGTTTTAGAGAAGATAATCTAACTTGGCTTGTCTTAAATATTTAACAATATTGGTAGGAATAGTATTATATATTTTATTAAACTCACTGCTTATATAAAATACTTAAAGTTTTAAATCATAAAAAACTAAATATAATTTGGTCTATATCTTTTATAACCAAACTATAAGTAAACCATTCTATAGAACTTATCAGATTATTAATATCCCAAAGAAGATTTAAACTATTTTTCAGTTTCAGATCACAACGGCGGTAAAGTTCCTCTCAAATCCTAATGTACAACGATGTACAATGGAAAGCAAAGAACGTTTTCTTCGAGCTAAGGGCCTAACTGATTTAGAAATAAAGAGAGCTATTGAGAAATGTGGTGATTTAGTGGACATGTCAAATTTTACATCAGAGCTGCATTTTTTTCAGCATTCACAAAATTCTTGGTTTAAAGAAAAAATATTACCATTAATAATTTATGGAGGATTTGCTTATGGTTGCTACTGGTTTTACAAGGTAAGAATCTACTTAATTAAATATTAACTTTTAGAACTATGAAGTTATCATAAATTATAAGTAATAATTATGAATGACAACACATAATATACCACACTATTAATAACATAGTTATTTATTTTATCTGAATACATGAAATTCAAATTTATTTATATTATCCTTATCTAAATAGTATTGATAATGTTATAAAGAAGTAGCTATCATTGCATTTTGGCTCATTAACAGAAGGTGATTAAATACCAGATTTATTTGTTTATTAATTTTAAACATTATATCATATTTAATCAGAGCACACATATTTCTCAAAACTGCACATATGAATATTCAAATAACAGCATAGCCAAACTGCAGCTTTTTTTAGCATTTTATGAAAACCTATCTAACCTTACCATGCTTTACATGTCTGATTTATAATATGGATTAAAAAATTTACAAATTTATCATTTGTATTTACAATTCTGACATCACATCTTACACTCCCACTTATACACACACACACATTCTTAACTCAATCTTATTTTGTACCCTTAATCTAATCTGATACACTGTCATTATATGTTGCCTATTAATTGAAAAAAAAAATTCTAGAAAACAACATCACATATTGATAAAATACAGCAATGTAAAATGTCTAAATTATGTGAAATATATTATAATTGTATTATCTAATTAAACTATGATTAAATAAATTATACAATAATTATATGCTTCTTATTATCATATGTAATTGAATAAAGTCAATAGAAAGTTTGCTTTGAATAAAGTTAAGAATATTTTTCATACCTACTTTTTAAATATTAGTTGGTTCTTGATTCCATGATACATATTTTAATTTATGTTATATATGGTTTGACAGTGTCAATTAAAATACGCTAGTTATAAAAAAAAGTTGTTGATGTGATGACGCAAACCTAATTACTTGCATAATTTATATGTGAGTATTCAAATATAAAAAGTATTGTAAAAGTGGATGACATGGCATTAATCTTTTATATTTCTTCTATGTATGTTAAGATGAAAACGTAAACAGAAGCCCATTAAGTATTTAAATATTTTGACTATGCAAGTTAATGCTATCAAGTAATTTGTGCCAGCTGATATTACTTTCAAGTTATCGCTACGATAATAATTTTAATCTCCTCACACAAAACTTATTTTATATTCATGACCTTAATTTTAACTTGACTACTTACCACAGACGCAAATGTTATCATTTAAGTTGAGGTAAATGTATGTTTCTATAGTCATAAAAAAACTATTTATAATATTGCTTTGTGTGTGGTAAATCATAGACGTCTTGTAATAAAAATTAATGAACAAATTTATAATACAAATATTTAATAAATTCAATTAGTAGTACACAGTAAAACCTATAAATTTCCCAAATATGTTATAACGGTATAACCTATATTTATGACATAAATTTTACTTTTATCTTATCAACTTTTAAACTATTAAATCTGCATTTTCGCCTATGGACTGATAACATTTGATAGTGGACATCACAAGATTGAAGGTCACCCTTTTTGTCCAGCTTTCAAATAATTTAAATACGATTTATTCGACCTGCTGAACTTATGGCTATTTTAAACTATTGTTATCTACTTAATGAATGAAAAAATAAAATAAAAATCTGCGTTTGATTTCAGAACTGCATCAAACAACTACTGTTCATAGAACAACCGAAGCGTAAGTCTACGTCGGAATGTATAGATGAATTACGTAAATCTTTAGATATAATGAATGCGAGTATCACCTCACTTCGGGGTGAGATGCAGGCGACCGTACAACAAAATGCAATGCGGTCACAGCTTGATAATTTAAAAGATGATATTGCGTCAGTCAAGGGCATCTTGTTGAGTAGGTAAGGATTTAAATTACAGCTAATCATATTTAGATTCATAATTTTTCAACACAGCACTGGCTGAAACTGCCAATTGACTACACTCAGCTACAATTTTATGCCAATGGAAAGAAAAAATCAGTAAGAGTTTTTTTCCAAAATTATATAATTTTCATTCATTTTCGATTTAATTACACTTCATTGTACTAGACCTGTATTAGCCCAGTGGCTAGACCTGTGACTCTCAATCCCGACGTTGCACGTTCGGAACCTGGCGATGCATTTTCTAGATCCGTTTGCGCAAATGGTTATATAGTGATAAAAACATTGTGAGGAAAGCATCGAGGCTAAGATCTAAATGGACCAATAAAAATGACGTGTCAGGTACAGAAAGTTTCTCACTTTTTTGTCTATACCAAATCAATGTCATTTTTGATGTGAAACTTCTTTGGGCGCATGAGGGTAAATTTTTACGGATGAAACGTCACGAAGATGTGCAGCGTTATTGTCGAAGAAAAGGGAGAGAGCGATTGAGAACGATTGAGAGAGGGTGATAAAGGGAGATCGAGTCACATAACGTTAGAAATAATTAATTTGCAAAGAAGTTTCACTTCTGACATGTGTACTTTGTACGCACGACCTTTTTTTTACTCTATAAAAACGCAGAAGCCAAATACTGTCACAACACCTGTTTGTGTAATAAGTTGGTACATTTAAAATTTAATGACGGCAGCCTCTGTCTGCCTATCATACATGTGACGTAATTTTCACTCACTTTGCCTCCTTTTTTTACACTTACAAATTTCATTAAACTTTCTACAGCGGCTTAGGTTAACTTATAATTAAAATAACTATTTAACGAAAAGAACTGTGTAACTGAACCTTGAACCATTGTCTCCCACATTTCCAGGAACCAATTCCCTTCACTGAAGAGAACTGAACCGCCATCTATCCCGGCGTGGCAGCGCCAATCGGAAGAGGCATCAACTGTTGAGCCTGAAGAGAAAAAGCCGCACAGGACTCGAAGCCAAAGATCTGAGTCCGGCGGATCTAACTCAAGCGAGGGTGAACAGGCTACTAAAAATAGTGATAGCAGTCTTGAGATCATGTAAGAACTTCTTTTACAATTCCCTAAAAAGACAAAGAGTATCTGAGAGTTAATCAAATCATAGATTATTGTTGTAACATAGACTCCTTCGCCTATATATATAAAGAAATAGTGTTAATCATTTTAGACATTGGCCTTTTGGCTTCTATCTGGTTTTCCCTTACTACAATTGTTTTAAAAGTTTCCAAAGTTTTTCATATTGAAATGCCTTTTGCTTTTTTTTGTCACAATCGTTATAACTCACGTAATGTTTAACTTCTTATATAATATATAGATTATTTAAATTTCATTATGTTAAATCTTTAATTTGTTTCTGTAAAATTGTGTCAAATACTTAATTTGTAGAAATTGTGCATGTTCTGAAAAATACTAGAAATTTATGACGTTACAAATTTGTCACACACACCAATAATATAAAAACAGAAATTACATTAAAAAATGTACGGTTAAAATGTTAAATACATATCTAAAACGACACGATAAACTTACTTTGTTATAAATAATAACAGATTTTTTTAGATAAAAGCAAATTTTGTTTTATTGGATTTTTATAAGAAACTCAATTACCCGATCTCCGACATCGAAGTAACTATTGTCTCGAAGTGAACTCGCCCTTGGTACAGTAGTTTATAATACATAAGTTATAAAAATGCATTTAAAGTAATATTTTTCCTCTATTCCAGATCTTGAAGACATCTCCAAAGTTACTAAATAAACTTTTTGTGTGTGTTAACAAATTTAGTTAATTTTTATATTCATGTTATTAAAATTTTAATGTTATGGTCTAACTGATTATCTGCGATTTCATCTGTGTAGGATTAAAAAAAATAGTCTGGTTCATATGATGACACTCAAATTGTTGTTTTGTCACATATAAAATTTCCAAACATTCAGTATGTATTTGAGGTTTATAAATAAAAGTGTTAGTGTGCAATGTTTCCCATTAAAGCTAAGAAGGGATGTTAAAAATATTATTCTAAACTTATGTGTTACCCTTTATTAATGATATAAATCTAACTCTGATTCTGATGTGTGAAGGTAAAAAAATTGCTCAAAACAAATGACATTCCTTTTTGCATTTATGTCACCGGTTGAGCTATACCATAACATGGTATGGTATAGCTCTGGATTCCCTTCAAAACGTATAACATTTGTATCGTTTTAGTTGTCATTACTTTGAATTATCGCGAATTGAGTTAAGGCTCAATGCGAAACATTTGGGGTCATTCGTCAATCATGGTAACTTTCATTTATTGTCGCAATACTTTCGAATACGTCTTTTCGCTTCATTATGATTGTAGTATTTCACTGACAAATTTTCAACAATTATCATCTTGTCTTTTAAAATAATTATAAATCAAATACGCGCCATTATTTCGTCTATTGTTTTTAATTGTCGCCGTATGGTTACCACTCATAGATTAAGTTATTTTACCATAGACTGAAGAACTGAAATATTAGCCAAACAAAAACATTTCAGTTTCTTTAAGTGTACGATGGTTAAGGGGTAGTTGGGTCTATAAAATGTGTTGCAATACTGAACTATATTTTTACACTTACATACATTCTTCTATAAAACTTATGAAATATATATTTTCTTTTACACGCCGGGTTGGTTTTGCTTAAAATGAAAAACAACAGAACGGGTGATATAAATATTAGTTATATTTTTTGTTTTATATAGCAATTTATCTTAGAATTAGAAAAAGGCGAATTAGTTATAGATATGTGTACAAAATATGTTAGTGATAAAAACTTGCCGTTTGTGAGCAATCAAGTACTAAGAGTCAAACGCAAAGTGGTTAATTAAATTGGCATATTCAGGATATGCATGGATAGTAGCATTCTCCGTAAATAAGAGGTACTGTTAAATAAACATAACAATATTTTATTAAAGTTTTCGAAGGTAATGTTTGTTCCTGGTTCAGATATAGATCAGATAGCCAGTTCGTTTACAAAGCGTCGATTGTTGTATTGAAATGCGATATCTGTACTACAATCTACGAGTATTTTGAAGAATCTGGTAGGAGCTCTTTTGTGTTGAGGTAAATCTTAGTTTTGAAATGTGAATATGAATGTAAATAATGTACGATACCGCTGTAACATTAGTTTTATAGTTTGGGTGATAAATAAACCAATGATTGTCTTGCTATGTTTGTCTATTTTTTAACCTTAAATCTCTAACAAATATGATAAATAAAAGCACTTGTACCTTTTAAGTTTTATTATGATTATTATATAGAACTAGCTGTCATGCATTGCGCTGGGTCACAGGTCTACGAGATAGCGTCGTGTAAGTCTAAGGACCACAATACTTATGTGTCATATTAATTAGTGGTAAGACATTCTCTAAGTGAAGTACAGATTTTCGCAATGGTAACACTTGTGAAAATTTTAAATGCTTCCGTAATCAAAACGAAAGTCGCGCTCACAGCAAATAACTTATATCCTTTCCCTTTGCAACTCAATATAAAATTTCCCCTACTCATAACAACCAACCAAACTTGTGGTGAAACCTGAATCACAATATTATTTTAAAGTGGATTTCGAGCTTTTATTCTCAATTTCATTTTAAATGTCATTTCCGAGTCATCTGTTTATGGAGAAGGTGGCCGTTTTGGGCTTTGACGTACTGCATTTTCTCTTCATTTGTGTGCACCTGTTCAACTCCTCGGAAGTTATTTAGATGATCCTTGTCTTATGTAGGTTTTACTGTTAGAGTGTCGTCGTTGACGTTGTTTCATGACCAACTTTTTGGTATTTCGCTTCTTCTTTTTTCTTATTTCTTGGTTTATCGATTCTGAGACCAGTGTTCTTCGTCTCTACGGTGGTTTTAATTCGTCTCAAAATCTCTGTATTCGTTTCTTTTTATTGACGATGAAATTATTATGTACCCCGCATTTGCTCTCCGTCAACTTTATCGGTATGTTAATTTTCTTCGCGGGTTCAGCTTTGTGTGTGATGCACACATGCGTTGTGGTCTTATCGTTTGCTCGATTTTGTATTCCGTTTCAAAATTTATTTTTTCCCAGTATATCAGTCTATTTTCTATTTGCTCTAAGTTTTTAATTTCTTTGCTTTTCTTTATTTACTTTGATCTACCTCTTCGCAGACTACGTAGTTTTAAAGTCTATTAATGACATCCAGGTTCGGCAGTTTTATTTTTTCTCTAAGATTTTTAGATGCTTCGATCGCGGCTTCTCTATCCTGTTTAGAAGTGATTGTATTTATTTTGGAGCCCAAGGACTTATTTTTTCTTAATTTATGCGTTTCGCAGGGTATTCCATTTTTGTTTCAGACGTTGCATCTATTGGCTTGTTCTGTTGGCATTCATTGGAATAGAATACTCTGGTTGGTCTCAGTTACCTCCCGCTTTACAGAAACTATATCTGACTCATCTTGGGCTGGTTCATCATCTGGTTTCGGGCTTCGGCCAAATTCTCTGACCCTAGTCTGATTTAACTTTACCGCGCGGCTGAATTTTAATCTGTTGTTGGCTATGGTGATTTGATCATCCGGATTCCGGATCCGTTAAGAGGTGTGGGGGCCATTTACGTGGAGAAGGGGTAATTACTAATTACTCATGCTTTAACTCACCAGCGGGGTTTGATGATGCCTTGTCAAAGTGGCGTATATCAATTTCGATAAAACTTATGTTTCGCAAAACGCTCCTATAAATTCCTCATTAAATTTGTACGTAGTAATTTACAACGTTGATGTTGATTGGCATTATTTTGGAATTGACCTACAAAATATAATGCACTGTGCTTTGACAACTGACCAATAAGTAACAAACAGCCCGCCAAAATGCGAAATGTCAAATACACGAATAAAACTTTCGTTATTTCATTTTTCTCTATGTAATTATTTTAGCATTAAACTACAAACACATTTAAACAAGAGCGTTTTATTATCGCAGAGTAAATCTTTTGTGAAACTTATCTAAACTAAGTAATCTTGATAAGATTGATACATAATGTGGAACGGTATGTATCTTCAAATGCGTTGTCAAGTTCCTTTAATTTTTAACTGAAATCATCAATCTGTAATCTGTATGTGTTGCTTTTTTAGATCAATCCGTTGCAGGCGGCGGATTTTTTAATTCTACCAATCAATTTGCCAATGCTGCTGCAACACCTAACCAAGGCCAAAAAAGTGTAAGTGAAAAATTATTACTAAAGCTTTTTCAGTTATAAGTGTCAAAAATAATATAAAGTTTTAATCAACTTGATATAAAAATGAAATCTAATGTTTACTACCTAGTTTATTATTACTAGTGCTTTAGTAAATCTTGAGTTATAAACAATTTATTAATAAGTTGTTGGGGTAATAAGCACATTCGTCCTTGTCTGATATCTAGAATCTACTATATATTTCATACAATGTTAATAAAAAAATATTTTGATTTACAGGGCCGTAGATCATCCCGGACAGCCCCCATAGTTATTAAACAAGCATTACACTGTGGAGATGAAGGTGTTAAAATATGGGGAACAGAGGTTCAAATTGTTTCCATTGTCGCTAGAGTAAGAAACATCAGAATACAAAGTACAAAGATAACATATACAATCCAAGACATAACTGGTAGGATGAAAGCAGTTCTTTGGTTAGATCAAGAAGCCATGGATGAAGATGTGAGTATTGTTTAATGTAGTAGATAAAAGATATTGGTGCTAATTTTGTTGGCAACTCTCTAAATTGATTGAAACCTAATAAAATATATAAAACAATGAATTTGTCTTTGTTGATAAAGTAATGTCAAATAACAATTTCTGTTTTTAGGATAAGTCTGCACCTAAGGTTCAAGTAAACGACTATGTTCAAGTATTTGGAAACGTAAAAACAAATAAGGGCAAAAAAGTTTTAATGGCTTTTAAGATAATGCCTGTTGAAGATGTAAATCTAGTAACATTTCATTACCTGCAATGTATTCACAATAAACTGAAAATGGAGGCAGATTCTAAGAAGGTAATGTGACTCAAGTAATTTTGGCAGATGAAATTATTATATGATTTTGAATATTTATATTAAAAATTGTATATGTTTAGTTAAAATGATGTAATTTAATGCTATATAATACAATTTCAGGAAAAACCAGTAGATACATCAACATTTGTTAGCAATGTACCAGCTAACTCCTTAATGGGAATGGATAACGGCTCTGTTAATGGCTTGAATCCTCGTCAAATGATGGTTTATAACCTTATCAGAGCATCTACACTTGAACAAGGAATTAGTAAACCAGATATATATTCTACACTTAAGGATAAAATGCCAAGTGTTGAGTTTGAGTAAGTATCAATTATGGTATTGTTAGTGGACACTAGTTTTCATACTTAGACTTTCAGGAAGTATCAATTAATTAAAAATCATTTTAATGACAAATTGTCTGGCTTTACATAGCAGCCTACCTTTACTTAAATCTAGATGACAAACTTAAATGTAATTAATACTACTGTCTGCTCCAAATTTTGTTTTAAATTTATAGTTTTTATGGTAATTATCAAGTAATATCACATCCAGTGATACAAAGCATTAAACAAGCAATATGAATGAAGTTACTGTTTAAGAAATTATAGCAGTTATTAAATGTTCTTTTCAGGAATATACTAGAATGGATGTGTAATGAAGGTCACATTTATTCAACTATTGATGAAGAACACTTCCGTGCCACCGATGCCTTTTAGATTGTTTTCTTAAATAAAAACAAATTTACTTTATATATTTTTTTATTAAGTAAATAAATAAATGTATAAATTACACTGTATATCTTGTAATCCTTGTATATCCTGTATAGCTTAAAACTTTAAAAAATACCAACAAAACAATGAAATAACTTAGTTTTAATAAATCTTAACTGAACATACATAATTTTTTTTCTTAAAAAAGAAAATGTATGTACAATTACCACATAATTTTGGAGGATAGAACTGTATTAAGTATATAATACAAAATAATATATAAGTATGTTAATTAATTAAAATAATAATGTTTTGTTACTTTTTTCTAAATGATCATCTGTAATTAAAATGCAAAGATAAAATTCTGCAATATCCTCACAGGGCTGTATAAAATTTATTATCTCTCATGAATTCATTTGAAACATACTGAAATACATTTAAGATATAGGGTACTGGAAATGTAAACAATAAACAAACACAAAGGATATTCATGATAGGTAGGTACACATACTATTCAGATCTATAATTCATCTCTTACTGCTGTGTTTTTAACATCAGGAAACTTTCCATCATATGTTTGACTTTCCAATTGAACATTCTTTAATTCATTTTGTTCTATAAGATATTCTTTTGCTGTCCAAGCTTGAGAGCCATCCTTGAACATAAATATAGCTCGATCATCATCTATAAGATACCTGCAAATTTTTTTTATTTTAATACACTAAGTCTTAGCACACATAAGGCAAAATTTTCCAGACAACTAATGATAAGAGTGCTTGAAATGAATCTTATTTCTCATCTTTTACTAGCAACATATAATGTATGAAAATAATACTATATACCTTTCTGCTTGTATATGATTACTCCATAAACCAGTTTGCCAGATTTTAGTTAATTCCTCAGTTCTGGCTCTTTGGGGCTTATTAGCAACTGTGACAAACATCATCAACGTCTGACCTTTCTTAGTTTGTTGAAGCACTGTTTCTGGATTAGACATATCCAATTTGGTCATGTCAATTGAAGGTGGTTTCCGCAAATGTTCTGGTAATTCATCTTCAGGTAAAGGTTCCTCATCTTCTTCCCATTGATCTAATAATCTGTAACAGAAAATTTAGAATTTAAATCATTATCTTGAGAATCATAATAAATTCTTCCATCTTGCAACGCCAACACTAATTACTTTTATTTACCGTTCCATATCAGCGTCTGTAAAATCGCGGATATCTTTCTTCGCCCATGCCGGTTTATCTTCATCGTTGAATTTCTTAGACAATATACAAACACTATATAAAACTATAAGACACAAAGACTTATTCATAGTTTTCTTTTTTATTAAATCTGTTCTAGATAATAAAAATTAAGAACTTGTTATATCTTTATTTCAGAATTCAGCGGTAAAACAGACTTATGAATTCCCAAGTCCCAACTGTGATCTCATTCTCATCAAGTCATCAATCATCATCTCAATTCTCAGTTGACAGTTCTCAGTTCTCACTCAGCACACTGTTAAGAAATGTCAAATTGTGACACGGACACGTGACGAATAGTGCGCGAGCACAGCGAGCACGCATGTCTTTTAAAATAACTGTCAATTGATACGATACGTCGGTCGTCGTGTATTCGTGGCTTGTCAGTGATGCAGCTGTACTTTCACCTAAACTTTTAGCTTGTCTTATGTCTGCTGTCAGACTGTCAGTTGTTGCGCCGCCGCTGACTATTAAACGCGTAACTACGCGATGAGCAAATTTGAATTTTGTAGAGAAAATTATTAGGATTTTTAATAGTTTTTTTACTTTAATTAAAAGTTTAGTTATTAAAACACAGAAAAGAAAACTTCTTGTTTTCTAGCCGCTTTCTAAATTTCAAGTCTCTTCGTTACGGTCAAGTGAGAAGGTGTTATATCATATTTTAGTATTGTTTATTGGACACAATGGACCAAAGCAGTATAACTCCTAACACATCTAATCAGCAGCTGGTGATAAATGGAGACAATGATTCTGCCACTGCGCTTCTTCAGGAGAAGCAGGCTAGAAGACGTGAAACTTTGAGTGATGTTACTTTAAAAGAATTCATGACTGTTGGGATCCTGTGCTTCGTTAACCTCATCAATTATATGGACAGATTCACGATAGCAGGTTAGTGTTTTTTTCTTCTAATTGGATCTAATTATTGTAGAAATACCCATTTAGGAAAGGTAGAGATTGCTGATTTGAAAGTGCAAATTTTAATACATTTTTAACTTTTCTTATTAGAGTAATCCAATAAAGTAGCATATAATAGCCAAGTATATATACCATATATAATTTTGAGTTTCAAGGATAAAGTATGAAAGTATAAAACAGGTTGTATCAAAAAAAAAACTTTTAAGATAAATCCTGATTAAATTAGTTTTTTTGAATCTGAGAAAAAATGTCTATATAACATTTTTTCTCATTTTTTATACTAGGCTGCTTAAGTATTATGAAGATATATTAGATATTAGACTTTTTGATGTTGCATTCAATATTCATTATTATTTAATATTTTTTTATAATTTAAGTATATAAAATTACTACAATCATATCTGAAATTCATACTAATTATATATAAACTATGCAAAAAGTTACAATTATTACTAATTAATTACCATATTCATGCCATTTGAATATAATACCTAATTCATATTATCTAGTTACTTTAGTTTAAACTGATTTTAATTTTAATGTAATAACTTTTATTTGAAAGCTTAACTAAGTTGGATTGTCATAGATAGATTTTTATGTTTTTATTCTTCAGGATACATGAACCTTATTACATTTTAGATTTAAGCTACATTACTGTTACCTAGAACAACCCTCTAATAAATATTTCAGATCTTTAGATACAAGTGATACCTTGATGATCTTTTGTTCCAAAATAAACATTTTTTATTTTTATTTTTAAGTTTTATGTTTTGTAACTTCAACCATACATTGCAATACAGTACAATAAAAATACCTTATTTTATTTTTCATTTACTCTACAGCCTGTGAAATATACACATTAAATGAATTATAGATTATTATTGTTGTTGAAAGATATTAATCAAATTATTAAGTCATTATACTATGATACCAAAGTGGGATAGAAAATCCCATAAAGTGGTGTTAGTAGAAAATATTTTCATAAGACTAATAATGGTAATTAAAATTAATACAATATTTCCTTTATTTACCTCTAAATATTCAAACAGTGGTTTAGGCAGTGGAGTACAATTACTCTAACACATTCATACATTAACAATTTACACTAGTTAGAAATATGTTTTATATCCTGCCGGTGAAGCTATGTTTACAATGACGGTGGTTGGCTTAATCTTAAGAGCTGAAATATGAATAACTGACATGAAATATGTATAACTTTAATACCATAATACATTAGGCGCCAATGTAGGTACCCCATCCTATATTGGCGCCTAATAGATAGAAATATTAACAAATGTGTTTATTATTTGTCTCAAGTAATTCATAATATTTTAAAAAAAATCTAGCTTTCAAGTAAATTACCGTACGCTATTGACTCGACATGCATCAAGGTAGGTTGTTTGACACAATGTTATTAATAATTCTGAATACAGTTGAATTTATCTTATATAAATACCTATAGTAAATAAATACGTATTATGAATAAATACCTATTATATTTTTGAAAAAATAATGTTGACCTTTATTGCAAAATTGCGTAAATTGAATAATGTTTTCCATAACTCATAATTGTAAAGCGTTTCAATCGGTTAATGCGGTCATAGGCTAATCAATGCCTGGGAGAACTCGCCTTATTATCGCGTGATCGGGCGACGACGTCAATGAATCAGACCATTACTTGACTATAATCGATAAAGCTTTTAACGTAATGATATGAACAGCGTTCGTCTAATTCTTAAGTACCGATTTTATCTATGTATGTTTCTTGCCATGCTTGAATAGCTCCAGTTTAGAGACCAAAAAACAGTTTAGACTTGGATGATTGGTTTAATATACAGTATCGTACGATATTTAAATGTGTCCTTTTCGTTATTAGCTGGTGCCTAACTGCATAGTTTAAGATAAATGGGTACCTATGCTAAAGTTCTATGTAACTTAGTAAATTATACATTATATGTACAGATATTACTTTCAATATTTACAATCTTACAATCAGGCATTATTTTCATAATATATTAACTTTTATTCCGAAATGTTCCTTGGTTAGTAATCTAAATATTTCTCATAATTTAGTATTAAATGAACATGCGCGTGTTATTCCAATACTGTAACGACTCTGCGGTAGGCACATTTTTGATTATTGAACACCCAAGTAGGGTCGTCGTCACGTATCCCGACGAATAATCTCTTGTCAAATCACGCGTGGGCTCTACGCAACAATGTTCCCTTTAAATATGTATATCGGTATTGTCCTTATAAGAGGTGATTTATAAACCTGTTTGTGGTATAAAACGGTACCCCCAAGTGCACGATAAATATTGAGCGGTATCGTTTGTACAAACATCATTTTGTGAAGTGCTTTCGATTTCCCTATGGATGTTTTTGGTAATGGCAGGGACAGATGTGAGACTTAAATAAATAACGAAGCGTTTTATCAATCAATTTAATTTCCATGTAAAGTTTTAAATATAGTTTTTGGGTTTGACTTTCCGAAGCAACGCTGAATTTACAGCCAGTTGATCAAAAAGTTAGTTTTAAGAGGTAAACTTAACTATGAAACTTGTAAACCTTCGGTTTTTCTTATATAATTGAAATAGGACCTTAAAATAATTGCACAAAGTTTAATTTTCTATGATGGTTTAACGTAAACGCGATAGTTTTATCAACTACGAGAAATTCGATAGAATTCGAAATGACCATGTCTTCTTTGTAGCTACAACCACACTAGCTACAAAAAAGCACGCAGCTCGTCAAAAATTTAGTTTTGGAATAGTTGATTGACTTGATCCATTTTATTATTTGATGAATCACTTTCCTAGCTTTGGATTCGTTAAGAATTCAACATTATTTCTTAAATGTGATTCTAATAATCTTCATTAACTTAACATTCCACTGTGATCTAGATACCATTGTCCTAATCTTTCACATAGTTTTCCAACGACTAATAACGAAAGAAATATTTTAAACAATAGTGGGTTATCAATGGTAATAGCTCGTTGCTTTGTATACAATCTAGTTTTATCATTTGTTACGTAGGTCAGGGCCATGATTCACGTATGATTCCAATATGACTACGACAGCACGTTTGCCTTGGTAAGACTTCGCATACATATTTGATGAGATAGTAGATACATTTGTTTAAATATAAGTGTTGACTTAACGCGTACGGAACTTTACGTCATCTTTAAACACGTAATTTGAAGGTATTTTCAAGTGTTTGAGAGGAAAAAACCGTACCTACTTTTAACTCTAACGGCTATGTATAAAGAAGGTTTATCTATATACGATGATTATAGAGCAAAAGATCTTCAAAAGGACTTTTAATTTTAAGTATCGGCCAAAGATGTGTTCAACTGACAAATGTCTTTGAGCTTTGATCTTTCGAGGAACTACTTTTTATCTTAATTGATTAAAATTAGATATACTATTATTAGTTTGTAGCCGGATGACTCCCGGATGAACTCTGTTTAAAGGATTGTTATATAAACAAGTCTTAATATTAAAACGGAAATATTTAAGTTACGCTTTAGCATTAGATTAGAATGTTTTGTTGATTTTAAATAATATTTTGTTTAAAAGTTTAGCTCCAACTAACTTAATAAATATAATGTATGTCATGTTCAATAGACATTAGAAAATCAATTTAATGTAGAGAGTATAGACGATTGTGCGATGAGTAAGGATTAAATGAAGTTTCGAAAGTAACATTTTTAACGACTGATCTTTGATTTAGGAATATCCTAAATCAAAGTCATTCAAAGGAAATAATCCTTACATTAAACTGTGTGAGTTTTAGGTATTCTAACAATTAATTCAAGATTAAACAAGTTTTTGTAAATGTGTTTTGAGATTTGTTGCATTGCATATGCGAGACGTGATGTGCGTTTTAACATAACGTTTGACTTTTAGCCTCGTAGTCTAAAACGTACATCTGTAAAATTTAAAAATGTTTTATAACAGTATGCGGAAAGAACAAAATACATATATTATGTTCTGCGTAATGAAATAATTTGTTTTAAGAAATTTGGTGAACTTTTAAATTTATGAATATGACAATTTATACGTTAACCGATAAAAAGTGTATTTGTATTTAAATAAATTAATATTAAACTTAGACTATATTTTTTTAAATTACATAATAAATTTAGAAGTGATACATTAATTGTAATAAAATAAAAGCCACTACCAAACTATTTAAGTACCTGGCGGTTCTCAGACTAAGTACCGATAAGGTACTTGAAAAGTATGTTAACAGACAATTATGTGTAAAAAATAAAATAATTTGGTTTTGTCTATCGACTGGTTAAAACTATTTCGCTATCAAAAATATAATTGGCGAATATAGAAACTCGCCATAAAATGTTGCCCGCTCAGGTACTTGAAAATATGAGAGGCGTACTTTGGACGCAGGTGAGCACAAACCACATGCTAACGATGGTAAAATCCTTTTAATTCGTAAATATCCTGTAAGCCAGCGTACTACCAATTAGAGTTGTATGTGCATATCCATATTATTTTCACACTTATTGTCAGTATGTATGTATTTCGAAATGTGTCTCAAACATAAAAAGTCAAATCATTTATTCCAATTAGACCACCTAAAATGGTATTTTTGAACACTATTTATGAAAAATTATGCTACTTGCCACTTACAAAAGGTAATTTCGTGTGGAGAAGAATGGGCTTATAGAATAAAGTTGAAATTTGTTACCATGGTTACTATTCGTAACCTTAACAACAGTAATAAACATCATTTCACGTTTTATAATCTGTCAAATTCTTTATACACAATTACATTCGTAAAAATTAAATGTTGTTAATAAATTTAATTGGAAATGCTCGAAAGTGGCATGAAAAGTGTGCGCGTGTTTACAAACATTTTGTCAACATTAATGTCAAATGCTAGATACTTGACAGCTTGTCAGTTAGTCTGAATACTTTATATGATTAATTTTATGACGTCTTAAGATGAAGCGTGACGAATTTATAAATAAATAGTCAAGCAGTAAAATGCGTTTTATAAATAGTTACAACTTATATTTTTGTATCCTATTTGATCTGGGGAATGTTTTTTAGTAATAAAAGAACCCCCGCTGTCCCCTTTTAAATTATTATAGGGTGCGGGTGTGTACACATCGATTAATAAATGAAATATGGAAAAGGTTGCCTCTATAATTCCTCAGCGAGGGTTTAAATGTGTGGGAGGCTATATAATTTTAAGGGTTCTATGTACTTCACTGTTGGGTTCTATACATTTATAATGCTTATTTTTAGGCTTTGCACTTATTATTATAATTTAATAAAACCAGGTAGCTAAGTACTAAAATATCGATTCTAAAAAAAACAAATATTCACATCAGCATCAGAGTCGGTTATTAACACTGACTTAATTTAGTTAGTAATAAGTTTACCATAGTCCCAATTGGATACTGAAACCCGTCTTACATATAAATATTAAATTCCTATTAATAAGTCAACCACACTAACTTTGATACAAATCGGTTCAGTAGTTTAAAAATTAAATCATTCAAAAGTAAATGAAATACAAATTTTGAGCTTCTCAGTAAATGTTACTTACGTATTTTTGTGTTTTTGTACGCTTATTTTTAATGTAAATAAAAGTAATTGCCGCGGCTATAAGTCCTGTCAAACATAAAAAGGTAGTTATCATGTTTGAGACGTTATCTCGGTTCCTCATCTCTAAATCCGTTGTTACGTAAGTTTTATTTGATTTTTATGTATGTTTGTATTTATACACTGACAAGTGTGTTTAACGAGCTGAAGCACGCGACTTCCTCTGCGCAGTTATGATATTTAAGACACTCTCTTTTAACAGTTGTTAATCATGTTATAAGAAGACTGGTACTATATACTTGTATTAGACTTTATTCTCATCAAAGTCTGTACACAATAAATTAAAAATAATCCTGTTACATTGGACGTTATACTTTCCCCTGATAATTGCTATTTACTAGTTTATAGACACGTTGTTTTTAATTAATTTAGTACACTTACCACAAATACGTACGCCTCCCTCTAAATTTGTGCTATTTTTCTTGCGAACACCGATAGAAACATTTTAAAATGTATTAAAATAGGCCCTTAAATTATTGTGTCGTGGCGTCTGTTCTTTGTATTATCGAAATATCGAATCTCTCTGAAATATCGAAGGAAACGTTTAATAATAAACTGTTTTTGTATTTATTTGTACTCTAAAATACGGGCTTATCGTTGCAATTTGTAATACTGAAAAGGGTTTTCTTTTTTCTTTTTATTATATAGTGATGCAATACTAAATTAGCGAACACGTATTATAAATATCAAACCAACTATTTAGGCAAATAACACTATTGCAATCAAAACAGCAATAAATAGTACAGAATATCCTTTTTTTTTACTAAATACTACTTAACAAAACCCCAATATTTGGAACTTCTCAGGCATTTGGCAATTTTGTTTGTGCTTTTTATCTTTCTGGGGCGAAAGTAGAACAAAGAATGCTTTTAAGAAGTTTTTCAAAGTTGTGCCCGGACGTTTCCCAAGATTTGAGCCACTTGACTATGTTCTAGATAAGATGCAATAAAAAGCAAAGGGCCGCCTAAAGTTACGACTTTGCCGGTGTTTTTACGATTTCTGTTGAACGCCTATTATTTTCAAGTCTGTTTTAAGACTTACGGGAAATTGAATGTTTTAGTTCCATTTAGTTTCAATTACTCTAGTCATTTCGAGGTGGATGAGATGTATAATACTATAAAACCTCTTTTTTCATGTACCGCCAATCCCGGTTACATTTGTATCTTTGTTATAAAACAAACATATATATTTAAAATAATCTTCATTTTAGCAGTCTCAATTTTATCCGTCAGCGGGGATTACTTTTAAGAAAACGGAACATTTGCTGAACTGGTTACTTGATATTTTAATGCTTTCACTTGCTTTTTTGGCAGCACTATGTTTCTTAATTTCGTGTTCCAGTTTTGCCCTATGAAGTTTAATATTACATTAAGGAAATATTAAAATAATTCAGTCATCAACAAGACTATGACTAAGTGATACTCTTATGATCCTATGTTCCAAAATAAACGTATTTTATGAAAATTGACCTTAATTCCGATTCACTCCATTAATTTATGAAAATGAAGTACTCACGGACGAATCAATCAGGCATTGCATCTGAGTTAATTGAAAATGATAATAATAATGACTGCAATCGAGGCACCTTATGAGTACAGCTGCAAGACATAATACACTGAAGCTATTACGGTAACCTCAAAGCTGAAGAACTGCTCGTATTCTGTCTCCAATCGACTGAGATGTCAATAAAATAGACAAACCTGTAGCCAAGACTTAAGAATATAATTCATAATTCAATATTTCTACTCAAGTCCACAAAACGGAGATCGACTTTATAATAACTACAAAGCAGGCTAGATAGTTAAGATAATTATGGCTCATATTATACTGGTTTGCTTAGGTACATAGGTTAAACTAATACATACAGAGTATATAGTTCTTTAAGTCTTAATGTCTATGTTTTGGCTTTACGATCGCGTGTACGAGATATAGAAAGATATTAACACACTAGTTTTACCAACTCAAATGGTTTAGTTAAGTCGTCTTTCCCATTATTTAAAGTTAACATTTTATTTGAATATACATAGTATTCCAAATGTTTTGTATCTAATTAGTTGATTTAATTGAAACCATTTATTCCTTATGGTATTTCTATGTTGAAATTTTGGCTAATGATGTTTTAAAGGAAAATCTGTTTAATCTAAAATTCAGCAGTTTATTCTATTTATACGTCGTTTTCCCACAACAAATGATACAGTAATGAAAGAGCTGTTCCTAATTAATTTATTAGCCATCTGCTAGTAAATGTACTGTGCACTTCAGTGATTTAAAATAGTACCACTCGAACCACACTTGCATTCAATTGATTTCATTGAGATATGCGAACCTGAAAGCTATATTTTGTATATACTTAAATTGTTACTAGTCAATGTATGTAACAAGAAGAACCATAAGATATTTTGCAAAATATGAGGACGTATTGTTATTTTCATAAATTTTTTTTTACTGTAAATGTTAATCGTACACGTTCATTAATTACATTAAATTACCGATGAAGCCTTAAAATACTCTACTAAATATTTAATTTAAAAAAAATTAAGCAGTAGAACAATATTAATTAGAAAAATACTAATCGCACGCCGCATTCTTTACGAATGGAAAGTTTTTTAGGTGTTTGAAGGTTGAAATGATAAAATTCAGGGCTTTTGATATTAAATAAAATTGCTTATCTACAAGAAATCATTTGTGTTTCCGTGATTTATAAGGGGAGATCTGCGTTGGATTACACTTTTAACTTAAAAAGCAATTGTAAAGTCATAATGTCGCTCTAAAACAAAGTCTAATACCAACGGTAGTTTTAGTCTAATTATCTAATATAAAAAGAACAGCCTAAAATATTAAAATGTTGATAGTCTTAATTTCAGAGCTTCTAGCACGACTTCTTTATTGTATTGGTCTTAGATATAACAAATTAACATCATCATCTAAGCTTGGATCGGAAGTTTCGTAACACAATGTAAGCTAAATATTGCTCCATATATAATCCTTGTAAGTGAAGATTATGTTGTTAGATTAAGAAATTGGCCGCAGTTTATCGTGAAATGATAAACTGCCGTGTTGCAATACCGAGGACAGTGCACACCGCACTGATAACATTTATAATATGAGTATAATCTTTTTCAAATTAAATAAAAATGATAAGGTTATAGGTCAATCGTGGCTTATTGTATACCACCTACGGTTCCAAAGGAAAAGTTAAAGTATTGAATTTATGTTAGAATATAAGAGTAAATGATGTATGTGAGTATTGCGTAACAATGTAAAACAAAAGACGGTAGCGCATATTGTTTGATTGAAAATGGTAGGTATATCAGAATGACGCCTAATATGTCCGGGACAATTTTTTTAAATATTCTTGAGTCTAGTCTCTCCCATTTGACATACAGTACTTGACAATAATTAATTGCCAAGTACTGTATATATTAAATATTAATTTCTTTAAAACATTTTCATATTAAACTATTGCTAGTGACAAGCACCTCTTGTAAGCACAATTTGTCCCAAATGATGAGTTTCATGTTACTTAACTATATAAATATGGATCAAAAATAAATGACTGACAGGTTTAAAAGTTTTATAACGAATAGACTTGCTGTAATAATGTGTTTCGTAAAGGTTTTCAATTGCTGGTATTTTGGTTAAAACAATCGATTAGTAAATTTTCTAATAAGTGAAATTAAATACGTATATTATAAGAATTTCATAAGCAGTGTATTACCAGGAATTGGTTTACGCAACCGCTGGCATTGTAGCGGTTTACCACGGTAATTGGATATAGTCTCATTCAAATGGTATCGTTGTATGGTAATATTGTACGAGAATTATTATTAAATGACTATTACCAGTCACGTGTGTCCTGCAGTGAAGATTGTGAATGACTTGTGGGAATTTGTTTTTATTTTATAGTAATTTAGAGTTCAAGCATTTCAGGATTCCTGTTACTCTTAAGTTCGTAGTCACATTTCTGTATCATTGTTTTATTTATTTATGCATGGGCATCATGTGAGAATTTAAATAAACTCTGTCAAAAGAAGGCATGTTAGCATTTCTAACACTTTGTCATAATCACGAAAAATTTAATAAATGCATACATACGTAATTAAATCATCTAAGTTTATAGATTTTGTCTATGTGTGAGATGAAGGTGTTAAATCTAGTACAACATAAACCAAAATACTCATACATTATAATATATTTGAATAAGACCTGTTCTATGGCGATTTTGTCTACGAAAATATGTGGCCTTGCAACCTATTTTTCAAAGCCGGGGTTGGAACGAATACTGCTCGTTCAAGTCATGAGATTTTTTTTTTTTTTTTTTTAGAATGGAATCTCGCTGTTGGCCTTAAGGGCCTTTACAGCTCAGCACGGGCTGTTTTGGCGAGCTTAGCTCAGCCGGAAGGGGTGGGGTTCCCGCGACTCGCGCAAGGGCGTCTCCTGTGAGACTCGAACCTCGGCTTGGGCCGTCGCGGGCGGGTCAATCGCCTGAAGGGCAGGACGGAAGCTCACTGGAGTGAGCGAAATGCGAAGTAAAGGTCCTCGCCTTCCCCGGAGAAGGCGGTTTTTAACCCTAATCTGTTTGCTACTGCTATTATTATTATTATTGGCCGCGCGGGCGGCTTTTAATTTATTGTTAGCTATTGTGATTGGATCATCCGGATCCTTTAGTATGTGTCGGGGCCTCCTGCGAGCCTTTTTAGTCGGGAAGGGATAATAATTGATGCTATTACGCACCAGTGGGTTGGGATGGTGTTTAGCCTTGTCGAAGTGGCGTTTGGACGCCAACTTCATCCATTGGGCTATGGTAGGGAGCTCCAGGTCATAGTGGAGATCGACGTTTCTCATGTAGAAGGGTGCGCCGGTCGCGATTCTCATGAAACGCGACTGTAGCACTTGCAACCGGTGGATATACGAGGGGGCACAGTGCGCGAAGACTACGCTAGCGTAGGTCATGCACGGTCGGACGCAGGCCTTGTACAAGGTTACCTTGTGTCTAAGGGACATGTGACTCCTTTTATTTAGGAGGAAATGGAGGCGAGAGAGGACAAAAGCGGCCTTCTTGCGAACGGCGGCTACATGCTTACGAAAATGCATGCCGCTGTCGAGCGTGACTCCTAGATATTTGACGGACTTTTGCCAGGGAATGGCTTGTCCGTAAAGGGTGACCTCTTTTTTGAGGAGAAATTTTTCCCGAGTATTAGCGTTAGCACCGGGGTTGCCCCTGGCAAAGAGAACTGCAACGCTTTTCTCGGGATTTAACTGAAAGCCCCATTTCCGGAACCATTCGCCTAGCGACGTGGTTGCGGTCTGGAGTCTGTCCACGATGACACCTCTGTCTTTATGAGTGGTATAGAGAGCGGTGTCGTCGGCATAGAGGGCTAGCTCCACATTCGGAGCCCTAGGGATGTCGCCGGTATACAGCGTGAAAAGAAGGGGCGAAAGGACTGAGCCTTGAGGGACTCCGGCCCTGATTGGACGAGGAGACGATAACGTTCCTTCTACACGATAACGAATTGAGCGGTCGGACAAGAAGTCGTGTACGATACGCACGAGTCTCAGTGGCACTTGAAGGTGGTAGAGCTTGTAAATCAAGCCGTTGTGCCACACCTTGTCGAAAGCCTTCGCTATGTCGAAGAAGAGCGCACCCGTGGCTCTCGGTTTCAGGGAGCTGTTCATCCCGGAGAGGATGTGCTCCGTGATCCGATGGACTTGATGGACGCACGAGTGGGCCGGCCTAAAGCCAAACTGCTCATCGGGAATGAGCCCCTTTTCTAGGGCATAATCTAGGAGGCGCTTTTTCACTACCTTCTCGTACAGCTTGCTCAGCGTGTTGAGAAGGCTGATAGGGCGGTAACTGGTGGGATTGTTACGAGGCTTGCCCGGCTTGTGAATACCGATGACAATGGCCTCTTTCCACTGCGCCGGGAAGGTGCAGTTTTCGAGTAGGCAATTGAAAATGGCCACTAGCAAGCATATCAGATGGGGCGGTAGGCACCGGAGGACCTTATTCGAGATGGCGTCGAGACCTGGAGATTTACGAGGCAGAGAACTCTTGATTAGAGTTTTGACCTCGGCTATCGACGTAGGCGGGAGCGGCTCGGGAGAGAGGGGCAGTGCGACTATGCGTTCGACTTCGCGGTTCACGTGTTCGACGTGCGCCGGGTCGCTATGCTCGAGATACGGCGTGCACTGCTCCACTAGGTTGACGGCTAAGCACTCGGCTTTTTCGTCGTCATCGAATGCGTCAGGCAGATTTGGACGCTTGAGAGGGGGCATAGAAGCCACCGTGTCGGTTTTAAGGGAACGCGCGAGAGACCAATAGGCCGTATGCGAAGGTGACAATTCGCTGGTGAGACGGTCCCAGCGTTCGTTTCTAATTTCACGCATGCGCTCTTTGACTCGGCGCTGCGAGGCGCGGAGTGCTCTGCGGTTATCGTCGGTCGGCGCTCTGGCGAAGGCGCGAGTCGCCGCGTTCTTCTCGGTCAACAGACGCCTCGCGTCCGGGGGAAGCTCCCAGCGTTGAGCGAACTCATCTGGGACCTTCCGGGACGATTCGGCGACCTTGGTCTGAATGTAATTAGTGACCGAGGAGATCGCGTCTAACGCGTGAGCGGACGAGACTAAATCGTCGGGGATATTAGAGAGGTCAGACGTTTCGACGGGCTTGAGGGCCTCGTCTAGCTTCTGCCAGTCGACTATGGACTTGTACCTCTTCTCTAGGGTGTTAGGTGGGCCGAATTCAAATTGAACCGGGAAATGATCAGAGTCTAATTCGTGTAGCACCTCTACGCTACGCGGCTGTAGTGCTACGTTTCGTAGAACCGCTACGTCTAAGACGTCCGTTGAAGGAAGGCCGTTACAAGTTATACCGCGACGAGTCGGTTGAATGGGGGCAATGACATTGAAATTGAGCACGTCAATAAGTCTACTGAGGGCTCGCCCATTAGGGTTTTCTTTTGAGCTATTCCAGTCCCCGTGCTTGCTATTGAGATCCCCGACCAATAAGACCGAGGGGCCCAGCGCAAACAGAGTCCTTAGATCGCTCTCTAGGATGTCCTTAGAGGGAGGGAGATACACCGACACGATAATAATCGGCTGATGACCGGTCATAGCCACGCGTAACACAGAGCACTCTATGTTTGTTAGCGACGGCGGGTCTAGCGGCGAGCAGTGAAGCGCACGTCTATAGTAGATGAGCGTTCCGCCTTTCGCCGTAGGTCTGTCGTTTCTAACCGCGACGTAATTTGCGAATCTAGGCGCGCGAACGCTGGGCTTGAGAAACGATTCCTGTACTAGGAAAATATCTATTTGGTGGCGAACGAGGAAATCTCGGACCAAATCTGCCTGCGGCTTGAAACCGTTTGCGTTAAATGTCACTACGGACAGCGATCGAGCCTTGACCCTAGACGTGGTCGTAGCTATTGCGGTGTGTTGGATTCTACGAATTGCCGCACGGATTGAAGTAGCAGGGCATGCTGAGAAACGACGTTAACCTTAGCGGACACGTCTATAGCGGATGTATAGGCTTCGTGGAATGCAACGAGGGCATCCAAGTCTAAAGCGCCTATAACGCTGAACGCAAGATTAAATGCGTTGCTAACTTTTGCGGACTCCGCAGATGCCTCCGCGGGAGGGCGGAGGGCTTGAGGAGGAGGGCTCGCCTTAGGGGTGGTCCTCTCCGTTACGGTGGGTGTCGGCGCTGACGCCTGGGGAGGCGCCGCAGATGCCGCTTTGGTTGGTAGAGGCGGGAAGGCCTCTGACGTGAGCTGGGGAGGGCCCTCCGTTACCGGGGGCTTGACCCAGGGACTACTTTCGGGCTGTGGGGCCGGCACGTAAGTGGGCTTTGGTCCCGTGCCACGGCGGGCCGCGTCACGCCCCGCCGTGCGCCTAGACGCCGGCTTATGCGCTTTGGGGGCTCGAGGACAACCGCGATAATTCGCTGGGTGCCCCTGTTGCCCGCAAAGCACGCACGCCGGCGGCTCGGCGCACGGAAGTGTGCGCTTGCAGTCCGCGGTGCCATGGTCGCCTAAGCACTTAACACACCGCGCCCTGGCGAAACAGTTACGGGCTGCGTGCCCGTAGAGTTGACAGCGATGACACTGTCGTGTGAATGAGTGTTTGAGGGGGGTTTCAACCCTCAGTCCCGAGAGCTTACAACACTCTCTGAGACCAAATATCTTTTTACCGCTCGGGGTGAGGTCTAGCACTACGAGTACCATATCGTACGCTTCTTTTGTAGTGCGTTGGAGCATTCTGAATACCTCCCTAACGGGGTACCCTTGCTCTACTAGGTCGGTTTGGACTATCCCGGAGTCTATTTCCTTCGGAATGCCCTTGATAACTACCCTAAGGACGCGCTCCTCGGGTAGGGGGAAAGTATGTCCTCCGATACCTTCAGAGCGAAGGTGGGAGGTTAAAAACCGGTGGTGATCCGGTGAAAACACCTGTACGCATAAATTATCCCGCAGCGTACGGGCTTTGTAATTAATCGACTTAGTGTCGAGGAGCTTTGAGAGAGCGGGCCATACACCCTTATCCCTAATGTAAACGGGCGGCGGTGTTTTAATACGGTCCGCGGGAGCGGACGGCGCGGGTTTTCCCGATAAAAGGGAGCTAAGATCCCTCTTGGGAGGGCTTGAGGGCTGGGTTGGCCTCTTGGCCGGAGGACCGCCTTTAGCCGAGCGCTTTTTCTTGCGCCCTACCGTTTCGAAGCCGTCTGATTCGTTCGACGACGTTTCGTTTAATGATTCCGCCCGAGCGGATTGGGTCGACATACGCGACAGTGGCCGTGATTGGCTAATCGACTCATCGCTTACGCTTCCCACTTCACATGGTGAGCGCGAGCGCGAGCGAGACCCTGATTGGTCAGTACGCGAGCTAACTATTTTGTCGGAACGCGAGCACGACCCTGATTGGTCGGTTGAGATTCGCGATGCCTTCGCGGAGGCATTTTTATTCGCCCTACGCGACGATGGCCGTGTTTGGTTCATCGTCTCATCGCTTACGCTTCCCATTACACGACGTGGTGAGCGTGAGCGCGAGCAAGAACCTGATTGGTCGGTACGCGAACGAGATACTTTTTCGTCGGGGTGCGAGCGAGACCCGGATTGGTCGGTTACGTTTCGCGATGCCTTCGCGGAGGCATTTTTAACCGTCTTACACGGTGACGGTGACGGTGAACGCGGCGAATCCGCGATTAGGGACTCATTGAAAGCCCGAATTGCGTCTGGAAAACGCTTTTGAAAGAAGAGCAACATTTTGCTCATGTCAGGTGGATCCTCGGTCGCCATTCTGAAAGCGGGAAGCCAACAGTTTGGCGGCGAGTGAGTACCTACGCCTACTTGTTGTGTGTACCTAAGCTAATGTTATTTGCCCTAGCGTGTATGCGTCTCCGCTGGTGATAGCGGAGGTGTGGTTTGTCACCGACCTAACCAGCCCGTAGGAGTTTGGGTAAATAGAGCCCCTACGGATGTGACAGGACCCGTCCAACAGTGGACCTGTTTTTAGCCGGTTGCAAGAGAGTAGTTGGAGTACCCACTCCCTATCGCGTGCCTACTAAGAGGCCCGGCCGCCAACAGGACTTGGAGGAAGCGGAGGGGCTGTTACGCGCCTTGAAAAAGGCACGGTGTATGCACCCCGGACAAAAACACTCCCGCACAAGGCGTTAACCGACAGATAACCGTTTGGCACCGTTAGGTGGCTATCTGAACGGCCGCAGGTAAACCCGCGATCATAAATTGCAGCCTTCAAAGCCCGTTGTCCACCGAAGGCGCGAAGCGACCAATGGGAGCGCAGCAGGCGGCAAGGCAGCAGTCGGAGAGCGCGTGCGCACTGTACAGTGGCAAGCGGCGATGACTCACACGGAGCGAGCGAGATAGCACAGGAACAGACGTCCGCACGGAACGACGGTCGGGCGCAGAGTGTGTCAAGTCATGAGAACATTTATAGCTAGTTTATATACTTTGCGCTTAAATATGAATTAATTAACACGCACCTTTTTTATCACGTAGTTTGATAATTAAATATATTCATTCAGAAATTATTATGATTAATTAATGCTATCACACTTATTATTTAGTTACTAGGATACAAACACATATATCACTATAATAGAACCAAAAAAAATCAAAGTTAGAATTTTGTTTTTCCATGTTTACTAATTTAATTTAAAGGTTACTAATTACTATACGCTAAAAGGCAGATTATGAAAACTAAAAATTTCTTAATACGAATGAAGAAAAATGCATAGGTATGTTGCGGACCATAGATTTGTTTTAACTAATCATTCTAATTAGAAACAGATGTAGTTATTCTATATTGGAAAGCGTCGGTCATTTTAAAATATCCATACGGGTTAATACGTCGGTGCATTGAGTACGAATGTACTTGAGCTGTTCTAATTTTTGTTTAAAAGGGCATAAACAATAGAAAATTCAATTAACCTTCACCTGAAGTGTTGCTGCATACTTTAGTTTTACAATTATGTATCCTTTTACTTATATTTTTAACCTACTTTTAACAGGAATTTGATCGTATAACGATGTGTAATATTTTTTATATATGATATTTTTTGTGTTTCTGTTCGTATGTTTGAATACTTATACTTAATAATTTGATTTAATTAAAGTATATTGTACTAAGCGAACAGTGTAAATTAAAAAAAAATCAGTTAAAAACAAAATCGGTTGAGTATTTGGAGTTAACTTTTTTGAAATAATTTTTATTAATGTACACAATTTGAGTTGAGTCTTCTAAAATTAAAAGAAAAAAATCTTGCATTAATATACTTAACAATACGGTCGAAATAATATCTCAGCCTTTGACCAGTTGGTTTAAAGTAATAAGTTATCAACACAATACTTTAATTATCTTAACTGAAGACAATAAACTTATATTAAAGCCTCAGACGTCATTTAAGCAAAAAGTAGTAGAACGGAACGGATCCGGAAATGAAATGCCGATTGCATTTCTAAGTGTAACCGTAGCTACGTGTCCGGTAAATGGAATCGAAATGCATACGAATATTTCAAGCGGGTTTTTTTTAAATAATACATGGGGAAACACTTAGTAAATTTGTTTATGGATGTGATAGTAGCTCTTTGTAATAGTATAATAATTGAAAGAATATCTAATTTTTCTTTACAAAACAGATATGTATTTTTAAGCTTTTCCTCTTTGTTCAGAGCCATTTTTGCGAAATGGTATTTTAGCTATAGATTTCCAGGCGATTCCAGGCAACAGAAAACGTAAGTATGAAAGTCGTGATTGTGGAATGTCAAAGACATGAAAATAAAAGCATTTGGACAAGTTGTACTCATTACACATTAGCTGGCACATTCTCAAATAATTGATTTTTCTGTTTCTATTTGACTTTGCCTAGTTTTAATTATATAACGGTTAATAATAACCTAATATTTCGTCATTTTGACCGCGAGGTTTCAGTACACCCACTTGTCGAGTGCTGTAATCTTTCGCGAGGTAAAGCAACGTTGTGATTGGTCGAGTCAAATGGCGTGATACTGCGCGTGCCGCGTGCGCAATGTGCCGACATCGAATGCCTAGTACGATTTATCAGCTATCGGTCGTAGCGTCTGTGTCGCGTTTGGTATATAATCAGAGAAACTTAAACCTTATCTCTGTATCCTATAGTTCCAATTTTGTTGAAGACTTGAAACGTATTCAACATTCTAAATGTTTACTTATAATGACACTTATTTCTTGGGGAATAAGGTTTAAATTGCATTAAAGATATATGCGAACATCGGTTGGCTTTTTTGACTGTAGGCTTGCATCGCTGGTGCCCACACGCTACGTTAATAAAATTCTCAAGTGACGTAAACCTCACGTCGAACCACGCGGTTTAACGTCACCCAACAGTAATAAACGAAGGTCATTGGTCGCGTTGGATTAGCAATTCAACGATTTTCCTAATAAATGTTAAATTATATCTCCATTTCCGACCTACATTGACTGGACAAGTTCAAGATCATCGTTATGCAAAATACTTGGTACATCTTTAGTTTACGCAATGTCTTACTTGGCTCGAGTAACAATCATGACATTTTAAATGGTAATAGAAATGAAATGACGCTCGTTTATAAGTCTCAATTAATGCTAATAAATAATGACATAAAACATTTGTACAAAATTTAACTGAGCTATTAAATTATAATAAGTATTTGTTAGTATTCAGGTTGGCGTGTTAATACTGTTAACATTGTTAAATGGGTATTTTACATTATTACTTTAAGTACCTGTGTTCATATTTAAAGTTAACGAAAAGAAAAGAAAAGAAAATTCGTTTATTTTGGAACATAAGATCATCATGGTATCACTTATTCCACATCATTAAATTCGAGCCTGTTGGAATCCCTATACATCGGCAAAGAAGACAGAAGGTGGGGGGGGGGACGACGACGAAACGGAAAGTGTGTACCATTCAGTAGAGAAAGTAGCATCTTCCTCAGGCCTTGCCCTGCAGTAGCCACTCAGTTTTCTGAATGTGAGGAGCCACTTATTACTTTCGCCATATGTTTCGTGTGTAATTAAAACATATGATATATAGAAAATATTTTTGTAGGGCTTAATATCTCTTCATGTAATAAGTGAAAGTCGTTTTTGATCACGTTCATTCGTAGATTGTATTATCGATTGAGCCTTTTGTTAGTTTATCAAATGAAAAAAAAACTTTTATGGGGCTACAACAATGTGCTCGGGGTGCAATCAAAAGAATGATTAATGTCACAACGATTCAATGGGAAATAACATAAGGATTTAACACTGATGAATAGGGCCCTATTCCGTTTCTTTGAAGAAATTATGTAGAATTTTAACGTGTTTAAGTACGAATTTAATAAAATTGTTACATATTTCAAACGATTAAAACAATCTGGATATTTCAGTATAGATTGTATAATACGAAGGTGACATTCGCATTCGCAACAATAATTGTTTCTCCTTGTAAGACGCAGGAGGCTTTTCTTTAAGATAATAACAATATGATTGCTTAAACCTACATTAAAATGTCTTTATCTTCCTGCGTTTTTTTTATATTTAATAATTAGAGCACGTAAACGTTATACACGTTTATGGCACAGAACCAGGTTTACAATAAGAAATCTAAAACGATTGCCCAAATTTCGTTGAAACTTAACTTCAAACCTTTTTGCGGTCATTCGAGTATGATATATTCGATTACCCTCGCCTTATCGGATATACTTGTTTGTTTTGCAAATCTCATGGACACACCCATCAGTCAAGGCAAATAAATCGCATTATGTAATGTGTGTATGCCCTTATTTATTCTATTTAATAACATTTGTATACTCTCAACATAAGATATATAATTAGTTATTTAAACTGCCGAGTTAAATAGTATGTAATACTCTCAAATATGACGTTTTTTGTCCTTATCATTCGCGTGTTAAGAAATAAGACAAAATGTTTTTTAACTGTCTTCGAGTAAAGTGTTCGTCAATTGGCCAATACCTATACTTATAATTATACGAATCTATAATCATACATGTATGTTTTTAAAGCCTGTATTATGGCTTTAAAAACATACATGTATGATTATAGCATGTTACTATGGCTTTAGAAACATATAAACCTCTAAATATTTAATATGAACCGTGTGTTCTATGACTCTTAAAAGTAATTTATGATATATGTATATACCTTTGTTTCGTTATTGCGGTTATCATATAGGTATTGATAACAAACCATTGGTTTTATCGGGTTAGTTTTATGTGGATTAATTTTTATTTTTTAGATTGTACTATCAATCGAAGACCGTATATTTACTTTGTCTTATAAAATTTAAGGTTAAACACGATGTATGATAAATGTAAGAAATGGTAACCATGGTAACATCATGTTCACGCAGTGCGTCTTCATCCCATTTTTCGTTAACAGATCAGGAATTTACGACATTCTTTGAATTTCCTATTTTAAAATTACTTATTAAATTTGTTAATTTAAATACTATTTTATTTAATCCAAATCGTTTACCTGAGACGCTTATTACGTTTTTGTATATAGTAATTAACAAAAAAAAATCTTAAAATAAAATTTCAAAATTAATATTTTTAGATATACAATTTACGGGTTGCCTTTTAGAGTGTATTACAATCTTTATATGCTTTAATTAATCATGAAATATGGTAATTTTAATTGAATGTGGGTCTTCTGGTACCCCTTATTTAAGCAAACCGCTGTGTCATTGTATAAATATATGCAATGTAATCTTTGTTCATTCTCGCAATCCAAATGATTAATGATGCAGTGTTTAAACGACCATTTTGAATAAAATTAACTTACGGTTTTGGTTGGGTATATTAATATAAATTGTAAATTCTATATAGTTTTCACGACAATGCTACAGCTGTTCTGATGATATAGATACTTCGAACCCTTGTTTTCAAAGTTTTGTACTGCAAACTATTTACAAGAATTCAATGGCGGAATACTTAACAGTTTCTAGAAGCGATTGGGCCTTTTTGTCTATTGACACAATATTGAGGGTAGTAGCAAAAACCTAATGTACATTTTTGTAACCTAATCTATTAAAAATATCATAAACGCATAAAACATAATGCACTTCAGATATTTTTAAACCCGCAGAGTGCTAATTAAACAGGTTAGAAGTTCCGGTTAGTATTTTCATTTTTTATTTAGTGAGCGTGGGCCAGTCAACCACTCAAGGTTAGCTTTGAGGCTACCTCCTTTAGGGAAGTATAATTCGTCCCATCCGTGATTTTGATTGATTGACTGGGATGTTGTATGGAGACGTTGAAGGTTTTTTAATAATCTTAACGTATGCATTTTTATAAGACATGCGCAATATCGAAACGTCTTATTTTAAAGTTCATGTTTTAAATTGCATTTCAGAGAGTTTTTTCAATTAATTACACCACGCTAATCAACATCCGTCCGTTTCATTAGTCTTTTCAATGGTTTTTCGTTGCAGGCGTGCTGGATGATGTCAAAAAAGAGTTTGCCATCGGCGATGATAAGGCGGGCCTGCTTCAGACGGTGTTCGTGGTGGCATATATGATATTCGCGCCTATTTTCGGCTACCTGGGTGACAGGTATTCGCGAAGGGCGATCATGGCGTTCGGAGTGGGTCTTTGGAGTGCCACGACGCTTATCGGGTCTTTTATACCGGTTAGTATTTTATTTTTGCGTAAAAAGTAAATAATTACTGATAACGTAATCACCAAATAAGAAAATCAAAGACACCCTCCCGTATCCCCCCTCCATAGTGCTTACGTGATACTGATACAAAAGTAAAAAATAAGTAATTTAAAAATATTACACACATAAGTTAAAATTAAAAAACTGTTAGTCTAATATAGACTAACACAATAGCAAACACAAAACTATTTTGGTTATCCTCGTGACGAATAGTTATATGTATTAAGTCAGGGACTGATATAGTGGTCATTTTATTTACATAAGCTTTTCCATTTTGCTGTACGTATATATAGGAAAATTTGTATAAATTGTTTTATTAATTAAAGTTCGTTTTACCTCAATCATACGATGCTGTAATTATTTATAATCATTGTATTATTAAAGGAAAAATGTTTGTCGGGTTTCCCTGGGAAATTGAGTTTTTAATATATTTTATAATAATTATATATATTATTTATTTATCAACCCCTCAATATGACTATATGTGATTGTTTAACCTGCAAGTAGACGAGCTTTTGTAAGCCGATAGAATAATTATTTTAACTAGACTTAGCCCAAGGGATACAGTAATAAATTTTACTAAATAATATATTCTTGAAAAAAGACACTAAAATTACATTTAAAGAAGCAATTTATTTTGTTTTGTATATGTGATACGATAGTGAGCACATAGTTGGAAAACTTTCTTATATACTGTATTATTTCTACAGAATCAATACTGAACTTTATGCTCCGCCAGGATTGCAAGGTCAAAGCTGACTATTAAGATTTAACTTGGTTTCTTATTAATATTTTTTGCAGGATTTTGCAACATTCGCGGTATTTCGTGGTCTAGTGGGCATTGGCGAGGCGTCGTACTCCACGATAGCTCCGACAATCATCAGCGATCTCTTTGTGGGGAATGTCCGGTCAAAGATGCTTGCCTTTTTCTACTTCGCGATTCCGGTTGGAAGGTAAGACTATAGCTTTATTCTTTCCGACTAACAATAAATCCTAAAGTGGAAAAACATATTGTTTTTAGACGTTGAATACGTAGTATTTAAGGGGTGCTTATAATACAAATAAACGCGATTGAAAACGGCTGCAAAAAGACGGACCCCGGACTCAGCCGGACTGAGGGGAAACAAACAGATAATCGTATATATTTCGTATATTAAAAAGAAAAAAAACAACCAATATAAAATATAACAACTTATTAGTTGTAAGAACCTAAAAAGGAGAGGCCAGACCATTCCATTTCTCTCCATCGCCAAGTCTATTCAAATTCTCGACCTGTATTTAAAATTCCATCAGACTACCTCTCCAGTGACCTACCTCTTTTTATTATCTAAGAAAAAAGATACCACTGTGAGCTTGGTTAGCGAAGCGCCACTCATGCGAGCAATACAAATAATAAACAAATTTCTATTGAGGTAGACCTATTTGTTTGTACACTGGCTGAGTTCACAAGAGTTACTTGCTATATTGTTAGTTATAAGATTTAGGTTTATAAATATATGTTTTTTTATGTAGGATAATCGATGTGGGTATTAATGTGTCGTTCAATCGAATTGGTAGTAACTGAAGATAGAACAATTTTGTAGAGTAAATAAATAAATCTCTTCTGCTTCTTATTCTTGATTATGTGGACTCAGGCACCTCTGATATGAATGACGAGCTGTTTGACAAGATCGATCGCCTGCATACGCTTTATATTTCGTCTATGGAAATATGACAATGTGTCTAAATTCCGCAGGCAGTTTGGTTTGCGACGAGTCGAGGATTATGAACCTTCCTAACTTCTATTAAAATTCTTCTATATTTTCTTTTCTTAACCATATCCCATTCTGCTCAATCGTGTCTTTTGTAATTCATGAATCCGTGAGATAAGCTTTTCGTTAATTTTACTATTTTTTATTTTATTATTTTAGATTCAGTTTGGTATTTTTATAATATTTCAGTTGTAATTTTATTTTTGTTGATTTGTTTTCTCTTAAAATTTAGTTTTTTCCTTACTAGGGTTGCCTGTAAGATATAGCTTAGTCTAGGGCTAACTTATCAATATTTTAATATTGTTTTTTATAATATTGGATTTTAAGTGCAGACTGCAGTAGTGTAAGATAGACCATGCATTTAACAGTCGTGATATCGGCCATTTTGAATTTATTTCTGGGTGTTTAAGAGAGCCAAGAATCTGATGCTGATTTAAGTATTTATAACCCGGTTACTAGGTAAATAAATACACAATGTATTGTTTAAAATGCCGGTTTGACAAACATAGGAATCCTAGCATATATTATAAGCATTTTTTAAAGTAATTTTTAATTTGATCCAGAAATGCCGTAAAACACGTTGAATCAATCAATGAATGGGAGCAGTTGTGATTTATATTATTTGGCAATTAATATATAAAAACAAATTAAATCTAAATACAAATGAATCATATCGCGTCATTACGTCATAATCGCGCGAGACGGATTTGTTGTTGACATTGGGTGATTGAACTTAACGGGTCATAGGGGGCGGTGATAATGGAAAAGTTTATCTGGAGAATAATAATTATAGTTCAGCTGAATACGCCACTTTCTTCCAATGTAGGGCTTCCACTGCGTATTACTGATGAATTAATTTTTTTCATGAACAACGCGCGGCAATGCAAGCTTGACTAAGCATATTCTGTTGAATAATTTTCTAGCATTCATTGAGCTGTTATTAAATAACCCGCATTTCTTTCTAGAAAACGTCCGACTCCTATAATTAGAAATATAGATTAGGAGATTAGATTCCTTAAACAAAATAGAATTTCTATAGTATCAAAATGCCATATTGGAGGTAACTACCGTCAAATTTTTATCGGCCCACCACGTTGAATCGCGAAATATTAGAAAACGTAGTTTTTATCTTTAAATATTCGTTGTAATAGAACATTACCTTCGTTCGGCTTGCGTCATGTTTAATTCGCGTATGATCGATCGATAATTACAGCTAATTTTAGATTTTTACGCGTAATTTGTGTTGATGTTTTGATTAGTTCTATCGTGTTTTTGAACCCTGTCTGAAAATATTTATAGGCAGAGAATATTTAAAAAACTTTGTATGATGATTTTAGATTATTGCGCGTTGTTTTTAAGAATGAAAAAAACAATGATTTTGCTATCGTCAACATATTTACAACCTAGTTACACAATAAACTTCCGTTTGCATTATACATACCTTCATTTGATAGAAAATATTGTATCACAAATTAGTACAATATATATTTCATCTTTTTCTGAATTCCGCATAAGGAAGGATATTTACTAATATTCCCTAAAATATTTCCTGACTTGAAAAGTAAAACTATATTAAGGTGACAAACGCAATGCCCCATGCCCTATTAAGGTTACGAAGTTTCAAACTGTTCGTGACTTCCAAAGCATCAATTTTGAGCAACTCCTAAATAATTTACTCTATGACGAATACTATAAGTGCGTAGGACGTAACTTAATTAAGATGTCAATTACATGTACCGCTTCCCTCTTGATTTGTAATGACTTAAGGATATCCTGAGAGCGTGTCAACGACATTCTTAATGGAAATAATTTAGGGGTCGGATCTTGAGGGTCACATCCTAACCTTGGTAATGCAAAAGCTATAAGATGCAAGACGTGTGGAAAAATACGGAATTTTATAGTTGATGTTTGTCGAGTGCATGTCAATACATTTAAGTTTTCATAAAAAGTTACGCAATATTTTCGTATATTTTTTTTCTTATGGCCAAAAAATTCTTTGTTAGAAGCTAATGACTCTCCCAACAATTTTTGTCTCAAGTTAAGGTTGACACATCTTGCAGCTTGTCGTATTCGTACTGGAATACTTAAAATAGCTTGTGATTAACACTGGAAGGTCGCTCGATGACGTATGTAAAGCTTGAGAAAAATTGGATTGTACAGATTGTAAGAAGGAAGTGCCATTTATGATTTCTGAACTTTACATAGGTGTTTTTACGATTGCGTGGACATAGGATAAATATGCTTTAAGGGCAAATTTTTTATTGAATAATACAACTAAAACTTGCAATTGTTTGTACGATCTTAAAGATTTTAGTGTTTTTATACTTAGGGTTTGTTTCACAATGTATGGATAAAGTACCATATAATGCAACACATAAAATATTCAGAAGACAAAAGTTCCGAATAAGAAACTTGGCGTTTCACGCGCAATCTGACAGTCGCGAAACGCAACAATAGTGTTTACCCTACCAATAAGTAATAAATAGCTTATTGGAACTTATCGGGACATTGTGACGTTACACGTCTTAGTCCAAATAAAAAAATTAATAATAAAATCTTTACACTTGGTTATTATCCGGGAATGCAGCGAAACAACTTAACAGAGGTACTTGACGTAGGAACTCCTTTACAGGTCTTTAGTCCCAATTCATAATCTTAATATTGTATTGTACAATGTCAGTAGATTTTTTTTAAATTTTGTAATTCATTTGTTGCAGTGGTTTCGGTTACATTGTTGGCTCCGTAGCCGGTGCTATGGCGGGTGACTGGAGATGTGGCCTCCGAGTCACACCCTTTCTTGGGGCTGCTGCTGTAGCCCTGATGATCTTTGTCATGGAGAACCCTGAGAGAGGACAGGCGGAGGACTGTCACATGAAACCAACCTCATACCGCGACGACCTTAAGTCACTAGTAAAGAAGTAAGTGGTAATTAGTAAAGCTTCAAATTAGGTTAATAATTTTATTTTAAGTCTAATAACTAATTCCAAAGTATATCACTTTTCACAAAATATTTTTTTATAGTCAGGATCTGGATGTCTTTTGAATTTGAGACTGTCAAATACACATTATATGAGGTTACGATATTAGTATTATATCGATACATGCAATTTCAGCCCGTCCTTTATGTTGTCATCCCTGGCGTTTACCTGTGTGGCTTTCGTGACTGGCGCTCTCGCGTGGTGGGGGCCACAGTTTATATTCCTAGGACTGACATTACAGCCGAACACTGACATTACGCTTGAAAGGTATGTCTAGGTTATATAGAAATAAGTGGAAATTCAAAATTTTTCAAGGCCTAAAACAATTATTTTTTTTAGCTTTTACTTGAAAAAATCGGATCTTTTTAGTAATATTGAAGAGATGATTTTAATATGTTAATTCCTACTGACTCGACTGTTGTTTAATCATATTTATTCTCAAAATATCATGGCAAAAACTTACAAAATCAAGCATAGAATTCTTTGAATTAACGATAATTTTCTAAGAATATTACGAGCATCGCTCACTGAACCTTTAATATCTTTTGAATTTATTTCCGAGTCTTACTCTGTGCCTTCATACGAAATACTGCACCGATTTTACTATCGTAAATAGTTTGCCCCTCACAAATAGTACTGCCCGATTTTCAAACGAGTTCCGTTTACAATGTAAAAAGTATACAGCGGTGAGGTTGGGTTATAGCGTGTCATACAAGTTCGGACTGGTGGGAATGTTTGCTGGGACGTGTGGAGTCCCGCTGGGTTCCGCACTGGCCCAGCGCCTGCGAGCACGGTACCCAGACGTGGACCCGCTAATCTGCGGCTTCGCCCTTCTGACCTCGGCGCCCTTGGTCTACTTAGCCCTTGTCGCCGTCACAGCGCTCCCAGCTTTCACCTATCTACTTATCTTCCTCGGAATGGTCACCCTCAATCTGACCTGGTCTATCGTCGCAGACATCGTTCTGGTGAGGATCGAGATAACGATCCCGGCGACAATGTACTCATGTTAGGCTTATTTATTTTAATGCAATCATCCATACTAATGATAGCATGGCCAGTGTCATTGCTTGTTTTATTGCTAGTTACGAACCGCCTATGACAATTGACATGACGTTTTCCATAGTGCTTGTACCTAAAGCACAGAGTCATAATTGACATAGACGGTGCTATAAGCACGTAACGTCAGTCAGTACTGACGGTGAGATGTTACGAAGGGTGGCGTTAATCTTCGGCGCGATCACGATGTTGTCTGGCGTGGTTGGAGTTCCGTTGGGCGCGTGGCTTGGTGCGACACTCACCAAGCGATTCCCTCGCTCGCATCCTATCATCTGTGGGGTTGGCCTCCTCATCTCAGCGCCATTGATGACACTAGCGATGCTGCTCTGCGAGGGATATTTCTACGCGCCATTCGTCCTCATGTTTTTTGGGGAGGTCGCTTTGAATCTCAACTGGGCAATTGTTGCTGATATGTCGCTGGTAAGATTTGGGGATGTTGTGGGTTAAGGGAATATAGGTAGGATGTATCTTGATGCACACGCGATATTTTACTCACAAATGTAGAATTACCATAGGCTCTATTGTAAGTCGAAAATCCTATGTTAATGATCTAATTTGTTAGTACAATGCATCCAGGTGTTGTAAAAATACTTTGCATTTGAACTTGAACGTTTGTTTGCTCACTAACATCGGTTTAACTATATAAAAAAATATGGTCTGCATCAAGTCTGCGATACATCTTTACAGTTTGGTCTTTAAACTTTATAATATTACGTGTAAATAATACTTCTGTAGTGTTCCATGCTTCACTAGTGTGAAACGTAAATAGAATAACAGCTAGAACTTTGAATGTAGTTATAAAGTAGAAATGCCAGATAACTGTAAATAACTTAAAATTCATATAATGCATGGGGTTCATTTTGGTATGTAGTGTTAAGTTAGTTGCGAAATTATCGATTTCGTGACCTAATGTGCAAATAAATTTAGGTTGCAAAATTAGAGCATGCATTTTATTCGTATATTCATGTCATAACGCACGATCACTTGAAACCAGTCATACATGAGTACATTGTACAGTCGACAGTTATAGAAAGTCGTTATCTCGTTTTTATTTAAATCTACGCCAAATGCTGGTTTCAAGTTTTCGGATTAGCGACATCTATTGAGAACATTGCGAAACGCGATCTAGTTCAGAGTTCAAACCTTAAGGAAGGTTGTATGTGAAGTTATGCTAATTAGCATCTTATAATATAGGTGGCGCTATTCCTCAAATTATTTAAGATTATCTCTTTTTCGGTCATTGACCACAATTACTGTACCGATTTATAGTTTCATACTCGACTGAACAAAGAATCTGATTAACATATATTTTCTATTCATTGCCTCGCTACAAAATGGAAATGATGTAGAGTTTACTAGAATTCATTTAGTTTTACTTATTGACTTTGTTCAAAATGAGTGCTAATATTTTAAATAGCTTTTTTGTTTTAACCTATATAAAACAATTAATATTTTTTTAGATTTATTTATTTAAATATTTATTTTATAGTACGTGGTCATACCACCAAGGAGATCGACGGCTGAGGCATTCCAGATTTTAATATCACACATGTTTGGGGACGCAGGCAGTCCCTACTTGGTTGGTGTGGTAAGTATCACAAATTTCATTTATCGCCACTATTAGGTACATAGATTATTCAACAGAGGTCAAAGAGAACTTGACGCAAAACAGTGCAATAGTCTGTAGTTTTTGGCTGCCATATCTTAACAAATGAAATACCTAATTTCATTCTATAAATTTAGACGATTATGAAATGTACACCCTATGTCGTTAAATAAACTTTTCCCACAAACGTCGGCCATACGCAATGGGCTACTTAATAAGATATTAAAAACGGATTTCTTATTAATTAGTGACTATGGATATACTATTTCATATGGTTTAATTCTGTTAATGCTTAGAAATTTCAAATCAAACCGCCAAAACGCTTCTTCAGGCAAGATGGCGTCGAACCAGTACCTAAGATGTATCGGGCGAATAACCACGTCAAATAATTAATATAACAAAACATACAAATATTATTTTTTAATCAAGAACAATCTGAAGAAGTTAAAACTCCCGGATAGTATGGAGATTGGACAAGGGAAAACATATTATTCCAATTTGCGTTGCAAGCGGACGACTATACTATTTTATTCAAAGTGACCTTGTAGTGGCCATTTAAAAACCGCCTAAACTAGCTTTATATGTTTCGAAAATTTTACATGAAATTAACAGGAGTATGATAATTACAGATATCCGAAGCCCTAAAACTGTACTATTCAACACCGTCAGAGCCCGCGAGCAAAACGGCGGAATTTCGTTCGTTGCAATACGCGTTATTCGTAACATGCTTCGTCGAAGTGGTCGGCGGAATATTCTTCCTCATCACCGCGCTCTATATCGTCAGGGATAAACTGAAAGTCGATAGAGCTATCACTGGTAAGTCCCAAATTCAAAATACTATTCGTTACTTTTAGTGGTTTGTAGCTAGTGTCGATATTGAAGGTACCAATTTCGGTATTAATGAAATTGCTTGAAGGTATGACTCTATTCCTGTGTTAGCTAGATTTTGTATGTTGTGAAGATTTTCCCAAAATTATTATGTGTTTTTTATTATCAAGCTTAAAAACTGTTTCTCTTTATTGAAACTAAAAACCGGACTGAAGCGTGTGAATAGTTTACGAATAACTACAAACCAATTACCAATGGTATTATGAACATGAAGCACGGAACATATTCTTTTGTTTATGGTCGTTTATGTTTTATGGTTTTTTATTGTATGATTTTTCAACTTTTTTTTTATATTACGATTAAAAATATAAAAACTTCAATTGATCGTAAATATTGCTCTTAGTCACTAACAAGGGTCTCGACAAAGGTTACTTGCAAGGGCTTTAATTATATTTGCAGTTATTTAGTGTTGAAAGATTTTTTCAGTCTTCGTCGCCGAACTGAATAAATAAAATAAGAAATGGAATATCGAAAAAGTTTCATGTAATTTATTCCTTCCTTACACGAATTTAATATGTATTTTTACAAACCGAAATTATATTTAATTAGCACCTGAAGAAATATTCTTTGGGGAGATCCTATGTCATTGCTTTATTAGTAGCTGTAAAATCTTTTACGTTTAATGTAAGTAGCGCGCTTAAATGCCACTTCACATTGTTTCAGTTACTTCAAAAATAATTTAGGTGAGTGCTAGACTGCTAGTAGCTGTTATTTTGCTTCTTGCTTATGGTTAACGCTTTCATGCAATATTTGTTACCTTTTATTTGTCCCGCTCACCATAATTGTTTGAGATCATACAATCTTATAATATTAATACATTATTTGGTCGAACAATTGTAACAATGTTTATAAGCGCTCAGTGGTTGTTACTAGAACTAAACGGAACGAAGGTATATCTATATATTATTCGTGTATATAATTTGATATATGTCGTTTTTAATTGAATTGTTATGTGCAATTACAGATTTTTATTACCATACGTTAGGTAATGTAATGTGTTCGTAAATACTTGGCTCAAATGTTAAGCTACGCTTATAATGTAATATAAAATGAACTGTTTTATTATATTATCTATTATTAACTTATCAAATTGAATATATTTAACCTCATTATCATGTAAACTGTAACAAGATAAAAGTAATTAACACAATTTAGTAATTTTAACATAATTTACATGGATTATCTTAATATAATTTTGAGTCACCGAGACATTTTTGGACAAATATAAATTTCACACGCTTAAGAGATTTAGCACACGCGTTTAAAAGACTAAATGAATACACAAATAAATTCTAACAAGATCATTATTTATTTAAAGTTATCCGACAAAACATACAAATGGGGTTGTTTTTTTTAAGAACATTTTTTAAAAAATTTATTTTGGTTTTTTGTTTACAGAAGCCGAAGCGCAGAACGCAGAGCCGTCTCACAGTAACGCGCAAGAGCCATTAGGAGGAGATTAGTATAGTTTTAGTTAAATTCGCGTTTTAGATCTGTGAGATGATTCACGAAATGATCGTTTCGAGATAATTTATCACGAAATATTGCTTTGATAAATTAACTAAATGATCAACGAAGAAGACTGATTAAGTATGCACAGCAAATAGGAATGAGTGAGAAAGGCAAAAATGCCTGAATAGGAACCGCCGTGTGGTTTGGGGTACACTTGGCTAGTGATAGGATTAATATTACCATACGCAAACAATTGTATAACATGCGTGATAGAATTAGGATGCCACTAGTATTAAAATGTTACTCGTTTATAAAAAATTTCTTTAATTACAGTTAATATCGCTTCTGCGATTTTCTTCTTTAGAAAGTTTAAATATTTACATCACAAATTAATAATGTAGGAATGCTTATATCATAGCGATAGTAAACCATCAGCTCTAGGCCAGTTAATTCAATGTTCTTTAAGTCTTAACCCATACAAAAGCGAAACATTAAAATCAGTCAAGTGTGCAACAAGCCTCACCTCAGCCTAAGTACATAATGTTTATTTGTCAATATTTAATTACCTCAAGCACTTGTTACACAAGAAATAGATATTTATTTTGTTCATCATAAAGTATTAAATTATTATTCAATGCAAGATTTATCTGTTGTATTCATACAGTTTAACGATTAGTGCAAATTATTTATATATTGTCCCAGATGCATTTATTATTAGTTTATTTATGAATATTCTGTGTTTCCTTGTCTATTTCATTGTCATTGGAATTCTTCCTTGTTTTTCTTTCTATTTTCATGTTATCGCCTACAGATGGCGCCAATATAAATTCTAATGTAAGGTAAGCTTATTCATGAAAACTAAGTCAGTGTATAAATGCACCATATTCAAGCGTCTCTTTCCATCAGAGCGCAAATACAGTTTGACAGAAAGAGATGTAATAGTACTATAGAGTGCCATTACTGATTTAGTTTTGAAGGGGTTAAGCGTATAATACCATTTTCAGTGTTAATTAAAATGAAATGCAATAATTATGAAGTAGTTGTAGTATTAGATTCGAGGGTCTGTATTTTTTTTCTGTATTCCAAAACGTAACATCTGGTTCAAACTGGTTTGATCTAAGGTTCAAACTAATACCAGATTTTCGTTTTGACGTACAGATCTATTTGTTGGGTTGTTCATTAACTTGAATGTTCTTTAACAAATTGGTAAGTGACTTATGCAAAGTTAAACTGTAATGAATAACGATGAAGACTGAATTGTTTAGAATTCCTAATAGTGAAATTTGTTTTTGTAAATATCGTGTAATGATGGGAATTGAAAATAAATTATTTTTGAAATTAAACTCTTATTTGAATAAAAATCAATTTATGGCACAAAACTTTTCAATAATTCACTTAAATAATTATGTAATGTATAAATCAAATTTAAATTTCAAAACATTCAACTAAAATAATTTTTAACTGGTTTTATTATGTTCCATATGTTTCCATATGTAACATAATAAAACGAGTTAAACAGTCTAAACAGTTATCAATTTTGTCACAAATATAGTTAAAAGATAACTATGCAACCAGTTTAATACAAATCTAAGTACAAAAATGACCAAATCTATAGCTAAGAAACAAACATAAACCATAATTTTGGTGTAACTTCTATGATATCATTGGTAATATCACGAGGTAGTTAAAAACTTAAATTTAAAATAACAATCAAAATGGAAACATTCACAGGAACTTAACATCATTAAAAACAAACCTAAAACAAATCATTCATATTTCAACCTCCTCCAACACACTGTGTTGTCAAACATGTTTTTGCGTTCAAACCCCGGACTCACAAGAACAGATCAAGAAATATTAACAAGCCTTCACTAAATCTAAAAAAATTAACAGTAACAAGTATCATTTAACTGGATTATTTAAATATAGGTGGGATTTTTTTAATACTGTTACAATTTAGATTTAAGTCTATGTAAAAATACTGGATAAAAAGGCGCTTAATTTTGTTTTTTTTTCGTCATTGTCTTTGAATTACACCGACGAAATATGTTGAATTTGAATACGCTAACATATTCTGCCAAGTTAATAACTAGTTAAAAGTTTAAAAAATATATGTAATATAATAATGAAAATATTAAAAGCTGCACTTTCCATAGATTGAACAAAAATAAAAAATCTTAATATTTATTTGAACAGTTGTAAACATAATCCAACTATGCAACTCATATTCGAAGTATAATTTTCGTATTCATATCATTGAAACAGTTTAAGCAATATAAAAGAAATGCCAAAAGCCAAGCAAAACCTGTGCTCTTATAATTTTTCAAAATTAAACCGATAAACTCCCTAAAGGGCCCAGTATTATTTATCTTTGCTAACAAAGTAAGAATGCAATGACATTACTTGAAAGATTTGTACAAATGGCAATTAGAATGTTGTTTGAAATGAACCAGTCATTATTTATTTGACAGTTAAATCTGTCAGTCATTTGGACATTGACATTGATTGTCACAATAAGTCATTCATCTGAATAGCAGCTAGTAGCCGAACTAGTGTCATCATTTTCGTCTTTTCTCCCAACTTTAACCTTTTTGGCAATCGGTTCAGCCGTATTTGATGAGTCGCTGAGTGGTCTTTTATTAGCTGCTACTAGGCGGACGACAGCTACTTCGGATTTCTCGTTGTCATTCTCTTTATTTCCATTTTTTAATTGATGTTGCGACAGCAAAACGTTTATCTTTAAGTTGATATCGTCATCCTGAAAAAAAATTATTTCAATATTGACTATTTTTATAGCAAAATTTCGGCAAACTTTTTGAAAAACAATTTTTTAATATTTCTTTTCTCATATCATGAGACATTTTCGTCGCCAAATCTACATTATGGCAGTTTTACGAAATGTAGTACAAACAAATCAACACAAAACACACAAATAATATGCAATAGAACACGTACGATTAATAGTGAATACAGAATAAAAATACTAAATTATAAATTTAACTTACAAAGAATGAGTCAGAAAAGCCAATTAAAAAGAAAAATATGATGCCATTTACGATATAAGATATTTGTTACCAAATATATTAATGAAATATGCCTTAAAACAAGTGCATTAAAACAGTGATTTTCTATTTCACAATAAATTGTCTTACCTGCATCCATGGGTGCTTTAATATCTGCTCCAGCGAGATACGCCTTCGTACATTTACGGTAAGCATTCTCTTCATCAGTAGCTTGGCTTGAAGGCTGACGTCACGCCAGCAACTGGACGAGTACCGATAGCGGCCTGAGAGTATTTGCTCGCTCAAGGGGAGCTCTTTGTACTCCGGGGAGAAGGGCAAATAACCCACCAGACTGGAAACAACAATTACTAATGTGAAAAAAAAATTGAAGATAAAGAACTTATTGATGTGAAACATCTATAGCCGCACGTTAAACCGATTTCTGGCGTGGCGACGCATGCCGTGGCGACGCATCGCCACGCTATATGTTGGTATATACATACAATCTATATGCAGTAGTAAATTTTTGTATTTTATGAAAATAAATGTTTGTTCAATAAATAGTCATCGTTATCTGGAAAACAAAATCGTAATATTTTATTTTATCATTATGACATATTTAGTTCCTATCACAATCTGTTCTTTTCTGCATATTACTTCACAGAATAATTTCGATGTTTTACATCTGCCAGGCGTCCCGTGACGGCTCACATTTTTTTTTAAATCTTATATAAGCATTGAAAGTTAGAGACCCTATTATAACTCACTAACAATATTTTAATGTGTTATAAAATAAAATATAGTGTCTAGACTCTAGAAGATCTATAGGTAGAAATGAATATTACAATAAACAACTAAGACTCTTATATTAAATAAACATCACATTGTGCTTAGTAAGACATGTTCTAGGAAATCTTTGTATATTTTAGATAGTCCAACACCTGTTTATTTAGACTATAGATCTTCAACAAAAACATCTTTACAGGTGCAAAAATTAATACTGACGCGGTCGGTTAGATTTACAAGTCAGGCAATTATTAAAAATGATTTTCTCAGAAATCATAATATTAATGCACGTAGCTGGTCCCTGGATTTTAATTAACGTAAAAATTTAAGATATCTTAAATTAATATGTTACCCTTATTTAATTTACGTTATATATGTTAGTCATTTTAATTAAAAGTTATGAACTCATTTAATTGCATTTTTTTTTGGAGTCATAACATAATAAAACAATATTAGTCCTATAACATATTGTCTGTTTTTTTATTACGTCAGAGTTATGTCAAAAAGTCCTAGTCATTTATTCTGCATTCTAACAATTAATTAAAAATAAAATACATATTAAATTGTTGTATAATTTAAATACATAATGCTATCTATATTTTTAAAACCAAAGTGTGACTTTAAGTTTTCCTGCATTTAACATAGCATGTCATTAAGCCACTATTACATTGCTAGCTTCAGTGCTATTAATGCCTGATTATGAATAATCTCATTAATATGAAACTTACCATATAAAAAATATAACACCCAGACACCATACATCCACCTCTGGTCCATAGCATCCCACTCCATTAGCTCGTAATACTTCAGGTGCAAGGTAGATTGGTGTCCCACACATTGTCTTCATGAAGCTGTCTTCCCCCACATACTTGCTGAGACCAAAGTCCGTTATCTTTACCAGGCTTTCGTCCTCATTACTCTCAAGTAGCACATTCTCAGGCTGTAATATAAGCAGAGAAATTAGGCATACAGTAGATTTTACTATCAGTCCATAAATTTATACAATTGAGGAAAAAGCTTAGCTGGAGTTTGGAAACAAGTAATTTATTTATGTCCGACTAAAAAAATCTGACACTGAGACCAAGGGTTTAATTTTGAATTATTAAGTTCTTATAGTTTTTTAAATAATTTTTTTTGAATTTGCTTTGTAGTTAGTGTTATTGAATGAAATCTTATGTTTAAAAGCAAATATGGTATGAATAGAACTCTAAAACAATTTCTGTATAATTATATAAACAATCAGTTTTACCCTCAGAATTATGGAAAAACATATAAATTGTGGTAATAAAGATCTCACTTTAAGGTCTCTGTGAGTGATGCCTTGTGAGTGTAAGTATTGGACAGCTAGCACCATTTGTTTAAAGTAGAATTTGGTTAGCCTCTCTGACAGCCGCCCATATCTTGTGATACGGTCAAACAATTCCCCTCCCTGCATCAGCTCTAACACTATATACACTGCATCACGAGAGTCAAATATTTCTTCCACTGATGTCACACAAGGCTGGAATTAAACTTATTAAATAATTTATACTTATTTGTATACAGCCTGTTTTATATTAATTATATAGCTAATAAGCTAATAATTTAATAGTTGTTTTTTTTAATCTGTTATATAAAAAAGTTACTATATACTTACATGCCTTAAAGCTTTCAAAATGTTCACTTCATTCATAACTTTGACAGGGTCTGTTAAATTATTAACCTGTCCATTTGTCAATTTGCCTTTCTTTACAACTTTCATCGCAAATTTCATACAAGTCAACTTAAACAAAAATTATAACAAATAGAACAAAAGTAGCAAAATAAAGAAAACAAAAAAAATCCTAGACCTACTTTGTTATAAACTAATTTGACCACACCACATGCGCCTTGGCCAAGTACCCTTGAAATATAATACTTTTGAGCTATTTCTTTAGGTACTTTGTCTTGCTCATTTTTAAGTAGATCTTTAAAAGTGAACACTGAAAAAATTATAAAACAAAAAATATACTTATTATACCATTACCAAGGAAGGAGTAGAAACAGTATTAATAATTTAGTAAGAATGCTTCCAATATCCATTTCAGAATGTTTCTTTTAATGAAAGTAGCGTAAGACAGGATTAGACTTTTACAATTTCTTGGACAAACATTTATTATACATACTACTTATTGTAGGATGAGTGATTGCTATCACATCATTGTCATCCAGAACTCTGCTCTTGCCTTTTCCAATTAAAACACCATTTATGTATGTCCCATTGTATGATGTATCTGTTAAGACTGCTGGACTTGATGTCTCTCTGAAATAAGAATATTATATAATAATTTCTTTTTCCATAATTTGAAAAATAATAATGACGACAATACTTACAATCTATCTCTCATAATAATAAAATGACGCTTGCTAACATTTTTAATAATATCAATTCTTGCCGTATCTTTTTTAATTGGAAAGGTAGAATCTAATGCTCTACCAACCGAAAACTGTGGTTCTGTAAGATCTGAAAAAAAGCATTTTGCAGTTCAATTACTTCTACAGGTTCATTATAAATTTTTGTAAACATATTTTAAACGGTAAGAATACAGAAATCTAACCATAATATGGATCAAGATTAACAATACATTCTTTTCTCCAAGAATTTAAAAGATAAAGTCTTCCCCAGATATTAGGTATCGGTGTCGGAGTGTTTGATTGGGTCCATTCTACTTGAGAATTTTGGGTTTGAGTTTGGGTTTGCGTATTATCATTTATTTCCGCTTCCATGCTACTTCAATTTGAACACATTCAAGTCCAAAACAATTTTAATGATAAAGACATTAAAAGCTCAAGGTGTTCGTTTAATTATTGATCCTGAAATTTTGAGAGCTTTTTTACTATTTATACTCACGAAATACACAAAACTACCGGCATTGCAAAAAAAGACAACGGTCATCAGCCATATTAAATTTAAAATAAAAATAATATAAATAATACAATAATGTTACAATCTTACACAGATGTATTTTACTTGCGTCACAGATTAGACAACATAAACATAGATACAAATAAGACCACAATAATTTTTATAATTCTACCGGAATCTAATGGCAAATATAGGGATAAAAATTTGTTGTGGGCAATACTGGAGAAATTGGATTAAATGATCTTGATACTGTTTAGTTTTACTTGCATGAAGAACGTTGTTATAACTCGAGTTCTTAATATAGGAAAATATCTCATGACTTACTTGATGTACAAATTTACTACATATCATTTCAATTAAACAAATAAATTAAAACCTCATTCAGAACTAGAAAACGATTTGAGAACTAAACTTGCATTTCTTGTTTTTCATCAGGTAATAAGGTGTTTATTATAATTCAATTTTCCTTACATGTTCCCAACATCTTCTCCAATCCTCGGCACCAATTTGTGAGAAAGCTTCTTCTGTTAATAATTTTATGTCACTTGTGTTCTATTTAGATTTTTATGCTTCATTATACCACAAATCATTTCTCTGGGATTCAATGTGGAATGATAAGGTTCGAGTCTTAAAACTTTTAAATTTTTAATACAAACATCTCATATAAGCCGCAGACAATATATTATGTTTCACTACTGCTTAACAAATAGATTCTATATTTTACCCACCACTCGAAATTTTATCACATAATAATCAATAAAAACATATTGATTGTCAAAGAACTGCATTAGCTTGAAGAAAACGAATGCCAACCTATAAAAAATAAAATTGACAAACATTAATTTATCTCATTTTAGCGCATACGGATTGCGTTAGACAGTAAGGGATAAACAAATTTCTTTATTTTTAATGTTAGCATTGATTATTATATTTGTTTAATACAATTGCTCAAAAAGTGGAGTATTGCAGGGACGCAGGGGCGTTCCGGATGAGGGCTATTACACACTCGTTCCCTTTTTTTACCTTTTCTGCACTCGTGCTTTCTTTTTCCAACTGTCAAACCAATGTGTAATAAAAAGAAAAAAACAACCACGAAGTTCTGACTAAAGAAAATCATAGAAGTTTTTATGATTAACACAAATATAAACAGAAGCTACTAATTTGTTTTAATATCAGAATTAGTAATTGGATTGAATGAGTTTGGTTAGGTTTCTTTTCGATTCATCTCATCATTAAAAGTTAAATTATTATTAAAAGGAAAATTAATACAAAAATTAGTTAGTTAGGCATGGTTCCCTTTGCCTATCCAGAATGGGTGAAGAAAACAAAAAAAATCTGCTTATATTATTTTAAGATTGGCGCCATTTTTCAAAAATGTTCTTGCGAGTTGAGTTGCTGCATATCTACGTACGACGAATTTATTGTATTTTGTAAACGAAAATCGGTCATTATTTGCGGAGACTTTAACATAAACATACTTGAAAGTACTTCAGTAAGCACTAGATTTATTTCAATTTTTAAATGTTTCAAATTAGTAAACCAATTCTCTGAACCAACTAGAATCACCTCCCATTCAGCGACTTGTTTAGATAACATATTTTCGAGGGACAAACCTGTTTCTAAATCAGTAATAACAAACCTTACATCTGACCATTGTGGTCTGATTGTTGGCTTCTCTGATAAAATATTTGATGAAGCCAAGCACGTTAAATATCGCCCCTTCACAAAAAGTCGCATGGAAAGTTTTAGGCATAACGTTAATTCTAAGGTTTGTTCAATAGATTACTCTATTCTAAATAATTCGGAGAGTCAATACGAAAGATTGTTTAATGTTATTCAAAATGAGTTTGATTTAATTTACCCAATAAAGACTGTAAAGTGTAACAAAAAAATCAAGTTTGATGACTGGGCCACGAGTGGTATTTATAAGAGTAGGAATAGGCTTTATGAATTATATGCATTAAAAAAATATAATCACAACGCAGTGTTTATAGAATATGTCAGAAATTATTCCAAAACTTTTAGAAAAGTTTGTAAATATACAAAGGCCTTGCATATACGTGAGAAAATAAGGAATTCAAGTAATAAAATCAAAACTACTTGGAATGTCATAAATAGAGAAACAGGAAACCTTAAATCCCGTAATAATTCATTCCTTTTAAAGGTAGATGATAAGATTATTGTTGAAAGCTCGGAGATTGCTGATATTTTTGAAGATTTTTTTACAAACATACCTATAATTACATCTTCTCTTAATTCCTCTCCTAAAGAGGCTATTAGTTTTCTTAAAACTTACGTACCAGAATGCAAATTAAATTTTCAGTTTAAGCACGTTAGCGCTAGTGATGTATTTAAAACTTTTAAATCCTTAAAATTAAAACATTCTGGAGACTTGTGGGATGTTTCTGTACATGTTATTAAGGACATTATTGATATTATTGCCCAAGATCTTGCGTATATTTTTAACAATTGTATTGATGAAGGAAATTTTCCAGATTTAATGAAGCATAGTAAAATAATACCTTTATTTAAATCTGGATGCAGGACAGATCCCTCGAATTTTAGACCCATCTCAATACTGCCAACTCTAAGTAAGATTTTTGAAAAAATTATACTAGAACAACTAATTAATTTCTTTAATACAAACAATCTTCTACACAACGCACAATACGGTTTTACTAAAGGTCGCTCCGCTACCGATGCTGGAATAGCTCTGTTACGACATATATTTGATGCATGGGAGAAAACTCAAGATGTACTGGTTTTGAGGAGTTTTCTGTGATTTGTCCAAGGCGTTTGATTGTGTTCATCATGAGACTCTGCTTTGCAAACTTGACCGCTACGGTATAAAAAATGTAGCTCTTAACTTAATAACCTCTTACCTAAGTGGTCGAACAACTAAAGTTGATATAAATGGAACTAAATCTTCGGGATCACATATTAAAATGGGAGTCCCGCAAGGATCAATATTGGGACCATTTTTATTCATTATATATATTAACGATTTGCCTACTTATGCAAAGCTATTATGTGATATTGTATTATTTGCTGATGACACGTCATTGATTTTTAAAGTAAATAGATATAAGACAAATTGTGACGATGTGAACAACGCACTTTCTAAAATATTGTCCTGGTTTTCTGCAAATAATTTACAATTAAATGCCACAAAAACAAAATGCATAAGATTTACTTTACCTAATGTTAAAACTACAACCATGGAGCTTAAACTAAACAATGAAAAACTAAATTTAGTTGATTCTACGGTATTTCTAGGCATTACAATAGACCAAAAACTTCAATGGCGTCAGCATATCACTAAACTTTCAGACAAGCTTAGTTCTGCGACATACGCTATTAGAAAAATTAGGCAACTCACAGACGAGGAAACTGCCAGAATAGTATATTTTAGTTACTTTCACAGCGTTATGTCGTATGGAATTCTTTTATGGGGCAAAGCAGCAGATATTCAATCAATTTTTATCTTGCAAAAACGTGCTATTAGGTCAATCTATTGCTTGAAACCAGGCACTTCACTTAGAAACTCATTCAAGGAAATCAGTATTTTGACGGTACCGTCACAATATATCTACAACTGTATCGTTTTTGTGCGTAGTAATATTAGTTCTCTTTTAAAGAACAGTGACATTCACAATAGGAATACAAGAAATAAGGGAAAACTTTTCCAGCCGTCTTACAGGTTGCAGAAAATAAACACTTCATTTATAGGCCTAAGTGTACGCTGCTATAACATGATTCCTAGTGAAATATTGGAACTGCCTCTCAACAGATTCAAAACACATATTAAAAAAACCTTAATGTGTAAAGGTTAATGCTTACCTAGAAGATAAAAACACTTGGCAATAGGTATAATTATATTGTTATAATTTGCTTTGTTCTCTTGGAAGTGTTGTGAATGTAATGTAATGTAATGGAATGTAATGTAATGGTGAATGTGGTAAATCACAGAACAGATTTTATTTTATTTTTACTTATGTAACTTAAATGACGTTGTGGCTTATGACATTTTCTTTTGAATTATTGTATGTAAAGGGAGGATAAAACTTGCTGAGTTTCTTGCCCGTTCTTCTCAGAACAAGACCTCCTGGTAGTCTTGCGAACGGATGGCGTAGTTTTGCTCTTTCGCGAATTTTGTAAACGTTTTTGACATTCATAAGCATGCGTTAAGTCGCATCTAAACTGAATAAATAAATTTTGATTTGATTTGATTTGATTGCGTGGAGTTTACAAAAAGTTTTATTAAATTACTTAATTTTTTCGCAACTGTGTTCAGTACACGTGAGGAACTGTCATTGAAACTTGTTCCGACTGTCTACCCGAGCCGAGGCGAAGCCGATGGTGAGGTTTTTTTTGTCGAAACTCTTTGCAATTTCCGTACTTTGAAATACTATAGTTCTTGTTCTTGGTTTTTATTTTATTGCCCATCCACACTCTCCTCAAGGCGATACGAATGGACGTGAGCGCGATAGTGTTGACCATTGGCTTGTATCCCTCGTGTCACCTCGCCTCGCCTTACTTATTTAATATTGAATATTTTATTTAGTTTGAAGAAAACTAAAAAACACGAAAAATTAAAAATGGTTGATTTTGCATATGGCGGTTAAAAGTATCAGAAATAGTCACTTCTATCCCCTTCTAACTGGAATGTGTCGAATTATCAATAGCATGTAGTATAAGTATATTCTATACATCTTTTTCATCTATCTAATATTTATATTTATCTTCTTTCATATTTTAGACTTTTGGCTAAAAGCTAAAGATCACGAAGGTTCTAACTACAATTTTATTGCACACTGACATTGACAACATATGAGATAATAAGTTGTGTGTGTACAAACAAGTGTGCTTTGCTTTGATTTGGATAATGACTGGGACAAAGGGCAAATCATAATCCTTAATTTCCATCTACGACACATCTTACACATTAAAGCTTATATTATGTGTATACAATTCTTTCTATATATTTTTTATTGTAGAATTATCGGTGTATCTGTAAAGTAGTTCTATAAAGAAACAAAGAAATGAACAAAAATACTGTATATTTTGCCAAATTAAATTTTTTGGATGCCTATTAACATTGAAGGCGACAAAGGAAAAGCTTTAAATCGGATTTATTGATAAAGTTCATTTTAAACTTTTAATGAACGGAGGGAAATCACGTGTCATGTATTTCGTGTCACGTGTCACGAACATTGATTATATATTATATTCCTCGGAATATTTTGTTTCTCTCTAATCTTTATTTTTTAGCTATTGAAAAAACAGTGGCGTTATACCCCAAGGTCTAGGTCTATTCATGTACTCACATATCTAAGGCAACATAATAAAGGAACTTGAGTATAATAATAATAATAATAATAGCCTTTATTTCCAAAAAAAATTTAAAATTTAGGGATGATAAAACGTCATTTAATTAAGTTTTGGTTTGTCCACCGTTGGACATAGGCCTCCTCTTTCCGGTTCCACTCGCGTCTGTCGCGGGCCAGGCGCGGCCAGGTAACCCCGGCGACTGCGATGATGTCATCTGCCCAGCGTCGGCGTGGGCGCCCCTGCGGCCGGCTCGCGCCGCGCGGGTACCAGTGCAGCACTCTCTCGCTCCATCTGTTGTCACTTTTCCTTGCTGTGTGCCCTGCCCAACGCCATTTCAGGCGGCACACCATTTTTGCCGCGTCTATTATTTTTGTTCTTTGTCGTATCGCTGTACTCTTTACCCTGTTTCTGAGACTTAAGCCTAACATACTCCTTTCGGCTGATCGTTGAAATATTTGAATTTTCTTTATTAATTCAACTGTGATAGGCCATAATTGGCAGCCGTACAACAGTGTAGGTGTCACAACTGAGTCCATCACTTTTTTCTTCAGTGATAGACTCATTTGAGACTTGAAAATATGCTTGTGTGACCAATATGAACTCCAGGCTTTTTTAATTCTTCTCTCTACCTCCTCTATATAATGGCTTTTAAACGAAATATTTTGGCCAAGGTAGACATACTGGTCGACGTTTTCTATATTTCTATTGTTGACGTTTATACTATATTTTATGCCATTTGTTATTATACATGTTTTTTCAGGGTTCATTTCCAGCCCACACTCTTTACTTATGTCTTCTAGGGTTCGCAGCATGTATTGTAAGTCTTCATGCCTTTCAGTTATTAGAACAATATCATCTGCGAACCGAAGATGGCTTAAATTTTCGCCATTGATATTTACTCCTAACCCTGACCAATCCAGCTTTCTGAAGATAAATTCCAGAAGTGCGGTGAATAAGTTTGGCGACACGGGATCGCCCTGCCGAACACCCCTTTTTAGTGGAAACATGTTACCTTTCTTCTCCAACTTTACTGTGGCTTTACTTCTTTGGTATATCTTTTCTAATAAGTTAACATATTTATTTTGTATTCCTTGTTCTCGTAAAGCTAACCAGAGTTTGTTATGTAAGATTGTGTCAAAGGCTTTGGAGTAGTCCACATAGGCTATATATACTGTCTTTTTGTACTCCATGTATTTTTCAATGACTTGTCTAAGTGTGAATATATGATCTAGAGTTGAATATTTACTTCTAAAACCAGCTTGTTCTCTTGGTTGTTGGAACTCTAGCTCCATCTTCATTCTGGTAAGGATGATATTTGTAAAAAGTTTGTAAGTGGATTGCAATAAACTTATAGGTCGGTAGTTATTGATGTTCATTGGGTCTCCCTTTTTATATAGTAATGTTATTACAGATGTTTCCCACTGTTTAGGTATTTTTTCTTGTTTTAAAATTTCATTGAGTAGTTCCGTGAGAGGTGATGTTAGAGGTTCTACTATTGCTTTAAGTATATCATTAGTTATGTTATCATCTCCAGGGCTTTTTGCAGATTTAAGTTTCATAATGGCATGCCTGATTTCACTTTCCAGTAGCAAAGGGGTCTCTTCATTTTTATAACTTTCTAATATACCATTATTACTAATATCTAGTGGTTGATTTTGCAAACTGTACAGTTCTTTGTAGAAATTAGTGGCTATATTTAGTATATTATCTCTGTTTGTTATTGTGGCGTTTGTACGTGTTTGTACCCATTGTTTCGTATTATTTATGCGTTTGTTTCCTCGTTTAACTGATAGATTTTTATCTATTTCTTCTTCTAATATTTTGAGTTGATAATATTCTTTATTTCTTTTAATATTTTTTCTGATTTTTCCATACAGATGCTTAAGACGCTTCTTTTCAATTTCTGATTTGGCAGGTTTATTTTTTAGTTCAGTTCTTTCATTTATCATATCTCTTATTTTTTCAGTTATAATATAGTTATTTGTCTTTATCCCTGGTATTGTTGGTAACTTTTCGACACTGGTTTTAATTCGATGTATAATATTATTATATTGTTCTTATATATTCTTAGATTTTACAATGTGTTGAACTGAAAAAATATTCTTAAGTGTTTCTTGTTCTAGTGGGTTCAGTCCTGATTATCTGCCTTTAAATTGTTTTCTACTTTTAATTTTTGCTGAAATTTTCACTGTTGCCCGAACCATACGGTGGTCTGTTGGGTGGGTGGTATTAATTATATCTATATTTTCGACGGTATGATGATAGGGTCTTTTAATAATAAAAAAGTCTATTTCATTAGCGGTTCGAGTATCTGGTGATAACCATGTCCATTTATTTTTGGTGTTTTTCTTGAAATAAGAGTTCACAATAAACAGTTGTTTTTCTAAACAAAAGTCAATAAATCGTTTGCCTCGCTCGCTTCTCTTACCGTGTCCCCATAAACCCATAACCAACTTTTCATCTGGAGTGGCTCGGCCTATTTGTGCGTTAAAATCTCCAAGCACAATTGTGTATGGCAGAGAATTTACTAGTGCATTATTTAAGCTATCATAAAAAATATCTATGTCTTCTTGGCTTGACTTCGCTGTGGGGGCATAGACTTGAATTATGTTAATCTTATAATTATTATTAAAGGACATTTCAAGTTTTGCTACTCTGTCTGATAGAACCTCGAAATCTACAATATTTGATTTCAACTCCTTTTTAACCATAAATCCTACACCATTTCTTCCACTTTTTTTTCCGGTGTATAAAAAGATGTAGTCTTCGTATTCAATAATGTGTGTTCCCTCTTTTCTTATATCAGAGAGGCCAAGAATATCCCACTTTATGTTTTGCAGAGCATGTTCTAATTCCTCTTGACGGCCGTTGCCTACGAGCGACCTTACATTCATTGTACAAATTCGTGTGCCTTGTATATGGCGAGAGTGTTTTTCTATTTTTTGGGTGGAGGGTGGTGGTCTACTGCCCCCACGGGGACCAGCCGTATTGGGGGAGAATGTTCTTATTATTTTATTTGTTTTCTGGGTACCAAAACATGGTTGCTATGATCTTTTATCAGAGGAAGTAGGTTTAGAAAGAGAGTTCGATCTGGCCCTCATCACGTCAAAAGCACTTGTTCGATTAGTTTTAGACGAAAGAAGTGCCTGTTGTTTTTTTGGTTGAGCCATATGTTCAGTTTGCGGAGAAGCTGATAATTCTCTCTTCCTTTTGTCTGTGTTAGAAACATTTTCCTTGACTATAAGTTGGTCGTATTTTAAATATGCAATCTTGCCATTCTTTAGTTCTTCTATTAATTTTAATTTCAATAATTTTCTTTTTTCTAACACTTCTTTGGAAAAGTCTTCAGAAATAAACAATTGCTTGAACTTTCTCTTATTTTTTAAGATTTCCTGTTTCTTCCAACTATTAACGAACGATATTAAAATGGGCCTTGGTTTTCCTTCCTGTTTTGTTGGTTTTCCGATACGGTATATTTTATTTACCTCTGTTTTTTCGAGTGTTATATTTAAATCCGCCAGACATTGCCTTTGGACATTCTGCAATAACTCGGTACTACTACATTCCTCCTCTTTCAAGTTAAAAATTACTACATTGTTTTCCTTTTTTTCTCTTCTTAAACGTTCGACTTCGTTTTCTAAGGTTGCGACTTTTAATTTTAGGTTTTCATTTTCTGCTAAGATAGGTTTTAATTTCTCATCAATTCTATTTATTATTTTGTTAGTTAACGATTCTTCCAATTTTGTATTTTGTTCCTTCATTTCAATTCTCATTTTCTCAAACAACATTTGAAATTGGTCTTCCATTGTTGTTTAGTGGTAAAAAAATAAAAAATAAAATAAAAGTAAACTTCGCTTCGTAGTTATGAAAGCGACAGGATTCGATCCGGAAGCCTTAATGTGTACGATGTTCCCAACGACTCGTCGCAAGTGCCAATCGACTAATTACTTAGCTCGCAAATAAATCGTATATAACACATATGATATTGTGATTTATTTAAAACAGTGCTTAGGATTTTAGATTAAAGTACTTGATTTGCACAGGACTTCAAAGTCACTTCACTACACTTCGTCAGTTTTTTGCAGCAATTGTAATTTTTAACCATAACCGAACGAGAAATATCCAACGCGGTATGGCGGATAGCAAATTGTTTGATCACGGCTAACTAAACACTGTTTTATGCACTGTATTAATTGTTCACATTTGCTGTGTAAAAATGTTGCTTAAAATATCATAGTTCCCGTTTTTTAACCTTTTTTACGCACCGATTCTATTTTAATTTTAAATAAATAAACAGAGCTAATGTTAACTGTGCCGCGGTACCCTCATCTTACATCAACATATACATACAACATATACAACTTGAGTATAGATTTTCTAAATTAGAAGAATAGCTGATCTGCCTGCTGGGCCCGACTCGTCACGACTTGCTGATGTCCTCCAAATGATTTCCCTTCACTCAAGGAGGATAAATGTACACATAATTACGCCGAACCACAGGCTTGCGAATCGAATACTCAAAAAAATAAAAAATTAATAAAAGAAATATTAGGCGAACAGCGCTCTTATAATCATTTTGTTTTTCATCCTACTATTAAAATCTAAAATTAAAATGACACAATATCTATATCTATATATCCAATAACTCACCCCAATTTTCTGTTATAATTCTCAAACTATGATGGTCCGTAAGGGAGTGAAAAAAACATTAATTCGTATCGTAATAAGCCTTTGATGACTTAGTAGATGGCACTTATTTAAACAAAATGTACAAGACCAGGAAATTAGCAGGTTGGCGTACTCTGAAAGCTCTATATCGTACAAAGGTGACATAGTAACTTTACTTCAGCACGCCAACTTTATACTTCAAAGAGTACTAATATAAGGTAACATACATGATACAATGCAAAAGTTAATATTTCGTACGTGTTTGGGTACGGTTAGATTTTGTATCTGTCGTCAAATAAAAGTGGTTTTGATATAGTATTAATTAAAGAAAGTTTGACAATATCATGATTCCCCAGAATCAGTATTGGAAAGGTGGTATTGAAAGTATGTATTTATTAATACTGATAAGTCTATGTGATATTCGTTTAAGAACGGACTTACGACGAGGAGAATCAATTGTATGTTTAATATTTTTTTCTGTTTTTTTTTCACGCATAGCTCCGACTGATGAAGATGAACGGTGTAACATATTTGCAGTGAATATGTCCCATAGACAGGATTTTGTAATCAGACTTATAGTTCTCAGGATATTAATTGAAATTACTAATAAAAATCCAATACTCGCGCCGCCACCTTCTTTAGTCCATGGTTTATTAACCCATATCAATAAATATCATATTAGGCAATTTTTTTAAATATCGCCAAATTATATGAATATATAATCACTACACAACAAAATAACTGATGATCATGCTGAAGCAGAAGCATTGTCTTCCTAAATCGATGAAATACACGACTTATGGACTTGGCATGGACAAAAGAAGTGTTTTACATAATCTTCATACCGAGAAAACTATACATATATTAGTTATGGCAAAACCAATGAATAGAAATGAGAAATATTATTATAATACTTTTAAGTGTATTAAATAGGAATGTATCATTGTTAACGTTGACCTGCCACCTGCAATACTTGGTAAGTATCTCTTAAAATAGTATTCTAACAATTCTATCAGAAATAATATTTTCAGGTGTTTCATCATCAACCAATCATTGACCCATAAATAAACATAAAAAAATTACTCAATGATCAAATTTTTTCATGTTAATTTATGGGTCAACCGTTATAACGGTAGTAGTCACTAGACACTATGATTTTATGTAAATGGTAATTCATATTTATAAAAAGAATTTGCAAACTGTGTTTAAACCCGCCTTGCAAAATTTCTGACGCCACCCCCCACAGTCCTAGACATATTCAATTTGCGTGTTTTGTATAAAATTATAAACATAAATTATTCACTCAACAAGACTATAAATTACTTGCACGTGTTAGGATATAACGTTATATTTCCACGTTATTTTTCGTAAAATACGTACCTAAGACGAAGAATGATTAATGACTTTCAGTAGATAAGACAAGTTAACAAGAACAGGGCTTTTATTATATTTTAAAGTGAGACCTGCAGTCGAACAAGCTCACATTAATTATCTATCTCTTACTAATTATTTTTAATTTGAAGCACGTACATTGTTATAAAAACTTCTTTCGATTTTGCGCCTTTTCAAATACTTTTCATATAAACAATAGGATTGCAGTGATGGCCTTGCACTAAGTGGAATGGAACTCTATCCGGTCATATTCCCGACACTTCAAGTGCTTGGTAACTCTAAGAACTACAAAGCATATTAATGCTGATAAAGCCAGAATTCGTTGAAGATGTTATCGCGACTGCCCTAAATTAAACAAAACAATTAAAGGGAGTGGATCGATCAAAACGCCTTCTATCGCGATACACAGTTCAAAAGCATAGAAATATCCTCCTTACCGATGAAAAAATTTTCACGATTGAAGAACACCGGAATAAGCAAATTGATAAAGAGTACGCTCACAGTTCAAAAGAGTGGGAGTATCACAAAGGAGTCACTCAAGTAGTCACAAAACTACATTTTTGTAAAAAGGGGTGAAAACTTCAGCTAAAGTGTATCTTCATACGTTGTTGGATCATGTTCTGAAACCTCTCTGTAATACGCTGTTTAAAAATATACCGCGTCTTTCCAGATTTAGAGGACATAGCCTGCTTTAAACGACACGGCGCCATTAACTTGCTTAAAATATCTTTGGAGCAACAGTGGCTTAATTTCATTTGGTAACAGTGCGTAAGTTCTAGACTCGTGGCCAAACAGATTTAGTTTGAGAGATAGATTACAGGCCAGAGATTAAAGGCCTGTATAAAAGCCAAAGATGGCAATTTCGAATAGAATTTTAGAATATTTTTTGCTGTGTCTTTACTAAATATGTAGGTATAAATTTTAATAATATTACATTACTTCATTAAAAAAAATGTATTTTTATTTGAACCTTATGGCAGACTAGGCAGCTATCACGAGGTAATTAAAGTACGACTTTGCTTTAAAAAAATTAACAACAAAAAAAAGGAAAGGTCAAAAATACTTCAGTGGATCTGAGCTGGCTCTATTTATTTGTTTAACTTTTCGTGTCATAATCTTATAGCCTTTTAATTCCGACACTCCATTATATCTCGGAGTTCGGTATGCCTCTTGGCAAAGGCCTCCTCTAACCCTTTCCACTGTTCTCTATGTATTTTCATAATCCTATAGCTATTAGAGATTATTTAAATATGTAGCATTAATTTTTTTTTCAAAATATAGATATCCCATTAATATACTAAATATAATTATTAAAAAAAAATTAAATTCTAGCTATTCAAAGGGGGAACGCTGCCATTATCTTCGGAACCTTGCGTAAAGGGACTCCTTTCAATAATATTTTTAATTATTAAATTTTAAGGTTAGTTATTAGGTATATCTTTATGTATTATGTTATTTGTTATATTATTTAAAAACTGTAAAGCTTAATATCATATCTAAAAGTAAATTAGCAATATTTTTTTTATGTGGGTTACTTTCGAAATAATATGCTTAAAAGAAAACAAAGAGTCAGTACAACAACTTTATTCCAGGAATCAAAACATTTTATCCTACTAAATTTTAATGTAAATATAATTGTGTCTAAATTGGTATAGAATAATATAATGTACCTAATAGATTTTCAGAACATAGACAGCTCTATTAACCTTCCTGTAAAATAGAAATATTCTGATACAGAAGTTTTATTATACTCAATATTTTTTTTGTAAACTTGAGTGCAAATGTGACAATGGAAAAGAAATAGAGCTTTTAATATTATGGGGTAAATTTAAAGGCTTTTACGTGTTACGACGTATGTCGTGTGAAAGGTGTCACAAAAAGGGATGGTTCCACGTACGTGACTTACTTTTATTGTGCTCTGAGAAACATGAGCGCATTCTGATTGTTGCTACATTGAAATACATTTACGATTATACGTTACGAAATATCTATAGTTAAAAAGTTAACAATAAAGAAACGTGAATTGTATATTTAGTTAAAATAATGACCTCCCCGAAGGTATTTAAGATCCAAGTTCTGATGGACTGCTAAAAAGACGCTTAAGATTTTGTGACATTTATAAACACAAGATATGAAAACAAAATCTTCTCAAGTGAACATCAAAACAATGGTTTATAGATTTGATATTATACTAATTAAAATTCCATTTATTTACATATATAATAATATAACGGTCATAAACTATTGAATATTTTGTTGGCAATCGTCGTTTTGTATCGTAAGTTGTTTATTTCCGGAAACAGGAGATAGGATTGAAGTAGCATTGCCGGAAGCGCGCCTGTCGCTTGTCAGCGCGCCAGGGTCTAGTAATTTGACCATCCAGGCTCCTTGCTCCCCAACCACGGCTCTGCTTTGGCCAGGATCGGCTCTCACGATTCAATCCCAGTCTAAAAAAATTGTTTAATTTAACATAAAATAAAATTAACAAATATTATAAATTGCGGTATTTACTTGGGCAACATTATGCAAAACGTATAAAAAATACTTTTATAAAAATATTCTATTTTTAAACACTGCTATGAATATTAATTTCAAAACGATGTCGTTCTTCCTTAGAACTTAGTTGATCAAGTTTCATAAACTGTAACTTAATACATTTTTCGTTGCCCTCAAGGAAATATTTAACGACAATCCTTTGTTTCGATATTTTCTTTGCCACCGTTCATTTATAGTGGAAAATATTCATATTGTGGAGTGCACCTTATTAAAATGATGTGAAGGGTGAGTTTACATTTCTTCAACTGCTCAGCTGATTTTTATATGCAACTAGATTGCTTGAATCATCTATTAAGTATTTTTCCTGACTGTCGATCTAACTGCACACAAAGTCCCTCGCCCTTAAGAAATTACGCATAGATTATAAACTTAATTAGACTTCACATATTTTATGAAAAAAGTTGAAAATCCTAAAACTTTGTAAAACGCGATTATATAAGATTCAAAAGTTAACTTGTGATCCAGCATTTGCAATCTGGGAAAGAATTTGGTTTTTTTTTAAATATATTAGTTACAACCTTTTTTAAGTTTATATGATATTATTCATACTAAACCAATTTGAAAGTTATTAAAAGGCGATTTAATGTTAGCCGGATTCACAAAGTAAGTCGGAAAAAATCGTTTATACGATAACGTTTCTTAGGAAAGGTGACTATTGATGAGAGATATTTGATTCAGTTCTAGAGAAAAGTTGTAGAGAGGTGAGAATACAAAAAGCACAGACAGCATATATTATATAAAAACAATTCGTCTGCTACCTCTATCTATCGAATAATTCAAAAACTACTGCGCGGAATTTATTGCGGTTTTTATCAACTCTTAAATTAAATTAAGATATATAATTTTTCAAGGTATACCGGTTGTCTAAAGACTAGGTAGTCTCCCCAACCTCAAGTGAGCCCCGATTTAGTTAACCTAGGTCAAAGGAAAAGTGAATTCTGTCCACGTCCGATACCAATTAAGGCACTACAGATTCAGGATTAGACAGCGATGTGTATACCGTTTTCTGTCTTTGGGTCTGTAATTCAGTATGCAAGAATCATGTGTAGGGTATTAAATTGCCAAATACCAAAAAGAACTTGTACCACACTATATTGGAACTTCAATTAAAAAGTGCCGTCGAATTTGGGTGTCCAGCGGTTAGTCGTTAAAGACTGTAGTCTGTAAACTATAGTTTCTTTCGAAAGTTGGCGATCATCATGGGTACATTAATAAAGCACAGTAAATAGGGTTGCCTGGAAGAGATCGCTTGTTAGCGATAAGGCCGCCCGTTGCATACCTTGTAATTTTTATGTATTGTGTTATTTGTGTTTATTTGCAACGAAGTGTGAATTAATGAATAAATAAATAAAATCTTTGTTCGAAATACATAACTATCATTTAATAAAATTTGATGATCTTTACTTGGCCGATCGTCACATCGGATTACGTTAGACACATTTTTCTTTAATATATACTTTTTGTTAATTATATTTGTTAATCTCCATATTATAGTTAGTGTTTTGTGCGTTTTTGTGAACTATTGTGTGTGTGTATGTAACTGAGGCAAGGTATCAGCACCAGTCTAACCTCTCTTTGTTCCCAAACTAATAGAATTTCTCCAAATCCTTACGGCTGACAATATTGTGTACCTTTCTCCTTGGCAAGGAGACATTGTTACGAGGTATGTACACAGGACTTATTATTATAGTATAACATTGTGTATCGATGGCCACCGAATCGTTCTCTGTGGTACAATCTTTTAATTATTATATGAATAAAGTAAGATTGTTACAAAGAGTAAAACGTTGATGTGTTCGAGCCGGTAAAAGTGCCGCATTATTCCAGGGTTTGGGGTTGGTTATCCTACTGTTAAAAAAATCATTACTTAAAATCATTTTTATTGCTTCTCCCTACATAAATTATACATTATTTTATATACCTTTCCTCAGCGTCCAATTGCATGAGCATCTTGCGCAGTGCATCCGTGTTAATTGCATCCCAAGTCATGTCTGCATCCCCCATCATGGGTCTGCCAATCAACGTGTTTTCTCCTTGTTCATCTTCTGAATCCTAATAATGAAAAATGTTTTACAATAAAGTTTTAAATTAAAATTAAGAGTATTTAAATATTTTTAAATAGATTAAAGCAATTGTGTTTACAACAAAAATAGTATTTATTATATTGGCTGCCTGCCGGCGACATCGGACCGCTTGACTTTTTGCTTTTAAAAATATTTTATATAGTCTATTTACACAGATAATTAGTCTTATTCTAGTAGTGATAAAAATTCAAAAAGTGTTACAGTTTGAGTTAATTCAAACGTACAAGAAATACAAATCTTATTCTTGTATATATGAACAACATTGGTCACAATTTGAAGAAAGCTTTTAAAAAACTAGTTTTTTTTATAAATAAATGAAAAACTCGAAGCGTAGCTTTCTGTATTCATAGAGTCTCGAGTTATCAAAACTACCGTATCAAAAATCAAGTAAGTAACCTGTACATAATATAATAAACAATTATATGATTAATATTTACAATAGTTACCAATGGTGCAGTAAGTACAAGCGATGTCATTAAGAAGAAAGTGAGAATTGCAAACAACAAGGCTATGCTGTTGTTGTGAATAGAGAAACCATTCATTTTGATGTTTCTGAAACAAATTTTATAGGGTATCATTACAAAATGATGTTTCTTATAACAAAGAATCTCGGTCACACTCATAATTAAAAATATGAGCCGTCACGGGACGACTGGCAGATGTGAAACATCGAAATTATTCTGTGAAGTACGATTTTGTTTTCCAGATAACGATGACTATCTATTGAACAAACATTTATTTTCATTAAATACAAAAATTTACTACTGCATATAGATTGTATGTATATACCATCATATAGCGTGGCGATGCGTCGCCACGGCATGCGTCGCCACGCCAGAAATCGGTTTTACGTGCGGCTATAGATGTTTCACATCAAAAAAATATAATACAATAAGCCGAAAATATAATACAAACATAACAAGTAAAAACTTAAAACCTAAACCATTTTATAACTACATAATTATAAATAACGCAATTCTTGTGAATTCAGCCAGTATGCAACTAAATACATTTGTCTCACACACAAATTATTTAGGATGCGCAAGACACGCGTAAATGGTGCATCTCTGAGTAGGTTTGTACGCGCCGGAGGCACTGCCAGCAATTGAAATCGTTTACCACGCCGAGTGTGGTTTTTTGGCACTCGCAGCCCCAGTCTCTCCAACAGTTCTGCATTAATAATTTTACCTCTAAGGACCTTAAAAAAATATAATGAGATAGTAAGGACCCTCCTTACCTCTAGCTTGTTATATCCATACCCAAGACAAACAAAGTTGGATACATTACTGGATAAAATGGGTACACTCGATACAACCTCATGTAAATGTATCTCGTAAATTTATTAACATCTCTATTCAAGAACCTAAACAATAAAATTATGAAGTCTACATACTACCATAATAAATTTTGACAGTATTAAAAGCAAAAACTCATCTTAAGTCACGACAGCAGAGCGTTCATTTATAATGTCAATTATTATAGATGGAGCCTTTAAGAAATTATTAGGGCATGTGCCTCACAATTACCTTAATGGGAACTTTTAACATAATTTATTTTAGCGTAAAATGTCGGATCCACCCTACTCCATATTTTGTGTTTAGTAAGGCGTGCCATTATATAATATTAACCAGATTAAATTGTCTTTAATTATGACAATTAGAATATTATCAATACAACTATTTTACCGTGTTAAAGGTCTTATAGTCACACTTGACCGTAGCTTGGGTTAAATTTAGCGCGTCAATCGTATAGCTTATATTATTATTTATTATGCCAATTGTAGTAACTTAATGAATAATTCCGATATAAACTTCTTTGTGTTAGTGGAGTCAAACTATTATGTCATGCTGTTGACATTCAAATGTTGATTGCAATGATTTTTTAACGTGACAACGTCTTATAATTTTATGGAGCTGGCTGCACGCACGAAAAAGCATGACGCATGCGGCGTTACCTCTGTTCCATTTAAGGCTTGAAGTGCAAGCAACAGAGCGGAACGAGTGACAAAGAGGCACAATCGGCTGCGTTCGGCAGCGTTCGTTCGTTAAAAAATTGACATAATTGTATTTATGAGTATGTACAAATTTATGTAACTTGATCAATTCAATTGTGACTTCCAATTATTTCATCTCTATATATATACATACAAAATATCTATTAAACAAATAAAATTAAAATTTTATTTTGAAAAATGAAACCATTCCATCAGTATTTTCTTATAATGTTGTCACGTTCAACTATCGTCAGTAAACTGACTTTACAGAGAACCGTTTTTTTTAAATATACAACAATCTAGTAGCGCTACAGGTCTTTCTGTAGTTAGGCCGCAGACGCGCGTAGATTTCATTCTTTAAAAAAAAATGAGGGATTAATTAAAATTTCTCTGTAAAATATGTCGGTTGAATTATAAATTTTCTTTATGCGCCTGACTCACCGCCAAACCGTGAGGTAATTAGTGAGGCACTTATCAAGATTTCAGTTTTTACCTGGTAGAAAGTAGCTGAAGCTCATGTATTAGCTCAATACAGCGAAAAAGTAGTAATTACCGGATCGAAACTTCTTTTTGTGATTTTTTTAATTATTTTAATATGTGATCCGGACCGATTTCATCTAAACGAACTGGCAAGAATAAGGACAATGTCTTTCGCCTATGCACGTGGAATGTTAAAACTTTAAACAGACCTGGGGCTTTAAAAATCTCATGGTCGAGCGAAACATTCTTCGAAGAATCTTTGGTCCTGTTTGTAAAGACAGTGTTTGGCGTATCCGCTACAATGAAGAACTTTATAACATCCTAGACGACGCCAACATCGTCCAATTCATAAAGTGCAACAGGCTCAAGTGGCTGGGACATGTGCACGGAATGGCGAACGACAGAACCCCAAGGTCCTTACTAAACTCACTACCCGGTGGCAAATGAAAACCCGGTAGACCGAGGCTGCGTTGGTGGGATAGAGTTGTCAAGGACCTCGATACAATAGGGGTTCGCAGATGGACACGGGAAGCACTAGATAGATCGCGATGGTGAAGTATAATTGAGGAGGCTAAGGCCCACAAGGGGCTGTATAACCATTGATGATGATGTATATGTGGTCAAAATCCTTTGATTATTTTTTATACTGCTTGTTATTATTGTACCCTCGTTTAATATCATACTAAATAAAAGAAATAAAAAGAAAATGATATTTTTCTTCCGTTATGAGCAAAACTGAATTAATAATAATCCTATGGGAGTTCCTATCACAAACCGACCCTAGCTACAAACGCTGCCTTGACAAGTAATTGGATACAAATATTATTTACCAATGGTTAACCCGTTTTCATACAGAAGGTTAAATAAGTTATTGAGATATCAATGATATTATTTATCTACTCGCTTCTAAAGGCAGGTAGGTAGGTGGGGTCATTTTCCGCAATTAGACTCAAATTTGATCCGTTTTGCGTAAAGTTGGCTTCTACAGGTAATTGTACATAAGGTTTGGTCAATACAATATATTATTTACTTTATAAACTTTGTCACTTAGTTTTAGAGACATCGTAACAAATTATACTATAATTTATCCTAAAATAGTACAACTTCCACGACTAAGCGTTTTTTGCAGTTTACCACCACTATGTTAAACAAAGTGCCCATTGAAGTATTTCCGAACCAATTCAACTTATGGTCCTTCAGGAAAAGAGCGTACCAATTTTTAAAAGGCCGGCAAAGCATTTGTGAGCCCTCTGGCGTTGAGAGGGGTTAAGGCGTTATCAATGAACATCACTTGAGTCTTGCCGGTTTGCTCGCTGTAGGATTATGACATAGATATACAAACAAAACACACTCATATAAATACACAACATAGCAGTAATCAAAGAGAAAAAATTAAATAAAAGATATAATGAGAGGTATATTATTTTTTTTCTTTTCCCATTCGGTTCGTCTCAAGCATGTATTGCGTGTGTCCTGTGGCTGTAAATGGCCCTTGCTGAGCATTATGCTGAGGAGCAGAGTGTTCCACAGCGCTGGTCATTCTGCCAGAGACCACATCGGCTAGTTTGCGCCTCATTTGCAAAAAAAAAATACTAACACTCAGTAGGAAATAAACAATAATAATATAAGTGAAAGTTAGCAATATCGGTAATAAAGTCTTGTGTAATATGGTGTGAAGTAAATAAAATAAAATTAAAGGTTAAAATAAGAATAATTACTATGCGAAACTTGTTTCAACCTAAGCTCATAATTTAGGTTTTAAGATGTATATTATAGTATATATGGTATCTATTAACTGAAATCAACATTTACGGAATAGACTAAAGTAACATACATCTCTTGCGAACTTCGTAGAATCGCTACAAGCGTAGTGCTACATTTATATTTTGTACGAAAGAAAACCACATGGGAAATAATATAAACATAAGGAAATGCTTGTAATGTTTTTTGTAAGTTTTAAAATATAATTTATTAAATATCAATTATTAAACTTATTACATACAAAATAAATTTTCTTTGAATTTGATCTATTCTTGAAGCGAACTAATGCCAGAATATTTAATACAATTAATTTCCCATTTCTTCCGTTAAAAAAGCTTCACATTATAATATAATGATTAGTTAACATGTATGCCAAATCAAAACTAATTATTTAACACATTATCAAAGTTATAAAGCATATTTTATTTTATAAAAAATATTTTTTTTAGACGAATGCCTATTTATTAGTTTTTATTTATACCTATTACGATTTGTATAAGTAAAAGCATTGTAATATCTGTGAATCCCTTCTATGACTATTTGATGTTCATAATCTTAAATCAGTGTGTAAATGAAAATCGTACGTGAAGACTACATAAGAAGAAAATCTATGGCAGAATACATTCGGACGGAATTTTAAATAATTTTAGATAATCGGCATTCCTTCAGTATACAATTTGATTAATTTGAGTTTCTTGAATCGACTATCATTGGAGCGACAAAGTTTCAATTGGTTTATTACGTAGTATTGTCTTTTATTAACATAACTTTTACACATTTAAAGAAAAACACTTTTTTACGGATTATAGTTATGTATTATTGTATTTAAACTTATAATTATTTACACATAATTTTAAATTTAAACCGACGTTTCGCGTGCTTTTCAGCGTGCGTGGTCACGGTGACCACGCACGTGTAAATAATTATAAGTTTAAATACAATAATACATAACTATAATCCGTAAAAAAGTGTTTTTCTTTAAATGGTTTATTACGTGTTTCATGCAATTTTGACGGCTTAATGGTAAAAATGTTAAGTTGTATATTATGTCACGGGCCTAAGTATGTACATAAGTTAATTATGTATTTAAATATGTTCGACGTCCTGGTGGACAGAAAAACTGTGTCCAATTTGTGTTACCACACACAATATTCCTTCTATTTAAGATTATGTATATATAATAAATACAATAGTTATCGGTTACACTACCTTGGGGCTAAAGAAATTACAATATAGCTGTAGTGAATTAGAAACGACGCCGCATTAATATGCAAGCGCGTTGGTGCTGAACAAATGAACCTTCTGAGGCAATATCTCCGGCCTTGCTAGTTAAACGTCTATCAAGATGCATAAGAAAGGGCTGCCACTCTTAAGATATATTATTAAATTTCGAGTCTCTTTACACTATCTAATATACAATAATCTCTGTTAATAAAAATACATTATTGATATATCTCGACGTTACGAAATTAATTAAGTAGGCATATATAGTATTTATAGATGTCATCATAAAAAAAAATTGAGTTGGCTGCTCTAGGCATTCTTCAAAAATGCCTAAAATGAATTTTCAGGCCTAACAGAGATATTTCACCGTAGCCGTGGAGTAATAATACTGTTGGGAACGTTACCAGGAGAAAATTAAATTACAAACTGATTATGCATTTAAGCTCCCTGTATTTATCACACCTGAAACCATATTATTAAATAATTATAAAAATATCACCAATTCACTAGTACACTTATGAACGTCAGTAAAAATTATTTTAAATTAATTAATTTATTACTTTCACTTCACTTTAAAAAAAAATATAAATGAATCGAAAAAGAAAATAAGTTATGACAGCCCTAACTCAGGTGCATATTACGTTTCAAAGATGTTTTTAAACTGCCATGTACTAACGAGATTTTTAGAAGGATCATTTTCTACCGGGAGGGATTGAAGCTATATTGAATCGTAATAGGATCCTATGCTAATGTGTGTGTCATACCCATTATGTTATTCATACTTTGGTTTATTTTGTCCTTTACTTAAGCCGTTGGATTACAAAGGCCCTCGACGTCGATTTATGAAACTTAATCTCAAATTATTAAATCGATAAATACCCTCCAGACATTTGTTAAAATGTATGTTTCTCCAAGAAACGAATTAATCGAGTATTGAAGAATAAAGATGTTAATATGTTGTGCAATTTATTCTATTAATATCAATAGAATGTCCCTTTCAGTGGTTGTCTGTAAGAGATTGTTCGAAAGCGATAAGGCCCTTGCCCTCCTTTACATGTAATATTAATTGAATTATATTTCTGTACGCAACGAACTATTTCAAAATAAATAAATAAAAAATAATAAAGACTAGAACTATCTGCACGAGATTTTTTTAGATTAACATACCAAAAATAGATATTTCAAAACGCTAAATTCATATAAAGCGAAGCAATCATAGTACAATGGGGTTAATCAAGAATTAGTCGTCTGACACTTGTTGCACGGAATATGAATAAATTACAGAAGCTGGTTTAAGCCGCATTCACTATGAAATGTAGAAACAATTGAATCAGCGATTTTGTATTTTCGCACACGACCATACTGGAAAATCAATTAAGTTGCGTAATATATAAATAAATAAATAAACCGCCTGGGTAATGCATAGGCCATTCGGACGATAGAGTCATTATTTGGCAGAAATAAAAAAGATAAAACATGTGGCGTAAAAATATTTCATTTAAAATTAAATTGCTTAAGTCAAAAAATATATATATAAATAAATTAATAGTTATATTAGACAATAATTTAAAAATCTTTTTATATATTTTATCTAATAATTATTTCCAGCTTTCGACTACCTGGTAACCTAAATGAGCCCTCTAGCATCGAGAGAGTCCATCGGTATCACTTAACATCAGGTGAGCCTCCTGTCCGTTTGCCCCCTGTTCTATAAAAAAAACCCTAACTATTTTAAACTAAATTTATATTACCCGTCATCTAAGTTAAACTAAAGTGTTTCATATTGTACATTTAAAACGTGAAGTGAAGTGTCTAAGCTACTTCAACCTATTATTACGAAAGTTCCCCTATGCTTTAAAGCGCTTGCTCATCATTTTATATTAACCACTTGAAAACTTTATTCTATTCCTCGCTGTCTCGTTACTAATAAATATTACGAGCAATCTTCTACTTACAGTTTTGTCATAAAACATAAATATTGTATTGTATGACGTAAATAAAATACTTAATACAAGACTTTTTCTGTCAAAACGTAGAGGTAAGAAGACCGATCAGTGTTTTCTTATAAGTTTACCCTTACCGACAGCTTGGTATAAGATAACGTAAGAGAAAATTTAAACTTATAAATCAAGTTTTGATGATTTATCCTGATCTTTTGTTTTTTTAAAAGGACGAATTATTTAATGACATAACTAAATGCTGTAGAAATATACAAGTGAAAGAAAAACGTTACTTACACATATAAACGTATAAGAGAGAAAGGTGCAAGTAACTAGAGAAGTAGTTCCTTAGTTACTTGTTCCTTTAAGCTTGTCAGGGATGAAGACATAACTATTTTATGAGGGAAATAACGGGGATTATAGGAGTTTTTATACGGAGTAAACAAAGGTGTAAGTAATAGTTTCAGCCCCTTGCCATTCTTATGGATATCAAACTGTACGACAATGTCTAGGTTTAAGAGAATAAGTACTTTCAAATTAAAAAAAATTATGTGTGTGTACCAGAGTACACAGGTAAGAAGTGAAACTTCTTTACGACATATCATTTTTCTACTATTTGCAACTTCACGAAAATGGAGTAGATATGGCTTAAGCCTTAAGAAAAACTATTTTTTCAGTCATATTTATTAATAATTGCTATTTTTAATAGATTTATATACATTCACTGATACTTACAATCAAAACGTGAGGTTAACCTCAAATAAATATTAAAATCATGCTCATACGTGTTGAATTTATAAAACGAAATGTATAATCACTCTCACTTTTCTTGTAAATTCACTTAAATTTGAACAAGTCTTTTTATTTTATCACTTTCAAATTAATATATTGTTATTCTTATTTCAAACAAAACTTCAAAACTAATATATTGTAGTTATTATTATGATATATTACATTATATTCTTTACGTCACTATACTAAACTTTGATAAAAAAAGCAACATGGCGCGTAACCGAAAAACGTGACGTTTTCTTACAAAATTTCTCCCATACGTCGATAAAGAAGTTTCACTTCAAAAAGCTCTTATACTCGTATAAAGCTTATCGTAACAACCATTCTTGTGCGTCTTTATTTAATTATTTATTAATTAATCAAACGATAGTATTGTCTTTTATTAACATAACTTTTACACATTTAAAGAAAAACACTTTTTTACTGATTATAGTTGTATTTAAACTTATAATTATTTATTTAGTGCGTGACCACGCACGCTGTAAAGCACGCGAAACGTCGGTTTAAATTTAAAATTATGTCTAAATAATTATAAGTTTAAATACAATAATACATAACTATAATCCGTAAAAAAGTGTTTTTCTTTAATCAAACGATACTGATACCGATCCGATAAAAAAGTATAGCTTTTTGTTATTATGAGGGAGAACAATTGTGGTTTAGTGCTAGTTTAAGAGAAGGTTCATACTTTTCGTATTATCATTATTTACAACTAATTTAAAAATAATTTTAATTTTACAAAGCCGAGAGGCAAGGTTGAAACATTACAGTGTAAGCAATTTACCTTCGCATTTGCTTAATAAAATTGGCTTTAAACTCAAGAACTATTTATAAGACTTAAATATGAGGTTTGTTCTGTATTTGAAAGCTTTTTGAACGCGCTTTTCAAACATAATTCCATTATCCATAATTACATATGACGTTCCACTATTTTGAGCTTCTTATACGTTCTAACTGAAAACGGATGTGGGTGGATTTATATGGTTAAATCTAACTACTAAAATTTTAAACATTAAAATTTTAATTTTACAATGTTAAAAAAATACTACCGCGCCGTCGTTAACATGTACTTTTAAATTGAAAATACAAAACATTTTATGCCGACTTAAGTACTCTTAAAAATATGTTTAAATTCATGGGTACTTTATAAATTAACTACCTACTTTTGTACGCAACACATGCAATATGAAACTTTGATGTACGTTTTGAAATCGAATAAGTTTTCGATTTTGTGCTTGACGTGCTCAATGTCCCTACCAAACAAAGCAATTTAGAAGCTTTGTTTAGTTAATATCAATTATTATTTAATCAATATGAAGAATGATATCACGATAATACCGTGGCACTGGCTGTACGCTGGATAAGTTTTTAATAAACCATATTTATAATCCATATAAATAAAATTATTGGATCGCGAAATCGGCTGGTTCAAGTATTTTTTATTCCATGAACTTTGTGAAAGGTTTTTGATGGAGAGAAACATTAGAACAATATAGTATATTAATACTTAAGAGAATAGCCAGATATTCCATATATTCGAATGGAAATACTAAAAAGAGAGGCTATCTAATTTTTATATATCTAATATAAAAAATAATTTGTACGAAAAATCAATGTTAAACCTAACCAAAAAAAAAAGACCTTAAGGGTGCCTCAGTGTAACGTGTGAGATTGAAGAAAAAATAACGATGCACTATTATAGTTCTAAATCTAGCGATAAATAAAAATTTATCTATTTATTATAATTATTCCGCCTGATATATGTAATTTATTCCATGCTAAAAGTCTCTATGAGTCCTACACTAAATTTTTAAGGAAGTATTACAGGCACAAAGTGTCACGCACTTTTCGAATTTTTCAAAAAAATATGTATGAATGCCGTATCTAATTACACGACATTTGCATTTTTTAACACGTAGCTTATGAATATGAACGAAATTTTTCTTTTGTACACAATTTGTATGGCGATATAACATACAAATAATAAAAATTATCAAATTTTGACATTAATGTAGACCGGACACGACGAGTGTAAACAATTATAGTCAATGAATAAAATTAACCTTAATCCATTTTTCTAAAAGCTTATAGGCAACACAAATAAAAAACTTTGTTATGATGAATAATTAAAAACACTGAAGTTTTAAGTACACGTGTGTCATTTTCCCCTACGTTTAAACCTACGTCGGCCTGAGCATATAATACTTTATACGCTTTGTAAATACAATTCATAAAGTGAATTTAATATATAACACTAAAACGAATGTATACGGCTCTTTTAAAAATATCCTCTTATTTAAATATAATTATAGTAACAAGTAAAATTTTTTTTAATTTAAAAATAAAATAATAAATAATTTGGAACCCAATACATTATAGGAAATATAAAAAATTGTTACTAACCTTTCGTAGCAGCAAAGCGAAGTAACAAAGTTGCGAGTCTCGTAGGCTTGTGTCGTAGATGGTTTATGAACGCAAATGAGAGGTGAACTCAGTACGGAGCGGTTTTATAGGGGATAGTGTCTCGCGTAGGTGAGCCTGTAGAAGCGTAGCGCCGTTGCCGCGTAGCGCGTTCCTACCAAACCGCCCGCCCATAAGCACGTTAACTGCTACGATCTAATTAAATTGTTGGAAGCTCTGATTTTATGCAATGTTTGTTTAATTTAAATATAGTTTGAAAGTAAAAGTGTTTTATTAAACGTTTTACTCGGCTTATTGCGTTTTAAAATTAAAAGGTACTTTTACATACTATATAAAATATTGCATATAAAGTTAAAATTATGTAATTATAGTAAATGCTTATTTTTAATTTTTAAGGCGTAATGTGAAAATAGTTCGTTTAGTAACGATGCAAAATGGCAACATAGATAGTTCTCAATCACTTTGTAAACATTGCGAACAAATTAGAATTTTCAGAATTTATTCATATTGCTTTATTAAACATATTAACGAGCATACTACTATAACTCATAGTCGTTCTCCAGTATCACACATTTCTTTGTGATACTAGAGACAACAAAAAAGAGTTTTCCTTTTCGTTGAAAGGAATTATTATAATACTTAAAGAAAAAAAAAAGTAAAACTTTTTTTAAATTGCGTAGTATTATTTTTATTGTTGGTATGAATTATAAATTATATACCAAAATTCTAAGTCACAAGGCATGTGTTCAATGGGATCTCTATCTAATCATTATTTAAACATTAGTTTTGTTAGAGAATACTGATGAGCGTTTCCACACATCTGAAATTACCTTAAGTGATTTTTGTGTTTTACCAAGTGAACAGCTGCTACAATATTATGATATACAAAATTGTTTAAATAATACTCTTATTTATACTACAGAGAATTACAACGTTGAATAAATTATACATATTCATAGCGTATTCAATACTAATATTATAATTCCAAATGTTGTGATTGTGCTAACCATATTTATAGTTTTAGCATCTATAAGTCGCAAATCGAATAGGATAATATAAAACAGCACGTGTTTGCCTTTATTATATGTGATACAACTGAACTTCTCTTTAGACACCTCTTATATATAGTAACAAAATATATAGTGATATAGTTGTATTATATTCCAATGTGAATGTTAGAAGCAAGTAAAATTTCAAGTCTACATCAGTCAGGAAAACGTGGTTTTAAAAAATGTAACCATGGTAACGGGCGTGTTATATTCCTAATTTAAGTGTATAAGTTTTTATAATAAGGACAAATGTCATACATTGAATTTATACTGTTATAAGGTGTATTTATTTTCTGCGTCTTTCATATCCTGGCATCTGTTGTTGAATCGGATATACTTCCGGTCCCACTTGGCAGCTTGTGTATAGCAATGTTGTATTCTTCAAACTTTTTAAAATTGTTTTTTTATTTCCCTGGGGTAGGTTAATCTTTTTATTAAGTTTTTTGTTCAAAATGTTAACCTTATAAAGGATTGAAATGTATTTTATATTCATCATTAATCTTTTATTTGCAGTAAGTAGGCATTCAAGGTGATTTATTGTGTAAACTGTAAACCCATGACAGTAGATAGATAGAAGGTTATGATATGTTAATTTAGTAACGATAACATTAGATTAGCTAATGTTTATTAACCTTTTTAGTACAAAACCAAGCTCAGATTCGGCAGAAAGTTGCGTTAAATCAAATCGTAACAGTGTTATCAGTAACAAAACAGATAGCTGTACAAATGTAGTCAGGGCGATAAATTTATCTAAAAATTTGACAAGATACGATCTAATAACAATTTGGAAAACAAATTGTGGGCATCGATTATGCCTGTGCAAACAGATTTCGATAAAAGCGATATAAACAGTATTATTGCACGGATAACAAAGTTTTCTGTATTATTAAGTAGTTTAATTATTACAATCACTATACGTTATATACTATATATCCAATGGAGTTCTAATATATTGTTGGACCCGCGCGCGTAATACAGATTCATTAAGTATTTTCATTCTTTAGACATTTTAACAGCCGCAACTTTTTCAACGCATATTGAATTCTTTTACTGAAACCTCCCTTACTTTGAAGCAAGTAATTCAAATTTACTAAGTTTGGTAATTTCAATGAAGAGTTTGATCTAGGCACTGTTAAGTGTTAAATCACATCAACAATTTCTTGTTGCTTCTTTGTTATCGCTTATAGAAATGTTATTTTGACGAGTGTAATTTAGGAACCAACATTTGCATTAAAAAAATAATAGTAAATACGATTTTATTTTGTACAATATCTTCATAAGATTTTTTTTTTGAAGCAAAAAATGTCACATATAAATTATCCAGCCCACAGTCCTTCAGTCTTCTAAATATTGATAGCTGTTTCTTTTGATAACTTATTTGATCGCATACATTTATGAATTGGATCCTTTGGTGACCAAACATGATAAATATGTATTAATAATATCTCTATTGAGAAATTGTACGACTAACTCGTTTCGAAACGAAATTTTCAAATTAGAGGAATTGTAAAATAAATCTGATCTTTATTTAAACTGTTGTATAACATGTCTACAAAGAAGATTCGATATCCCTTTGTGTACCACTAGCTTTCTCCCATATTTTGATTACGCAATAATTACTTGCACAGATTGAAATTCCATTGATTCGAACGCTTAACCTAAGGGTTGATAGTCTGGGGCCAGCACCTGGATAACACTTTTTATAAATGTTTTCACGTGTACATTTCATTACTAAAACTGATAATTTAATAGATTCTATGCATAAAGAGAAGCATATAATTGTGTTACAAGAGCGTCCTCATGAATATCTCCCTTTTTTTCCTATTTATTTCTTATACACAGATTTTTAGAGCCTTCCAAACGGAATCAAAAACTAACGGCAAATTATACCTAATACATATAAAAATTTATTGAATTAATAGAATTCCAAAATGTTTATCTGCTCGCGAACACATCACCTATTAGATTACACCTACTACATTAACCAATGAGGCATGAGACAAGATGGTTATCATTAACGTAGCATTTGCAGACACGGCGTGATTCTTATAGCTGTCAGAATTTAATAATGATATATACAATTTAGCAAACTAAAAACAATACTGCAATCATTTTTTTACACAACTACTGGCTGTATTATTTGAAAACAGAATTAATAAACAATCAAAATCTATTAAATTATGAAAGCCTTGTATATTCTCAAGTAAAATTTAATACTAACAGTTACATACAGCTACCGCAATAATTTATAATGGATGCTTGAGTGCTTTTAAAGGGTGGCTATAAAACAGAATGCATACATACAATATACGATTATTTACCATACAAGGTTTTATAAAGTTGTTGATTTAATAATTGATTCTTCACTTTTAGTTTTTTCAATAGATTTTATTTTTAAAATAGGGTTTAAATGACACAAATCCTTCATATACATATATTCCTTTTTTAATCAAAATTCGTATTTAGATGTCTTTATTTATATTTTAACAGTAATATATATGAGCCGTTAATCTTCTGACGTTCATAAGTGTACATTGTGTTACGTAAATAAAAGAAATGGTTTTGATTTGTTTTGACGTAGTGGCTACTAACAACTAACATATCTGAGGTTGTAAGTTTGATCCCTGGCTGTGCACCAATCAACTTTCTTTCTATGTGCGCTTTTCACATTGAGGAGTAAACATCGTGAGGAAACCGGCTTGCTTTAGACCCATAACACGGAGTGTGTCAATGCACAGGAGATTGATCACCTACTAAATTGACCAATGATCATGAAACAGGTACAAACATCTGAACCCCGGACTTTACAAGGTTGTAAGGTCACTGATTTATTTATTTTTTATTTAGTTACATTTAGGTTTTTTTTTTCTTATCAATACCCATTAAGACCGCCTCGGGTGCTTCCTGCACAGCTCTTTGAAGGCCTCCGTGGCACCAGCATTCTGCCGGGGCATGGTTATGAAAATAATATAATTCAACTATTTTTGTACTAGAAAAGCATTATATTTGACCTACTTTCATATTAATTATTTTATAACCGTAAAATTTAATGAGAGGAGGACATAAAGTCTTACGGCTATCAATTTTATAATTACGCAGTCATATATAACTCACAGCCATGATTGAGTCCATTACAATCCACTTTATTATTTACGACTAGTAAAAACGATTTCCACATAAGTTCATTGCTTTTCAGCGGGGCGTCTAGAATGTTCTACTTGGCGCCGAATTTTTTTATTTAGCTTAAGTGTTTATTGATAAAATATGCCTTTTAGCTATTATAATACATAGTTTACCGTACTCTGTATGTAAATCATATCCTTGAAATTAAGTACAGTTTAATCATAACCTAATTGAGTTTATAAATCACAGTTAACATGATTTAAACAGTCATCATATATAGTGCATTAGTTTAAAAATAATAATACGTTAGGAAAATGTATTTGTCCCGGGTCTGATATCTCCCTAGATGTTTATGTGACGGTGCAGGGAAATAAAATTGCTGCAGTGAAAACATATATGTTTACACACGTGTTACGAATACAACTATAATAGGGTCAGATATTTTTTGTATATGCTGACAGTCGTACTTTATAATTTTTATTAATTTTGTTTGATCTATAACGTATCGCTAGCAACTTTATAGGGTACTAGTGACCCGCCCCAGCTTCGAACGGGTGCAATGCTGATGAAAAGCAGGTTTTTATTATGTATTGTTATTTCCGTCGCTGGTAAGCTCCGATAATATACGCGTTCGATCGCAGCTAAATAAGCTGTAATGGGCTGTATAGATCTATATTAAATGAACAATGTATTCAAGGTATTTAATTGGTTAAGGATTAATGCTGTATTGGTTAAAATCGCTTGGAAAATTAGCCATTATTTGTCGTAAAAAGTAAATGACAAAAAAAGTTATTGTGGGTTATCCATAAGAAATAGACATATACCATCACGGACTTTTCTGTAGACCTTTTCAATGTGTACAATACTTAGTACATTATTTTGATAAAACTCGTAGGGTTCAGCCTACGTTTGCAATGTAAGCAGAAAAAATTTAATTATTTACGACATCACATTAGAAACCTCAAAAATAACAGTACTTCTCCTCTATTAAATGGATGTCATTATACATATAAACCTTTCTCTTGAATCACTCTATCTATTTAAAAAAACCGCATCAAAATCCGTTGCGTAGTTTCAAAGATTTAAGCATACAAAGGGACATAGGGACAGAGAAAGCGACTTTGTTTTATACTATGTTATAGGGTAAGTGTGTAGGTTATTAAAAACCTAATTAACTATCAAATACAAAAAAGTTTACACAGCGTTACAAGTTAAAATACTGGTAATTAAAAAGTTCTATTAAATATCACGTTGTAAGAGACGAGTTCAAAACCTATGTTTATTTTACACAAAAGCTGTTTTGTTCATTTATGCTATCTCATTAAATTTTAAACTAATAATTTACTTTAAACATACAATTTAATATTAATATAATAACCTTATTAAATATGTAGATGTAGATAAGGTAACAAAATAATTTAAGTATTAAGTATATGTTGGATAATTGTAACCTAACTTACATGTGTACAAATCTACAAAGAAAACAATTAACATAAAGGACGATGAACACAGATATAAAATAATACATCTACATATTCAATATAACTATATAATATATATTTTCCGTAATCTAAATCAAATTCTGTGTAAAGTTCGTATTATCTAGTAAATCTAGGCGCACAAATATTATTATAATTGATCATTTCAACAACATTTTCCTGTGTAAAATGATCAATTATAATAATATTAATATTTGTGTAGATTTCGTAGGCAGTAATAACAAGCTTCACAGGTTGGTAAACTTAAAATCAACTTCACCAGTATGTCTTTAATTTAAATATGATGTTTAAACATAAATTATTGCAATACAATTTGCGTGTATTCTTGGATATTGGCTTATTTAAACCGAAAGGCTTCCAATAAATAAGAGCAGACTCATCTCTTGGGAGTTAAAGCAATTAAGAAATTTCGATCGATATTTGATATATTCGACAAACATTGTAACTGAATTTGAAATTAACAGCCATGAACCAATATAAGTTTAGATAATTTACCTCCCTGCGGTAATCAATGTGTTGATGTCAATTAGAAATTAAACAAGAATAAACACTGACAAACATATTATACAAATAATATTATAACATTGATATTGAGCAATTATTTTTATAATATTAGTTAAACACTGGCAACGCACGATTGGCGCTTTGTCATGACCTGGTTTATAAAGGTAAACGAATATCATGTCTTCCACATAAAAATCAACACTTCAGATGACTCAGAGATTTTGTCTAAAATCAGGGCGTACTTAAACCCTAAAAGTTCCCGATATAACGAATCTTTAATGCTGTTTCAAATCATTAAATTAACGATTATTTATACATTAACTGTTTAAAGGATTAACAATTAAGTAATAATACATAAAGAGATATACACACACACACAGAAATATACACACATACACACTCACACAAAAGCCATGATAATATTCGGATTGTGTTAAACGAAACTTAATAATAAGCCAACCTTTTCAACGGATATAAGACGAAAATAGACGTTGCAATATTCCAACAGGTTGTTATAACGAGCCACTCTTACGCTCTATTCACAAAGTATACAATTCTACGATATATTGAAGTGATTATTAAAAATGCAAATCTTTATTTCTTGTGTGATACGAACAATTAATACCAGTTAAGTTCCTCATGTGGTGGACTAACCGACTTTTGGAATTTTTAAAGGAATTAACTATTAAATTTGTTTTGGAAGAGCTACTAGCCCTGACATAGGTAATTTTTACTTAATAGGCTTCCCAAATCGTAATAACGCATTTATTTGTTGGATATAACATTTTATTAAAACAAACAACTTGTAATTTCCTTTAAAAAATCACTGGCGCTGCAACCTTTTTTAGGTAACCTCGGATTTCTGTATCTGTTTTATGATCATTTGTTAATCTAATAGGTAATTAGGTGATTAGCATTCTGTGCCTGACGCACGCCATGTTTTAGGTCTAAGGCAATCCGGTTTCCTTAGGTTGTTTTCCTTCACCGTTTCAGCACACCAGCACATAGAAAGATAGTCCACAGCCTGCGATCGAACCTGCGACCTTAGGGAAGAGAGTCGCACGCTGAAGTCATAAAGAGATTTTTATTTGATGCACGTGAATATTCTAATTCTATAAAATTCTGAGGTACCTTTAGGTAGGTTATTGTTATTGTAGATCTGTTTGCGTCCTAATTCTTGACATTTATTGTTTGCCGGCAATCGAACTTGCGACCACCAGGTTTTACATATACGTTATCAACTAAGCCATGAACGTGGCACACCTCAAAATTCTTGCAGTAAAGTACAGTTTTGGTTTCTCTGTAGAAACCAACCACTTTACCCATAAACGGCTCATAAGCAATATTTGAATATATTTTTCACTCATAAACCGAATTCAGCGTTGAAAATCAATCTGGGAACCTAAAGATAGATAAGACGTCGGATGCTTTTTGGTCAAATTTGTAGACTACAGTTTTGAATAAAATAACCTTTTTTGGTTATTTTTTAATGAACGTGACTTTTTTTATAAAAAAAAATTGCTAACGCTCGGGATACTGTAACATCGGTAAAATAACCACAAAATACTTTTTTTAAAGTGATAAGCACTTATAGGCGAACATAACACACGAAGAGATCATACAAATATTAAACAAAAAAATAATTAATCCATTTTATCCTTAAATGGATGTGTAACACAGAGAGAGAGAGAGCAAAAAAAATTAAAAAATATCGGATACAAAAACTGTTTTCTTTTTTTTTGTTTGTAGGTTAAGGCGGCTCAGCTAAAAGGTGTTTAAAACTTCTAATACGAAAAATACATTTATATTATGAAATTTCTAGTGCATACATTTTTAAGGTTTTGCCTCAAATATACAATATCATTTATTAGTTTAATTATCGAGGTTAAAGGACGTCGCGTAGATCGTATAGCATAATCAACTCACTGATCAAGTTACGGAATCACCTTAACGCTGTGGAAAATGTTATTTTATTTTCTACCGTCGAACTTAATGTGTTTAATCGCAGCGGTTTAATGTTTTTATATTTATTACACTTAAGAATGTAAGTTTAAAAGATTTTATTTAAGATAGCTGGTTAAAGTCCCTTACGCGTTATGTCAAACTAAAGCTTCTCGTATTACTTTAGTGTAGAGGAATAGGTACTCAGACAACCCCAGTTCTTGCAAGTAAAAAATAAAGATCCAGTTATCACTTCAAAGTGTTTTTGGTTATTTTATCGTAATTCTCAGAGGCATTATTGAACAAAAAATTATTCTAATTCTCTTGAATAAGTCTATAAATATTATCTTTTTGTAAAACATGAATCCTAATTTGAAAAATTAAAACTCTATCACAATGTAATTACAATTAAGACTGACACAAAGACAAAATGAATCGTTTAAACAGCGTTACAAACTTATATAATATTTACGACAAAAAGTTATTAAGTTTCATTAATATATTTAATCATTGTTAAATAACAGACTATTTTAATAAGTGTAATTTTCTCACTAGCAAAGCGTAAAGTTACACTAGAAGAACTGAAGTAATATTTCAAAGGCCTGCAGAGTGTCCCGCTAATGACGTGGTAATAAAGTAAACTTTGTTATGTATATTTAAGTACTGTATTGTGACACTGTTGTTATGTGAAAAAAACTTTATGAATTTAGAGTAATAAACACTTACTAGACTATACTAAAACTCAAACAGTTTCTCAAGGACTGTAGTTAAGCTTAATTCAAAGGATAAATTACTTTACATTTATTCAATTATATAAATAACCTTAAGGATCCCAATGCTGCTTCCCACATTAGTAATTGTTATTTTAGGATTGTCTTAATGTAACCAAAAGGTTAATCTACAAGTTTTTATAAAAGATTACAGCTTGGACATACAAAGCTCAGTAAATTTAAATTTAAAAGTGTACTGGGTTACGACATCAAATTTGTAAAAGTTTTCTTTTCAATTCAAATCCAAATATCAATTATTCATATTGGTAAAAATGTACATAGCATATCCGCATAGAGCGAACGGAAAGAACTGGCTAAACCCTTGGCCACTCCTTTTAACCTCATAGTTTTAGTAAATAAAAAAAAAACATACGCAAGTCTATCAGCATTAGACATAGCTACTTTTTCCTTTTAGTGTTTGAGTTACACCAATGAAAACCGAAATAGGCTGTATTACATGGCGGTTTTAGGGCGACTGACCTGATCCACGTGTCAAATAGAATAACGAAATAATAATACGTAAACATAATTACAATTGGAATTACGAAATTTCTATACAGACATAATAACACATCATGTTCTCAATAATTTTGCGCTGAACGAAAGTTAATTGCCGGAACTGAAGCCTATTTCCTCGCTAAAGACAAATCGTACTTTAAAATGGTATAGAAAAATTATCTGACCACTATAATCGTGGTATGTCTCTCGAAAACTCTGAACAATAAATTCTATTAATAAAAGTGATGGTTTATGTTAGATTATGAACTTTCAACCCACTTCTTCACACGATCAGGCACCAGTACCACACATATGTACCACCAGTACGGCTAGCCATCAACTACTAACCGTATTGCTGTAAATTATATACCATTTTGTGGTCCAAATAAATAAATAAAAAATAAAAAATAAAAATAAACCATTGAAAGAAATACAAACGTTACAATATTATATATAACCTTAATATAATATCTAAACTTATTAATTAGTGTTTAGAAATAGTATAAAGGAAAATGATTTTCGTTTTTTGGTAATGTTAATTTCACATTGTGGTTCAAATTACTTAGTTTACTTAGTTTAGCATAATGCCTTTCAAAAGTTTCAGGGTCCTATTATGACTATCAAATTTCTTAAGACTTTAATGATAAATTGAGGCTAAGTAGATTAATAAACGATATTTCTGTAAATTTCGTATATGTATCGAAATAATTACGGAATTCCAGTTTTGTTTTAACTTTTCTCACTACAATTAATTAAATGAGGTGATGGACAAACTACAGCTATATTACTTATGAAATTATATAAATGCACACATTTAACATCCATCCTCTATAAACATAATAATTATCCTTACAAGTTTTTTTTTTTAACAGTAGTGGCTAATAATCTGTACTTTGCATACGTCGTACACCGGCGGCGCAAGGCTGGAGTGAGTGCTGCCAGCTTTTAACGATGAGCTATTTCTTTAAAATAACCAATGAAACATGTAATTTCCATTTGTGATGCTGATGAGGTGATGATTGATTTAATCCCGATGATGATTTTATCCTGTTGTGTGATATATTAACAAAATGTAATTTGAGTTTCTTAGTAATAAATAATTTCTGGAACAAATAACTGATTGTGATAATATTTCCATCTCCATAATCTTAGTAATATAAACATAGTTGTTTTTGCACTAAGACTAATAATACCTAGTTTTGAATATAGAATTTTAAAATAGGTTTAAATTCAACCATATTAAATCTCAGGGACTCCTGCCCACGTTATTGTATTTTTATTCAACGCATTGTTGCATAAAATTACTCTTGTGTGAAATGCATTTTGTCACTAAGTACCTATTAGATGTCCCTGACATTATACAGGTTTATTTTCTTTATAAGAATCAAGTTTTCTATTCTTGTCCAACCCAATCCCGATCTGTAATTTTTACACAAATAGTGTTCATAATATTAAAGTACGTAATATTAAAATGAAGTGGAGGTACCATATTTAAACTTAAATTTTCCTTTTTGCAAACAGCCGTTCAAGCTAGAGGAGAGAATTAATACAGGAATCCCAGCTTAAAAAGTAGGTATGTTTTAATTCCTAGAGACCTAATGCTTAGCTTAAAATAATTTTTATTTTAGAGCATAATATTTCATTCGAAACTTCGCAATGTCATGGGACGTAGCTTCCGGAGAATAGTAGTAATTATAGTTTTTAATGGAAAATAAAAACCATAATTACCTACTAGTATTATCTCTCTCTATTAATAACATATATTGAGTTTTGTTAATTTTAATTTAAAAATGGTAAATTCTTCGATATTTTCTTTGAGTCTTTCGTTTCTGGATATGAACGCGATAAAACTACTTCTTACCAATAAAATACAATTAAAATTAAAATCTTCAAAACATACAGACAGGGAATATCACAGATTTTTCAATTCAAACCGATATAGACGGTATAAGGAAGTTTCATGTCACAATAACTGAGATATTTCTTTACGATACGAATAAATGCGGCCACTAGTGAATAGAGGCATAAAATCAATGATCTAGAATCTAGATACAAGATGTAAAGATTTGCAGTGAGATTATGATTGAGGAAATAAAATACATTGCAGGCAGGAAACATTGTATTAATATATAATTAAAAACCATTGTGTCATTGATAATTTGGACTGTAAATGTCAATTTATAAATGAAATACTCTATGGGTCTTCAAACAATTAATGTAGTATAGATTATACGTTATATATTTATATCACCTTTCTTGGTAATAATTGTGATTGCTAAAATAAAATAAATATACAAAATAAAAACATATTTATTGTGTATATTTCTTATATTTTATGTAACAAATATACATAACTCCATTACTACATAATATAAATAATTCATATTTATATCGTGTGTTAAATTTGAAAATAAGTTACATGGCATTAAACAGCAAGAATATACTCTTTAACCTCATATTTTTATTACCATTTATTCTCTTCCGTTCTACGCCCTTGATTTGAGAACTGGGTGTAAATGTAAAATTAAAAGCATTCAATGTATATCTCTTTTTTGACGTTCATAAGTGTACATTATGTTACCTACATGAATAAATGATTTTTGAATTTGAATTCATACTAGCGACATCTTTTTTTACATGACTTTGTAACGACATCTATCGAAGGGAATTTCAACCGTTATGCTAGCAAAACAAACAGGAGTTAATATAATAAGTGTTATTTATGCCTAGATGGAGTTAACTGTCCAGCAACCTTTGTGAAATTTCTTGGTCTACTTTATCAGTAATTATTTTACGTCATGGGCATACATGTTACAGGCATACAGGAATTTTAAAAATGGTCAACATAGATCGGTTTTCTGCTCCTTTAAAATTCTTTTCGTAATTATCATTTATGAATACACTATGCACTCTAAATTGCTGTATTTACTCATACTCGTTGTCATACTCGTTAAAAAAACTATTATTTGTAAAACAATGCGACGACATTTTTATAATTATAACTTGTAAAAAAATTTATACACCGATATTTGTGATGTTTCATGCTTTTTCTTGATAAACTTATTAACTTTTTACCTAAATGTTCATTAGCTGTATTTTCCAATCAAATTAAACAATTCTATCACCACCTATGTTTTTCTTGACAACGTTACAATAAGCATGTGGGCATTGCCGAGCTTCGAAATTAGACTAAACCATACTGTTCAATTAAAATATCAATCAAATTTATTTAGAATTGGTAAATAATTAATAATCCTTCAATTTGCTATAATTCCGTATTCTGATTACTCTGAATTGGATCTACAATCTTTGTCTCTTAAATTCGATCAAAACTTTATTAAGACTTTCAAGTTTATTTCAATTAAAAGATAAGACGGTGTAAATATATATATCTTTGTTAAATTGCATCCTATTAAATTACTTAAAATTTCAAAGGTTTTAAATAAAATAAGGATAGATACACGATTATTATTTTATTTTAAATGATATTTTTTTAAAGTTAAACGAAGGCTGCTTCAGTTTCTTATGTAAAAATAGTAAGTAGTAGTTAATATAATAGCAAATGTAGGTATTATATATCTAAAACTAAATATATTTTTCAAAATAAGTTATCATAATTAATATAAAAAATATTAAGCTTCACGCAACAGCTTCTTTTTAATTTTAACATAAAAACTAAAAATTTAATAAAAACAAACACCATCCACATTTTTGTTGCATTTTCGTAATCTTGAAAAATGTTAACTGATTAAACAATCAAATTTTTTTGCATATGCTCGTATTCATATAGTAACAAGGAAACCAAATTCTCGGTAATGTGTGTAAATATTTTTTCTACATATTGGCTTTGTCACTTTACCATACATATTACAATAATTCTAACTCTTTGATGTAAAATCACATGATTTGATAGTATCAACTACTTTTAGTGCAACACAAAGCCTTATCCATTTCATCTTTTAAATCTACATAGATACAATACAATTTGTTAACCAAATTAAACCGTAGTACAAACTCGTACTCGAAAATGAGCGCATTACACTGAACTATCGTAAATAGCTATTATAAAAATATTTTATTAGACGTAATAATTAATTATTAATGTAAATGATATTCATGATGTGGTATTGAAGATGATACGTATAATTACTGTTAGAAGCAAGTTATTGCGTTAAAATAACATCTGAGGACTCGCCCGCGGTTGTTGCCTTGGCCTCGGCGCTGAAGACCGGTCTGAAAACATTAAAATAAATAAAATACGTTTATTTTGGAACGTAAGATCATCTAGGTGTCACTGAGTCCACGTCAATCAATTCGAATCTGTAGGCATCCCTATTCATCGGCAAAGAAGACAGAGGGGTGTAGGCCGAGAGAAAAAGCCGGCGTAAAAAACTCTCGGTACTCTTTTAAAAAAGCAAATCATCAAACAATATTTAAAACAAAAATATCAAATTAATTAGAAGGAGCCTGCCCAGCACTGGTCCCAGACCCCTTTTTAAACTAGATAATCGCTAACTTTATAGTAAGCCTTTTTACACAGCTTTTCTTTAATACATTTCTTAAATTTATTAAAAGGCAGAGATAAAAGAGCCTCTGGGATTTTATTAAAGTAGAGTATCCCTTTTCCCAAAAAAGAATTACTAACTTTACATAGTCTAGTACGGGGAAATTGCAGCCTGCGTTTGTTCCGAGTATTGACATTGTGCGTATGTTCTAATCTAGTATACTTATCACTATTTTTGTATACAAACATAATATTTTCATAAATATATTGCGAGGGAAAGGTAAGTACATTAATTTCCTTGAATTTATCTCTCAGAGATTCCCTAAATTTTACATTATAGATTGCACGAAAAGCTCTCTTCTGCAGAATGAAAATAGATTCGACATCAGCAGCATGACCCCATAACAATAAGCTATAAGTCATTAAGCTGTGAAAGTAATTAATATGTAATTTGAATTTAATAAAAGGATTGTACTTTATTCATATTGATGGATAATTTATTTGGTGGTATGAGTATTATCTCGTCCGTTTAGCAAGATTTACTTTTGTCGTTTGTGTACAGGTTTTGGGTTCTATTTTTATTAAATTATATTTTATTAACGTATACGTAGAAAAAAATTGGTTAACCCTTAAGTTTAGGTTGTAAGAACCTTTCGCTTTTTTATATAATGTAAAGGTTTTTAAAATATAATTATTAAATAATATTATAATAATTTAAAAAATATTTAATAATAATATAATAATTAAATTAATTATTATTAAATAATTATATTTTAAAAACCTTAATTTCTTTATTTAGAAATTATTCAGAACATGCAAATTTCAATAACATTTAATACAAAATTGACATAATAACCTCAAGTGATTTTCGTGGTCATGGCCAACAGTCAAATTATTATGATTAAAATATTACCATATCGTTTGCATCATAATGTGCCAATCTCAGTGGTGCCGTTCGTGGTCCATCGCGCTCAGGATCAAATCGTGACGTAGGAGTTTCCCTTAGTGCCTTCTGCAATGCTACCAGAAGCCTGTCGAGTACTAATGCCGCCCTCTTCTGTGGAACTATGTAGTTCTGAAAATTAATATATGTATACGTATTCATACGAACCCTCTTGTAATCAAAATATATATTCGAGCAAAAGATACATTAAAATAAAATCAATACATTTATTCTAAAGTTAGGTACTAACTGACGTTAGATCATTACGGTAGGTGTTAATTTTAAACATTTTGCGTTATTGTCCCGAAATTTACTCCGTTAATTTCCCAAAAATAGCAAACTGTATTACATTTAATTTAATTGTTAAGACTAACAAGCTTGTTATATAATATTCTCCTATGACAATAAATCCTTAAACTTAGTACGTAATTAATCTTCCCACAGAGTGACTTCAAACATTTATTCTCAAAATATGACCTTAATAGGTTAAGAAGGCGTGAAGTATTGTTAAACTTTGCGCCAGCATGCCTCGATTGGTTAGTAGATGACAAGTCAATACTTTAATGAGCTGTTCCAATTGTAAATAATAATTATTGTTCTGAGTAGTTAGGCACAGACAGCTTACAGTCAAGTACGTTTTTATGGCCAAAAACAATAACAGCTTGATAATTTTATCTGAAAAACCTTGAAAAATTCTAGGAAGAATTATTAAGCCTAAATATGAAGTTAAAACCACATTAGGTGCACATAACACTCGCTCGTACGGTGATGAAAAACAACATAAGGAAACTTTAGATTAGCTTTAGATTCAATTCATTTAGGTGGAGAAGGCTGATCACATATTTTAAAACAAATGATGACGAAACAAACACAGATCTAGACCAAGAGTCATAACGCCACAGATTCAATATCCCGTGGGTATTACGATTAATCAAATTTTATGAATTATCTAAAAATTTAAAGACTTTTTAATATCTTTCAATTTGCATAAGATGACCAAAGTTTTGTACTTAACGACTTCCTATAAACCACTTGCTTTTTAATGAAAATTTACAATGATTCGGCATATATTTTATTATTTGATATTTAAATTTTGACCTTTGTGACCAAGAATTACTTATTTACTTCAATACCACTAAAATAGTATTATAGTTATGACGGGAATAATGTTAATAATAAGAAGGTAATATTTACATGCAGTAAGAACTACAATGTTAAGGTGGTTTTGTAAATAAAGAATTAGTAAAATTATCCTATACCTCTTGTAAATTTCTAGGATCTACTGTTAAAGGATAATCTTCATCGACCAAGACTGCTGCAGGTAGAGCTGAGACGAGTGTGATACACAGTGATACGATTAGCGGTAGTAACATCATCTTGATAACATTACCCAATGCCTGAAAATATACATTTAACGATATGAAGGGTGGTATAATAATTAAAATGTAGACTTTAAGTTTCTTTTTGTGAAGCGATATAGAACCTATTGAGGGAAATATTTTTTTTACTAACCAAATAACATTAATATATAAAAACAACTGATTAGCTCGAGGCTCGAGGCTCGAAATTACCACCTCATCATAAATATAATCCTTACATTTGGAGGAAATAGAAAGTAGATTTTTTTTAAATAGAATATATTACATGAATGTAAGTACCATTACTATCTATACTCTTTTGCCGTAAGGATCATTGATCCCTTTTCCTTTACTAAAAAAAAACATTCAGTCAAGACAATAAAATCTTTGAAGGTTACAACTACCTCATCAGAGTTTAATAAAACCTTGCAAGAAGTTGTCTTAAAAATGGTAATTAGTTGCAGTAAGGTCTGGGGAGTACGGTGGATGTCTTAAACATTCTATTTGAAGCCTCCTCTAATTTTTTAGCAGGTCTAGCGTTGCCGTGAAGCAACAGTGGTCCAGCGATTGACCAGCATTGGTTGTTTGGCAGCTAGCTATTCCAACTACAAAAAATAATTAGCAGTTGATGACAATAGACATCTGCCGTAATCGTCCGGCCAGATTTATGAAAGTTATAGTGAACGACCCCGGCACTAGTTCATGAAACGCTCACAAGTAACTTTTTTGGAGTAAATTTTCGCTTGGTGCAAGATTTGCCTGGTTTGGCTACAGGATCCACTCTTCATATCAAGTTTAAAATTCGATATAAATCCCTTCATTATTGTGCTTGTTGCATTAACTCAACCGTAATTCTGCTTCACTCAATTCGAGAGGTACCAACATATCAAGCTTTTCCACCTTTGAGATTCCCTTCAAGTCGCTTAATACAGTTTTACACTAACTGAATACAGTTTTACTTAACTGTTGTATTCAACTTTATTCTCCGGCCGTCCACTGGGCTTGTTCTGCAGGTAGATATTTCCAGGTACCAGGAACCGAAAACGCACTGTGCTCTTTTACACATCATTTATCATATGAGCTGTTTCTGCAGCGCTGGTGCCACGGTGAAACTTGCTGTCGTAATGAATCATTTTTTTTGTTTTCAAAAAACAGATGCACAAGTAAATAGCTGTAAAGAAATATTTGTGGGTACTAACCATTAATTGGAGTTAAAGTATCTTTGCCACTACTACGGAAACGGGGCTTACATAAATTATTATATTATGGCAACATAGAGCGTAATTAATACTTCGCCTCGATAATAGAATGAAAAATTTTATTTTATATGCAAGGTTTAGGTAAATACTTTTACTTTAGTGTCGACCTTGTGACTTAGTCATTATTAAGTGAAAATAAACTTCAAATAATAAAGACGAAATGTGAGAAATAGGTAATTTAAAAGATTTATAGCAAAAACCTGAGAATCGAGGTCGCATCCTCATTGTATCACGTTATAACGAAGTCGTTTGTTCATATTCATCAATAATTCTCCAAGTCCCTGCTGTCTAGCGAAATTTCGATATTTTATTTATTAGAATTTTTGGTACGTATTTGGGTTAATCGCTCATGACTATGCTTTTAATAATATGCCTTTTGAATGGAAATAAAAATAAAGCTAAGTTTTAGAATTTATTAGACCTATTATTTCTAATGCGTGAGCGATTCGGGTAAGTAATTAATTTTCATAAAACTTAATAAATACCAGTGAGTTAATGATTTATATTATTATTATATCGCCTTGTGTACGACAAGACAGTCGAAGAGACACCAACGAATTCTGTCGTTCAAGTAGCGTCAATATTATATAATATGCCTTATACACAAACAAAACAGATTAGATATTTTCTATAGTAAAAAAAAATTAGCCTTATTTTTAAATTAACGATCAAAAGAATGATTATCATGATTAATTGAATATCCTTTCTTTATGCGCAACTGGGGGCCAGTTATGAATGAAGATAAACATTGTAAGAACACTATTTGTGACCCGAGTCACTTATTTGATAAAAGAAAATAAAGAAGTGGAACCCAAGGCCATGACCCATTGCAAAAATGTCTCTATTTTTAAAATAGAGTTGGCATTCTTTTTCTTATTATGCTTTATCTACTGAAATGGTGCAGATATGAACCGGAGTAAATAATCCGCCAAACATCTCAAGCATTGACAGGGGTCTTACGATAGTCTTTTGAAAGATAAAGGACAAATGGCACACTTATTTACGATTGTGGATAAACTTGTTTATTGCTTGCCCACTTTACTGACCAACTTGATATCTTTTCATGGTTGAGTGCATTTTAAATAATTATTTACCATCGCTTTATGGCTCAAAGGCGATTTCGTTAAATATTAGAGTTTTCACTAATACGATAAAGAAATGTATTGTTCTCAAAAATCTACAATTATTTTACGTGTTTACTTTTAAGACATTTCATTTAACACAAATAAAGGCAATTTGACTGGCATTATCTTTTTAAGATGTTTTTCCAAATATTTCACAGCAGTCGTAGTGATGTCGTTAAGAAACTAAGTATACACTATACATTTTGTTATGTATATTTATGAAACTTGGAATAAAATAAAAAAGCGATTTTAAAGTTAACGCGGCTACTTGTCGAGACTTCTCATTGTTAGTGAAGGACGACCATCAAACATCAGGTTATAGAACCATCAACATATACGAATATGTACACACCAGAAAATGTTAAAAAAAGCTAACGTCTACGAGAGGGTATTCGAAGTAAAAGTTTTGGCAAAATACATACTTAGGCCCATTGGTCCTAAGTAGTGGTAGTGGTTGAGAGACACAAAATTAAAAGCTCTAAATTGTGTTGAATTTTGGTTATGACATAAATTGTTTCACATTAGTGTATTTGCATCAAAATGAGGGCCAGTGATTATGGAAGAAAATTAAAAAATATCTGGAAAGTCCATTATGCTTGAACCACATGAGTAGAATTATTGTTAAAATAAACAGGTAATATTAGCATTAATTCATAATCCATATTTATTAAGCTGATATTATTTCTAATTATAAAAATTATAGCATAGAAACCGTATAGTTGCTACGAAGGCGTAGAATATGGTTCGTATATCACACTATTATAAGAAAATGTACGTTTAAAGATATATATTTTTAACTGTTAATTAAACTACAATAATTTATTAAAAACTATATACAAGTAGAATAGCGGATAATAATATGTGGCTGCTTCCTGTTAAATCAGCAATCATTTACGTAATAGGAAAATTTATAACAATAAATTAAGTAAAGCAGTATATATAATAATAAAGGAAATTAATAAAATATATTAATTCAATCGTGTGTCAAAGTTCTCCTGATGCCCCGGGAATTCCTCGCTATGATGCGATACGCTTTGTGCGTGGTCACCATCACTTTGTTGAATAATATGCTATTTATGAAAAATAAACTAGGCTTTTGCAAAAAAGCGACATTTATATTTTTTCTAATTTAATAAATGTTACAAAGAGGTTTTATTACTTTGGTTATGAATTAACAATATTACTTGCAGCTTCATCATAATCAACATTACGTTCTAAATTAAAATTTTGAAATTCATAAAAGAAAAATAATGATTATTGTAAAGTTTGTAACGATTTTGAATGATTAGTAAAAATTTTAAACTTTTTGGATATTTTCTGCGAAATAAATAACTTAATAAATAAAATAATAATGCCACTTTGATATGACTACATTTATTTATTTACACATTGTTACATTTATAAAAAAAAAATAACATAATACCTAAAAATTATGCGGGAAGTAACGGGCGGAAACAAAAATAAAAAATAAAAAAAGAAATATAATGGGTAAAATCATATAACAAAGTTTAGAATCACCAACCTTAAATAATAAGGCTAAGGTTCAAAAAGCTAATCTCAAGGATTAATGAAATGCGTTGCAACACGAAATACATAATAAGAAACACAAGAACTTTTAAGAAAGGTTAAGAAATATTTTTGTAGAATAGTTTTTCAAGATGCTAGGGAGGTAATCAATTGTAAGGAGTCGTGCAGCATATTCCACAGTTTTATGGCGGAGATCCTAAACGAATTGCCTATGAAAGATGTTCTGTGAGATGGAATTGCCCAAAAGCACCTATTAGAGGAGCGTAACATGTAGTTATAAGGACGCTGTAAGAGCCTGAAAAAATATTGCCTTACCTAATCCTCGGAGGCTAATTGTAACTCGTGTCTAGAGGACTTGATCAAACGACCGGTTCAGTCAAAAGAACCCGGTTGGGAAGAAAACGATGCACATAACCAATAGATGATCACTTTGTGGCGAGTCAGGCGTTGCGGAGTAGTAAGGCGTCAAATGGAAGAGAGCCTTAAAGAAGTAAGAGGAGTAGAAGTTACAAGGTCAAGGTACTAAGTTTAAGGAGGAGGCTTTGGACGGCTAATATCGGGAGTTACCGTCCGACCCGGTGCCCTATTACTCCGAGAACACTGCGTTGCTCGAAACTGCTTCATGCATTATGGAGAACTAAATTGCTTTCTGTTGAAGATAGATTCTTTTTGTGTGGACACAACCGACGCCAACAAGTGCTACGAAGACGAGACATAAAATCACTCCTTATGGCGGAAGCGCTTTTATATTTTACGCAGAAATTATTTCGAACACTAAATGCACACTGGTACATAACGGAAGTCCTAATTCCACGTGCACAACCTGCACTGTTTACGAATTTATGGACGACAATGCTCGCCCGCACCGTTCTGACGACGTGGTTCTTGTCTTTATTGCCTTGGCTATTTGACTGGTAAATTTTAAAGAATTCATCAAATATTTATTGAAAATATTGCCAGGATTCACTTCTGCCGTATAAATTTACATAATCATACAAACTACGTCAGAAAATCCAAATTTTATTTAATTAATTGAAAAATTTCCTTAGGTGTCCGTTTTTTTTGCAAAATATAATATTCCATTATTAAACCTCAGGAAAATTTAATTATAAAAAAATAGTGTCCATTATGTTCCGAATATAATAAAACTGTGATGTTTTTGTTTGAGAGTGTCCATTGGCGACAGTATAACATACACTGAACACTCTTAACATCAGGTGAGCCTCCTGCCCGTTTGCCCCTTGTTCTATAAAATAAAACGTAACGTCTTGGCGCAGCAATTTTTTTTTTATTGTACATAAAAAAATACAACTTGTTAATGTAGATTCAAATTATTATTTTACCAAAAACCATACCTAGTAAATTGTTTAAACCCTCAACACTTTCACAAGGATAAAACATATAAAACATACATTTATCGTAGTAATAACATGTTATGCAAACATATTTTCTCATGATAGAATATTTTTTTACCCAAGACTGCATTCTTGACAATCTTAATTTAACCGTTACAGTATCAACTAAATTGTTAATTCAATAATGGTAATACTTTAGAACTTACAAAAATTAATTGGTACTTGACACAACTTATCATATAATAACTTTCATTATAAGCTCATTTATTATTTCTATATCTCTAAAAAAAAGATTTTGTTATTACACTTACCTTAATAAATTATCACTATTATAGACTGATGAAAAGTTAGAGTACGGTTGGAGTTGTTTCCCGCGCGGTAGCGTAGAGCGTAGTATTAGGCGGGCGGGACCGCCCTTCCTTTATAAGAGCCTCATTCGAAAGGACGCGCATATAGTAATCATGCACTTAGTTATGATAATTATTGAAAATAATAAGTAGTAATAATACGTATATAGAATGGTAACTAAAATTTAATTTTAGAACACTCTTCACAACACTGACTTTGAATAAATTAACTTTTACAAGTAGGAATAAACCACATTTAAAAATGTTAACTAAGTTATATAAAACGATCTGATTTCATTAAAAAGTATGTAGCGAAAAATTCATAATACATTTTTTTTAAATTAATGAATGTTCTATTAACAAACCAAAATGTTGATGACCCATTGTACCTGAGAATTCCATTCCTTGTTAAAGGAATTTGGTCTTCTGGGAGAGAGTCTATTAATAAAATATATTTCAATAAGTATTTACACTCAAATCACGTGTTTCTTAGTCTTTCTTAAATATATAAGACGAATCGCGGGACCTAATATTTAATTTTGCTGGCAGGCTATTATTAATAATCCTTTTGTTAATTTTTATAAATACATATACTGTAAACGTTACTGTTATTGTTTTAAAATATTTATTTGATAACTTTTGTACTGAAATATCCTAGAAAATTGGTACTTCTTTCAGGCACAAAAGTGTCATTAAACTTTAAAGGCTTTTTGAAACGTGATGGTAAGCTAACGCAGAAAAGTTTGACGCTTACAACAACACAAGAAATAGATATAGCCAATCCAGATATGAAGTTTCTCAGATTATTGGAAAGATATTGAACACGTTAAATCTATGTTGTAACTATTTCCTGAAAAGCATGGACTAATAAACAATTATTTTTAACGCTGTAAGACCGTAGCTATTGAGTAACGGTCTCAAAAAGACCGACACCCTACGATATTAGTGCAAGTTATAATATTTTTGATAAAATGAATGTATGTAATTTTCCTCGAAGTAAGCATTTGAATCCTTTAAATTTCCAATCATAATTATTTAAAAGTCACGAAAAGTATACCTATTAGATACTAAACTGTGGTTAAACAATGTTGTTTCAATTCTATAAGCACAGCTTATCTAAAGGTATTTAATCCTTCTAAGTGCCGCTATCGAGTTGATATTATGTCTATATTAATATTATGTTTATTAACTACCATCTATCTCATTTATGACGTCATATAATCGGTGTCATTAAAAATAATACAAACAGACGACTTATAGGCCAATGTGCATTATCACATATATTTGTGTTCTCTTCATTGACCAAGAAGGTAACCTATACTTTCCTGATTATTGGTTTTAAGACGTTCTGATTTCCTACCGAATGTTGCATGTAGGTAGAAAAATGTTTTGGGTGAAGCTGGGATTGCGAGTGCAAGACACATATGCGAGTGCGTGTTCAGAAAATGCCATACAAACTACACACTCGCTTTCTTTTCAGAGGATAGTTTATTCATTGAAATAGTGTGTAATGAAAGATGAAGGTAAATGAGTATAAGAAAAGTCTTTTGCGTCGTACTATTTTGAAACTATTTTTATAAGGTATGTATTAATAAAATTACAAAAATTAAAACTGTTACAAATACAAATTTAATATAGAATTTTGTAATTGAAGTTTAAATCTATTTATTTCATATCAACAATCTCTATGAACATAAAAACTATTCATTGTCCAGAGATGCATTTCGGAAGGACATGTATTTTTAGAGGGGCCTTCGAAAAGCGATTTAATACCCATGCGACCTTCGGATACATATTTTCATCATAAAACAATTTGATTTACGGCCTCCGATGAACTGCGCTGCGTCACTAAACAAAATTAAAGCGAGTTTGGTACTTTACTAATAAATATTTATTTTATCTAGTGACATACAATGCGTTGTGATGTCTCATAGATCCTCTATGTAACCTAAATTCAGCCTCCTGAATCTTACGAACAAAGAATTAGTGTTGTCTGTAAAATACATTTAGTACCTGCGAATTATTTATTTAATAATATTTAATTAAACAGCTTCAAAGTGTTGCCTTAAAAATATTGACTTGAGGGTACCGAATACAGATACGCGCCATTCCTTTATTTAAACTAAACCTAATAATTCAAAGATTTCAGCATCTATAATAAAGTATTTTTTTTATATAGTCAGTATTATTTCTATTATATATGGAGAAGAATAACGCAATAACTGCGTGCAAAGATTTAGTTATATAAATATAATATAGCAATACTATAAGAATTGCGACTTAACCCAAATAACATCTATTTGACAGCATTAAGGTATGTATTTATTTTCTCAAATGTGGATTATGATTTAATGTAGGCGGATAGACCACTTGTTTGCAAAGGGGTCACAGACGGGTGAGGAGGAAAGCTCCCGGCTGCGTTAATGTGACTGTCGTGTCTCGCAGCATGGTGCTTATAGCTCCACACACTAGGGTCATAATAAGAGTGATTGCCCAACGTTTACGGACAAAGCTAACGTATATTGTTTTTAAAACCATTAGAGCTTGATGAATTATATTTATTAAATATGACTGACGTAAAAAGAAATATTCATTCAGTTTTATCAAAATGGCACGCCTCGCCATTTTGGTCCCGCTCGGGAGTGAAACTACATTATTTCATAAAGTGAAAAAAATAAATATATTTATTAAGTGCACCTTCTTTACATTTTCTTTATTTAGTAAGGAGAGCCATTTCATAAAATTAAAAAACAATTAACTTAGATTAGTGATTAGTGTTAGATTACTTATAATTAAATCAATAAAAACAAATCCAACTATTCAATAAAATAAGGCTGCTAAACAGATGCTGTATATTAAATGGTTATTCGTTTTTACCACTTCTCTCACCTTTTCGTGATAAAGGAGGGAGCACTTTCCCTTCTCTATCACATTTTGTCTCAAGTTTTCAATTGGCTAAAGTCAAAATATATATGTATATGCAGAATAAGAATTTATTTATATTTGACGCTATAATTATATAAAGCGGCAAATATAAATTCTTCTCTTTCTTTCTATTGCTATGACGATTGAGGTAATGCAGATTTAGTTTATACTACATCTCCTATTTAATGTAATAGGTTTTCTGAAATAAGTTTGCCTTTGACCAAAAATAATAAAAATATTTAGTTTTATTTCATTAGATTTGCCTTCAATTAAACCTTACCTAAAAACAATTATATGCTTTAGGCGAGAAAACAAAAGCTATGCTTTTGGAATCGTAATAAATGCTATTATTAAATAAGAATAAACTATCGAATAAAATAAACGATATCCCTACATGATTTAACAATTTTCTACTGTAAAGGTGGCCCAGGCTAAAGTGGATAAGGTATAATTATGTATTTTAAAAGTATTTCTAATCCTCTATTTTCTTTGGTTGTCTCGCAATTCGTTCACAACATAATATTTTATTTAAAATTTAATTGTACCAAATTTGACAGTTATAAGAAAGGTCATAGACTAAATATAGATGTATATTCTATGGTCGTAAAAGGTACGTAGCCTTTACTCAAACTAAAATGGCGGATTGTTAAGTGATCAATCGTCTAATTGAAGCCGTGATACGGATGTGTTTATAGAATAACGTTTACTATTTCAATTGTTTGTCCTTTTGAAAATGTAAGAAAGTTTAATAATATTCGTTAGTAGTTGTTTTAAATAGCATCATAATATATTAAATCCTTAATTATTTCTTTGCAGGGCGCGAAACAAATCTCCATCAGTAGTTTCCGATAAAGATAAAAAAAAACCTAAAGAAAAGAAGAAAAAAGGAGAATCAGGCTCTAGCAGTAGTGATAGCAGTGGAAGGTAATGTTTTGCGACAGCCGTCAACTTTTGAAAGTGAAATGATTTTGGTGGAGGTTATGTTCAGTTTGTTTATGACCAATCTATTTATTTAAACTGTTTGTATGAGATAAGAAGTCGCCCTTTCTTAAAAATTATTTTAAAACTAGTGGAGAATAGTTAAGTATAACTAAAAATGTTTCCTTTAACTCAAAATAAAAGTAATTATATACATCATAACTCTAAATAGTATTGTTATAATTATATCAGTTTAGCGAAAACATTATATTCATTAACATGCCTGTCAAAAATCTTTCTTTCCAATTGTTTAATAATGAAATGTTTATTATTTGTATTTATAGTTCATCTGACAGCAGTTCATCAAGATCCTCATCAAGGTCATCATCAAGCAGCTCTGGCAGTACATCCCGTTCTTCATCAAGTTCTAGCTCCTCTAGTAGCAGCAGTGGTGCAAATGATAGGTCTAGGCCCAAAAAGAAGTATGTAACATTTTTATATATTTTGCATTTATCACTTGTTTTTTGTTAAGAACCGTGTGATACTAAATGGATAACTTATCAGCATTGTCTGTTTTTTAAAGTACAACGTATTTAACTTAAATATTATTTTTAAGGTTTGTTTAACTATAAACCAAAATTATTTGATATTACTAAATCATTTCAGGTAAGGTTATATATATATTCATTATATATCAAATACATGAATAACATTTCCTATAAATTTATATAAACATTCTTTAGAATTAAGAATTTCCTTTTCCCTTTAGAATTTCACCCCATAAGAGTCCAGCAAAGGATCGCCGTGACTCAAATAGGGAAAAACTTAGGGAGAGATCACCATTAGATAAGAAGAAAGTGATTACACCTGCAGCTACAGACAAGGCAAAACTAAGAGATAAACATGAAAGGTATTTCAAATTATGATTTAAATTATTTTCCTATAGTAGATATCTAGTTAATGTCATAGACTAAACTCAAATACACATTTTACATTTTGAATTTTATATAAAAGTTTGCAAAGTATTGTATGTATATGTTGCAGCCAACTAGCTTAATTAGCTTTTCAATTAACAGCCTAGCTTTTCAACTTAACAGACATTCAGCTGAAGTGTTTAAATGTAGTTAATATTTAAGAAACTAGCTAGCTAATGCTTAGGCCAATCATACAATAGTCATTATTTTGTAGAAATAAAAAAGATGAAACATATCACATAAAAATATATTTCTTTTTATGTTAAATTGCATGACTCCAATTCACATTATTATTGTCACTACACTCTTCTATTTTACTTGTTTTTCATAAACCAAGTTTGTTTACCAACGCTATACAGTTTACGCTAGACAGTTTGAAGAGTTTCATTGGAGTTGTGAGTGCCAGAAAGTGGAATTAAATTTAAGTAACAGTTAACAAGCTAGGCAACTAATGAAACATTATCAATCTAAGTCATTTGCTTAGCTGTTTGATCAACTAGCTGATAATCTTCAAAGCCACTAGTTAAACACCTAGGCTGTTAATTGAATGGCTAATTAAGATTGTTGGCTGCAAAATGTAGTCTAAATATATACGAGGTTTAATTTAATGATAATTAAATTAAATAATGAAACCAATTCTTATCAGCTTGTTGAATTTTGATCCTACTTCTATTCAGATCACCAGCCCGCAAGAAGCGTGAGCGTTCTCCTGCACCTCGACCGACTCGTATACACATTGGTCGGCTCACGCTTAATGTCAACCGTGAGCATATTCAGGAGATATTTTCTACATATGGTACAGTGAAAGCTGTAGAGTTTCCAATGGACCGCCTGCATCCTTATAATGGCAGGGGTTATGCATATGTGGAGTTCAGCAATCCGGATGAAGCAGAAAATGCTATGAAGCATATGGATGGAGGTTTGAATCTGTTTGATTACTAACCAAATTTTAATAAATGTCATAAGATTTTTCAGAAATTTTTTTATAACTTATTTTTTATATTGGTGAAGCTGGACTGTCGGAATCATTCCATAAATCTTAATGGCTTAGAAATGCTCCAATAATGTTAATATATCTTGTGTCTTCTTGTGATACAGACATCTCAATTAAAAGAAATTAATTTTTCAGGTCAGGTCGACGGCCAGGAGATCACTGCAGCGCCGGTGTTGATCCCGACTCGTCCGCGCCGACTGTCACCTCGCCCGCCCCCAAGACACCCGCCGCCGCGACGACACTCGCCACCTAGGTATATTATTTTATTTCTCTGTAGAATTTATTTATTGAATACCAATGGTGCTAGAACCTATTGGTCTCAGACCTGTATGTTTTGTTAATGTTGTGCTAAATGTAATTTTAGATACCGGCGTCGCAGTCCGGTTCGCCGTCGCTCCCCTCCTCGTCGCCGCCGCACGCGCTCGCGCTCACCTCGAGCCCAGCGACGACGACGCTCCAGGTCCTCTTCCTCTTCCGACCGTTAAGCACAGACAAAATACTCACACACAAGCCTTCATAAACAATGAACACACCCATAACACAATCCCTTCTCAAACATATGCCTATACTATACACTACACAAACCCAAACAGCCTAAAAGTAAAAAAAAATAATGACCCCAACATTTTATATGTTCATACAAATATTGACATTAATTTGTACAGTTTCCCATACAAAATACATTTAAATCAGTGAAACACTCCAGTCATTTCAGGTGAGTTCAGGTAAAAGTCTTTAGTGGGCAGGTAAGTATAAATTTATTTGAAAACTGTCATATTAACATTAATTAATTTTTCTCATAAGCTTGCAAAATGGAAACTTCGCGAGTGACCGTGATTGACGTATAGTGGAGTGCTATGTAATGTAATTGTATTAAACATTTAAAATTAATTGGATTTTCTTTTCCTTCCCAGATCCCAAGATCATGCTTCAAATATCAAGTAGTTGAAATTTTGTTTGGAATAAAAATATTTTGTACGATATGGTTTTATTGACCACTTTAATCCGAAATATCTATAAAAACATCATCAACTTTATTGCCAATTATTTTGCTGTAGGTGAAGTAGTCTGTCACTAGTACTTTGCCTTTGAATAAATAGTCTTTGTCGAGTTGCGGCATTTCTTTTAGGGTCCTGAAACAATTATTATATTCTAGAAAACTGAAAAACTTTTTGCATAGAGATATTTCTGCAAAGTTCATAATACAAGATCAACTACTAGGGATTCCTACAGGGCACTCATTTATTAACTATGTAACACAGCTTATTTATGAATTTGAAATAAATAATTCATTTTCTTAGATTTAATTTCATGATGGAGAGACACAATCTTTACAAATTTTAGTGCTTATGTTATAAGGGCTCACATTACGAGACATGAAATAAATGTAATACACTTAGATTATTACTTACGGATATTGTACTCTCATGTTTTTGGGACCACGCACAGGATTCCAAGCTGATACAGGTGCTTTGTTTGCCAACATAAGACCAGCTACAACTGTATATAACCCATATTCCTGACATGTTTTCTCCTAAAATTCAAGAATAAACTTAAAATTTTAATTAGTGTTTATTTACACTGTAATTAAAATTTTAAATAATAATTTGTTGAAATGTGTAGTAAAATTGTAAAGTAATATAAAGACTATTCTATATACATACATTCAAATAAAAAAAAACATATTATGTGTTAATTACCTAAATTTGATATTATTTTAAATTGATTAAAATTAATTATTTTAGAATTAGTTGCAAATAATTTTATTATGTTGAAACAGTTTTTTGTTAATAATAGATAATTAATATTTAAATTTAAAACAATGGTAGTATTAATAAATAAGTAAAGTATTCTTGACCCACCCTCCATTCTCCTAACATGAAGTCGCCGTCACTTAGAGCTGCTGCTGCTTTATCCACATCATTAGGGCATGAGAAATGGGCTAAGTAATTTTCTTCTAAAAACGCAATAAATGAACTTGGGTGGCTAATGAATTGTTCCACTATATCTCTTGGTGAATGTGTTAAATTGGTTCCACCATTGTCTGAGGGTACAACTGAAAAACCAATTTTATTTAATTTTGCTGCTCTAATTTACAAGACACACTTGTGGCGTTAATACAATAACAAATGGTTGAAAGGACTTGCAGTTTTAAATATTTAAATTAAACTGAAATGTAAGCTCATTAATTATTCTTTAAGAAAGCACTTTTCATATAAAATAGTACATTACATACCTTTAGGATTTAAAACTCTCCCCACTCCATGTAAAATACTGACAGTCTGATCCTTGCCCAGTGACATGAATTTACTTGATGACGTTTTTTTCCTTTTAGCACCTTTACCTTTTATTTCCTTCTCTTGAATTGTACTTGTCTCTAAATTTGTTGTAGAACCTAAGAAGGTGTCAGTACAACATAAACTATTAGTATTATAGCATATTTTTTGCTTGGTTTTTATAGAATTATCATTTTGATTGTAAATTCGGCAAAATGAAATGTATCAAATAGGATACTACCTTTTAATGCTGCAAAATGAAGATTTAAAATGGCAGATCTGACATCACCTCCAGATGAATGCATTACTGAATCCACCACAGATGGGCTAGGTATATTGTACATAGTGGTGTATTTCTTACTAATTATATCAACTGTTCGTTTTAACGCTGACTTCAAGCCCGTAACGGATATGCTATTAAACCTGAATAATTATTAACTTATGTCTCAATGTTATACTTACGAACCTGCATAGTTTTATGGCTCTCTTCAAAAATTTTTAGTACAATTAAAAATTAACATTGATTAAGTCAAGGTAGGTCTTACAATCACATAGTGGGATAATCTGCAGTTATTTAAAAGTTCTCATATCATACATATTATGCAAATTGGATTGTGCCCCTAATAACTCAAACAATAGTTATAGCCCCTGGATCCCTATCTATAGATATGTATTTAGATTATGCATACTAAAAAATCTGTGCACTGTATTGACCTTGAAAAAGGTGTGGAATTTTCAAGGAGACTTAATTGTTCATATACATATTTTTATACTTACATTATATGCTTAATATTAAACTGATCCTTTATTGTGGGAGTAAAGAGGTGAAGAGCTGTATTCTTATTGTCACCATGTGTTTCAGAACATATAAAAACTATTGGACTTTTTGCCCTTTGTTTGTACTGTCTGAAAAAAGTCTGTTTTTAAATTACAGCCTATCATAAAAATCTGTTAAGTTGATAAAATATTAAATAAAAAGGTATCTTAATTAAAATAAAATCATATTTAAAAAAATTATTCACATCTGATAATGGAATCTGTAAATTCATGTAAATCATAATGTATGTGATTACTTTAAATCTAAGTGACAAGTCTGACAAGCAATAAGCAAGAATAGGCTAAGAAACACACAAAAAATATTATTAAACAAAGTTCATAAAATATAATTTGTTAGTTAAAACTAGGATAACTTATTTCCAAGCACTACATTTGTTTTTGTTCATACATTATAATGGCCCTTAGCAAGGATCTTTAGTTTAACATGTGATTAGAATTCATTTAGTAACAACGCTATTGCTTTCTTAATATAACATAAAGCAGTATTCTAGAATAGACTGTACCCTTAAATGCAATTATATTAAGTTTAGTGTGAACTGTCTATGATGTAGGAGTATTGAATATTCTTACTGCAAAACATCTGTGAAATCTGCTGGTGTTCTTAGAAATGTATTTGGAAAATCTTCTACAAGTACCAGTTTTTTGCTGTTATTATCCAAAAGAGATGTAAAGTTTGCTGCATTTAGTATGAAATCTAAAAATTTTTTTGTCTGCGATTCTTTATAATGGTAATCACCTGAAAATATTAAATCACATAAATGTTAGAAAATTTCTTCTGTAATATATTAAATAAACTAATTCTTGTTCAAATTATAATGACTATTTCCTAAATATGCATTTTAAATAAATCAATCAAGGAGAATAGAGTCCCAATACTTAGAAGTTGCATTAAATTTGGAAAATAATATTCATGGGTTAAGTCACACTTTAAAACTATAGTAGTAATCAGTATTTGCATCACATTGTTAACATATTTTATGAATAAGGAAATTCATAAATAAAATTTAATAAATTAATACCATAATCAGATGGAATTTCTATATCAACAGGAGTTATCCATTCTGTTAATTTAATATCATGTGTAACTGCTAATGTGTAAATTGTTGCAGTTTTTCCGCACCCTACTGGTCCTGAGAGTAATAACATATTACTATTGCTGCCACTTAAACATGAACATTTTAACCACTCTTCAACTTCTTGTACTTTCTTATTATGAACAGCCAAGTCTTCTATGTTCACTGGGTCAAAATTTTTCATCCAATTTTTATTGTTTACATTATGCACGGTTATATTATTATTCTGATTGAGTGGAATCTTAAAAAAATAAGGTATAAGAATACAAAAAAAGATATTTGATTCTATTATATTAATATGTTTCTAATCAACATACTTCTTTATCATAATTGTTTGTCTCTCTGTGCTTAATTATACTATTCCCTTTCTTTTTCTTTGGAGGATCAGGTTCCTCAAATTCAAACATGGGTTTAAACCATTTCCTTCCCTAAAATCATAATACTTATTATATTTTCTGAAGTATATTAGACTTTAATTTAAATACATAATTCATTTAAACTACGTTTACCTTTTGCGTTCCCATTATTCTGTGAGCCGGAATATCATATATGATATAAGTACACTTTAACCGAGGAAACGTATAAAAAATATTTGTTTTTAAATAGTTATTGTGAATAACAACTACGTTTAAAAACTTTAATTATCAAAGACTAATAAGCCCCGTACCGGTCGGCAAAATTAAATTCGACTTTGTTTTGAAAATAAACTGAATTTGACGTTCGACTGATTTGTTAAAATCACAGATGTAATGATCAGTACAGCGTACTAAAAAAAACTTATGTTTTGAAATTATTTGTAAAATTTTGTTACTATTCCTTCTCAATTTGATATTTTAATTTATTTTAATGTTAGTTTGTGATATGACGCATAGTAGTTCAGCATATTTCTATGGTATGTATAATTTTAAGGTTTGAGTTCTGACAATTAACTAATGTAAAATGTCTCAACTTCAATGTTTTTTGAAAGCTACGTATTGCAAGTGCGCGTAGTTACGTAAAATATTTTAATATTTATATTAATCGTTTTAAGAAAAATAGAGGAACCACTTGCGTGGTTAGATATAAATTTTTAGGAAATATTATTATAATTAGGTAAGAGGTTCAGACCATAGGAATAGGTCTTTTAAAAACATAACTCAGGACCGTAACGTGCTTATTGCGTTTTTTTCAGGAAATATGCAGGCAATAAAAGCATTAGGAGCTGCAGCAGCTCCTTCTAATGTTCTCTCTGCATTAAGGAAAGGTGCTTTTACACCTTTAATAGATCAAGTGCGACAAACTCACTTGCCAGCACCAGATATATCTGAGAAGAGACCATACTCACCTTTTCAAAACACAACAAATATGGCAGAGTATGCTGTTGCTCGTCTTGATGATTTGCTTAACTGGGGAAGGAAGGGTTCAATATGGCCTATGACTTTTGGTTTGGCATGTTGTGCTGTAGAGATGATGCATATTGCTGCTCCAAGATACGATATGGACAGGTAGTACATCATTGCAACTAAAATGATTTATACAAGACTCCTAGTCTACTCTTTGTCTTGATGGTGGTTGCTTAAACACCAACTAAACAAAAATCTCAGTTTTGTATTGCAGAGCTCAGGCTTTCTTAGCTTAGCTCTAGTTTAGAGTTGGAGATGGCAGTCTCTTCATAAGTAATGGACTTGTTTTTTCGTTTCAGGGTAATAATGGTAAAGCCATATTTCTTCCATATATTGCTGAAAATCTGTCAAGTTTTCTAAGAAAAAAAACCATACAATGTTTTCTCAGTTTCATTAGTTCTTGTGTGTCAAAAAGCATTCTTAGTCCGCTGACTTTTTTTTCATAACTAAGTAGTGCATAATTCTTCCTTGCTTGTGCTGAGGCACATCAAAGCACAACCATAGAATATGTAGGAGGAGCACCAACTTTGTTGTGTTGCTTTCATTTCTTGATTCCTTTTACCAATTTAATATGATGCAAACAAATGTCTTATTTTGTGAAAATAAAAGATAACTGTTCTGGTTATTAATATATCTAATGTCTAGCTATTGCCGCCACAATTGTTTTTTTCAAGGATCACTATTTATTGAACAGCCCTCGTAATTCTTGTTTAATATTAGTTGCTAGGGAGCAGGCGAGTATATAAGTTGTATATGAGTTGCTCGTATTTTCTATTGATAGGGGAATTATAGTTTGGATCAATACGAATAAATGTTCTTTATGAATTAAGATCTTACATTGCTTATGTTGTAAAGTGATTGTATAATACTAAGAGTGTTAGTTCATGAAATAGTTTGTATTTTGGTTAAAAATATTTACTTTTCAGATATGGAGTTGTATTTCGAGCTTCCCCACGACAAGCTGATGTTATGATAGTTGCTGGGACACTGACAAATAAAATGGCTCCAGCTCTAAGAAAAGTATATGATCAAATGCCCGATCCAAGATGGGTGATTTCTATGGGCAGCTGTGCTAATGGTGGTGGATATTATCATTACTCTTACTCAGTTGTAAGGTAAACTGTCTACTAAACTAATGTGATATCATTAGTAATTAAAATTTTACTTATGTGTTAACAGAGTAAATTTAAACCAATAATATAAATGTTTAATCTTGCCCGTGAAAAGAAAACAAAAGGCTAGGTTTTCACTATTTTATAGTTTGTTAAATTTTACTAAATAACAGAACGCGTTCATCAATGGTTTAACATAATTTGAAGTACTGTGATTAAAACACATAAAATGTATGTTTCGAGACATTTAAATGGATAATATTTTCTTATATACTGTCTAAAAAACTTATCTTTATCATATGAAATAACTATCAACGAATTGGTTAGAAAGATTCATCATATGGCATCCACGACATGTAACAAATAGAATTTCAATAAAACAGGACACATTTCTAATAGACACAATTCAAAAAACTGAGGTTTTTCAAGTTAATTATACATTGTTTTATCTACAAAACTGCATTGCCAGTAATCATATTTTCTATGACAGAAGATAAATAAGACTAATATAATAATAAGTAATCAAGACTTATATGTAACTTAAAAATAAGCAGCACAACTTTAAAAATTTATTTCAGAGGCTGTGATCGAATTGTCCCAGTAGATATCTATGTGCCTGGTTGCCCTCCAACTGCTGAAGCTTTACTGTATGGAGTACTTCAATTGCAAAAGAAAGTCAAGAGAATGAAGACAGTTCAAATATGGTACAGAAAGTAAAAATCCATAAAAGTGTAATTTATGATCATTAAAAGTAAATAGAAATCATTTAAATAGACGGTTTATCAATATTTATCTTCCTTTAACATTATTTTGAAAATTTTGTTATGTACAGTAAAATTTAAGCATTAAAGGATGTAGTTGTGTGATGAGTTGCGTGATTTCTTTTATTGCCATTGTAGTTATGAAGCTTAGCAGTGACAGACAGAGAGAAACAGCTTTACTTTGTCCTGTTCCTATTGTAGGAATTAATTCAGTGTAAACTATATAACTCAAGGGCATGTGCATATTTTGACAAAAAAAATATTTCAGATTAGTGTTCGTAGTTATATAAAAAAAAGAGTGTGTGTACTTATGTACACGAGTTAAACTTCTTTGTCGTATGGAAAAAAAAAGTGCAGTAGTGATTAACGATAAATATTAAAATTAATCAAAAAGATTTTATTTACATTATTAGTAAATACTGTCACTGTCGTATATGAAATTGATTTAAAATACACCAAAATATTAGAATATACAACTTGAACACAGTTATCGATTTCCATACCACCTAGACCTAACTTTACGATGTCGAATTTAGGCGTTGGTGTGCGCGCGCATCGTAAAAATTGACTCATCATTTTTCTCCATCGCGCCAAAAGTATAACTTCAAAAAACAATTCTCATTTGAACGCTATTGCGTATAGTCTGTTATGTCGCCTGAAGTCTGCTTTGCTGGACTTTTATATGTTGTATTTTTTATATGATTTTATTCATATCTTGCCATGTTGAGGCATCTAAAGCACGTGCAAGTAATCCCAATTTGTAAACAAAAGAATGAATCACTTATACATTTCTTGTCATTGAGGTTTGGTGTAATGCTATGTAGAGTACATATTATATCAATGTATTGAACACAAGCTAAACGGGGTGATTTCGAACCTTTTGATCTGTCGCTAAATGGAGTTTTTACTGAACAATCCTAATAATTAAGACTATTAAGCCTGCCACAAACATTCAATAATAAAGATGGAAGCAGGTTAATTCAGAATAGATATGTAAATACTACTTTGGATAATACTTGTATTTCAAATGTTTTCATGTCAGGGGTTCATAGCAAATTACTTCAGAAAAATTTGTCAATCAAGCACCAATTTAAAAATGTCCAGATTTTTAAACTTCTTTGAAAAAAAATTAAAGTCACATTCTTCGGTTATGTGTCACAATTTCCGTTACGCGCCATCTTTTTCTTGCCACTATCGTTGATTCGAAGCCATTAAAAACAAAAATATATAATAACGATAACAATGATACTAATAATTCTATTACAATGAATGAAATTCTAATTCTGTAAATTAGTTTACAAAAAATATGTAATATATATTTCAGAATGTATATATTATAATTTATTTAATTTAGAAATTCCCTAATTTATCTTTATTGAACCAATTTCTGTAAAGTATAGCATATCATAAGTAGGTCATTTTTCGGTTGGGATAGGTCTTAAAGAAGTTTCACTTACGTGGGTACACTACTACACGCACACAATTTATATCAACTATTAAGTTTTGGGACAGTTGATAGTATCAAATCCCGTGCCAAACATACATTTGATATTATTTTCAGTTTTTTAATTTAATATATAGATACGGTCTCAAGGCTCAAAATGTCAGATATGTGTATCTAAAACGATTCTTTAATAAACAACTCGTTTATTTGAATCATCAAATATAATTCAGAACATACAATGTTTAGGATCTGACTAGAATAGGAAAAATACAAAAACTCGGATTGGTATAAAAATCAAAAGTTTTAATGGTATTTTCTGAATCGCACCAAGCTTTCATTTACTTTTTAGTATACAGAATGATTTTTGTATAAACTATAATACATTTTTGATAAATAAAATAACTGGAACACAATTTGAAGTGCCTTAACATTGTAATTTTGTCTGACCCAACATTCACAAAAAACATGGCACATGTTGGGTTTAAAAACGGAAGCAACAACAAATGTTATATCGAAATGCTACTTGGAAATAAGTAAAGGAAGAATGCAACATGATAATTTATTATTATTGTAATATTATCTAACTGCAAATAGATACTACTCTGAAGTCAGACAAAACGCATTTTACAATATAATAATATCACATATTTTAAATGCAAAGAGTCGACTGCTATTACAACAGACATATTGCTTCTAAAGAATCACGGAAGAAATAAGAGAGTACATATCATAAATAAATAAAACCACCACTGGTACAATTGAAAATCCATTTGAGATTTTTAACGGAAGTAAAAATTAAACTCCCGATACAATAATAATTTATGGGATTTTTCTTTTATTTGACGTTAAATAAACCGATTCTATATTTTAATTACTAATTTACAACCTAATATTTACATTTTATTTATAAGTATATATAAATATGTATAATTATATCGATAGCGATTCCGTTCACCCTATCTATTCTTCAAATAATGCGATTGAATGTATATTTAACTAATGATGGTGACACGTTAACAACTCGATAGATATCTCATGTAAATAAACAAGCGGAAGTTTACAGGGCGCTTCGAGATCTCGTCTTAGGCCGGCTGTCCACTGGCAACTGACACTGACACTGACTGACTGCTGACTTCGCAGCTCACTAATCAGTCGTTGTTAATGAAAAATACAGTCCAAATACATGTATATACACTGGCTGTAAGTCATACTTTAAGTATCAAGATTTATTGTGGCATGAAACATGTATGTTTTACTTTCAAAATCTGTCATGTTTTTTTAAACATTGACAAGACCAAATTAGACTGACTCGAGATACTTCTAAGAGCTTTAGTACCATATGAAACGGGCACGTGATTGCGAGTGCTCAGTCGGCCCCATATTGCACACAGCGACCCCTTCCCCGGCCCCGCCCCGTGCGCCCCTCCCCCCACTACCACTCTACACACGACCACTGCACTTTACAAATTACAAATTTCCAAACAATAGCTATCTATTGTATTACATCTCAATTACACCGTTCTCACGTATTCAAGACGCGCTGTAAGACTAAAAGATCGTGTGTAATTAAAAACTACGATATAATATTACACTATAGAGAGACGCACACGGCGGCCATTCAGCAAGCGACGATACAATAAATAATTTTCTAAATAGTACGACGCACTGCAGCTCGGCAGAGCGGGCCGTGTCACGAAAACTCGGCTATGACTAAAATGCAGGACACCATTGCTTTACATTCATTTTACATACACATTCATAGATCGTCTCGCCGCGTCTGCCGAGCCGCAAGTCAACACATCCTCTCACACCGCGTTCACGCTACACTATTTACATTCGCGAATCGCGTGGTGCCGCTATCATCGCGGCTCTTCCTTCTTGAGCAGGTCGAGAGGGGCGAGCGGAGCCATGGGCGGGGCGAGGGGCGCCAGCGGGGCCATATGCCCACCCATGGGCGGGAGCGGCGCGCCCACGCCGCTCCTGTGGTGCAGCAGCGGGCTCGACTTGAGCTGCTGGTGGTGGGCGTAGGCACTCAACATCTTTGCTCGATCTTCCTCTGCTCGGATGGCGGCTTCGACCAGTGGGGCGAAGCGCATGTGCTGCAGGGGGTCGAAAGCGGCTCTGTAGGGATCCCAGTGTGGCGGGGGGTAGGGAAGCGTCGGCGGTCGGGGAGGTTCCTTTCGCTCGTCCTTGGGTTCTTGGTGCGAGGGATGCGTGGATCGGTGAGGGGATCTGACTCGGGCTCTCTCTAGGTCCCTATCGCGCTGTTCCCTAGCTTTACGTCGCTCGCGTTCCTCTCTATCCCGTCTTTCTCTCTCCTCCCTTTCACGTCTCGCCCTCTCCCTTTCCTCGTGCTCTCGGCGAACTTCAGCCGGCGTGGAAACGGGGGGGCGATGCGGCCGCCAGGCGTCGTGTACTAAGGGATGGGGGACAGCATGTAATGGTGCAGAAAGCGCCAGCTCTCGACCGTACGGCAGAGAATAGGGCGCACCAGGGAACCCGCCCCCGTACCGCGTGAATGGTGACACTCCTGAAACGCCCAGCTCACGCTCTGCTCCCAGCGGCGCACTACCGTATGCCGCACGAGATGGGTGACGTACTATACCTATGGATATAATAACCGTTTTATCATTTAAGCCACATATCGAAATACAAAGAACATGATAAATGTACTAAGGTAATCTAGAAAATGGTACCATACCTAGTGGTGCGTGATGCATATAGGGTGGGGGCAGATCATAGGGCGAGCGGTATGCAGGCGGCGGCGGGGCAGGGGCGGGAAAGGCCCGGAGTTTGTCCTTGTCCATGGCAGAGGGCGCCGCACCCGAACCAGTCTTCTCCTTCTGTTGGTGGTTGTAAATCTCCCAAGCGATACGTACGTGCATCGCGTTCCATTTTCCGGTTTTCTGTAATACGAATAATAAATCATTGAGACTAGTAAAGAGAAAAAGACTGAGCTGAACTAAACAAACTCTGTTTATAAAAAGCTAGATGATTGAATTAACTATATTGTATTGCTCTTATTTAAAACAGTGAATTCTCATATAAAATATAGATATCATAATGTTTCAAAACCATAAACAACGAAGCAAAGTAATGGATAGCATATATCTTAACAGCTGTGCGCTTATATTCATAATATATGCCTTTTCATTAGACTAGTTAAAAAAGTCCATATTTATGAGAGTGGCTTAGCTAAGAAAATTAATTGAAAAGCGTGTAGTATGAGTGTGATATGGGGTGATCTTGAAAGCACCATCCATTGCCTTTACCCCGTTAAGCTGCACTTAGCGTATATAAGGGAAAAACGTGCTGTAAAAATGAGGTTATCTGGACTTGTGTTTGAATTTCACATCTATTGCACCCATATTCTACTGACGGATATTACCTTTAATAATATAAAATCTGTTCAAAAATATTTACAGCAAGTGAAATTACTATTACATCTTTTTTGCATAAAATGTATCATTATGTGGATCTCCACAAACAAACCGACTCATTTATGAACGTCTGACTGTAACGTCCGTACTTTATGTAAGACATATTGAACTTGTAAGTAGAATATGGACAAGTTAGTGTAATGAATAGGTTGCATGCATAAAGTGCTGAAATAGACCTACCGCGACAGCGGGGCGTTGTGGCGGTTTAGAGGCGGACTCGCTTGATGACACTACGGGCTGTTAACATGACGCGGAGCCAAGGTTAATGTATGAAGTGCAAATAAGGAAAGCACTAAGCTGACCAATGATTTTATCTAGAGGGTTTACGAAAACGTGCCAACTTCGCATACATCAGAGTATGTGTGGAAAGAGAAGCAGTGTGCCAGTTGTATGACTTAATTATTATGAAAATATATGCCACGCTTAATTTTATTTATTCACATATTTTTACTTTCAAGCTATAATGACGTAACGTCAGCATAACAAAAAACATGATTTAGCACAGCAACCAACTTAAACAAGTTCCCTTTCCGAATACACTCTAATCAGTGATATTATTTTGTATCATCTTTCATAAGCCGACTGAAGACAACTCATGGCACTGGCTTTATCAATGACAGCTTACAGATCCTGGGTTCGAAGACATTAATAAAAATCAATTATGGAAGTGACATAGAATCAATATTGCTAAATTGACTCGCTTTCATAACTTGTAAGCCATAAATCATTTTGTGAATGTCATTCTGAAAGTAAATATTAAGCTTCAATTTTAATTTTCATACAAAGTGATGTATGACTCTCAATACTATGTTAGCCCAATTAGGAAGAATAATACTAATATAGTTATGCCCATCCCAGAGAAAGTAATGGAATCTAAACTACTAGCAACTACATTCAAGAGGGCGGAAATCTAATTTCTATGATGAATAATTCTACAATATTTAACAGAAACCTTGTAAAATGTTATGTATACAAATGTATAGCACTATAATACAACAGGTACCAAATTTAATCATTATTAGACAAAATTGTATTATTAAATATCACAGCACAGGTTGGGTCAAGTTCATGACCTTATAAAGGTGAATGACCTTTTTAATGTCAAGTTTGAGAAAATTTAAATAGTTTAAATATGATATGCATTTTTAGTATTCACAAGGGTTCGTTAGGAACCTTAATTAATTAGTATAAGAGCCCTTCAATTTGATAGAAACTAATATTTAGTTATTATAATTATAAAAGTAAGGGCTTAACTATATATAACAGTAATTTACATTGTTCAAGGTATATTTATTTATACAAAAATATTGAATTATGCTTACCTTAGGTGCATATGTAGTGAGTGGAGCAGGCGGTACGTAAGGCGCTGTAGGGTGTAACAAACTTGAGGAGTATGGATATAGACTCAGCCCGGATCGGTACAGGGAAGACATCTTGCCAACATCCTTGAACTGAAATAAAAAAAATATTCAAAGAATTCGTTCAAATTGTATGTTACACAATTACGCAACTTGCAAAATAGAATCCAAAACAAATTTTAATTAGTTAGAACTTTCTATAAGTTTATAAACGAAATATTTAATTGATAAGATGAGCTATGCGAGATTGGGAATAATGCATATTGTTTTTAGAATACTTATGTACTTGAAAAATGTATAGAAGTTGCTTTTAATATGGCGTTGGAAAATGTATGTAACTTCACTCACGAGTGGGGCGTGTGGCACCATCAGCTGATGTGGATGGGGCGGCGCATGCGCCGGATGCTGGTGCACATGGGTGTGTTGGTGCTGGTGATGATGAAGCTCCGTACGCACCGCGCCAGCTGCAGCCAGGAACCGGTTGTCCAACTCTCGACGGAGGAGATCTGCGCCTGGACCTGCAAAAATATCAAGTGATATGTTAGACATGTCATAGACATTTATTTTTAATCTGCTAGATTTTCAGTTAGAATTGGATATTATTCTATGATTATCAATTTAAGCTTGCCGGGAAAGGAATGCTAATTGTAAATTAAAAATAGTTTAACAAAGGTCAATGATCACAAATTATGCTAGTTATATTGTTTACTATGTGGATAACCCTTGCCCTGTTTTATTAGGATTTATTATAGTCACAGATATTTTACACTTTACTCTAATGTATACTTAATTTTTTACATCTAATGTATACTCTTTTTGTGAAGCATAGTTAATAAACATTTAATGAACAAAACTACAAACTTTTGGAGCAGCTTTTACCACAAACTAATTATACATGTTTTACACTTCACCTTCACTTCAAATTCTTCGTAAAAAAGCTAGAATACTTCTAATAAAAAGCAATATTTGAGTTGTCGTAGGTGGTTTTAACCTGATAGTTAAGTAAGGCAGTTGTGACTAATCAACTTTATGGTTAAAGCTACTCATATAGTACTCAGTTTATATAATAACTTCTTAAAAACAATATTGGGAATTTATATTTTTGTAAATTAATCCAAAAACGGATGGCTTGCATAATTGAATCTCAAGCAAATGCAGCATAACTGTTTAATCAAACATCTTATAAGGTAAAACTCACTGGATTGGAAGAGCGATTCTGCCGAGAAGGGATTAGGGTTAGGCGCGAGTGGCGCTCCGAACAATGGCGGCGCTGGCGCAAATGCAGCACTGCGCTCTGACGGGGCCGGCCTGCTGTAAATTATTATTCACATTACACTTCGTGCTTCGTGGAAAACATTTTTTTTTACATATCAGAGCAATTCAAATAAATATTATTTAAACATATATTTATTGAAATAACAAAGAAACTGTTTACATTACTATATATATGTATTTTTGTTATTTGTACTGAGTAAAAAGTAAACCATATTTAAATAATTAATGAATGTAAAATAGAGGATGTTGGGTCGTATACTCACGTTACCCCCCAATGGGCGGGCGGCTTGGCACTTGAACTGATGCTGGGCACTGTGGGCACTGGGGCTAAAGAGTGGGACAGGTGCGGGGCTGGGGCGGGGGCAGTGGGTGTTGGAGCTGCAAGTGTGGCGAGGCCACCAAGGGATGAAAGTGGGGCTACTGATGGCTGTAAGCCTACCGACCCACTGTGCGTTGGCACAGGACCCTGAAATGTATACAATTTTAATTAACATTTCAAATTAAAAAAAATACAAGAATTGTCTTCTCCCTAATAAAAACTGTCCTTGTATGTTACGTGTTCGAACACATTCTTGCATCATATTAATATTTTTTGTAACCTATTCATTTAAATTACATGTTATACTTAAATTAGGCAAAATTATATTGCTATAACATTATATCATAAAAATCTATAGAAGCAAACAGTTAATAGCGATAAGGCATAATTGAATTATCGTCTGCTAATTTCTCATGAAGAAAACTAATTCTTAATTTTCAAGTCTAGAATTTCTTTGTAAATTATGTCAGTGCTTGGTCAATGTATGGTGGAAGTAAAGACAACCTAAATCTAGACAACTTACAGATAGAGGTGCGGCGAGTGGAGCAGGTAGCGGAGCGGGTAACGGTGCGGCAAGCGGAGCGGGCATCGTCGGTACTAGCGAGGCAGCGGACACCGCCGCGCTCGCTGATGAAGCGGGCGTGCTGCGAGATAAACTGCTGATGTTACTGAAATATAAGTTTGGACTATTTTAGATTGGTATATTATTATGGTTTATATAAGAAAACTTAATACAGTCTTTTTTAAGCGAAACGAATATATTATAAGTATTTGTACAACATATGGACTCAATATATATGTATATATTTTTTAAGTTCACACGACCATCGAACTACAGCAGCAAGAAGCCTTGAATGTTTCGTAATTGATAATTGTTTGATTTAGCTGCTGAAATCACCTTGAAACAGCTTAATTGCATATTATTATAGAGAAGTACAATCTGTGACTGCAATACGTCAATAAACCAATTTTATTCGTCAGTTTAATCTAAAGAATTAGGCGAAATACTGTACTATTGAGACTTTATATATCTATAGGATTTTTTCGTTACAGATTTTCAATCAATATTAGAGTGAAAAAAACCTGTTTTAAAATAAATAGCGAATCACAAGGATATAGGTATGCATTTTGTGTAATTAACATACAATTAACAAATCTTAACTTTGTGTAATTTACTCTAACCTACGTTTTTTACCCACATAATTACCTGATTGAAGGAAATGCGTTCGTTACATAATACAAAATTTACATTGGTAAATTAATGATAATTACCAATTAACGTTACATTGTTGTTGATACGTGAAACACGCAATTCAATTATTACGACACCAGATACAATATTGCACAAATCAATTCAGTAAAGTACTACGAACTAAACGCTACTTTCAGCTTTAACAACTTATTAGTTATCTATCTATCGTAGCTAGCTATCTACTAAATAAAATAAGGAATTTTTCTCATTGTTTCAAAAAACTAAAATAATGTTGTTGTAAATTTAAACAAAACTGCGAGCTGTGGTTGACCAGTGACTTTCTAGTGGTCATAGATTTTTCAGTCAGTTCATAAGAACTAGATATCAGCCCCTACAAAAACTTTACATCTTTTTAATATTACTAATTACAGTATAGTAGTATATATATAGACAAACTTGAACCTAAAGTTTCAGATATCTTTATTATTTTATTTGCTTACGGAATGTAACAAAAACAATATATTACCTGAAACTTTCTCTTTCTCTGCTTGGGCTTTGAGTCCGTGGAGAGTAGGATAAAGGCGCGTGCACACCCGCACCACCGAGCGAGCCTGGCGTGTGTGGGCGAACACCTTTAGGTGTTTTAGGTGCCACCAGTGGGGAGGCCGCTAGACTTGTTCTCTGAAATGGATGAATCCATAGAATTTAGCATATAAAACAGCTATTGTTTTTTTTTATAAATACGTAAAAAATACGAACCGTGTCATTGGTATTCCTGGGTGATGCAGCAGAAGGCGGGAGATATGGACTGTGTTGTAAAGTTGGGGCGTAGGGTGCGTACAATGTAGGGTACGCATTGGAGTATGCTGCAGGCGGCGGGTACCCGTTAGGCGCTAGGGATGAGCTCACCACCGCCACACTGTCAGATCTCGATATTTCAGGCGGTCTGGTGTCTACTACCGGCGGAGGCGCAGGGTGACCGCTGGTAGCGCTAGATGCGATTACAGCCGGCGCTGACGTCACGGGGGAAATGTCCATATGACTCGGTTGTGACGGAACAGCAGAGTGAGGCAGACTGGGTTTCATACTCGGCGTCATACTTGCTATCGTACTGGTAGCCGTTGCCGTCGAGAATATTGCCTGCCCCACGTGGTTAGGCGTCGACCCTAGCAGGTGTGAGGACATCGGGATATGACTCGTATGGCTCAAAATGGAATGGCTGTTAATTGGGTGACTTAAATGCGTAGGCGTTGGTGCGGCCGTCGACCCAGGCAAATGGCTTGAAGGTAAGTGGGTTGCGACGCTGAAGGGCGCAAGATGCGACGGCCTACCCGGGTAAGGAACGGAATGTTTCTGTAAACTCGTCTGACTTGGGTAGCTAGGAATCGCATGGTGCATATTGGAACTTATACTCGAGTTTACATGACTAGAGCCAATAATTGGGGTAGGGTAAGGTCGGGAAGGCGCCGCCGGAGAGGCTGGCCGCGGCGTAGGTGCTTGTGCTTGACTCGGAAGACAATTTGAGCCCGTAGTAGTCGGCATCGGCATCTGCGGGACGATGTTCTGTGGCACATTAGGCCCGACACGGTTTGGGTAGGCGGTAGGAATGGAGGAGTGGGACTGAGAGGGTGGCGCGCTCCGGACTTCGTGTGCAGGAATAACTGTATGCGGCTGGGAGTGTGGGACGCGGTTAGGGAGACTAGGGTGTGCGGGTTGAGTGGCAGTGGGCGCGATCTGCGGTGGTCGCGGTGATGAGTGATGAGCGTGCAGATCAAGAGGCGCATGGGCTTGTTCTGCTGAAGGCGGCTCGGTCCGCGTCTCATGGTTAGTAAGGCGGAAATCGGGAAGGGCGGCAGCGTGCGCTTGGTACGCCGTGTGTGAAGGGAAGAGGGGAGAAGGAGCCGGCGGAGCTGGAGGAGCGGGTGTGGGACTGTCGGCGGCTGCGCGAGCACCAGGCTGCAGCTTGTTGTTACTCGCGGGCCGTTCAGGTGTGTCAGGGCCGGCTGCCCCGACCGGTCGCGCTGGTATTTGGGTTGCGGCCTGCCCATCTATAGCAGGTATGTGAGCGCCGTTAGGCCTGTGCGGTGTGTCAGCGCGGAATGGTGGCGGAGGCAGAGCAGGCGGAGGGAGGGCAGCCGGGGCGGGACTCGGGGCGGGCTGAGGCAGCGGCGCGGGCGCCGGACTCGCACTTCCGCCGACTGGCGCCCGAGACAAAGCCAGGGCTCCACCACTACCACCCCTAGCGACAAGGTCATTTTTACCACCACCCGCACCCCCTCCTGTCACCCGGAACAGAGAGCCTGCGTCTGATGCCTGAAACAAAATGTTTATTTGAACAGTGAAAATGCGTTTGCAAAAGAGTTGATATGAAAAGGACTTGTAAATAACTCACATCATCCATTGATGCATCGTGATATCTCGGAGAGGCATTCCTGCTATTTTCTGGACTCGCCTATAACAATATAAAATATTTAAATTTAATAACGTTCAAGTTATTGTTCTCGTAATAAGGTGGCATCATAAAACTGTAGTTGGCGTTGTTAACCATTACAATTCAAAATAGGTTTCATAGCATGTTTTATGTTCTTATTGTTACTTTTATAGCTTATATCCGGTTCTAGATCTAGATATTATGGCATCGATAAAAATGTTATGCATCAGGTGCTTGTAACATAGCTAAGTTTTATTGTAAAATAACAACATGCCATTGAAAATGTAGATATGCAAAAAATATAATGACTTTATAACATACTACAAAAATTTAAATGTGTTTATTTGGCCACAAATATCTCAAATCAATGCAAGGTTTCGATGACGAAGTTGTTATCGAAAGAGATCTGGCATGATAGCAAAATATATATACCGTAGAAAGGACGAAAATAAATGTATTTTTCATTTCAGGTAATAAACGAGACGATCGAGAAAAATGAACGCTTTAACGTCGATTGCCATTATAAAGGAAGATCTTAAAGATATTTATGAAGGCGAACCGAAGTCTTTAACTGGGAATGAAAGTAATTACTCTGCGGACGTTTACGATCTCCGGGGAAAATGGCTCAATAAAACTATTTGGGTAACCGAGCTGTTTGAGCGGACAGATCACGATCGCAACAAGTTTCATATTGATTAAAACAATATTTAACGGGAATTGAGATACTGCAGACCATTATCGTCTAGAAATGTTTTTGATTTCCACTATAAATCCAATGTGATTTGCATAAGAATAATTATATCATTTTAATATTTAAAAAAGAAAATACGCTATATTTACTTAGGGGACTGCATTGATGTTAAACTATACGGTAAATAATGAAAATGAGTGATCGCTTGAAGTACTCCATCTAATATATAAAACATCAATGTAAAATCGGTTATCATCTGCAACGGAACCTGCATTCACCGTTAAATATCCTGTAATCTAGTATTTTCCAATCGACAGATAATAGGTACATTGAACTGAATATAACCTATTTAAATTAATTTATATTTTTGGTTGAACACAGAGCAATAAGTATACAACGTTTATTTAATTTATAAACACGCGAAAAGCTAAAACTTTAATAGTCAAGTACAATATCTTCGACAATTTTGGAAGTAAAATCCAAATAAATGAAGACGAGAAAAATTTTAAATAATTTTTTTCGTCAGCGTGTATATTTTAAAACTGGCGTAAAAGACTAGACATTCATTTTAGCGTCAATTTAATGTTTGGTTTCATCCGTGGACCAACAATGGAATTATAAATCAGTCGCGTGCTACTGCTTCCCTTGCTTTAAGATACAAAGGTGCCGCTTATTGTTCTGCCTTTTGAATGAACATCAGGTCGGTAATATCAAGAAAATCGTAATCATCTCACGTATTCAATTTTACGGGCGACAAAGGACTTTGTCTAATGCATAAGGTTTATAGGAATATATTTTTAGTACAGCTACGCCACGTATAACTTGTTAAGAGAATATAGAGTTTATTGTTTTACATATTTATATCGTTATTATTACGCTAGTAAATAATGTATATTTTGCTTTATAAACGCCTAAATTATGCGTTCCATTACTAAAATAAATTAATATTCAGACTTACGATAAAAACTCAAACCACTTCAAAGCCACACCAATTATTTACGTTTTTTATTTACCTGCTTTTAAAATTCACGTGAATTATTTTATAGCAAGCATTTTATTAAGAGCACGAGTGAAATATTTAACGTGTACATGTGCGCTTTGTTATCTAGGCCACGGCTGCACGCCGAGAAACTTGTGTCTCATTGACATTTGCTCTCAAATCTATCAAAGCTAACGGTCAATAAAAAACAATCATATATCAAACTTACTTTAAACCCACTAAAAATATTTATTGCGAAAATATAACCGGAATCACAAAAAACACCGACGGTATTTATAAATCTTGGCACATCTATTAACTAATTTGTGGATTCTTCGAGTTTATAAATAAATGTAGTTATTAACAATGTATTGTTCGTAGCGAGTTGGAGCGTTGGCCGCTTGTCAAAACTGCTTAACATTCAAATAGATAATCATAGAGATATTAGCGCGATGAGTGATGTCGTGTTGGGTAGTAATAATAGTTCCATCGAGCCCACACCGGCCAGAAACACGCACGACTCTAAATAAACCAGCAATAAAAATAAACGACCCCATTAGTCAACCGTGTCAAAATAAACTTTGAAAGTCGACTCTAATATTGATCACGCTTTTAAATATTAATGTTGTTGCGATTATTTAAATGCGAACATATTTTTTTCTCGCTTATGATCTCAATACGGCACCGTAGGCAGTTCGTAATAAAACTCTTCAAAGAACAGGTATTTTAATTACGATTTCAGAACCGATATTAAAGTATAATCTCACGACTACAACAAGGATGCTCCCCCGGGCCCGGCCATTGTTGTGAAGCAAGGCGCAGAGGGGGCCGGAAAAAACAGCGTGATAGCTTTTTCGCCCCTCATTCGAAATTCTAATACTTATACAAACTTTTAATAGGGTAAAACTTAAACTCGACGGGAACAGTCTGGTAGCAAAGTTCAACAGTACTGATCATAGCCTTTGGCGAATTTATAATGGGCCACGCTTGCCTTATTACCGGTTTATTCAATTCCATACAACTTGACATCTTTGACAGATGTCATTTTTATCGAAGTATTTTCATTACGACACTTCTGAGAAACTATAGAAAACTTTAAAACGACAATATGCAAAAATTTTCTCGTGAAATCGTTATTTATAATACTCGAAACGCAAAGAATATAAACATCTGTATAAGTAGACGGGTTTTTTTCAAAAGGCCGAACAAATAAACCTGTGTAAGTCGTGTGAAAAAAATACTAAGTGCCCGCCATGAATATTTAGCACCAGAATTGTTTGTTCGTGACCCGAATTTATGCTGCATACCAAATTTCCTTCTATGTGACGGTCCGTGCATTGTAAACGAATCGGACGCAGACAATATGTAGAGGCGACAAATTATTGGACATGACCAGAACATTGACGATCCCGATATGGTAGATAAGCGTGAGTTTAAATCATTCGATATTAAAAATCACGACCTCATCAAGCGAATAAGTGCTCTTGGAAATTAATTAAATGAAGAGAATGATCCAGTTCTCTACAATTAGGTAACAGATATATGAATAAAATATTGATAATAATTACAGTCGGGCTCGTTTTATGTGCATCTGTCGAGTTAATGAGTAATGCCGGGGGCAGTGTTCAACTCCGCGGTAAACATAATATCAGCTCCGGTTTAATTTGTTTATCGGCCAACAATCAATCATGTTTATGTATTTTATCTATTTACTCTTGGTTAATTGAATAGTAGCAGTCAAATAGTCTCGTTAATAGAGTATTGACGCGAATGGTCTATAATAATGGGAAAAAATTATTATCTCCATTACCGCTGACAATGGATAATTTATAATACAATTAGATAGAATTACCGGTTGATGAACAGAGCTTGTCATAAATTTTTAATAATTGGTTTAATATGATAATTATTCATATCCAATAAACAATATTATACGGTCAACGATTGCTAATTTAATTTGTCCGTTCAACAAATTATTATTGTAGTATTCGAATGTTATAAATAATTAATGGGCAGTTTCTACGGCCATTAAAATAGAACTAACAGTCAAGTAGGTAATGGAAAGAATGATAAAAATTAATGTTAAATAACATATATGTATGAAACAAATTATCAATATAGAAAAGGAAAAGGTTCATTCAATCTTTACAATTTACATTATATAAGAAGAAATATATTGGCTTTTGTGATTTCCATAATTAAATATATTATGTATAAATTATCCCCTAAAAATACAAGACCTTGAATAATAATAAAAAAAAACCTTGACACATCTAGTTTGTGCTTTTGCGTCATATTAAATTGCAGCATAATTATAATATTGTTTTTATGGATAGATAATGTATTTTTAATATACATTAATTATCTTAAAGGTCGTTGGTATAAAAAGCCTTTATTTTGAAATATTTGTAAACGTTTTATTTCAATGTTGTCGTAAAAAGATCACTAACTTTTGCCTTGGCTGTTCGGCTGCTTTAATTTTGATTTTAATTATTATTATAAGGAATGTCGACGCTTCGGTTGACGAAGAAACACAGTCACGTGAATTTTTGTATTCAATTCTTAATAAATTAATTTTTAAAATGTAGGATAATAATTCTGCAATAACTTTTAATATACAAAGTCAAAGTTAAAAATTCATATACGTCATTTTTTTACAAGTTATGAACGTAAAATTGAAATCAAGTTTTAAAACTTGTCTAATTTTTTTATAATATTACCTACTAACATTGTCAAGTCCTATAACAAACGAGATTGTGTAAAAGGACAAAAATCTAGTTAGATTTACCACCATCATTATGCAAGACAGAGAGGTAATGGTAAAAAAAATAGTGACTTTCATATAACAGAAAACAATATAGGAATTTTCTATTAAATAGCACTATGTTTATTTCATAAAAAAATATTAAACACATCGTCACATGTTACACGCGAAGTTAGCTTCGTGATCCACCACAATTCACGAAATCGCACTGTTTTGTTTGCGAAATTTTCTATTTTCGTCACAGTGTGTTAAGTGTCAGAATAAAGACAAACTGTGTTATGCACATTTGAATGAAATCTAGTTGATGTTACGGAATAAGATCATAGCATGTATTATTTAGTAACATTGAATATATATATGTATATCAATAATAAAATATGCTCTTCAAATAAGAGCTAAACCAATCATATGATACTTGAATATCTATTGGTATACCTCATTTTCCGTCTCATGTTTCGCCGGGGATCTCTTTGTCGTATCTTTATCCGTTTTCCCAGCGGTACACTTATCACTATTATCAGTTTTACTATTTGTCACGAAAGTATCGTCACTCTTCTGTTTCCCGCCTTTTTTCTTGCTTTCTTTTTTACAACCTCCCTCAGCATTGCTCTTCGGCGAATCTTTGATCCTCACTATGGCAACTGTTTTAACTTTTGTGTTTTAATATTAAACACTAAATGAACGTTTAACACATACCACTTAACTTGAAAACAAATTAATAATTCCTTAAATATTTCCTGAATTGTTTACAGTTCACGTACCACAATAATATTCGGATTATTTCACTCACTTAAATCCATTAATATCACTGCAATCCTCAGTCACTGAAATCCAGGGAATGCGTGTGTTGCGTGGGCGTACGCGGATACGTGATTAAAAATAACAATAGATCGCGGATCGCGAGTTGTATATCAGCGTGCGACAGGTCGGCCGTGCGGCCGGTGCGTGAGTGGCGCGCCGGCCGCATTCGGCTGAACGGGTCGTCGACGTCTAGCCCGCCCCGCCCCGCGCACGCGCCGCCCGCCCAAATGCTGTGAGCGCATCTCCCAAACCGCCCTATGTATGCAACCTGCGCTCTCTTACTAGTAGCTCGTTTTTTTTTTATAACGTCGCTCTACAATTTTTTAATTATTCTTCCGGAGGTGTCCCCCAATCATCTGTTGTTTAGCAAAACTTACTATTTTCTTGTTTTTCTTGTTATTATGCAAGACGATGTAAATTTTTCTTAAAGAGTGACACAATTTTGAGACATTTTAAAATGTTTTATCTGTCAAATCTTAATACTCCAATAAACTAAAGGTGAACTTGCCCACACATTAAGTTATGCTTTAGTCGGTTACCTTGTAGCAAAAATAACAAATACAGTATGTTCCTAAATATTAGTAACTAAAAACAAAACTAACATTCTGTAAAATAAATTCTTGTACATAATATTATTAAAACGCTCTGGACTCAAGTACCGCAATGGCAATACAATAGCTAGTTACTGTATACAACATTACAAGCGAAACCGTATAGAAATCTAATAAGCGTGCAAGATGTACAATCGATATCAAATAATGTGCTCCGTTTCGCTCTTATACCGGAACACAAAGGTTCAAATTTGTTTACAGGAATTTGATTTCCAAAGCCCTGTACGTGTTCCATTTCAGAAAAATCTTGAATGCGTAGAGATTGCAATAAAATCGGCATAAAATATTCATATTGAAGTCGATGTTATTAAGACGGTTGAGAAATCTTAATTTGGTAATTTATTTGAGATGAAGGAGCAAAAGAGCTTTAGGGGGAGTGTGAAATAAAAGGTATACTCGAAGCTTAGAAATGAACAAGAGCTGGAATTAATTTGATGGAGTATTATAACTGCCGTCGGGCGATTTGTTAGTTTTACTCTGCGTTTCATAAGTGATTATTATTCTATTAAGAAGTTAAAGAAAATGATCACTTTTCTATAAATGAGAAGTTTCCCTTTGTTCATGAAATATAGAAGTTTACCAAAAGATTAATTCGATTATTGATTTAGGGATAAATTTCTTTAAGCTCGAATAAGATAAATGACAGAAAAACTTTACGTTGCACACGCTAGGAATCAAGTGAAATGAAATACGGCGTTTTGAGTCAAGCACTTACGTGGAATCTTTTATGTTAATATAAAACAATAGAAACATACATTTTGATAGAAATAATCAAACATAACAGAATTAAAATTGAAACAGCATTAATTTCAATTTAACATTTGAGTAAACAGATAACAAATTAATTGTTGAATGTTATTGTGCCTACCGTGTAACCGCATTATGCATGCCTCAATTAACAGTGAAAATATTAATCGTTTATATTTAATATGAGTACAAATCTATGCTAATAATTATTATTTCGCTTTCACTGACAGTTAGGTAATACATTGTTCATTTAAAGAGTTTTGGGATAAATAGATTCAGGTAACCACATTGTCTTTCATATTGTTCACTTTTCTGTGTATGCCTTTATTGCGAAATCGTTTTTAATTATGATTTTAGATGTAATTGAAATAGGAATCTTGGTATACCTTTTAAGAAATAGGTCAAACGCAAATGCATGCTGCTTATCATGCTAGTAGTTTATAATAAAGAAACAAGTTTCTATTTTAGTAATAACTAAGAAGTGGAAAATAACCGATTTAGATTTTCTAAATTGTAAAAGTATCATGTTAAAACACGAAAACGTAATTAATCACGACATCAATCTTTTTGACACATTTGTGTAACCATATTTCCGTCTCAAATTTTAATGGTTGTGTTACATATTTATTAATCAATTAACATTTATGATTAAATTAACATAACCTTGTAAGTTAATGGCATTATAAATGATATATAGCAAGGTTTTGTATCGTAGAGTTTCACTTAAATATCAAAGCAACAGTAAAACATGCAAATTGAATATCTTTGGATACGATCTGATAATAAAATTAATATTCAACGTGTATTTTAATAGCAATTAGCTTTAACTGGACATGATAATTGCTTCCGGCATTGATTGCGTAGATTAAGAGCGGTTCACTTGCAGCCCGTTAATGACGTAAAAACCGCTACTTATCAAGTTTGTGGTGGCCGATCTATAATTTACTTTACAAACAATTTTGCGCTATCTGATTGGCCTCGATAGTCGATATAAAACAGGAATTCGTTGCCGTGGCGATGGATTGACAAAAGTGATTAACACGGTAAAGCACCGGTTCGCTACGAAGCCCTCGGGGTTCGTAATGAAGGGCCGGCCCCGATTTGTGATAAGAATCTAAGCTTTTTCAGCAACCTATAAATTTCCGGTCCCGTATTAATTGACTCGAGTAATTTCAACACTCAATTAACGCCCCTATTTTGTTTACCTGTTATGAAATTGTATACAAAAGTTGGTTTATATTTCGCAAGCCCGGCGTAATCCTATTATGGTTTTTCATAACATTCATACGAGTTATTTTCGTACGGTAAATGGCGAACAACGACAAACAGGGGTGAGATCCGAATTGGAGGGAATTGGAAATCAAATAACGACAGCGGGATTTATTTCGAACCTCATTCAATTTGCGGTGAACGTATTGTTGAATTGTTTTTTATGTCGACTGTATTTTGAGAGCGTTTGGTTTAACATATTTCCAATTCAATTAATAGTAGAATTAGCCGTACTCTTGTCGTATTTTGAGTTTAATATATTTTATGATTTTGGTTGTGTTTTAAAGAGAAAGTGCGGTGTTTTGAAAGCACAATACAAAAGGCCAGACGTGCACATATTGTGAAATGATATACTAAACATATTAATGCCCTAGTGACTTGTGCGCACGAACTCTGAATGATAATGCGAACATCACTGGCGTCTAACGAAACGTTTTTAGGTAATGTATGTATTATAATACCTACACTCTTTTTAATCGGAAACCCAACAACAGCCGAAATTAAAACAGCTATTTTCTCTTAAAATGCATTGTAAAAATGTGACTCGCCAAAACTAAACAACAATGGAAATGAAAGCAAAAATAGCAGTGGTTTTAAATTCAAAAACCTTTGTGACGAGCTCGGGGCTCGTGCTAAGCGTCAGTAGTGCACTAAGAAGTTGCAATCAGGATTTGTGACAATGAAACCAGAGACGGACGGAAATATGCAAGAGCGTCAACGGCACAAAGGGATTCGCCACTCGCCGGGTTTTTGTCAACTTACAATAATGTCATCGCGATCTAGTAACTTGTTATTCGTGATGAAAAAAGCTGTTGACATCAAGCCGACAACTGGTTTATTCAGATAAGATCTTGTCCATATTATATAATTAGCAGATTTAAAACGTTGCTAAATCTGAAGCTAAGAGATTAAAATGAACATTACTTCGATTTATTTAAAACCGTAAAACGTTATAAACTGATGATAGAATTCAGTATCAGGGGTGCGGAAGTAGGGAGGGGAAATGCAGTCGACGTTGCAGTGTGAGGTGACATAAAATTTTCAACGACTGCGTTGAGTGTCCACAGACATTATCTAACAGTTTGCGAGAATACCGACTCTTTTCATATCTTTTGAATGCAAACTTTCCGTATAAATAACGGTCTCTCAACAGATTTCAGCGTTTATATGATTTCCCTTTCTCACAACATAGAATCTTACTAATGTCATTTGCCGTTCTATTTACCACACAGGAGGCAAAACAGGAAAAAATAAAGTGCAGCGGTGGCAGGGCAAATGCGAAACTGACGAGGGTCGGAGAATTTCGTTATAGATGTGAATAAATAATAAGTTAGCTCGGCTCCCGCAGAGTCGTACGGCCTTTGTTCCCGGCTATTTTATACGATGGGATTACGCCAGACGCAAGCTCAATTTACTCCACTAATCGACCACCGGATGGACGGTATAAATTACCAAATCAAGTTATATGTAAACAGTACTCGCAATCTTTTCTCTGCAAATGCATTTTACGTGTTCCATTCTCTTAACTGCACGAGAAAAACTCCAAACGAATAAAAAAGCACGGTAACAATCGTTACGTAATTTTCATGCAGGAACAAAGTCGTCTGAAAATGTTCTACATTTTTGATGCTCGTTTCGAATATGTTTCATTGTTGAAGTTGTTTCTTTTCAAACGTTATACGCCGCTGGATTCTTTATGAAACATACATGTTAATTTAATAACGAGACTGTGATTTTATACGTACAAATTATTTTAACAGTCTGATATCAATTTAATAAAGCCATGTAGTAATATTACTAATTTGCTGTAGTGATCTGATTTTAGTAATTACATCGCATGAATTTATTAGACGTTTCTAAATTATACTTTAACCAGTTCAGCGTAAAACTACAGGTTTTATATCAATAATTTTACTGGCGTAAATTACTTCAGAATCCTTTAAAAGTGAACAATTAAATCACTCTAAAGAAACCAGACTCAATTAATTCCATTCCAGCGAAAGGATAACTTTATCGTTGAATTTATTATAGAGCTCAGTTTCCAGATGTAAAAATCGTTTTGCAAGATTAACCATTGGAATAAAATGCAGTAATAAATTTTCATTGTATCAATGCTCCGGGTATTAAAGGAGAAAAAAGCGAAACAAGCACGCGACTGGTCCAGATGGATGATTTCGATCTTTGGAATGTTTTCGCCGGCTGCCAACTGGCTTGTTTGAACATTTGACAGCATCGATCAACCTACGCCAGCGATATGCGATCTCACATATCACTGGCGTATGTTGATCTAAATCACTGGGTCATTTCGTTTATTTGTTTTATTGTCGATCAAAGAGACTTCAATTATATTTGGTATTGAACGTTCGACATTCTACATTAAAAGTTTGTAATGTACCAACATTTTTAGCCAAGTTAATTTGTAATGTCAGCCATATCAGTGTCATAGCACGTCAAACAAACACGCGGCTGGCGCTGGCGTAGCTATTTCGTTAACAAAGCGCTGTTCTGTAAGAGGATTTGGTCAAAGAGAAAGAGAATTTCGACGCGCTTTGTACGCCAAATTGAATTGAATGTCATGTAGAGCGCATTCCGTATGCTCAAAGGCAGTGTAATTGCGATCTGGCGGCTCCATTTAAAATGAATTCGTACAAATCTCGGCTAAGTACAGTGCTGAGAGTCGTAGAATAGAGTGTAGGGCGAAGTGATGTTTTGTAAGCAGTATTCGCGTTGCAAATCACGGAACCATCCATTCGTGTCGCAGCGAGACTTGGTTCCTTGCCAGACGCTTTGTTTTATCATCCTTCCTAACCGTTTGGCATCTAAACAATGTTTTCATTTAAACGCAATTGATATTTCAATTTATGTCCGCCTATTGCAGCTATTTATACATTATCAAGAGGAGATAAATCGTGGACGTTATGTTTTCACTCGTAATTGTGATTGCGCGATAAATTTATTACATATAAAACAAATACCAAAGATAACAAGAATTCTTCAAAGAAGTATTGTGATTACATTTTCGTAACGTTACAAATAAAAATAACACAGAAAACAATAAGCTTTAATATGTCAAATAAAATTATAACGTATTAAGAGCACAACAAACCAAAACAGATAAAGAGAGTACGCAATAAAAACAGTTCAATTTTAGGGGTATTTTGTCGAGGTTATATCCATAAACTGAGCAGAGCTAGGGTAGACCTCCCGGCCCCCACGCTATCCTCCTACCCTCACCGTACCAAGTAATGAATAAACTCACTAAACACAATTTCACGATGAGAGTAATCGGCCTACTCTTTAACACTTTGTGAACTTGTGATTTTGGATGTACTATTCAGTAGTGCTATTTTGTTTACTCAATTTAAAACTTCATTTATATAAAAAACACACAACTATTAAGTCGTTAAGAGCCGAGTGCGGTTACGATAATAACACGGTAACAATTTTGCCATTAATTCCTACAGTAGTTAAGTTGTTCATAAAACGAGTAGAACAAATGCGCATGAGGGGCGCTAAGTGTAATTAGAGCGAGGTACTCTGGGACCTACCCTTTCGTATAAAGTAATTCTTGCTCACATAAAACTCAAGACGTAATAGCTTTGGCGACCATTGTAGGGTATTGCGGTATCCAATTTACTCACTGACCGGTCTTCTGTTATCTTAAGTGGAGTGGACATAAACCACTTCACACCAAAGAGTCGTTTAGGGATCCATTGTCATACGTCAACCCTTTTTATGACGGTGAAAATCTCAACTACATAAAGCAACAAGAGAACGGACTATATTCAATAGTAGGTTTGTTACTATCACTTGAAATTGTAAAATGCACGTCAATTCAGTGTTGTGCAAATATTTCCACGATAAAGCTGTTGTAGACAAAGTATTAAATAGAGGTTTCGGGCTTGTTTCATTGAAATATCCGTTAAAGCTCTGGAGCTTCTAGCTTGGTTTTCTTTCGCGTATAATGTAAAATGTTGTCACCAATACGCTCTAGCCCTTTTTTGTTGTATTTCAAATTAAAAGTAGCTTAAGAAATAAATGGCATACATTTTCATTTTTTTTTTCATTGAAATAATTATGATTTTTTATTATTAGCAGGTTAGGTTTAAAGACATTTATTTTCATAATAGGCATTAATCACTTATATGACTTATATACTAACGTTACAATTTGAAAAAAAAAAAAAAACTTGGCAGAACTTGGATGAACTTTCATTTCTTTATATTGGGATCACTCAATAGATTTAGATTTAGAAGGTTGACTAAGCTGTTTAAGTCAATCTTCAAAAGTTTCCAAACCATAAAACTTATTGTGAAGTTAAAGTATAAAAGACTTCTAAAACTTGTGCAGTTGTTAAAATATTTGGCTTCACAAGAACAACACATCGGTTAGAAGTTCGTGAAAAGTGCAACACAATCTCTTTTCAGCTCTGTTTCTAAAATACTTTAACTTCGGTGACATGAACTGAATATAAAGAGGGAAAACTAAGCGAAACGACGGAGAGCAATGAGGCGATGCATAAAGTCGCTGCGAGACAAAGTATAAAACAACAAAGTGGTCGACGCATCTAGCTCGGCATAAAGAGGGGAATAATCCCGCAGCGTACGTTCTAGCGCCGACAACGAGTGTTTTAGCGTCCATATAAAATAATGATCTGTCTTCCCGAGCATTATTCACGTACAATTTACGACACAACAAAGAGTAAATCTATTTCAGAGTTTATAAGATGCCACCGTGTTGATTTATTTTATTATTTACTAGCTTACGTCTGCCATGTTTGTGTTGCGTTACTTTAAAAGTGGGCTTATTTGTTTTTAAGTAACTCAATTGAAGGTAAAGTACATGAAAATTGCTTTCTTATAAATTTTACATAGACCTAGTACTATACATGTGCGAAATTAGGATACGATTTGATGAATGACGTAACTGCATCATGACAATATACCGACAACAATATAAATTTTAAATCGTAATTGACATTTTAATGCCTCGTTACGGCAAAGACAGCCTTACCCCTGACAAAATTAATTGTTGTGCCATTGAGCGCAACGAAATATCGTTCGCGGACAGGCAAAAACAATTACCCTACAATATAAACTGTCAAATATGACTGGTAGCAGATTATTTTAAACGATTTGTGTTCACGGGCGTGAACCGTCACGATGGTGAAGGTGATAAGTGCGTGGCCGCGATAACATCGGTAATAATTTAACCAACTCAAAACATTAATACGGTACGAAATAAACACAGAGATTTCTTTTAAACTTTCGCCCGAACGCTGATTGGTATCTCGTAAAAAGCGTATCGCCATAACAGACGTTTAGTGGAAGTGGAAACCGATTTAGTAGTGTCAGGGCGACGAGGTAATAAGATAAACACGAAACGGGACAAAAACACTCTTAATGAGCTTGCGAGAATGTACAGGAGATACGTCGATTCCAAGCTGCCGCCAGGCGTGGACCGGTTTTGCATGCTCCAATATTAGGGCTCATTTTAATGACTGTACGTATTCAAAGCTAATTGAATTAGAACAGCAAACACTATTCTCGTTAGTACCGCTTTACTTAATTAGTGTTCGCCTTATAAGTGCATAGCACAATTCTTAACGTATGTCAATTAAATTATTACAGCACGATGTTGGTTTTTCTCATTGGCTTATTAATAATCGTTAAAGGCCGTCGGCAAAAAATGTCACGGACGTGCGGTCTGTAAATATCAACGTCAGATGTAGCCACCGAGAGGGCATTAAGTTAAAACGAACCCAATTAGTTAAGCCTATTGACACGGCGTTGACATCACAGACGCATGCATAATGCGACTATTGTAATGTTTATTTTTAATTATGATAATAGAAATCTCGATAAATATTTAAGTAAGATATTGCGGAGGACTTGTTGATGGATATGCGTTATCAGTGCTTTGAACTATCTGAAGGCGTAAGTAACATTAGTGCTGGGAACGAGCAATTAATCCAGAAACCGCACGCTCAAGCGACTCCGTCTCGGCTATGATACGATTAATCTCAATGGGTGGGGAAGCGGTTGTTCGTGTACTTAAACACCTGTCATCCCCCTCATCTCCAGGGATCGCCTAACTTAGATTACTTTATAATAATTCCTCCAAATTTCACTCCAGACGGAATATATAAATTGGCTTTTGTCATACTTGCCGCATTATTAATGGATTACAACATTTCAAGTTGCGGAGTGATATAGTCAACCGCTTTATTACGGTGTCGTCGCGAGCTAATTTCCTCGTTCCGTGCTCACTGCTGTTCACCACTAACGATCTTCAATAATTTTAGCTAATAAATGAGTGCTGAAACTTTAAATGTTATGTTGGAATGAGGTCTCGTTTAGAATATTTCGAAAGCACGATTCCCAACATTGTTAAAGTAATGCTAACAACGTATAAGAAAGCGATTTAATACAGGCTGAACTCGCTTTATGGTATATTTACATACAATGTTAAACATGTTTTATTTCTACTTGTTATCGTTACGTAAACAGTCTGTTCTTAAGTGGGATTTTAGAGTAGGATTATAATGATGATCTCGTAATTTTTTTTATCTAAATTGTAATATAAATTTGTGTACTACTTTTGTTAGCATAGTTATATCACCGTGTTATTTCGATGGTCGATTCGATGTTTTTTTTAAGAAAGGACTATATTCAATAGACGTAATCGTGCGTAATGCACGTCAAATCAACGTTGCGCAACTATTTCTATGCTAATGCTATAGCTTTCGGGCTTGTTTCATTAAAATGTCCGGTAAGCTTTGAAGAAAGAGTCAATATTTGATTAAATAAATACCAAGTATAGTCTGATGGTAAATAAAAAGAACTAAGTCTAATATTTTTTAATTAAAATGTGTACAGCGCATAAATTGCTTTTGTTTAAAATACCAGTAAAACACAATAATATTGGATAAATTAAAGCAAGAGCGCTCTAATAAATTCTACTGCAACACGTTTCCAGAGATGTAAATAAATGAGAAATGCAGCATAGAGAACAAACGAGCAAACGTCCACCCGGAACGTGGGCTTTTAAATTCCAGCGTCGAGCCGTAAATAAACGTCATGGCACAGATGCACTAATGCCTATGCGTTATACGGACCGTAGATTGCAACAGTGAATGAGGCTAAAGGCGTTTCGAACTCAAAGCACGTTGAAGTCCGTTATCAGAGAGCTCACACCGCAGCCGGGCGCAGTGACAAACGGAATCGCAGAGTGCATCCCGAGTGAGCTGCTGATCTGTCGAGAGATATCTCGACCTCGGCTCGAGTGCTACGGATAATTACGGCCCTTTGACGACGAAACTTTGTCCACGGCCTTAGCTATGCAAATATTTTGAGTTTCGGCAAAAAAATCAGTTTTAATATATAGCTATTATGATCCGTTATTAGGTTGCAAAACACTGTCAGATTTAGATACTTATCGGTAATGCAAGTTCCTTGGCGTTAAAGAGATAGATAACGTAGTGTTTAGTGAGTGACATGCATGTATTTTTATCTCTATCATGTTTACTGATACGCAACGACGACAAACAAAGATAATCGCAGGCTAAGGATGTTTAATATTATAGTTATTACAGTATACAGCATTTATATAATTACAATCAGCTAAAGTAATGATAATGGCTTGAAACGAAAGATATAAAAATTACAATTTGCTTTAGTTAAAGCGGGGTCTTATTCAAGTCGAGCCGGTTAGCGCGACAGCATAATACGAATCTGAGAAGTTTTCAAGCGAGCAAGCTTGCGGGAGTCGAAGGGCGGTGTAGCGGGATTGGGGAGGCTTGTTATTACACCCTCTCACCTACGCAAGGGGTTTCAGCTCCGTACTGTCGCACAAGATTAAGACGCTTTACCGTTAACGCTCTGCCTTCCGTTCTACTCGTTTTGAATAGCGTCAAGAGCTCTCCTCTTTCTCTCCGCTTACTTTAATAAAACACGATCGGTAGTATACTCTCTCGGTCGACTACAAACTGCACCCTCTAATGTTTACAATAACTTCAAGTTTATACATCTACTTTAATAAAATATTTATAACGTGAATAAATCTACACAAGAAACGTACGACCTTTATAATCCCGGCACGAAACACCAAAGAATAAAGAAAATCATCTATATCGTACAAGAAGGGCCATAAAATATAAGCTGCTATCAAAAACCATTTATATTAGGCAGTTATGTTTCGCCACTTCGGTTATAAATAAAAGTGCTGAAGGAAATCCAGATAAGACGGGAACGAAATAAGTTAAACCGAATGGGAGAAGGCATTATCATTGGCAAGCTCGGAACAAAGAGAATGTGGATAGCGAGCGTACGAGAGTACTTTATAGGCGCGTAAATATGTTTTATATCTTCTACTGTCTGTTATAGACTGGCGCGCCGCCGATCCACTCTGAGGACGCTCCACCTCCCGCCACCCTCGCCAGTCGCCCGGAGGGCTGCTTCGCTCTCGGAAATGCCGAGCTTTAATAAAACATATATTTTTCCGAGCGAGGAAAATACTGGGGAAACTCGCAATTTGTTCTTTCACTTTATGCTCGTTTACAAGACAAAAGTGGAACATTCCAGAAACATTATGTTAATCACGCAGTTACGTACATAGTTTATTGTAATTTATAAAAGTTATTTGAAGAACGTTTCATACGTTATGAAAGGGAAATAAGGCGCGGGGGATGGAAGATTGCGTGTAATGTGAGTGAGAAGTCGTAAAACGTTCGTATAGGGTGTTTATGCTGTTGATCATTAGGATTGTACAATGTAGTGGTAGTTGACGGTGCCGCGATGACCCTTATCATGAATGCGCCAGTGCGGGCGCGGGTGTGGCCGATTTATTACGGTTCATGTCGGCACGCCGCTACTGAATTTAACCCTCCAACTTGGACACTAATTGTACTGCGTCTCAACTCTCAAACCACTGTTCTTCAATTTATGTGCGGTTCAACGCATCCAATAACAATAAAATAATATATTGCATATCAAATTAAGAATCACCCGTGGAGATTAAATTCTTGTTGCTGAATATAAAGAGTCTTAAGTGGTTGAAAAAGAGCTGAGGAAAATTTGTTACGAGTTAGAGTAAAACCGCGAACTCCCACCGCACCCAGACTCCATAAAATATTACACTAAATGAAAGAAGCTCTTTCAATTAACTGAGGCAGGTTTGCGTAAGGTAAATCCTGGCAAGAGGCGGCCGACAGTGCCGCGTCGGGAAATATTTCTTTCGGAGCGATTTAACTTTAAAACGGTAAGTTCTATTAGATGTGGAATTTCAAAGTAATTAGTGTACGTGAGAGCGGAAAACGTTTATATTTATATGCTCAAGCAAATTGTAATTTATACGGTAAACTGTAAAATACTTTTTGCTAGGAAAATGCTTTTAAATTTCTCAGAGGACATTTGTGTTACTTATTAATGATGTATAACAGGATAATGAAGCACGAATTACTATATTTTACGAGGCAATTCACGGTAATATTTTATAGATTTAATATTTGTTTGAACATATTTCATGATTAATTTACTATCGAAAGTTACGCTGACGAAATACTAAGGGGTAATTGTATCTAGACTTAGTATAAAAATAAAAAATGTCATAAAGAAGTTTTATTTAAACGTTAAGAATTCGTATAAACCAAAGACATGTCTTTGTATGATTATTGTAATAATAAAAATATTTCATTTTTTTTCTATTATACCTCATTATCTTATATTAAGATCATGTTTTGATTAATTAGAGTAATGCATTCGTTAAGACGTGAATCTTATCATAAAAATACTTAATATATGGATGCAATATCCTTTCAATAATATACAAGTTATTTGATAGCTTTGTTCGATCGATGGTCCCGTTGCTATGAGCTTGTCAAGTATTCATGTTCTTATTAATGTGTCTGGAATCCCCCTAAGCGGTGAGCAGATTGCGTTCACCTCGCTCTAATCGACTAGAAGTGATACCTATGATGAATGATGATGAGATTTACACGTATTGCTGACCGTTCTAGAACTGGTTCAATTTATATAAATTGAATTTCATTCTTATAGTACGTAACAACCTGATGTTACATACAAACATAATTAAAATTAGTTCGTAATTTTTAAAAGCAGATTTATCAATATACGGACAAAGCCAATCTATGAACGGTGTAGCTCAACTAAGAAAATGTTGTTCAATTACTAACTGAGTAAAATAAGACCTTGTTAATGTTCCGAAATTCTTAAAAAAAATAGAATAGAATATTCTAAGTACAGCTGTAATTAGTACCGTTGTTGTGACAATTATTAAGGATAACATTCAGCAAAAATGCTTTTGCGCTATATCCAAAATTATATTGCCTTAGTAAGGTATATTCTACCTAAACTCATCAACTATGATTTAGACAATAATCATATAGAGTTACTCCTCTGCTAAGTTACTTTCAATCGACCTTGGAATAAATAAATTAATCCTATCTGCATTACAAAACGCGGTAGAAACATTTATAGACTTAAACGGTAATATGCCAAGATGTCTGTGGGCTGCTGCAATTATTCACAAACAAGTGCCTACGGGCTGCGGTCGACCCTCATTGCCGGTTGCCAGGGTCACCTTAGAGAATAGAGATTACACGAGTTAAAGGTACTATTAAACTGCATAGGCAAGCACATGACACAACTTTACTAGCGGTTCTAAATTAATTCGGGAGTAAAAATATTTTATATTATTAACTATTTAATATTGTATAAAAGTATTTTTATTTAAGCCATAATATATTCAAATTAGTTGTTTTTACGACCAAACGGTTTCCAAGTTACGAATTGTACGTATAAAAATTACGAATATATAAATGAACTATAGGAAAAACGTTGACATTATTATCGTTGTATTTAGTATATGAATTAAGTACATAAACAGGTTATATATATACAGTTTGAAATGTATGTACGATTCAATTTCGCGCGGAAAGTCAAATAAATTAACGCAAAGCGCATCTGACGTTAGCGAGAGCTACGTAATTACCCAAATGCGAATTTGCATAAGAGTTGAGGAATAATTGAACCCCAGTGTAAATAGCCAGAGTTAAATCGGATCTAGTTTTCCCGCTAAGTGCGGCGAACATTCTAAACAAGGCTTGAAAGGTGTTCAGCATGAAGTTTTAACTGGATTTGCTTTGTGGGATATTTCGCTGGCGTAAGGCCGCATGTTTGGATAAATCTATTTATGTTGTTATCACATTACAGTGACATATGTTTGATGTTATTTTACTTAAGTATAACACAATACGTTCTTTAATCGTTACTTTTTGTTTCACTTCCCGCTTGTCAAGCGACTTATTATACTTAGTTTATTACGGCTATAAATGCTGCATTTTAATATTACAATGTAATAAATGGAGGTTTATTTGTTTGAGAACTATTATTTAGTTTGAGGGTAGTGCAAAAAGATGGACACGGACGGTGGTGGCCGACGTTCTTGAGTTATACATTCTTCTTATGTCAAACTTTGATTTGTCTTGTGGCGGATTTTGGTGTTGGTTCGTATAAATATACTCATTTTGTTTTATTTTAAAATAATAACCCATAGTAACATTAGGTCTAATACACTTAATATAAACACAAATATATTATGTTGGCTTATTGGTGTATGTATGTAAGGGATTTTGCGTGTTACGTATCCCATACTGACTGTAATACAAGAAAGCTCGGATAAAACACTCGTTAATAACAACACGAATGACAGTTCGCTTTCACTTTCACTTGTTACATCCTTGTTTGTTGAAATGTTTTGCGACCTTTCATCCACATTGGTTTCGCGTCGAGCGGCTGCTATTCGCTACAATTACGATAAATATTTATTTAGAGTAATACATTCTTAAATAATAAGTGACAATTTATATGAAAGCCAGTATTGATTTCAACTCCTAGCTAATCTTTTGTCCTGAGGTCTAAAGAGCGGTTATTTAAATTAGTTAAAAACTAACACAATATAATATACGACGACTACTCAACATTTCTCTTTAATGAGCTGTAATAAATATAACTTTAATTTTGAAGTATTCCCCTGAGCTAGAGGCCGTACTACACATGTATAACAATTAAATACTAGAATAGCTGATCTTATAAAAACCCACAACTAAATTAAAAAGCTCCGAATCAAACGTTAATTTTGCAACGAAACTCAAGAGAATCGTCCGATGGCGTCAAATCCTGTCGGGATAATTAAATTAATCGACGGCACAACACTGATTCTCTTCAGATATCCATTTACCGGCATTACTGTGCCACTCAACTTCAAAACTCGATTAAGTTTAATATTAATATTGGGAGCGAAACGCCCTGTAGTTATTGCTTTCAATTACGTACGTAATTATGGCAAATTGAATTAATGAGATTGTAATGGAAACGTACGAGTTACGTTTTAAACGAGCGGTAATTATAATTAATTACAACTAGCATTAATAAAAATACGATGATCGCTCATCAACGATTAAATTGTTCACAACTGTATCGTTAATATGAATTGAAAGTCTCGAAGAACTTCAAGACATGCTGTTATTAGTCTCAGTTGGAGTGTTTGCATTTCACACTCGTGATCATTTATCAAACGATCGAGAAGTCATTTATTTGCTCGGAGCGCTATCGAGTGGTATTATTTTAAAGTTTTCAAACTTCAAGTTTATTTTGCTCAAGTGGGTGGTGTTTGGGGGCAGCGAAGCGGCCAGACGTAATTAGATTAAGAGGTACGTGGTCGGGACCGGATTGCAAGCGCCTGCGAACAATGCTATCACTCTAAGCTCTTGGATTTCAATGGCCGTCGACTTTGTTTGTGGTTATTCCCATTTGTACGTGCTTAAGCCGCCTCTGTTTATACAACAGCAAACGTATTGAAATTATTGACACGAGTTTTCGGACAACAATATTCATTACGTTATATTTATAAAATCGCTCCATGCCGTTTTAACAATGAATATAACATCAACGTTAATTTAAATAAACCAATTAATTCTCCATTTGCCAGCGGAAATAATTCTCTGTTAATTTTGTGATAATTCGAGCGAAGCTTATTAAAATTTCAACGGTTTAACCTTTCAACAATTCGATTGTAATGAAAGCGAATCTTGGCTGGACGCGAAACGTGATTTTATTCAGTTGAATGCTAAAGTGTAATATAATGTACTTAATTAGGGGCACTTCGCGTCAGCTCAGATCTTGTAATTACGAAACAGAGCAGCGGCGCGTAATCAGCACCCTTTGCTACGGCGACACGCGCTAAAGCTTTCCATGTTCAACTCTAGCCGCTTTTGAATCACATTTCACAACCTGTTGACGAGTTAGTTAAGCCCCTACAGCGTGTACAGAGCCGTACAAAGCGAAACTCGCTATTAACCCTCAACTGCACGTTCGTTTGACAACTCTGACCTGCCAACTAATTTCTGTCGGGCGTACGCTCCTCAAATAGTTTAAAATAAGTACGTGACAAAAATCTAATTAGTGAAATGGTCTAAACAATTTGTAAACAGGTGCACGGCTCTCCCGGGAGATTAATCACTCGAAGCCGCGTCCAGTAATAAGCCGAGAAGGAGTAAGTTTGCAACTCGAATCGCGCAGACATTTATCCACTACACTGTTTTCAACTTTCAAAGAGTCGGGGAGCCGTTTAATTAATTTACGCGTATCGTAAACACCGTCGTAAACTTTTAACAAGAGGAGTTTTAGAGATACTTGCCTTGTCATCTTCGCCTTCACTATCACACTGCAAAGGAGAAAAAATATTATGAGTAAGTACACAACATCGCTGAGAAATAAAAGATAACATGCATTAACAGTGGAAATAAGCAGACATGCATGGCGGTTGATATAAATTAATTCTGTGCGACTAAACAAACTGCACTCTAGTACGACACAATGAAACGAGACGACTAAAGCGTTGTTCAAATACTGTAGTATTATCATGCAAATAGGTTTATTGTCAAATATCACATTAATGTTAGATAATGTATGTATCATTGTTACAAGTAAATACAACAGTCATTTGTTCGTAAACATAATATCAATCTCCGTATAAATATTGAGAAGTCAATAGAAGAAAAAGACTATCGTCGAGTTGGATTGACAAATAAGCTATACAATATTTACGGAGTGAGATCGCGCGGGGAACAAGGGATCAGAATGAGATATTACAATTTAAAATAAATACAGAACATGAAGTATTCAGGGCGGTAAGGTAATGTTATAGTACGGTGCGGCACCGCCTCGACAAATCTTGTGATTTAACAGCGATACGCGCCGAATATCGAATAGGGATTGTGTATTTTGCGTGATCAGGGTAAATTTGCACAAGGTAATCTAAAATTACAGCTTTCGCGTTTAAGTCACTCTTCTAATGGAGTTTCATAACAATATCGCAATGTTTACAGATATGTTTAAAGCCTTATTAATGTACAAACAACCCCAAGTCTCGGAAATTATTACAAGTGAAGACATAAAAGTAAATGAACGGAAAAACAAAAAGTGAAGTTGCATGCTGAGTGAGTTAAACTCGTAGTTTAAATAAAAAGCACAGTCGAGCGTTCGAAGGTATGGCAGAGATTTGTAAACTTAAGGACAACAATGATTATACTCACGATATAGCCTTTTCCGGAACTACAGCGGCTACTGGCCTGTAGGCAGGAAAGAGAAAGCGAATATGTGAGTGGAGTGGAGTGAAAAGGGGAGGTAACGTCGATCCCATCTCTCCCTCAAATTGACATTGTGTTGTTATTTGTCGCCGATACATCCGTGATAGCAAACGTTAAACATTCAACCCCACTTTATTCTATTTTTATTCCGTTAATCTCGCGACATTGAATATTGATACCGGATCGTAAGAGCAATATATCTCGTGTACATTTTAGTTTGATTTATAGCGGTAAAATGATAAATTCGAGCTGAGAGATGGGTAATTGCAACTAAAGTAGATTTACGTATGAAATCATCTAAGAGACTAACAAAAAATACATCCACAACATTGAGTGAGATAGGTTAACATGCAATGCCGTATCGGACGCAAGTTTTACCGATGGTCACAAGAGACTTAAATAACTATGTGGACATATAGCACTTGCTTATTGTATGATATGACTGTACATCGATAGTGGACGTTTTTTGGTACAAGTGTATGAATACGTACGTCACTGAGACGATCGCGCGAGGAGTCAGGATCGCGTGGTGCCACGGAACTGCCAGTGAGTCTTTCTGACGCTCTGCCGCTGTCATCCGACGTACCAGCGTCTTGTATCAGCGTTAAACCCTGCAGAAGATCATCTCACATCAATTGGTTACATAGCTTATAAAGATGATCTCATGAATAATTCCTACAATGAATAATAAACGAATCACAATTTCGAATCAAACTTGTTACAGACTAATTTAAATCCTATACCGTTAACGTAGCCAAGGGCACATAAAAGGGGCACTTTATTTCACAATTCTATTACTTGAAGGGAAAATGAAAGCTTTTATGTGGGTCTACGAAATTGAGCGGTGTACGGAAACTTGATAAGAGGGAAGACGCGGAAAGACAGGCCTCCGTAACATGGACTGAACGTCGGTAATAAAAAGAGTTCTCCATTTATCACATTTCGCGTCTATTTTACTGTGGGGAGACGAGAATGCGTCTCTGCTTAGCGTCGAGTGCTCGACGAAACGGATAAAAGAAAATAAAACGACTAACTCGCTGTAAATGGATAACTCCGACCGCCCCCGCTCACTGAACTTCCATGTTATTATTACTTAGAAGTTAGTCTTGAATCTGATTTTGTTTTTCTATCCCTCCTTGTCAACTTTTTTGTTTTGGCGTTATTAATTTTTGCGCATTCACATAGAAACGTTTGTATGGTTTTATAGGTATGGGGTAGTTAGCATAATATATTTTGTTAAATTCACGTCTATAAATAAGCTTTGAAGATAACATTTGTGCTAAGTTATTCAATTGCAAAAGTAATAAATACAATACGAATGTATGTGTCGTTGTTAAACAAATTAAGAAGCTGCTATTAAAATATAGATATTGTTAAATTTTTTCTAAAATAAATTATATATATCCGTTTTTCAAACGTTTTGTAAAATGTATATAAACAAAAAATTTGACAACTAATATATTTATAAACACAACGGCAAAGTCATTATCATTATTCGCTCCCAGTTAGCTTCATAATAAATGATGCCAAAAGGGAGTGGTCTGGTCCCATAATTCGTTTCGTGAAATTTTTTTGGCACGGGATTTTCCGGATTTTACTCTCCACTCGAAAATTTTATCACAGCTATTAGGAGGAAACTGAGCTCTCTTAACGACAGAGACGCCGAACATAATAAGAATGAAACACGTTGTCTACACATTATGAAGGTCGATTACACCTTCTAATGACGATTCAACGGTATAAATAAAAAGCTTAATTCCTTAAAGGGAAAGGATCAAGCTTGGGTCCATTTTAATATTTACTAAGTTTGCTTTAAAGTAAATATCGAACAAAAAGCGTCCAGATAAACTTGGTATATATATGCGCTTGACGGAGCTACGGCTATGGAAGATTATAAATAAAGCATATTGTCTAAATACGCGGTCGATTACGCCCCAATTCTAATAAATGGGATACGACCCTTTACGGATAAGTCGCACACATTTAACCCGCGCGTACAAGACCCCTTAATCCGGTACAACACCGCGTTTTAACGCCGGATGTTAACCGCATAATTGCTTTCGCTCATTACTGCTATACAATTGTTTAACTGATTTAATGTTATTTAAAAACGATGCGTAAGGTTAAATTAGCATGAAGTGAAACGGATGCGATATATAGGAGCGTTAAGATGGTCGTTTTGATGGTTAATTGTATAACACTTAGGTTTAAAGAAATGTTAATCAATCGTAAGTTTAGTACATGTAAATAAAATGTTATTTTATTTTAAAATAAATATTACAGCCATCTATTTAAAAAGACATAGTGTCAACAACTAAGCCCTACAAAGAATTACTACGTACCATTATTAAAAGTTAAATATAAATTAGTTAGGTCACAATTTCATATCATTATCCACGAATGTCAGAACAGCCACTAGAACGAGGCAGCGGTGTAGTGCATGTAGGTCGAACGAGGTCGGTTTGGGCGTAGGGTGGTTGGGACACGACCGCTAATTGAAACAACGACTGCCGGACATTACTTATTCATGAGAAATCCATACGAACGTGATCCACGCGATAAATTATTCAATTAAAGTTTTCGTGGACACTGGCTTCTAATTTCAATCACGATTAGATAATAACTTGTCTATGGACCTTATTAATAATGTATTGTCGTCTGGCTGTGCGCTTGTTTATCAAACGCATAATTATTAATAAAGGCGAGGCGGGGTTCGAGAGTTCGGATGAATCCTTTGACATATACTGTTTCGAGTAGTCTTATTTTTTTTTAAGTAAGTAAAAAACTAAAATGAATCAATATAAGTTATTATTACGTCTCTCAAAAGCTTTTAAAAGTTAAAGTTAATTCAGTTTTATTCGTGTCATAGTTGTAACTATTTGACTTGTGCCTGCCTTTTTTAAATTTAATACAAAATCACATCTTGTTTTACAATGCAATGTTTCCCAAGTTCCAACTAATATCAAAGTTATTGAAGATACTTCAAAACTTTTATGTGCAGCGAATCTGCGACTGCCGGTGCGACTGGCATATTTAAATAATGATTTACTGGAGTTCAAAGCGTTTAAATATTTTATAGCGTTTTATTCTTAACAATATTTTAACATTTAATTTATTTCAATATATATGGAAAAAAGTTCGCTGAATCAACGCATAGCAATTTCAATGAAGGCTAGAAATGAACATGGTTTAAAGGTAAGTTTCTGCCAATTTTCTAATATATATATATATATATATGTATTTCTTACAAAGTATTTTTTATCAAATAGACAGGAGTATACAAAAAAATCGATAAAACAATATTTTAGTTTACGTACTTAAGTTAAAGCAACTAATACTAATAAAGTAAAAGTATCTTACAGTTATGGATCTTTTAAATCTATCTTCAAGCGCAAATTATCTTTCATTATATTTGTACGATGCATTGCAATCTGCATAGTAATGTAGTCAAATAACGTCGGCGTTGCGTTACCGAGACCTTATTCGGGTGCAAACATTGATTATTGACTTTCACTCTACTAATTGTTCATAGTTTTTAAGTGGCAAAACTTAATCAAAATTATTTTTAAATTTATTTTTATGTATCATCACAGTTTTACTACATACTTAAATTTAAAAACATACAGCTGATTAAGACTTAATACGAAAAGAGTAATAGATAAAAAACAATATAAATATAAGACTATAATAATATATCAATCAAAATACACAGCCCACTGGATGGTACGTGGTAGACTGTAAAGTACTGTTTAATCAAAATAAAGGCGAGTATTAAACACTAGCATCCTGCAGCAGTGAGGTGGCAAGGCGCGGTTCGTTAAGTGGCGTTGCATAATTTATTTATGTCTCGGCACGTTACTCCTATGTTGGGAGTTGAAGATACCCTAATTACTGTACAGTGGCAGACGGAAGCTATCTGCAGCTACTTAATTTAACCGACATTTGAGCTAGGTAATTTATTATGCGCCGAGGATAACTGATGAAGAGGTTTCGTAAAGGTAATTGTTATTTTTTATTTTAACTTTACTCCGATTATTAATAAGGGTTGCCTTGAAGAGATCGCTTGCGAGCGATAAGGCCGCCTGTTGCATCCCTTGAAATTTTTATATAATGTGTAATTTGTGTTTCTATGTAACGAAGTGTTAATAAATAAATAAATAATGTATATGATTATTAATGTAATTTTCGTCCATAATTTAGCAACTCAGTATCACAGGTTTAAGAGACTTTATAATCTGACTGCTTTGTAATTTGAAGTATATTTTTTGAATAAAAACAGAATAAGCTACATTTGGTAATATAACGTAAGAGATTAACGTAACCAAAGCCTGAAATAGTAAATTGTATTACATATTTATTAAATGCAGTGTGTTATTAAATGCGTGAACGTTTATTAGAACGAAATATATAAAATAAATTAAGATAAAATAAATATATTCAAGAGATCAAAGATAATAACTGGTATTTCGACTGTTATCAGCTGTATTTAATTTGTATCTTTAATACTTATTACCTTAATAGAAAAGCTTTTAAATTTAAATGTTAACGAAATAATGAGGACGCTATTATGTTGTTACTAACTTAAAAAAATGCTTTCAGAATGATCAATTGAAGTAATTTTATGCACCATACACGTATCATTTTAGGTCATGTATTTTGCAGCCGATTTGTAAGTGCTGATATTCAGGGGCGCAGGATCAATTGACTGCAACGTTGACGTGACAGCGTCGGAGCCGGCAAATGGAATTTTGCGACAGACCGAGCTCAGATTAATATTACACCGAGCCAACCCGTGCTAATGGAACTGCGATTGAATTAGCATTTCCACTGCATTGTGGCGATTACGCTCGCTAATTCTGTATTTTATTGCCACATTTATGTTGACGATTTATTTAAACTATTCATGAACTTGTGAATAATCGAATATCTATTGAAATTAATGATTCTATTTGTAGTACTAAGTTTTAACTGCACATAATTGATTTCATAACGTACTCAAATCAGACATAAAAAATACAACTTTTCCGGTTGAGACGTCGGGCGTGGTTTCTGATATGTTAATGAATAATGAATGCTGAAACGTTTTGTTTCAACTGGCTGAATACAAAATATTGCAATCAACCGTATCGTTCATATCAATTCAGATGTTAATAAAATTCATTCTTGAAATCAATAACACAAGCGAAGGCGAAACCAATTCAATAATAACAACTATAATTACATAGGCACTAAACCTTGAGATATTTATATTCAACGATAAAAATACACAAATCCCCACTTAAGAAACACAATTCTATACGATACAAATAAAAGCAATAATCATCTCTCTGACACTTATCACTCACTCAAAACCTTAAATACAGATAATATCGTAAGAAGTAGTCTTCGTGTTTCCAATGTCTACGTATCTACAAATCAGAAATAACCAGATAACTTAATACTGAATATATTTTTTTAGATGTTATAAAGAATTTTCACTCAAGCCTTGCATGGAATATATAAATACGGTTTTGTTACCAATGTATTGCAACGCGGAAACATTGAGGTAATCGGTTCCTTCGTACATCAAGTAATTATATAACGGTCCACGGCGTAGCATAAGCCAGAAGTTTAATCCTACTACCACTTAGTTAAGTTTACTTTGAAATTGCGGTTTTAATTTTTATGTTCAAACTTAATTAACCTAATTCGGACGTTTGCGGATGCAAAAACAATTCATTTTAATTAAGACCCTAGGTGTTATACAATCGTTAAGTAGTGAAGGGAAAGTTATGTTAAGCAATACTTAATTTGATAGCGTTATGATATTAAAACTCACTGTCAATAAACATTCTACAACCAATTATTAGCCATATAGAATTTGCATTTATTCAATATATAACTTTTCATAATTCTGTTTTTTTATTTACTTATTTTATAATACTAGAATACAAACAAACTATGCACATATGGTTTAAATTATGTAATGTTCTTTTGATTTATGCCGAAGGTTTTTTTAATTAATAATACTACTCAACTCCCATGCCATTTGTCCAGGGACTTTTTCTATCTCTCAAATTTTTCCAAAATAAAACCAGATACATTATATTAATTACAATAGACTAGTTAACGAATATACCGAAAGTTGTTGCATTTTACTTAAAATAAATATTAGAAAGTAATTTTTTTTTTAATTTGAATCCATAAACATTGTTTAGTTAATGATATTTAACTTGCGTTATGTTTTATATATGCAAAGAATATATCTTACAAGTGATGATAAGACAAAAGTATACTGTACATTGTTGTAAGATGATTTTTAAATAAGGTCTTATCGTTATCCCCCTACGATAAAGGTTGTACAATATAGGCTAAGTGTGGAGTAATATATTAAGTAAATTTTTTTATTATAATATAAAAGGTTGAACGGTTTACTATGTAAATAAATGTTAAACAGTTTGTCTACCTAAATGTATTAACGTTTTTAAGGAAGTAATGTCTGATCGGACACGATAAAAACGATTAATGGCTCTCAGGTGAATCGACTTATAGGTCACCTGTGGATATTTATCACAAGTGCGTTTTAATGCTATAAGCTCGGTTGATATGGCAATATCATTTATTAATGGTTTCGTCTGAACCCCGCAGACCGCAGATATCAGTTGTTGGCGCGATTCTTTGTACGATAAGGAACGTATACGACATAAGCAAGCAATATCACTGCGAGAGCTGAATAAAAACGTTCGTTCGCGGCGGCCGTGGCCACTCGCCAGTTCTCCGTGACAACACAATAAGGATTGAGCCGTCGAAAGCAATCAACTTGTGTTCACTTCACCGCAACCAATTTCGTCCGGAAGTTCAATTCAATTTGTACTTTATATTGTTATTTGTGAGTGAAGTTTTCCAAAATCCGTCTTGCGACCACCTTGCTTCTGGGTAATCACGTCCCTCTTAAGATCGTTAATCGAGAACATAAAATACGACTACTATTTTAGAGTTAACAATTATTACAAACAAACGGCGCCGTAATGTACGTGTAAAACCAATTAAAGTCAGAAGTTGGCTGTCTGGTACGTGTTTGAAATTTTACTGCCTCGTCTCGAAGACGGGAGCGTAACTTAATGATCATGTAGTGTACCGGGAGACTATATTCTGTTTGACGATAAATTAAATTTGCGAAGCGCTATTAGCCGACACCCCAAGTTCCAACCTCGCTTGTACAATACGCGTATTGTACTAAAATAATGTATCATTGTGAACTGAACTGTCTAATCCTAATAAAGCAAAGAATGTAAAACGCTGTTCGCGCACAGTTTATTTGATGTTAATACTATAAATTCCCGAGAAGGAATTCAGAAGCCACGCCAAAGAGTCAATATATTATATTCTTTCCTGAAGAAAGAGCAATATTTTCCGCTTTTTTTCGAGCAGCGTATGGGGCAGTCAAATTGGATGGGATTGTGACATATCTCGGCAGGTGGCAAACCATCGAAAGGCACGTATAAACGCTTGCATGCCGGCGGGGACTTCATGCCAACGGTAGAAACATGAATCTATTTGGAGCTTATGTGCTATTATAGTATAGGAATACTTACAAGACGAAATTCGCGCATATGTGGGGATTGGCTAAAACGTTATTTTTCTCGCGATCGCGATCTTTTACGCACATTTTTTGATATAGTTTAGTAGTATTATTACGAGCAAACGATAAGACGTTACAAAGATGGTATTCTCGGTTATGAATAATGTATTAAGTGCTTTACTTATAACCATTTGAGTATTTTTCTATGGTTATACAAGAAGCTTTAAGCATTATGTTAATGTTGATTTTATGTTTTCTCATAAATGCTTCCAATATATTCATGGCATTTAGTAAACTGCCTATACGTAATTCGATTGCTCATAAACTAGTGTCATCGCTCAATAAAACAAGTATAAATTCATATGAATACTGTTTGTGTACTGAATATTTTATTGCGAAACAGTTGTTGCATTCACCGAAGTTGTGTTCATGAGTAATAATAATCGGTCAATTTATATAGGAACATAACACAATGGTTGTGCGGACAGTGGGTGGGTAATATCAGTGGGTTTTCAGACGTTTTATTTTAATATCGTGTCGAATGCCGTCCACATTTCGACCGTTCCATCCAGTCTTTATCCAGTGCAATATTCAAGCGCATTGTGATTCACAGCCTTCCGTCTTGCTACTCTCACTACAATCAACTATTCACACAAAAGCTTTTCAATTTTATTTCCAGCGTTTATTTATCATCAAATGTATTTACAGTTTTTGCTGAGATTGCTTTTTAATTTTATATTCATTGAGACGTTCATTTACGCTTCATAATATTGTTTATTTTATATCAATGTAGTATTTTGAACATGTAATATGAAGAGTATTCCGTGTGATGGGTTTCAAGTATGAGTGCATATTATCGTGCTGTTTAAATAAACAAATGGGATATTTAAAGCCGCTGTCTTGAAAACATTAAGACATCAAATAGACATTGTAGGGTTGTTTGGCGAGTGTTCAATTGCGGCAAATGGCTTAGTAAACGATAAAAGATAAACAACTGGCGATAGTTACACGGCCGTTTAGCGAGATGAACCGAAGTGCGATGACAAGTCTTTGAATTTTATGTGTTTTTGCGAGAATGCCCGGAAGCGCAGCCGTACAGAATTAGAACCGCTGCATTTAGACGTGTGATCACTCAAACCGTTTAATACGTGAACAACTGTGGTGGCTTTAAAGCAAATGTAAAAGTTAACGAGGTTAGGCTTTAGGTATACAGTAGAATGAAAATCAAATTACGCCTTGAATATTAATTAATATGACTGAATTTACGTCATACTTACGTAATTAATTTGATATAATGAGACGTTAAATGCAAAAATATTTAATGTTTACGTTACCATCTAAGAAAAACATATTTAAAAATAGTCTTAGACTATTGAATTCATTATCTAATAACATGATAGTACTATTTTGGATATTAAACGAAACAAGATTAAAATTTACCTCAAAAATTTCATTATTTTTGTATCTTAATCTTATAATATTTTCACGTACCGAGAATCATATTTAAAATAATATATAAATTCTTATAGGTTTACATATAATTTTGTTATTACAAACTTAGTGTAGGTTAGTTACTGTTGTTAGTTGTTTTATTATCCTTTTTTTTTTGTAAACAGTATAGAACTTAAGTGGCATTATTATTAAAGGTGGAAAATTAATAAGTACGTTTACAAATACCATTAGGCACAGATAATTGAATAACACCTACACGCATTAGTCGCTATTAGTCTAGCGATTGTGTTCAAGGTACCTTGTTATATTAATGGGAACATAATGTATCATTGTAACAAGGTAGACGTACAAAATATTAAAGATACCAGGTCGAAGCTATTAAAGATATTTATGTCCGATTTATTAGCTTCCTCTTTCGTCCAATTTTGATAAATTTGTATGAAATGCTCTATCACTGTAATATAATATTTAATTTCATCGAGCTATTCGTCCTTCTCCTAAAAAATTACAACTTTTCTGGTAATTGATGTCTGTAAACTTTTGAAAACGATTGATTAACAATATATCAAAGAAAATGTTTATCTCAATACAGATAAATTACTTGATAGCAAGTATATATTGTTTTTTATCTGTAAAAATACCAATGTAAATCTAAGAAACTTTAAACAAATTCACTGTTTTAAACCATAGTTTTTTGTCTCGCAAGCGTATGAGCCAGTAAACTTGATAGTTGAAGAAAATTTGCGGTCTCCGGCGCGGTTGCTAGCAATTGTGTTTAATTGCCGCAACCGGCACTTATTTACAGTTGTTCCGCTCATATTAAACTTCTAATACTTATACGATTACGCTATAAACAAACTAAAACGTGATTTGACTTATTCTGTTCTTAGATGTCTCTTAACAGGTATTTTATGTTTTCAGTCATCGTTGTTTTATCCCATATTACATATTTTGGGAAATTTTTATTTCTTCTATGTACTTAATGTGTATATCATGCTACTACAAAATCAGCCGCATTTTCTTTCTTAAATTTGTCGAACGCTTATTTATGTATAATCTATTAGTGACTGCAGTGCATTAATAAATTATAAGAATATCAACTAAGAGCGCGGTGTATATAAATGCACACTACGAAAACGAATACGGCTCAAGCTTTCGTGTCAATGAATACAAACAGGCTTACACAATATACAGTACTCACGTTAGTGTTAACATTGTTAGTCGGGTGGTTGCGGGTTGCGTCTCCGGCGAGTGCAGCCAACGGCAGGCGAGGTTTGGTTGACAGCGCATTCGTGCGCGGCGAGGAAGCACATTTTACTGCAGCCTGTGAACGAAACAAATGTTAAGGACCTCTTGATTTATACCTTTTTATAAAGCTTTAATGTTTTGCTGTTTTTATAGACTATTCCTAACAACGTCAGGGCTAGTTGTTTTAGTTATGCTTTGGCGATTACCTTGTTAATGTACATTACTAGCATTCTTTTGGAAGTAACTGATTATGTTTTTACATACCAAATAATTAGATACGGTATATAAATCTATTATTTTTAGTTACATAGAAGTCACAAAGTAGCATAACATATCAAAGAGATGATTAATCAAGCAGAAAGAATCGAGGAAGGCGTAGCTGGTACAAGCTAATTCTAGTAAGAACAATTTAAAAGGAATCCATTAAAGGAATTAACTTAAAATGTCAACCACTCTCGAGAATATTTATTGCTGCTATCAATAGTAGTTAATTGGTTCTAACTAGATACGATATCAATTTATCAAGTAAAATAATTAATAATATTGTCAACGATGTTATAGTGGACTACTTAATAACGTAGTTTTTGACTACAACGTGAAATAAAAAAGAAGGCTAATTAAATATCTTTAAATACTTAGATAAAAGGTTTTATTGAAGAAGAAGATAAATATTTTTTCTCAAGAGAAATATAATGTTATTTAGTAGTAAACGTATGAATCACTTTATAACACCTTTATGGCTTGAGTTTTAAGTTTTTAAAGTTATGTATCTTTTGTAAAAAATTGTGTTATATATAAGTACTTATATATTATTATTTTATTAAACTACTTGCTTCAAAATTGAATGAATTTTTAAAGGAAGTAATTTAGTTAACTAATTTCGAAGCGGAGGTTATTTTTAAATACTATCAATATACGACTCCATTATTAGGTTTTATAGACTACATATTGAAAGACGTATAAATGTCACTATTATCCAAGATGAAAATAAATTTAAAGCAGATGGCTGAGGCTATTAATTCCACATAAGAGGTTTGATAATAAATATATTAAGCGGATTCTATGCGATTAGTTTTATTGACATAACACGTAAGCCTCACAATATATCAACTACAATTACAACTTATATATTAAATCTTTCTATAAATCAACCCATGTAGTTGTGATATATGTCTCAGTGACAGAAAAAGGGATTAGTATATGAAATAGATGAGAGTTGGATAAGCACTCAGTCAAAATATCTTTTTTAAAATCGAAATACAATCATACTCAGAACTAGTTATTTATTTCTGGTATGAGTATTTCGCTGTGAATTTGATACAAGTGGCAATAAAATAAATAAATCACGGAAACATTCATGTTTGCAACATCAATTTATTCGGAGCATGAAATAATATTACGATAGAGGCATCTGGATTTAAGATGTCGTTCCCACGGAGTTAGAGCCGCCGGCGGAAAAATAACTCGACCGTTTTCTACGAAACTGTGATAACCTTTTTATTAGACTGAAATGAATTGTATAAAATCTTTTGTCAAATAAAGATCTAGAGAGAATTAGCATTCTTTTGTAATAACCGCACAACATATTGTTTGGTTTATCATTTAAGACGCAAAAGCAATTGTAGTAATGTAACATTGTAATTGGCATAATAAATATTTCTGTGATAAGAATGTATTTAGATTATTATAAAAAGTATAGCTTATCATCGTTTTCAAGGAAAAAGAAAATCGAAATCTTTATAATACGTGACACACACACATTCCAGTGTACGTACCGCTGACCATCTTTCTTAATTGTATCGTCCAAGTGTTTTTCAATCACACTCTACTTAACAAACGGTATTCAAAATTATCCTATTTCAGGAATAAATTTTCGCAACAAAATGAACCGTAAATGGAAAACATATTACGATAAGAAAATCTTTGCGTTAACCGTAAAGAGAAATTAAATGTAAATGTGAATATATAACCGTCAATTATCGGGCGTAGAGAGAAGATAAAACGACAGATAATGTGTGTCATTAACTTTTAGAACAGCACTTAACCACAAGGTGGTAATAGTGTAAACAAACGTAAGTAAACGCCATACTTTAGGATGTGATTGAATAATTGATATATGGGGCTAAAACCCCTAATTTATAGAAGTTTCAGCAGTGGTATTTTACGGCAATGACTTAGGATTCGTTCTTAAAAAAATATAATTCTAAAATTAGCTAAAGTAAAGGAGATTTTACACATTATGAAACTAGCCTTTTAATTCTGTAATACGGTAAAATACAATTACAATAACATTCGTTAGAAAATCAACTTAAGACGACTACGCACATCTACGAAAGATTAATGAAACGGTTTTATTATTTACTTTTTTATACGGCTTCAAATCCTTAATATTAAAGTGGTGATGTCAAATTAAATATTATAATGTTTTACGGAGAAAGATCATTAACACACTTTGTTGCACGGGAAAATACAGCGATACTATAATCTCAATCAAAATCTAATAAGAACGCTGCGACTAAGAACCAGCTTAAATTGTAAAGCGATAGTGAGTCGATCCGGTACCTTTAAACGTGAGAAAGTCGTTGCATATAAAATAATGTATCCCAGCATCGTTAAAGTAATCACCTGTCAAATTCTGCCGCGATCACACCTCACACCGATCGTATTGTAATTACTTTACCGACAATGAATTAATCAGTAAATACGACAGCACTGATATTAAGCTTAAAATTTATTAAACTATTTATAAATCCGTATTTAACATAATATTTAAGTTACGTTATTTAAATACGCATATAATTAATTCGTAGATAATATACTTATAATTATTTTAACTCTATGTGTTTTTTACACTGTACATATAATTGTTATCTTTTTCTTCATCATAAATACTAAGAATAATTAAATTATATGCAAATTAACCGTATAATTTATAACCGTGTATTAACAATGAAAGCACAAAAATACTATTAATATCGCTTTGCTATTTTTGCAATCAAAATAATATTTTAGTCAAATTTGCACCGATGTAGGCCATTGCTGCTCAAAGTGCATTTAATTTTTAATCTTGCGGTGGCGGAGGCTGGGCTAAGCGTGAACTTAATTTGCCGGAGCGCTTTAATTAACGGCGACACGGCAGATCATTAATTAAGTCATCAGACAAGCGGGTGTGAGCGCCGAGCGGATTAGGTGCTACGGTAATCAACGATTATGGAGCTCCATTGAGTATAATATAATTATCTCGTTCAACAACATAAGCTTGACAAATTTCTAAGTTGACTGCAAATTAGTTATAACAATTTAACTGAAGGCATTCTTAAACAACAGATTTATTGCGGTGAGAGCTTAACAAGACAGTACAAATGAGGAATCATTATATAGCTGTCTAATTATTTGGTTTGGAACTTGGTTCTTATACCAATTGTGATTAGATCCACGTTATCATTTAAGAAAATATATGGATTATTCGCTCAGACAGGATAAGGTCACAAATAGACTAAACCACTAAATAATAGTTTAAAAAATTCTCTTCGCTCTGACTCATTTAATACTAAATTAAAAAACGGTGATTTTTTTAAAGCTGCCAATGTTGTTTTCATAATAAGGTAAACATTTTCTATTTACAAGAGTTTTGGTGTCTAAGAATATCCAAATAGGCTATATCATATGTTTTACTTAAATAAATAGCCTAATAATCAAATACGGTACTTTAAACTTGAGAGATCGTCAATTATTACCGAAGGGTGATCCCAAGCGAATGCCATGGACGCTGAAAGTTATTAAATTCGACTATCCATACCCTGTCTACTAGTCCTCATATAAAATGGATAAATCATTATGAGTTAAACATTTAAGGAGGTAAGTAAATAGATAAGGTTAAATTGGTATTTGTTGAACACAAATAAATGCTACATTACACTGCGTCTACGTAGACGTCCCGTGTACCTGCTAATTTTAAAAGTATGGCATAATATGTTTGATTAAATCTTAACACTATAACACAAAAAGCTTTGGATCAAAAGAAAAAATTAAAACCTTAAAGGCATAAATAAAAAAGTATAATACTCTATTCAATATCCATTATGATCACTAAACACGGTAACAGCAAAAAGCGTTAAAAAACGAAAGCAATTGTGAAGAATCTTTACAAAGAGTAAAAAAAACATCCATTCATTTTTGTTAACAAGATTGTTTAGACATCGGGTTTTGTTTGTTATAATAGCGAACTGCTACCTTTACATGTAAGAAACTTTTTAATCTTATTAATCGAATGCTATACTACCTACCAATAGCTATGTTTACATGTAATCTATTCGGTGATTTCCTTTCTCTTTCAGGCGTTGATATTTTCATATTAATAAGTGTTTATATTAGTTAATTTAGGTTGCCAAAACCTAAATTAACTATAAAAACATTGTAAAGAAATTAACCCCGTTGTAAAGTTTACGCATACTGACTTTAAATATAGCCATGTAAACATTCAGTGCTGTTACTTGTAAGCTATCGGCACGAGGAAACAATTAAGGGAGGGATGTTATCGAAATATTTTGTAAACTAGTGTTATTGTCGCGTGTCGACGGGTGTTTATTTCAAAATGGGCACCGCCTCCGAGCCTCCCTATTTGATAGGAACCCTTGTAAAAGCGTAATTAATATCTTCAAGCCGTCATTTTAAAACTTTTAATATTTACTGAAGTAACATGTGATTGTGTGTACACAAGGCTAAAAAACTATTCGAGAAGATCAATCTCTATAAAAATATTTCATTCAAATAATTTATTAAGTAAATGGTATTCGTTTACATTTGTAAAATAAAATGATGAAATAGTTATCAATCCACGAGAGTCAAATAGGAATAGTCCAGATTTTCATTCATTTCCGGGTCATCAATCAACCGAAATATGTTGGAGTTGTCAACATTCAAAAGGGCACGAAACGACCGCTCGGGCACGTCACAAACGCAATTCAACTAACTCGATTGTAAACATTGACTTTGCTTTGACGTTTTGTGCGATAATAGGGCGATGTATTACAAATGTTTGTATAATGTCGCGCAATAAACGCAAATATGTGCTAATATCCACTTCACGGCATCTTTTATAATCAATGATTACATATACAAGTACATCTTAATAGAATATGCTGATTAATTGGTGTGGTCACGTTTTAGTGTTATCTTTTAGCACGTTTCTATGAACAGACAAATTACACAAACAGTCAATACAAGACCTTCATTCGCGTTATATGTTTAAAAGCAGCAATTTTTCTCTTTATTCAAATAGACATCCCTACCTCATGGTTATTTTTAGTAGAACTAATAACGAAAAAAAGTTATATTTGTTATACGCTCTATCGAGCTGTTATAATTGAAATTCAAGCCAACATTTACACGAGACTAATCATAAACTCTATTGTTTATACTCGCGGGCTGTAGTTACGACAAGTTTAACTCATATTTTACAGAGTTAATTTAATTTAGAAGCTTGTGCCACCGCATTAACGTTTATGTTAGCAATAATGTTTCCAACAAACAGTTTCTAAATAAGAAATGAGTTAACGATAAGCCACTCACACTACAATGTATCGTAAAGCATGGTAATAGCTGTGGAATAACGTATGCAAATAACTGGTGTTTTAATAAAGTTTTGCTTCAACATAAAATTTAAAAAAAATGTTGAACTCAGTTGTAAATGGCAAGGATTGTGTTATCATAAATAATTAAACTCTGAAGTTGTTTTATATGGTGGTTAAAATGTCGATAAAAACTAGCAGTACAATAGATCGTTAGTTAATTTTGGTTTCGCGATATAAAATATAAATAAGTCGTATATCTTATAACGCCAAAAGGTAAGCAAGGTTTTTATTACAAGTGTACTTTTGTGATCTATTCCGTCATCTCAAGTCTAGTCAAGTGGATGCCGTTCGATCGCTCTTGCCGAGTCTCGCCGCGATTTGCATGATAAAGAGCGCTAACTTCCAATAGCTGTACGCGACACTAAGGACGCCGCTTTTCATGCCTTTCACAAGCCAATGAATAACTTACCTACCTTATACTGAAGGCATAAATTTTATTAAATCCAAGCAAGCATTTGAGCGTGGAAAACTTATCATATTATTTATTTAATTTCCCGTCACTAAAGTGAATCTAAATTAAAGGGACTTTAAAAGGTAAACAACAAAGAACATAGTTGTTACATACAACTATGTACTGACTTATGTTTATTACACGAATAAAAAAATTATAAAAAAATTTACCTATTCGCGCAATGGTCTGTCTCTGATGAGAAAAAAAGATTCAAATGTAAGTTTGTAACATTCTGGTTAATAACAACCTTCTTGGTCACGATAACTATTAAGTTTTTATAGTTCTTTTCGTAATTAGAGGCACATTGTATATCGGTTACCGCGTTTAATTACGCGTAGAATGAGCGATTAGCTGTTTTCATTCTTTCATACAATAGCCTTGTTTAGGTTTACTGTACGTAATAAATATTTTAACGCCCGCTTTCATAGCCAATTTGCCTGTTAAAGAGAAAGTATTTTCAATAGAAAGTACCTGTTTTAATTTTTTGCTTAAGTGAGAAAACAGTTTAAATTATCCGGTAATATTGTTATTATGACAAATCTGTGGACAGCATTAAATTCATAATAATATATGGTACGAATTTGAACACAGTTCCTGTACCAAGATACAAAACTAAATACAGACATAAATGTACTGCAGCTTATATTATTACATATCCTGTTAAGGTGCTTCACTCATAATGACTTTTAAAGCAACTATTTATAACAAGGTTAAAATTGGTGTAATCTTTATTTGATTGTACAAAAACATAAATGATCCTGGCAATAAAATGGAAAAATATGCATACTTTCCAGATATTGTATGACAAAATGAAAATGCAATAAGTATTAAGAAAAATGGCAATTATATGCATAAATAGTTACATATAAATAGTTACAAGTTGTAAGCATTATATATATGTATGTATGTTTATGTGTGTATATATGTATATATAACTACTTGAATAATATATATAAATATTATTCAAGTAGTTGTATGCAAAATGAATAAATTTTTGTATATAAGCAAAGTTACAGCCATATTAAACAGAAATATGTTTATCAAAATGTTTGAAAAAACTTGTAGGTAACAAAATAAATCTGTACACATGCTCGAGACTGGAGTATTTGCATAGTTATTGCTCAAGAGAACACTCAACAATTTAAAGTAAGTACGGACAAACAAAACTTTCCCCTACAAGCTTTGGACAAAGCATTTTTCTGCAATATTCATATACCTATGACGGATTTGTTTATTTGTTTGATATAAGTGCATTTATGAGCACTTGTCTTTATGTTTTTATGGGTAGCGGAACCACTTAACATCATGAGTATCTTAGTTATGTATCATTATTTTATACAAATATAGGAGTCGCCATAATTTAAGCCATACACACAATTAAAAATTAATTAATCAAATATAGTAAAGCTAAAATTGATTTCGGGGTCTTACTAAATGAAGAGAGGCTGTTTTCTGTCAGATGAATAAATGCTTACCCAACCTTATACAGACAAACAAATAACCTTTGCATGGTAAGGTTCTGATAAAACATTATTGTATTTGCCTTCTCCATGACTATAGGCGACAAGAATAAACATATTTCACCATAAATCCTAAACATTCCATTTCAAACATCATTTAATTGAACAATGGCTAGACGGTGTAGGTGTTACAAAGAGGGATAGAATTAACATCGGAATACTTTCAGTGTAGTTTCTAAACCCGAAGTTACGTAGTTAATAGTTTTGTTGACAATCGACTTTCGAGTTAACTCAAGCACTAACGGGTAATAAAAACGGAAGAAACTTTATCAAAGTATTTATGTCAAAAACAATGAATAGGAAGCTTGTAGAGACAAATTTATATTCTTAACCAACGTTCTAGAATATAGATTTCGTTTAAGACAATTGTTTTGACTTTTACAATAACCTATATTTTGTAAGAACTGAAACCTGTTGTTGCGTGACAAAGTTTTTAACACTTGATAGATAACATTGTAACGTACGTAAAACAATGTGTCTATAATGTTTTTATAACACTGTGGTCATTACTCAATTAGGGTTAATGTGTATTGTTTATTTTTTACTATTACAGGAACAATTAACTTTGTTAATTGTTAAATGGGAAAATAAAATATAAAATGGCAAAAACATTCTATATTTATAGCGTAGGTGGTATATGATATGAATTAGGATTTTCGAAAAATTTTAGGATTAAATCCAGTCAGAATTATTTACAGCAATAATGTAAATTTGAAATGCGAATTTTTATACATTCTATCGCTCGGTCCCAATAAATATTCAATTGGAAATATTGCAAAGTCATTTATAAGCAAAAAGCGTAGCTCAGCAAATTCGTCGGTATTGTATTTTCACGCTAGCCAACTTCTCCGTACCAGATTCAATCTCAACCGCTTATCAGGTGGATGGGGCTTGTCAAACTTTTCAAATTAGTTTTTACCACGCTTCACTTTACATTTTAATAAGATTAGCTCGATGTTCAGTCTAAGCACAGTAAACACGCCAACTTTATGATCAGATTTTATATTTTCTTTACAAACTACGTACCTATTAACAAGTTTTAGTCATTTTAGAACTTTAAACAACGAAGATTACAATATAATTTTAAGTATACTACGTCAATCAATAAAACAAGTTTTAATTTGAAAGGACGTATTTTTGGATAGGTTCATTTATTTTCAGATTAAAAATTTTAAGCCAAACTTAACCTATATACTTATTTAACGGTTACACAAAATGTATAAATAAGGAATACGTATACGCTGACAGCTAGGTTCATTTACTTAATAGTGTGCATTTCTATAAGTAGGGAATGCATTTTATTTAAGTACAATGTCCTGAAACGGGAGCTGGGTTACCGTGGGAAAATCATTAGGCAAGTACTCATTGTGTTTATAGTTCGCCGCTCAGCGGGCGTCAGATGACACGGTCATGCTCGTATAACTTTACTTAAACCTCGTCGGCAATTAAAATCACGACACCGTTGCCCTACGAGATAAACTTTAAAATAACTGGTAAACACATTGTATAGTGCAGACTTATTATTCTTTATTTATATAAATATGAGTAAGTATTATAGCTAAAAATATATAATATAATTAACCGGTACCCGCTGAAAAGTTAATAATTGATATAAATTTATTTAAATTATTTTGTATGGTTAATATAAATAAAATTGTTATTTTCTGGGCAAGCAGACTAAACACAGCCTCAGCAACCAAAAATGCTAGGTACAATTTTCTTACAAATATTTATTTTTAATAATTGAAGAATATCTTTGTTACCCGATATAACATTTATGAAGACATCATTATTAATTCATCAACTTATATGCACCTCAACAACGACCATTAACAAAATGCAATAAATTTTGTTAATGGTCATTATTTTATGATTAGTCATTCGCTATTGCTTAGTGTGAGAGTTAAAATCATCAATCAGAACAGAATCAATCAAAGCAGAATCCAGTTAGTTGGCAAATAAGCTTTATTACAAACTGTTGTAACTTTATCTTAGATTATTAGGTATAGTATCTGTAAAGAAACAGCAATATTATCTTATTCTTATTTATATTCGATACCACAACCACGCTTAACTTGAAACAGAAAGTAGGGTTCATCAGAATTTGAATAAGTCTCATAATTTTTAGCAGAATTTATTTTATTATTTATATACAATATAATAACGGGTTATTAGGAAACCCCTATACATAAATGGGTTCAATATGTAACCACATGCATTATAGTGAACAGATGTTGGCGCAATTTCCAAACCAGTTTCTGGTAGAAAATTAAGTTACAGCCATTGTAAGTAGAAATTGCATAAATGTTGCACACTGCATGTGGCAAATTAAATAGGAGCAAAGGAACCTGTTTTAGAGCCTATAACATTTATGAGCAAGGCTCAAACAAGCCACAAATGGTGAGCCTGTCACCATAATTTAGAAAGATAACATACAACTTAGTTTTATTACACCATATGAAACCTAATGTGTATCGTTGTTCCAGACGTAAGGATAAATGAGCGCAAACGAGCGAAAGCCTGAGCCACTTAGACCGAATTTACACTTAGCGGGAGACCGCGGGCGCACTCACGCCTCGAGTAATACATACATTCGACGTCAGCTGCTTGGTACGCAAAAATTTCGTATCCAGTACTAAATGGTGAATTGAAAAATGTCTGATAACAATAAATACGGTTTGTCCAGGGTTGAGTGTAATTTCAAAATAAGTACACTATTCTTTATTCAATAGGTCAATGCACTTCCGAGACGTCGTTTGAGGCGATTACGGAGCGACGTTTTTGTAATGGGGATACTCATAAAAAGGAACAGTATTTAGCAATGCAAAATTAATTAATTCATAACGAGCTTCGCTATGAATGTTTATCGTGCATGTATTACATAAACTGAATAATATTGACAATGGATTCACGTTATCGCTATTCCAACTATCACTATTATCAATAAGTTTAATCCGACTGTGGGATTGATTGTTGATAGTATCACGTAATTAAATGGTAATAGCTTATAAATTTGTATTGGTTTATTAAGGTGAGAACAAATCATAATAAACATAAACTCGACAGACAAAAGCAACAAAAAGGTACTTGTTTAATTTTGTTTTTAAATAAGTTGGCATGTTAGAATATGATTCAATAGGACTTACTTCGAGATCTTCGTAGGTGCGAAATGCCATTATGGCGAAACCATCGATAATATCCTCCTCGCCCAGGGGCTCCTTGGACTTCTTTCTCCTGGCCACCGGGCGAGGAGGCTTTTCTCTCGCAGGGGACTCATCCTCGCCACTGTCCCCATCTTTAGCCTTACTCTCTCTCTGTGCTTGCATGCGCTGAGCCCGTTCCCTTCGCCTGTTTCGCTGATTGCGCTGCTTTACTTCGTTTTCCATCGTTCGCACATTATTCGAAACACCCGACCACCGTGCTTCACTACACTAAAGTCCGCACTACACTTTTATCACACATGGTTATCCTATGTTTCTAAACCAAAAACACAATACAAATCTTGCACACAGAAGACACTGGCTGTTTCCAATGGCGGACCGTACACCGTTGCCGCATTGCAAGTAAAATGGCCGCGTAGCACTCGACGGGCTGTTTTTTATCACTTTTACGTAAACGGAGGCATAATTACACTTACACTAAGATATATTACAATATATTTTAACAAAAACTTATACAATAAAACGATAAATTAGTTTTGTACATTATTCTCTATGTTCAGAATCAGTCAATAGTCAATACAATGAAAGGTGTTGCACGACGCCAACGCTGCGTTGCGGTCGCGATGGTGAACTAAAACAGTGCTGCCAACATAAGGCCCATACATTCCGCAAAATTGGGCGTCATCGGTTGGCAATGTGGCGATTGTAACCACTCTTCTCTCATATGTTGTGTTCTCTTTCTTTATCGTAAATTCCAAAACAGAGAATTTGACCTACATACATTTTTTCATGTAAGTAACATGACTTTAAGTATTTGTTTATAAGATTTCATTTTGTAATTTAGTCTGAATTAAGATTTGACTTTATAAAATATGACGTAGTTTATCCTACGCTATAATACCAAAAAAATTCTCTATAATAATAATTTAAAAAGCTTTTTTTTGCGTAAGGTTGGTAAAAATGTGCTCCAACAGGCTACGATACCTAATCAGTTTTGACATTTATATTTATTATTTCTGACAAAATACTGTTCTTTATAGTATTTTACAAAATAATGTGAGTGTTATAATGATGAATAAAAATAAATGGAAAACATATAATTTGTTTAATATTCACTAGTAGTAACTATTCACTAGATGGCGTATTTTCTTATTATGTTTTGCAACCTAACATCTGTGTTTTCTGATACCGCTCCTGTGGAAAGATCTTTTAAAATAGGTTTAGCGCCATCTATGTTTAGTAATTGGCTCTATTTTTGACTCAAATTATTGTAACGGGTGTCGGGTAACCGTCTGCAGTAAAGGTGTGTCATCCAATTTAAAATGACATCGTAAAGCAGCCGTAATAATAAAAAACTATACAATAGACACTAGAATTCGAAAAGAACTATTAGTATATTATTTAAATTTTTAGACATCGTTAATTAAATGGAAATTATGTCAATACTTTTTTTAAATAACACATCGTATTGTTGTAAAAACTATCATTTATAAAATTATTTTGGTACTGTAATTACATTTAATTATACTATTTTAAAGTATAACATTCTCATTATACGCTTCAAAGGATCTAACATAGATTTATGCCACCCTATTAAGCGTTATTACACAATCTTAGACAATGTATGTGACAGTAGCGTGAATATTCATAAGCGTTGTATGAATATTAAAAATGTTTAACAGAGTGTGAACAATCTTACTGAACAAGCAAACTTAAATCCTTACTTTATGTGCTCTGCGTTCGAACGCCAGTGTTTGTTTTCGAGCTTTTGGATTGAACAGTTTAAGTTTAATACAATACATTTTTAAATCGGAAGGATGAAGTTTAGATTTGGAAAGCAATAATGCATATATTTAATTATTAATACCATTACAAATACAGTTTTCTGTCTCGGTACCACATCGAATTTACAAATTAATACCGGTGTAAGTATATACAATAAAATACGAACCATTTCTTACCCACTCCACTTAAATGTTTTTTTTTTATATTCTGCCTATAAATATGTAAATAATATGTAACTTAATATGACGATAAGTTTATTTTAAAGTATTAAAAAAATGTAACTTAATAATTTATATAAAATATATTGTTTTATAAATAGCATTAGAATTTTATCGTCTTTTAAAAAATATAAATCAATATTAAACATCGTTGATGTAACCCACTGCTGTAAATCGTGCGAAACGACGGACAGGTTTTTTTTAAAACAAAATTAAATGTAGAAAAAATATTTTCTATTTAGCGATAAATTTCATTGAGGATATTTTTTTCAAATATCAGAATATAGATTTATGAATCGCTTTATGCTTTGAGAAATTCGTTACAGCATTAGGTGAGAGCATGGGGTGCGTCAATAGTCTGTTCCCCTCAGTCTATAGTGGTAGTAATTAACTTACGAGGGTCTGTGCTACGTGATTTTGAAGTTTAAAATAAATATGTTTTTGAATATGAGGTGAAAAATAAGCATGTAATAAACGCTTCAAATCAGAATCATTTTTTTCTTACTATACCTAAAATATTTGCAGAAGCATTTACTTACCGAATTATTTGGAAGATATAGAAAAAATCTTATAAGAAGATGTGACGGTAAAGCTTTTCTTCACATATAACTGGTCCCATGCTGTAATGGTTCACACACATCGATGGTGCGATTTTTTTATCTAGAATTTTACTACCGAGTGTAACGAAATTAATTTTTAGGGGCTGATTGCTGTAAGCATAATGTGACCAGACGTCCCGTTCTAAACGGGGCTGTCCCTTTTTCCAATTACGAGTGCCGGTATCCTCGAAATGAACCGTGGGACACCAAATTGTCCCGTTTTCAGAAACCGCGCGAAAATTGCGCAGCAGAATATATAAAAAAAAAACGTGCCAAGAGTTTTATTCTTATATGAAATCGTTCTTCTGTTAGATATAAATATAACTAAACATAACATTTTTCATTGACTACTTATTATTTACCTAAATTATATAATCATCCGTATATCAAAAATTTATTATCCCGTTTTGAGTCAAAGAATAAATGGTCACTTTATGTATGCATTAAAATAGGGGTTGAGAATAAATCACTCACGAGCCTTCTGGCATTGAGTTACTATTACTATAACTACATCCATCAAGTGAGGCTCCTACCCTTTGGCCCCCGTTCTATATAAAAAAAAATCCACTGAAAGCATTTTATACTGTTTGATACAAATTAGTCATATTGGAAGTAACGTAAATCGCGCCGCTGATTCCTGGGTGGTTTGACTCCCCTAGTCCTAGCCTCATCTTTACTAACATTTCAGTTCAATATGGGTGTTCAAAATATAAATCGTGGTGTCGTTCTCACGGGAATCCTGGGAGTTCTGGTGTCGACATACACTCTGTACGTCGAAATGGCTGCAGAGTCCCGGCCAGGATATAAAGCACTCTGCGATTTCGCCGAACACGCCAGCTGCTCCAGGGTTCTTACATCTGAGTACGTATCTAAATATTCTATAATTGAAGTCATAATAAAAGTTTTGCCATTTCTGTGTCAGCAATACATATATATAGCAATTTCATAGTATTTTTTTTGTTCATAACGGGGCTTCTAAACGGGCCATGTTTTGCTGCAATTGATGGCTGCACTATTGACAACTAATTGCCCGGCAACCACAAAAATGTTTTAATGCAGATGATGGCCGAGCAATCTATGGCCGGGCCATGTGTTGCAATATGTCTGCAATAGTATGGCCCATGATGCAGACTCCTAAACGGGCCACACATACCGGCAACAATGGCTGACGAAATCACACTTGTCGCAGCAGCTTATATTAATTTAAAAATAACAGAAAAAGAAGAGATTGTGGATTCGACCTTACTTAGATAGGCGTGAAACTGTAGACAATTTCAGTCTAGAAATAATAAGCCTTGATAATAAATTATTCAAGAATTTTATTAGAATTTCAAAAGGCGACTTTGACTTTCTTTTAAACAAAATTGGGCCAAAAATAAAAAGAAATGATACAACCATGAGAACAGCAATACCTGTTTCATCGCCATCACGAGATTTGCGATAACTCTACGGTTATTGCCAACTGGAGATTCATTAAAAAGTTTGATGTACATGTTCCTAGTGTCAGATGCTTCGATTTCTACTATTATTCAAGAGGTGTGTGCAGCTATTATAGAAGGATTAAAATAATACAGCAAGGTAAGTTAACATAGGTTTATTAAATATGTTAATCATAAGGAGTAACTATTATGTACTTTTTAAATTTAATAATAATAGGTATCTAGTAAAAAACAATTAGTGGCTAATCATAGTAAGAAATTTATTAGGTATTCCTTAAAAATTATAATTTTTAGTTTGATGCATCATTTTGGATAGTAAAATAACATGCATTTTGCTGGCAACATGCTGTCCGAAAGCAGCATATTCGCTTTTATTTCCGCAAGCATCGCGTATAATATTTTGAGCCTTTTCTAGTATCGACGGCTTCCAAAGTTTCAGTCGCCTGTGAATGCATAAAATTGTTAATATATCTTTAAGCTTTTCAGGAGTCACAGAATGGAAACAAGTTGCAAGATTTCTAGGGAAGAAGTTCAATTTATCAATCGATATGATACATACGTAATACAGAGATATGTACATTTTTAAGTCTAAAATACTTTATTAAAGATACTTACGTTATAAGTTGCATTTTCACTTTACTGTTTTACTGCCAGCATTACCACTTTTCTTCTTTTTCTCCTCATTATTTGTGTAAGTTCTTAGGCTTCTGAATTTTTTGTAAGCCTCGTTGCTTGTTATGCCAAACTTATCAGCGATTTCATTCCATGCATCTTTTTTAGCATTTCTATTTTTGTAGATGCGTATGGTTTTTATATCCCACAACTCGGGGTGCAAATGTATTAATTAATAAAATCAGTAATTGTCTTCTTAGATCAGGTAATAACCATTTTTACGTAGTTGTCAAAATGCAGCTGATCGCAAAACACAGAATATAGCAACAGGCACACTTCACTCATAGTAAACTTCATGTCGCGTAGAAAAGGATACACTGTAATGATGGCTGCAATGCAGTTGCCCGGCAACATTGCAAACAATTGCAGCCACACTATGCAATATTGCAGTAATGTCTCGGCCATATAGCCCAACATGTTTTGTATAGCTTATGGCCGGTATTGCCCCAACGGGTTGCCGGACGATCGCTAGGCTATCGAATTCAACTGCAATATTGCACAGCGAGTTTTATTATTGTTTCAGTCACTTTTTTTGCTATGGCACAGTGTATCCTTTTCTACGCGAAATGTTGCTCTATTCTGTGTTTTGCGATTTGACAACTACGTAAAAATAATAATAATAATTCTTGAATAATTTATTATCAAGGCTTATTTTTAGACTGAAATTGTCTACAGTTTCACGCCTATTTAAGTAAGACTACGAATCCACAATCTTCTTTTTCTGTTTGTTTTTTAAAACATTAAAGGTGTTGCGACAAGTGTGATTTCGTCAGCCATTGTTGCCGGTATGTGTAGCCCGTTTAGGAGTCTGCATCATGGGCCATACAATTGCTGCATATTGCAACACATGGCCCGGCCATAGATTGCTCGGCCATCAGCTGCATTAAAACATTTTTGTGATGGCCGGGCAATTAGTTGCGAATAGTGCAGCCATCAATAGCAGTAAAACATGGCCCGTTTAGAAGCCCCATTATGTTACCTATATGAATTAATGATTTTTGACTTTGACTTCAACAGTTAAATACACAGCAACATAGAATGCTTTGTTAATTTTTAATATTAATTACTACCTAACAAACACCAGTCTTTATAGAATTCGTATAAAATCAACCACATAAGACGTTAAAACGTCTAGATTATACTATAAAACGCCAAGAAAGCACCCTTAATTTTTTCGCCGAGATACCAAGTGCGTCTCTAATTAAAAAAAATATAAAAAAAGTGCTATGCTTCAACCGTTTAATATAAATGTACGTTTTTGCCATACTTGACTGTAGACTCCCTTCTCGTTGCACCGGTCCTATTAAATGACAGCTGTTTCGTTCATATAGGGAAATATAAGGAATGACCGCGTCACCAGAAGAAACTAACCAAACAATTAAACAATAACTGTTGAATATAGACCGTAGCTACGGGTGGTCACTAGACCGTTTTATTGAAGTCGTTTCGTCTTCACAGCAACTTTTTTTAAATCTTTGCATAAAAATTGCATAACGAAAATATTTACGTTGATATATTTTAATTGAATTAGTGCCTGAGATGTGTCTTCCCTTTTTCATATTTTTTACGTAATTTTAAAATAATTTACAAACGAATATGTATTTATATTTTAAAATTACTAAAAATATGTCAAATATTTTTTTCTCTTTTTTGTTTTACGAGCTTACAACATTCCTGCTTCGAAATAAAGTTCACCTTGAGTCTGTGGACCATAGACACATAGAGTTAGTACAGACCACACTAGCCTGATAGAGGGTCCTGAGATGAAAACCAGGATTCGACTTCAAATTATATCTTTAACAGTTGGTTAATTACAGGTATGCTAAAGCGTTTGGTTTGCTGCCGAGAAATTCAGCTTTTGAAGTACCGAATTGCATTTATGGCACCCTCTTCTATTGTATTATGATCTTCCTGAGTAAGTCTATTAACCCTTTAATAAATTATTTAGATACTGTTATTAAATCTATTTTATTTGTATTAAACAAGATTCAAGAAAGTTACACCTGACGTGTAAAATAATGTGGAGGTCTGATCTATTAAAACAAAATTAAAAGTCTATTTAACAACGACGGCATTAACGCATTGTTGCGTACAAAAACCGTGCACATTATTCAATTCAATTGCATGACTGCTCATTAAAATAAAGCAAAAACATTCGCAAATAATGTAAAACTATACAAAAACAGAAGACCTTTCGAGAAGGCATGTGCATAAAATTATCTTCTCAAATTGAGATGTCATCATAAAGGGCAAAAACACTGTCGGCAGCCGTCTGTAATTTATGGTCACCGTATACTATGTGATTACGTCCTAATGACGGCAATGGATGGGACTTACATTTTTTCTAGTTTATTGAAATTATTGCTATAAAATTCTTAGGGTCGTATGCAGGAATTGTATATTTAAAAAACCATTCGTTGAACGGTTAGTAAATGCTTGTACTAAAAAAATATTAAATAACTCCTTTGAATATATAGCCAGGAGTTCAGGGGTAGGGCAGATTCGTATATATGCTTCTACTCCGTAATGGAGATAAACTGTACGGGTTTATACGTAAAACAAGAATAAACTTACAATACTCACTTTCTCATTATAAAAGGTGCCTCTATATCGATGATTTCGCCTTAAGACATTTTCAAAGAGATATGGTGATCAACCTTCTGGCGGATTTACAATAATTATTAATGGAGACAAATTTAATTGTTTATTTCTGGTCTTGAATACGTCAATTATTATTTTTTTAATTAATATATAACAATTAGAGTCACGCCAATATTAACCCTATTTTAAATATATAATAATAATTACCCTAATTTAAATATTTTTTTTTTATTTTTTCCATATTTCAGTTTTTTACCCTTGCAGCAAAAAAAAATGTTTAAGTAAATAACAGCGTAATATTGAAAATGTATTGTGTCGTAAGAAATATTGCAAACTACGATTTAAGATGCGCTTATTTGGCCTCTTATTGCAATCATATATGGAATTCCACGACTTGCCAATAACAGTTATCAGAAACTTACACTTTCCGATTTCTTGGGAAACTTGAATTGCAAAGTGTTATAGCGGCGATGGTACAGAAATATTTAAATATTGTATTTTGAATCTTACATTCTTACATTCCCCAACCCGGCTGGTCCCCGTGGGGAAAAAGACCGAAACCCTCCAAAAATAAATAAAAAACAACATAATAAAGAAAAAATTAAACAAACTCTACCCAAGCAAAACGTCAACACGGATATCCCAACATCCAGACACAGAAGAATATGCATTGCTACCCTAAACGTATTAACACTAAGATCGGATGAAAGCTTATTGGAATTGTCAATAGCGTTACAAAACACTAACTGGGATATTCTCGGCATGAGTGAAGTGAGAAGAATGGGAGAAAACATTGTCGCACACCCAGACTTTATACTTTATCATATAGGGGAAACCCCAGGAAAACATGGTGTGGGGTTTTTAGTAAAAAAATACCTAGCAGATCACATAGATGGATTTTATGGTGTATCAGAGCGCATAGCATTATTGAATTTAAAACTACCCGATTACAAGGACCCATGGACCATTATCCAGATCTATTCACCTACAGAACAAGCAGATATGGAAACAATTGGCCAGTTTTACCAAGATTTAAATAAAACTCTGCAGACATATGCCCACAAAAATATCATCGTGATGGGTGACTTCAATGGTCAAATTGGTGAACGCCAACGGGACGAGGATGCATTTATAGGGCCCTATACATACAGCTCAAAACCTAGAAGCAGAAATGGAAAAATGCTCTTGGACTTTGCAATGGAAAACAACTTGACCATATTAAGCACCATTTTCAAGAAAAAGAAAAGTAGAATGTGGACCTGGTTGTCACCCGATGGAAAATCAAAAAACCAAATCGACTTTATACTGACTAACAAACATAAATTCTTTCCAAGCATAAATGTCATCAATAATCTAAATTTTAACACCAACCACCGCATGGTCAGAGCTGAATTAAACTCATCTCAACCCAAGAAACCCAGACCAAAAATAAGTCGTGAGAATATAAAACTTAACAAACATCTGATAGGAGAAATAGCTAACTCACTAAACTCGAAACTTAAAGACTACAAAAACGAAACAAAAGACGCCGACACACAGGTGAAATACAATTGGTTGGAAAGTAAAATTATAAGCATCACTAAAGAACATAGCAAAAAGAAAGACAACCTAAACAACAGGATGAAAGAAAAAACCGTCAACCTCCTTAAGCAAAGAGCTGTTCTAATAAGTGCGAAAAATACAGATAAAAATAGAAAAGAAATTGCAAGAATTAGCAAAGAAATAAAAGAAAACATGAGGAAAGACAAGAGACATCATCGTATGGAAACAATAGAGAGACATATTAGACAGACAGGAGGAATAAAGAAGGCGTACAAAGATTTAACCAACAAGAAAGAATGGATTGTGAAGATGGAAGACAGAAGTGGAACGAAGAAAATTGGTAGACAAGAAATACTCAAGATCGCTACTGACTATTACACCGAACTATACAAAATTAACACAAATAAAAGAGAAATAGACTTACCAGACTACGAAACTGTACCTTACATCATGCAGGAAGAAACTGAAAAAGCTATTGACACACAGAAAAATGATAAAGCTCCAGGGCCAGACGGCATAAGCAATGAGATACTAAAGCAAACGAAAGTAACAGTGGCCCCGATACTTACAGAAATTTTCAACAACGTGATCAACACAGAAACCATCCCAAAACAGTGGACGGAATCCATCATAATTCTTATATTCAAGAAAGGGAACCACTGCGATATTGGAAACTATAGACCCATCAGCCTAATGTCTAACATTTATAAAATTTTTGCAAAGATTATTTTAGAAAGAATAGGAAGGAAATTAGATGAACAACAACCCATAGAACAGGCAGGATTCCGTAAAGATTTCTCGGTACTAGACCACATCCATACTGTAAGACAAATTATAGAAAAATACAATGAGTACCAACTGGTATACTACATAGCTTTTATTGATTACAGTAAAGCTTTCGATTCTTTGATACACTCAAAAATCTGGGAATCCTTAAAGGAACTGGGTATAGAACACAAATATATAAGAATTATAAAAAATATTTATAAACTCAGTTCGGCTTGTATCCGCCTAGAAAAAAAAGGAAATAAATTTCAAATACAAAAAGGCGTGAGACAGGGTGACCCACTTTCACCAACACTCTTTCTGGCCGTATTAGAAACGACCTTCAGGAATCTAGAATGGAGAGACATGGGCATAGCTATAAATGGCCGCACGCTAACGCACCTACGATTCGCTGATGATATCGTATTATTTGCAAAAACACCAGCTGATCTAAGCAAGATGATAAATGATCTAGCATCGGAAAGTGCAAAGGCCGGATTGCAGCTAAACCCGGAAAAAACAAAAATCATGACCAATGGCAACAAAGACCCTGTAATAGTGGAACAGAACCAAATCTCCTACGTTGAAGAATACATATACCTCGGTCAACTGATGTCTCCAGACGATGACGAAAACAAAGAAGTCGAAAGAAGAGCTGCGAATAGCTGGAAAAAATATTGGGGCCTGAAAGAAATAATGAAAGACAAGACCCTACACAATTCAACGAAAAGCAAATTATTTAACACATGCATACTGCCAGTGATGACATACGGGAGCGAAACATGGGCTTTAACAAAAAACGTAACAAATAAACTATCCATATGTCAACATGCCATGGAAAGGAGCATGACTGGGATCAAAAAAAAAGACAAAGTAAGGAGTAGCGACATCAGAAGAAGGACTGGGGTACAGGACGTGGCTCTGAAAATAAGAAGACAAAAATGGAAATGGGCAGGTCACATGATCAGGGGAAAGGAAAAATGGAGCAAAATAGTCACACAATGGTACCCAAGAGATGGAAAGAGAAAGAGAGGTAGACCACAAAAAAGATGGGACGACGACATTAGACAAGTCGCGGGAACGACATGGGGTAGAGTGGCCTTAGAAAGGCCAGAATGGAGTAGATTGGAGGAGGCCTTTGCCACCTGGCAAACTGACAAGCAAAAATGGAAAAAGGGAACAATTTACGAAAAATAAAAATAAAGAATACACTGTCATGTCCGATAAAAAGGCTATTATTATATTATTTTGAATCTTATTATAATATATTAAACATATTGAAACTATTTTGATTACTTATGTTAATATGCCAGATTTAAAAAGACAAAAAAATATGTGTGTGTACCAGAGTACACAGGTAAGAAGTGAAACTTCTTTACGACATATCATTTTTCTACTACATATTTGCAACTTCACGAAAATGGGGTAGATAAGGCTTAAGCCTTAAGAAAAACAATTTTTTCAGTAATATTTATTAATACTTGCTAATTTTAACAGATTTATAAACATTCACTGATACTTACAATCAAAAACTGAGGTTAACCTCAAATAAATATTAAAATCATGCTCATACGTGTTGAATTTATAAAACGAAATGTACAATCACTCTCACTTTTCTTGTAAATTCACTTAAATTTGAACAAGTTTTTTTATTTTATCACTTTCAAATTAATATATTGTTATTCTTATTTAAAACCAAACTTCAAAACTAATATATTGTTGTTATTATTATCATATATTACATTATATTATTTACGTCACTATACTAAACTTCGATAAAAAAGCTTACGAAATTTCTCCCATACGTCGATAAAGAAGTTTCACTTCAAAAATTGTGCATATTTCAGACACCAAAAGTCGTGTCAACATTTCAAATCGGTACAATCCCAACATGGTTTTGTCTCAAGTCTGTAAAAATAGGATCTGAATTAAATCCTGGCAGCAATGCCATGTATTAATAGAAAACTTTATTTTATTCATAACAATATGTTATTTTACGTTATTGACACCTATTAGGGAGACATACATACCATATATTTCAGAATGTCTTCGAGAATATCGTAGACATACAAAGTATCAAAAAGGCTTTTAATCTGTTTAAATATTTTTTCAGGCACCTATGACAACATAGCTGTAGTGCGACTTCAACTTCTACTGAATACAGCATCGCTAATAACTTGTGTGTACTTGGCTTACCTTCTAATATTTGTTCTATACGATTTTTGCATTGTATGTGTATCGACGTATGTAATTAATACATGTCTTACATATTTATCGTTAAAAAAACATTCATTTCTAAATATGAAACAGAAATAAATATATACTGCCATCTATCGTCCACATAATGATATTTTTATTACAGTCAGTGTCATCTTGTATGTTGTAACTAAACTAAAACTTTTGCTACTTTTCGATAGATGGAGCTTTTATGTTTGTAATAAATATTAATGGTTGTGGATGGGTTTTGTAAAAATTAAACTTTATTATTCATAAACATAGAATTTTTTAAAATATTTTATGCCTTAGATTTTAAGAGATATCAAGATATATGTATAATGTTTTTTAGAGAATCATCCCAGTATAATTATAACTAACTAAAGGACATTTTCGCTTGTTTATTTGTAGATAGTACCTGTTCCTTACACAGTTACATTTACGCTGTAATAAAAAGAGAAATATTTGTAAGTAAGTACTTATAAATTTTATTAATTCACAATCCTTGACTAACTTTCACAGTAATGAACCATGAAACACAAGAACTGGACAAAACAAATTTCAATTAGGGCTTTCTATTTTATTGAGCCTAAAAATTTAGCTAATATAAAATAGGTATTTCCGAAAATATAATCTATATTTCATTGTGGTCGCAACAAAAAATTAATACCCCGTTTATCTCAGTTTTCTGTTACAAAGAATTATTAAGCATGTCAAATATGGACTATTGCACACACAATTTGCTCGAAATGGACATCCTCAATCCTTGTTGACTCACGTGTGCTTAAAAGCATATTTTTAATAATACATATGAGACTCAGTATTTACTGTTTGATTCACGTTTGAATTGTGTTTTAACCAAAAAAGTTCGCTTACATTTTGTGTTTGCATTATCGTAATTACTTTGGATTTTACTAATTCCATTTCCAACTATTTGTAGATGTAAAATAGATAATGAAACAATCAAATTCGATTGTTATCAAAGCAGTGTTATTGTGGATTTTAATCATTTTGTTTATGAAGTACAAAAAATTTGCAATGAGTGCGGTACCTAGGAAAATTGAACTGCCCCGGTACCTCGTAACTTCTCATAGCAAGGTTTTTATTTGAAATTAAGAAGTTCAATTAATATCCGTAGCCCTCATGTTGGATTCGCGACAAAACTTAGTTAATGCGAGTTTGGGGATAATGCGGGACGTGGACAATGCTACGCTGTTATCGTGCCGCATCTGTCAATTGCTGCTGAGGCCCTGGGGTTTTGTGGGTAACGAGTCTCGCATAAACCTCCACCTTAAAGCAGTCACGCGGGAGGGTGTCCGTAACGCATTATCTCCACTAAAACAAGTTAGAATGTATGAAATCAAATACAAACTTTAATCAAAATTAAATCAAATCATTTATTCCAATTAGACCACAATGTTCAACTATTATTAAGAGGCATTTTTTTTGGGATTTGCTGTAAAGATCATACAAAAAGTAGTTAAAAGAAATAGGTAGTAGTGTTTTATCATCCGAGCTACCAATAGCATTTATGTAAGCTATTTAATATCTACGACTACACAGTCCGGGAATTATCTAGAAAATATTTATCGAAAAAAAAAAATTGGCCACCTAAAATGGCGCTCTTGAACGTTAAATAAAATATAAAGATGATTCTAGTTGCCCCTTCCAAAAAGTAGTTTCGTGTGGAGAAGAATGGGCAAGAAACTCCACACTTACTATTTTAAAATAGGTTCACAATATTTACAAACATTAGCTAAATAATTATATGTGAAGGCAATGTACTCCCAGAATAAAATTACTAAACAGGTCTAATATTGTATTGTTAGTATACATGTTCCTAACATATTTACAACATCGAAACGGAAGAATATTATACATGAAAGAGTTAGTGAGTTACAGTGGGTGAGATAAACATAAAATAATGCATTTGTAGTAGTAGTTGTTTATATAACAAAAAAAAAACAAAATATGTAAAATTAGATCAGCATCCAATTGATTTTGTCAAGGCCAGCATGTTTCCAATCATTGTTATCTTGAATATAAGCCTCTAATTTGTAATATGCTTGTTTACAAAGTGTATGTATTTTAAGTAAAAAAAAAACCGTTCATCTTTTCGTTTTAATTTGTCACATGGTAATTTAATTTTTTAGGTATTGTAACATAACCCAATACCCCATAAATGATGTTTGAGCTTTGGCTAATCTGAAAGATGGTTGAGCTATTTTATCTTTATTTCGAGTAATGAAATTATATCTGTTACTTAATACTTATTTTTATGTTGCATTTCATTGTATATGATAAATCGTAGTACTAGTCCATCATTCAATTACAATCGCTCTATCGTTTCGTCTTTTATTTACATATCTACCCCTTCAAGAAAATCTTTGCAGTAGAAATACCTCATTAGGCCCTAATGATTTTTCATTAAACTAGGAAATTATTCAACCCATGTATTCTATACGTAAGCACAACAGCCGCGTGTATTTAGTATAATTTTACATGATAATTAGCTGTTCCATAGAATTCTAAAGGCTTTATATGTCATCAATTTGCATTTTCTTGCATGCCGATGGAAATGGTGGGTGGAGGACCTTGAGAAGATGACAAACTAGCTAATAGGCCGTTGTATACTTCCTTGATATCTTCTATAATACGATAACTTAGGAAAACTCGTATATTGCTGGTTGCGGCCGTATACTTTGTGTAACTATGGGTTTACGATTTTGCTATAGTCTTCATTTTGTTGTTTATAAATATTTATTTTATTTATAAGATGTATTTTATTTCAGTGTTTAAAATAAAAAAAAAACATTTACAATGCACCAAAATACTTTTCCTAATTAATACTATAGTTCTGATAGATCTAATTAAACGTTATATTTTTTGCCATACTAACATTTATGGTACGAAGAACGCAATACGATACAATTAGTAATGATTAACCGTAGTAATAAATATAAGTTTATGAAATATACTTTAAAAGGAGTCCCCATTCCGACTTATGACAGATACTTAAGACAAATGAAATAAAAAAAAACAATATAGGAAAATAATGCAATTTTTTGATAATTATTCTGTGATTTATTTTCTAATTATGGCCCGATTTCCCATTTTGAAAACCTACCTGATTGCTTGATCAATCGTACGAAAGCGCTCCGTAACTATGCCTGGTTAATTCGCCAGTTTCGCAATAAATTAGGAAACTTTCAAGCATACTGACTCACTGTTTATAACTCAATAACTTTTTATAGCGCCGTTGGGTGCTAGTTGTGCCAAATTTGCACCTAACCAAACCCACACTACATTGTGTTAACTGGCATATTATAATCCTGCGTTAGCCTACGCGAGCCATATTTGGCCTCTACGTTTATTACTTTGTGGCAATTGCTACTATGTCCTTATAACCTGGCCTTAACAATATTTTTATTGTCACCTCAAACGGTGACCTTATAAATTTGTTGATCTAGGTAAAGGAAATAGGAGGACTTTCGGGTAAAAAACGTAGCAGATTGCTGGCTGTCCAATTCTTATTTATTTCTATTATCACGTCTTTTCCCGTAGAGTTTAGTAGAGACCACAGAATCTTCAATGTCCTGACATACCTCGCTTCATCCACTGGTTCAGGACATTCACCGTGCACGGATGTCAGTTATGGGTACTTTTACTTGTCCCTTTTCTAATACATCCAGGATTTTTTACACGACAAACCAAACCAGAACCAAATGTCCTACCTACGTCCGTCCGTACTTGTTAACCGTATGCCTCCTTTCGATATGGCCATACCACCATTTCTTTTCTTAACCTTATCATTACGTCCACTTTTAACCCATACTTCTCACATATCTCAATATTATTATTAGTTATTTGTAATAAGCGGATGACTTACGATACATGCCAGCGTTTAGATATTTGACAATGGTTGAATAATTTCAGAATAAGGTATCTCAGCACCATTACAACCATGTAGAAAAGTGTGCTTTTCTGTTGGCTAGTCGCGCTCACCAACAGTAGCAGCTACTCCTGTTGTTGGAAATGTCCATGGGCGGAGCCGTGATAACACCTCTTGGCTTATTAGATACTCGGTTTAATATTTTTGGGTTACATACAGTAAAAGATTATTAGTTTGTATTTACAAAGAATAATTATAGTTAGTCTTTTCTTGGAACAAAAGACAGTACTCGAATCCTAGTTCTAGTTCTTGAGCGTATCAGCGTCATTATATTACGTCCTTACATATTGTCGTTTTGTATGGGAGGAACGAAAAGGAGCTTTTTTTGAAATAGAAAAATATATTTCATTGATCAAAGTATGCACCATTGCATTGTATGCACTTTTGCCATCTTATCAGTTAGGTAAATTCCTTTACTAAAAAACTATTTTGACGGACTCTTTGAAGCCGGTTTCGACAGCCAGAATTTTACCTTGCAAGATTAACCAAATTGCGAAAATATTGTAAATAATATTTTCAAGCAAGGTCAGGGAGTATGGTGGATGTCTTATATATTCCAATCGTACCTAATTTGGTAGCAGTCTGTTGTGTAATGTCGTGTAGCAGTAGTGGCCTTGACGAGCCTTGGTTTTTTAGCAGCTTTTCCATCATGGTTTGTAGTTATTTAGTTTACAATAGACATCTGCCGTAATCGTCTGATTTCAGAAATGTATAGTGAACTAACCCGGAACTAGTCCAATGACTTACGACACCTTCGACATACATATATATAGATGGAGTGGCGTAAAGTAAAAAATTAAAACAGGAAAATGAAATAAATCATAGTTTTGAAAATAACAAGTCCAGGCCTATACAGCTGTACACAATTTAATTTGGAATTCCTAACCAAAGATTTGAAAATTGAGGTCAAAGTGGCCAGTACCACAAAACGCCAATTTTATATGTAAGGACTTGATACATAGTATTATTCCAATGGCGCTACAATCCTATATGGGTCTTGGTCTCACATTACATCCGTTCCTTTAATAATTTTGATTTCATAGAAGAAAAATAAAGTCTGACATATTTTGTAACTTTTTGGATTATTAGATATGTCGGATTCCTCGTGATGTTTTCGAGCGTCGTAATACAGTGTGTAAATGCTGCCAGCATACGCCGCCGTAGGGACCACGATTTTACCAGTATTTTTAAAATTATTATTTAATTTTTCTTAGAAAATACAAAGATTTAAACACACACACATTCCGTATCTATTATATTATAATTTTCATATACATAGCTAATTTACATAACAAAAAACTGGCTTGACATGTACGTTACAGCAACTAGGATTCCATAATATTTATTGTTGTCCAATACTTGACACAGTGTGTGGGTTACTCATGCATGTTGTATTGTTTATATTAACATATATAATATATGTGGTAACGCACATTAATCATGCCAACATTTTTATTACTTGAAACTAAACTTGTTATTAAACTAAAGTTAACTATTTAAAAAAACTATGTAAAATATTTGGAACAGTTCTATAAAAAAATAACTTAATTTTAATTATGATATTACATGTGATATGATATTATCATAATTTAGACTAAGTTACGTAATAACATTATTTATAGACTTTTAATAAAGCTTACACGAATTTACAAAATATCATGTTAGTTATTTTATTATATTTTTGAAGGATTTAGTTGATGGTCTAGTATGTATTAAATGGCACGTATGTTTACTATATGTGTATATATACAATATTTTCTTCTTTCCTTTAGTTGAGTGGACAAATCGCTAGTACAGAATATAAACGATTTAAATCGCGTGCAAATTATGATATAATTTTCCTACGCTTTATTACTATGTATTTGGGACCGAAGAATTGGAGTTTAACCAGTTCGCCCACATCAAAAGTACGACTAAAATTCCTTTAAATTGTTTTTTTTTATTTATTAACACTTCGTTACATTACAATATAAAAATTGAACATTATTAAATTAAAAAGAAGGCAACTGGCGGCCTTATCGCTTTCGAGCGATTTCTTCCAGGCAACCACTTTCAGAAATAAAAAAACTCAAAACTAAACAATTTCCAGTAGTAGTAATATTGTACTTGTAATTAGAAATATCTGTCAAATCCATAGTCTAAAGACCTTCGAACTTAATCTGTGACATGTACAAATATAACGTCGTTAAATACAAATAGTTCAGTTTGGTTGATAGGTTTAAAGAAGTAGTATGATGTTTTTTTGTCTAATTTTTATAATTGAAAACTATTGTTGTATAGAAAACTATTTAATTACTTACAGCAATGTTTCGTTTCTAAATAAAAATATTTTTAGAAACCCAAAATAATGTAATTCATGTTAAAGTATGTTATTTGTTCAACCTACCTAGTGTAGTAGTACTAGTGTAGTAGTACCTAGTGTATACAATTTTGATACAGAAATAGAAAGAAACAAATTGCAATAAATGTTATATAATATTTCTATAAATTGTCGTGGATATGTTTTATATTTTTTTTATATAATAGAGGGGCAAACGAGCCTGCGGGACGCTCAAAAAAGGGCAGCCCATAGGCACCCATAAAATTATAAATTTATGCTAATCCTAAATCAGACTATTCAATACATTACCTAACGAAGCCGAAACCGCGTCAAATTTGTGCCTTTAAGACGCAAGTAGGTACTGGTTTAAGTTCAGGAACCCGGCAGACAAGAATCCAGTTATCGATTAAATTAAATTTTAAATCATGTCCATAAAAAGATTCGGCACATTTGGGCTTGATTACGAATAAAATAAACATGACTCGACCCCCACTCCTGCGCAGGGTGCTTGTTCAACTGATTCGACTCGATGTCATGTTGTATTGAACTCTATGACGACCGCTCGTCTTTTGTTAACCGTTTACCGATAACACTTTTCTGAATGAAAAGTCCGTAAAAAGTGTAAATTTTTATGTGTAGTGTTTAGCTTCAGAGCTAAGGTTTTCAGTGGTCACGTGTGTGTGATTGTTTGTAAATCGTCTTACATAACCGAGCGTGAGAATCCGTTTTAACTGAAGGTAATGATTTGTTTGGATTACTGAATTTATTTGCTGAAATATTTTTGGAATGTTTAGCAAACTTTACGTGAAAATATACGTTGAATATTAAGTACTTGTTTAAATGTATTGCATATCGCTTGTATATGTTATTTCCTTACCTAAGTATCAGTTCTATAATTTAAACGTAGTAGCGTAAATGGCTGACGCATTAAAACTATCATTTACAATAAAATCCAATGCATTTCCAACTTAATATGAATAAATAATAAAATAGAAAATTAAAAAACTCAACATATAGTTAAGATTAGGTATGACATAAGACGTCAATGGGTGGTATATGGGTGCGCACATTTTATTATGCTTAGTATTTATTCAATGACGCATTAAGCAGGTATATTTTGGTTAGCCATATATAGAGACGCTCATTTGTGTTTATTAATCCTTGCATTTCGTTTGTCATTTGTTTTATATATGATATAAGTTATACTTAAAAGTACGAGACAAAAAATCTGTATTCTAAATACTTTAGTAAATATGGCTTATAAAATATGAGATAATGTTTAAAAAATATGTTAATGTCCCTATATATTATACATATAAATTATCACATTTAAAATTATTGTCTACGAGATAATTGACTTTTCTATTATAACACGTGTAGTCTCTTATATGAGTATAATGTTATATAACTTTAAAAAATATTTTATGAAACTGTAAAATGGACTCAGAATTATAAATAAACATCAATTACACACTTGTCTGTATTCTCTGAGATGGAAAATTACAAAATGTTAACTGAATCAAGTCATTCCTCATACATGTCTTGTTTCCGGTAATGTTGACTAAGGACAGACCGGATATGGTTTGCGTTGATACTAATTAGCAATTATCCTTGCGAAAATAAGTACTATAATTATAGTTAGTCCCAGATTAATTTAAAACCTGGTGGAACACCTTAGTCTCATTTGTTCGACAAACGGGCAGTACAACCTTCTCAGGTGCAATATTATATTTTTATGTACACTGCACTACGCTTTTATAACGTTTCTGACGGCTTACTATTGTCTATATAGATATAGGTACTTTTTTTTGACTTTTTCATTTACTTGCTATACATCGGTCGAAGTTTTCGTCTAGTATGATACTAGGGCACAAGGCGCTTCGTTTCACTTCAAACGGACGTTGTCCAACCTTTCTACATTTTTTTTTTTCAAATTATTATTACGTTTAGGTTATACGTCACTGTTTAAATTATAAATTTTTGTTTTTCTTAACCTCCATATACAACCAGCCAGTACAGTTTTATAATATAAATAGGTTATCTATAACGTTTTATGAATCGTGTTTGCCTCGTACGAGCAATGTATGAAATACATTAACACTATATAGGAATTAATTCTTAAATAATTGATTACGATTAAATTATATACGGAGACTCTAATGCGTCTATGATTTCATATGTATTAAGAATAGAAAAAATACAATTTCATAAATTAATTTAAACCCATTTGAATTTCGGAGTTTCGTTTATTGAAACTACGAAATATGGTAATCTCGTTTACTTTTTAAACACATTTTCATAGAATTAATGTAAATAATAAAATAATCTACCATAAATCAAACCAGTTAACACTCTTAATATTTTATTACACATAAAATGGGCAATATATTTTGGGCGACATAAAGCGAAATAGAACGTGTATTGGTATAGTTCATAAATATTTATGTAAATTTAATGTACTAATTCAACTAGTTTGTACCTAATTTATTAACATTTGAAAGTGGACAGACATTACACAATGTTACAGAAATAACCTTTATCGAGTCTTAGATTGGAGTTTCGCCTTTTTCCCAAAAAAACTATCTATGAAGCAAAACTATGATAAACAATGTGCTTTAAAAGGGGTTTAGTTGAATAGACGTGGTTGATAAAAGTTCAGTAGAGTCAAAGATTCTGTGTTAGCAAACATCTCCTAATTTAAAACAATCTTATGGCACTTCTCATTTGTCTCTTTTTACGCTGTGAAGAAAGATATGGAACAGTGTTTTAGTTAAACCAAGATAGATTAAACAAATGCATAGTTTTATTTATTTTAAATTTTATGTTTTTTGAATTTTGTACTTTTAGGTAAAAAGATTTTTTGTCTTTCTATACTTATTCTACTTTTGGAAATTTGGTTCAGATTTACGAAGCGAATTAACGTACACTATAGTAGCGTACGCCAAATAGGTAATAGGGCTAAATTTAATCATATTGTAATTTCTTTCACCAGTCATACTATTATAGATATCTACATTGTTCCTAAGTGATATAAAAAGCAGTGATGTTTTAGGAGGTTAAGGTTAAAATTTGTTTTTTTTTTGTAGAAAAGAATCTTTTTAACAATTGCTACGCTATATTCTTGATGAATCCTAAACAGATTTAGTTAGAAAATACGTCTACGGCCAGCGGATGTCACATACTTTTTGGAGTAACCTGCGTCTTTTCCTGCAATAAAAAACAGCACGAAAGCTAATGTATAAATTCTTAAATCAAATCAAAACAAAAATCATGTATTCATATAGGTAACATAATGTAAACTTATGAACGTCAAAAAAAAATTATTATATTAATAAAATACTATACTTAATTTATATATCATTTGCTCATCGTTCATATAACAGTAACCGAAAAACTTATACAAATTATTAGAATGGGAACTTTTTTGGATGCATAATCATTAATTCATAATGATCTTAGATGCTATGTTGACATGCTCAGAGCATTCAAATTGTATTCATCGCTACATAAATGCTGCAAAGCAAAAAGCGGTTATAAAAACTTAAATTGTTCTGGACATCTATACGGTGTTATTATATGCGATTTAAGAGTAATGACAGTAAATTTTTCAGGGGCGCCTACGCACGCTTTGTTTTGTTAACTGTTATTTTAAGATCAATGCTCTGAATAATTTGGATGCCTTGCGATAATTGAAGAAAAAATGAACGTGGGTGGGTGGATAATAGATTCGGGTTTTTTTTTGTTGTTTGACAAATCTATTTACTCCTAAGCCTCATTATCATCAGTATATGCCTTGGTATAGTTAGATACAATGGGAAATTACTTATTGTAAAAATATTCAAGAGGAATAAACAGTTTATTAATACTTTTTAATAAAATAAATAAATAAGAGTTTTACGAAGTTCGCTCGTCTCTACAATCTTTCTTAAAATCTTAAGTTTTTTTCCAGTAAGTAATAATTACTATAAACCTATAAGTTAGTCGTTAATATATTCACATTGAGCCCGTGTTTAATCAAATAAAAATTCCAACACCATACTAAGACTCTTAGAGTAATTTACTTTTTGTCCATCAAATTACGTTACCCTTTGTTCTTTTTGTGTTTACCTGTTCAAGCGAGTCAGCGTGACGTCTTTTTATTTAATTAACATGGACTCCATGCTTGATTAAAATAAAATTATAGGTAATTATTTGAAGGATGACTTGATAAAATCGTTTAATGGTTATTTGTTTTATTTTTGATTCCTAGGTGTAGCTAAAGTACTCAGGTCATAGTTTATTTATAACTTTGGTAAGTAGTGATTATAAAATAAAACACGATCGATATGTACTAGACATTTCTATAAAGCAGGATCTGAATAAACTGCTACATTCTAACAAATATATTTCGATTCGATTGTGATATCAAACTATAGTAAACTCAATCAGTGCCTTAGTCAAAGTAAACTATAAGCTCGCTGAGATATTTTAAGAGAATACTAAGTAAGAGCAAAAATTTCTAGATTAAAACGCGTTTATTTTACACACATTTATAAATTATTGAAATTATTTTAATGTTTCGTGTTCAGTCAGGATCCTGGCATTAAATCCGGTCACTTCTTCTTAAAACATTGTGATACTGGCGTAAACTAAATATTAATTGAACCATTAATAACTTAACCAACACTAGACATGAGTAAAAAATATTCTCGACATTGTACCAACGCCTTGAAGTACCTTGAACCTTGTACACGTGACGTAGACGCATCGTTGACAAAGTATAATTCACAGCACGAATACAGCTGGCTAAAACCTTGAGACGACTAGGTTTAGTACAAATTTCATCAAATAAACGAGAACTATGAAAAAATATAATAAAAAATTAAATCTTTCGTACTTAAAACAGAGCGTCATACATTCGATTTCGATAACAGCTATTATTTTAAATAGATTATTCCTATACTGACCCACGGGTATGCATGTGTAGCCTCAAACATGAGGCTGCGTCAAGAATTTTTTTTATATAATGGAGACGAAAATTAGACTACGGGAAAGCCGTAAAAGGCAGCTATCACAGCGCCAAGTTTGTCGGTGCGTTGCCGGCCTATGAGGGTGGTTCACAACTGAGTGCTTTAATATTTTATACTTTCGACATGTTTTTAATAACTATTAATGTTGCCATGCGATGTTCTGAAAAAACTCGTATGAAAAATGATCCTCTGACATAGCGCTAATGTAATTTCGGACGGTTTCTGTCTCAGCCTCTTCGTCTTATATGCTGGAATTCGAAACATGATCTTGAAGTTACGTATATGGAAAGACAACTGCCTTTAATAAAGACAAGCTAGTTAATACATTGCAATAAATGGAAATGCAACTTTGCTGTCAATTAAGTTAAGGCGCCATAGTAAATAGTGGGTTAAATTTAAACGAATTTCTAAGCGATAACGTTAGAGTAAGTATATTATTTGATGCCTACCCGATATACAGATACTTACATTGCTTTAGATTTATACTGTTAAAATAATATATAAGCCTACCTTTTTTTAAACCAGTAAGCTGGCGGACTTTAAATATTGTAAGCAATAAAATAATATATACCCTGAATAAAATGTTTGTGCTGCCCGTCTTAAACGCTGAATTAATATTTTATAATATTAATTCAGCGTTTCGCTATTGGAAATTAAACAAACATTTTTCAACTAAAAATAATATATGCCAAGTTACCCGGCATTACCGATGATTCAGATTGTCATGCCTCGTACTTTTTTACCATCGATTGAACATTGTTTTCTTTATAATTAAAGATGAGTCAACATTAATAACCAATAATACGATTCTATAGTCAAAGACCGCTCTCAAAGCATGATGGTATACTTTTTGAATTCTCTTAATAGTGGTAGAAGTGGTCCATGCTCATGTAAATGTTTTCTAGCATACACAATGTGTAATCATAAGTAAAAAAGAAGTAAATAACTTTTGACGTAATCCCCAAATAAGAAAATTAAAGTGCCACCTTCCCCCTACGGTGCTTACGTAATACTTGATACATAATAACTTTAATATAGCTTGATTTTATGTAAAAACCACCATGATGACCATATGGTCATCCAAAAATAACCCTGACGTGGAGGAAACTATTATAAAAAGTTGTCGCAAAAAGCTTAAGGCTGAAATTAATCATGTCTGCGCCCGGTGCAAAGAACTTGACCGAGATTTAAGGCCATAGTTGAGTGACATCGTATGAATAACAATAATCTTTGGTGTGAACCGCAGATTTATTGAATTATTCATACTATCATTTTACCAATATGTCACTTTACTATACAGGGTAACACACAATTTTTGGTATATATATTTTAATAGTTAATCATTTTTTTAATGGTATATAATATTAAGAGATCATTATAAATATAACAAAAATCAGTAACTAACCTTAAAATGTTATAAATATACTTGCAAAGTTCCCCTTTTGAATAGCTAGACTAATTCTTTGTCCGAGGTAGTTGCCAGCTCTTCGGTTTCCTGTGATGTCGACTAAGCTTTTTGCTATTTCCTTAAAAAGCTTATAGCGCTAGGAACTCACGCAACAAGGGGACACCAAGGGCACCAACACCATTTGGGACAAATCTTATTCGGATTATAATCGTATTTGCAGGCTTTAGCTTTTACAGCCGCTTCACCAGCCATACCAGCTTTGTTGTTGGTTCCATGCAGATGGGAAGGGGCCAGCGTGACTGAACAGGTTGCATCCCATACCAACACCCGGACCATCTTCCATGGAACCAAACTCATACCGTCCTGTCTCTTGCCAATAATCATTTGTATGTGATCAGGATTGCATCGTTTACATACATCAAAGAGTACCTGTTATTTACGAAGCTTAAAGCTGTATTAAATATTTTTTTATTAAATAAAGTTAAATAGTAGTATCTACTTTAACATTTAATAAGAATTTGACTTATACTTTGTCTTTACATCTGGAAAAAATTTATTTGACATCTACTTTTGTTTTTTTTTAATTGGCTCAAATTTATAATAACCGATTTTGGAGCTGACTTTTCTTACTTCTTATGAATGAAGCTCTCACGATTATCTTATTATTGAAGAATTCCAACATAATTTCACGTGCCATAACTTCCTCTTAAGCCTTAAGATATAGGATAGTATCGCAAGTCACGTATAGCCACACCTAGATTGGCTGAATCAACGTTGTTTGCTTGAAGTCATTTGTTAGCTTATACCAGGTATTTGGTATCTAGAACTGTTCTGTTACGGAAAAAATGGAAAAAGTTTGTAATTGTAATTTAATTATTATAATTACAATAATAATTTCTTGCAAATTGTGTAAAGGTGTGTATAGACTTTCAGTTTTTATTCAATTCACAAACAGTATTTTTTCATATTGTAGCCGTAACCTGTGACAGTACACAACTGCGATGTATTTTTTAATTGTTCTAACAAATCCACAACTATTATTGTTTCAGAAAATCCTTATGCATTTTTTGCTTTAAGTCCTGTGAGGTTTAAAGTAACAAAACAAATATTTTCGACAATTTAGTAAATTCAAATAAGAATGTGAATCTAATGGCTGTAAATCATTTTAATAACATATTCATAATTCCAAATAAAGAAAGAAAACAGTTCGGGTTTTCACGTTTTTTCCTTACGAGCTATAAATATCGAATCCATAAAACTCCATTGTCCCCGCGATGCTGTTTGAATAATTCATCGGGGAAAAATCTGATACCTACTAACTTTTACAAGATTTGGGAACAAAGTGAGCTAACAATGAAATGATTGCTCTTGATCTCTTCTCATACTTCTTTGGTGGTGATACCAACAACTTATTTTGTGACACCAAAAGGTAGTAACTACTATCTGTGTAATATAAAGGGCCTGTTTCACAATGTATGGATAAAGTACCAAATAGCTATGCAACACATAAATTATTCGAAAGATAAAAGTTCCGAAAAAGATACCTAGCGTTTCATGACGAATAGCGCTATCTGACAGTCTCGAAACGCAAAAATATTGTTTATCCTACCTATAAGTAATAGATAGCTTATTTGAAACTTATCAGGACATTGTGAAACAGACCCCTTAACCATGACGTTAAATTTTCATACACATTTTAGACAGATATTATGGGAAGATCTATAGAGCGCACTTACCCTTTGCTCAGACTTAATATTCGACTTTAGTCACAGTCGGTATTTATGGAGCAAACTGCAAATCTCTCTGAGTGCTAGCTTAGCTTAATCTTGCTAAACAAAAAGCTAAACCAATGACTTACCTAAAACTTTGACTGTAAGGCTAACAAAAATAATAGACCAAAATTTACATTGCCATTATTTTATTTAGAGTTTATTAATGTGTCGAACTCTTGGTGGAGCTGTTTCAGTTGCGTCAAAACTCCTACGCATGTTGCAAAGTATTAACCAGTAGGGTCAATAAATTCTAGGAGAACATTCCCACAGTAGTCTTAAGTTTAATTTTGAATGTCTATTAGATTTCAGTATTAATTAATATTTTTGTGTTTTCTTTTATAGTCTCTCTCTCTTTTGTCGGTAGCTCATGTCTGAGCGTCGTGGTCGGCAACGAAGCATCTAGATCGTTCTTTTATAGTATTAGTATATATTTATAAGTGATTTAAGCCTTAGTCGTGTATATAGTAGAATTTATTTAATATAAACACTGTTCTTACATTGAACTTATTTTTGTTATGACAGGGGTATGTATGGTAATACTTTTTTGGTTTGTATGTAAAATAGATAAAGTAGGTCTTAAATATAATAACATACTCCTATTAGTATAAATATTTAGTTTGAGTTTGGAAAAAAAAATGAATTGTTGCTAAAAAATAAAAATAATGCTAATTGGTAACGCCACTGATTTATTTTATCTTTATCTTATCAAATCAAACTATAATTTATTAATATAATATAGCTTGATCCAAATAATATTCTAATGTATATAAATTGTATGTTCGTTCCACAACTGACTCTTTTAAGGCAGTTTCCCCGCGTACCACCGCTATGTGGAACCAGCTGCGTAATGTAGTATTTCCGAACCAATTCGACCTTATTACCTGGACCTTAAAGAAAAGAGCGTAATAATTCTTGGAAGGCCTGTAACGCACTTGCAAACCTTCTGACAATGTGAATGTCCAAAAGGCGGTGGTATCACTTATCATCAGATGAGCCTCCCGAACGTTTTCCTCCTATTATATTAAAAAAATGACAAATAAATGTGTGTCAATAAACAATGAAAAATATGCGAAAGCTTTAAGTTTTTGGTGAGCCTCAATAAGGTAGTAGAAGAAAGTATGTACAAGTTTCCATTCTTGTAGAAGGTCAATTGACTCATCAAACGTATGGTTGGCACGTCATTATCTGACTTTAAAATCATTTTTATGTGAAGCAAGTGCTTCTTAATACGATAAAATCAAAACGTGAAGTGATTAATGCAAAACAGACCAGTGTTTTGCCTTTTCAAATGTTCGTACAGTTCCTACTCCAATTTAGTACTAGATTTAAATTGTAACATTTGAAGTTTGAAGTGGCGCCACTACAAACGATACTATTGCCTGAAAAAAAAACAAGTTGTCGTTAGGCTAACAGGAATATATTACAATAATAACTGTAGTCCTCATTCTACCAAGAAATTATTATATTATATTATATTTCTGCCATAGGTATTACCAAATAGTCAGATCAAATTGAACTCTTTTGGGTGAAGGCGCATGTTGGCAGTCCGGGAAACGAGAGGGCAGACGTTGTCGCGAGGGAAGCCGTTGGGAAGACAGAGACGCAAATAGCGTACGATGCGTAACCGCTTACCTACTTGCAACGACTGAAAAGACTCAAGACTTTAGACACCTGGAACGAGCGCTATGTGGGGGGCGAAACAGCCTCAGTCAAATAAATGTTTTTTTTAAAGGTGCAAACGCGGCATGCAAACAAATCAACAAGGCGTTTCGCACCTCTCTTGACGCAGAACTGGCCACGGGGCTTTTGGACACTATTTACACAGACTCAAACTGAAGACAAGCCCCGCATCCGAATGTGACGACGGGACCGACCAAACGGTGGTTCATTTACTTGTTCACTGTGCGACTTTCAACTAGCACTCCCAGTTTATAATTTAAAAATTCAGCAGCAGAGGAGCATTCCTCAAGTCCATTATAAAAAAATTAATTCATGTTGTAGTATTATATATTTTATATATATAGTATATATTCTGTGATTTTTTTCTCTATATAAACCTCAGAGATCAAGTCATAAGTTTTAATTAACTAATAAAAATAGGGATTAATCGTAGAGGTCTGAACATTCAGGATTGTATGTATTTTTGTATAAAAAAAAGCAAAAAAATATTCCTCAATATTTAGGTGGACCAGAAATAGATGTTGTTCGATTCGAAGACCTAACCGATATGCACACTAAATATCCCGAAAATCGGTCGAATCGAAGTAGATTGTTCAACAGTCGTCAATTATTATTATTATTCGCGTTAAGAATAAAATCGTGACTTTATATTGTGACAATAAATACACTTCCTATTGTGCGGGGTGAGGATTAATGATATTTTATTAAACTGTAGCTTTAAATCATTATTGGTAATTCGTAATATTTATTATATATAAAAATCAATTTTGAAATTATAAAATACCAGATAGTGATCTGTAGTTTTGTTACTGTAAAGGGTAAATATTATTGTCCCGTGTTCGAAGTTTAAAATCACAATGCCGACAGTGTGAAAATAATTATTTAATTACGATAGGCAAAGCTGATTTTTGAATGTTGAATGAAAGCTTTCCATCGTGATTTACAAGTTTAACTACGGTGTTGCCTCTAAAATCCTTTATTAGGCAATAGATTCCCATACGAGCGTTTCTATGTCATTTTGCGACACCATGTATTGTGGTCACGTGAAGGTCACTGTACTAAGTAAACAATGAACCATTTCGTGTAAATATTTCTATTTCCATTGTCAGGCAATAAACTTGTCGATAGTGCGCTTGATCTGAATGCCAAATGCGATGATATAACCATACATTTAAGGACATTTATTATTTTTATGTCTACAGAAAAACCAAACATATCAATAAATTTATTATTTCATTCCGGTTGCCAAGAAAAAATTTCTTGCGATAAAATTGCCCGTTGCTGGAGACACTTTTTTATACTTGTTTATTTCATAATAAATTGAAAATGTTATGTTTTTAAAAATATATTAATTGTAACATCTTTTTTTTCTAGATGTTTGTATGTACACTAATCTTGTTTAATTTCTATGATAGTTGTGATGGTCTAAATAGTTTGGCGATAAAATGTTGTAAAAACGATTTGTGATTTGATTGTAACCGAAAACGTTATTTTATCTACTATGTGATAAAGTTCATATGTTTATTATTAAATCTGAAGTCACACCAAACATTAACCGAAGTAAACGAAGATTGCTTGGATTTTTGTTTCGTGGGATTTCTTAGCGTAGGCTTTACTTTATCGCTTAAATCCCAAAACATGTATGTTTTCTTACAAACTTAAGAAATACCTAGACAAACTAGCCAGTAGATGTATGTATTTTTAAATTTTACAACTTATTAAAATATGGCATAGTAATAATATAATAATTTTAAGCAAATCAATTGTTGCTCCGAGCTTTGCCATTGGTCAAAACCGCAAGAAAAATATTTAGTAATTTCGAAGATTAGGTTTGACCATGCCCAAAAGACAAAAAAAAATTGTTCTAGTTACTCAGTTCGGTATTTTTTTAACGTTTCGATTTCTATAGTTAGTGCAATCCACGAAGACGCGCCTCACTATTCCTTCTAATCGTTTATAGTATATGTGTGCAAGCTTCCGTCGTCGTTCTATTGGCGGGGAGCGTCTCCGTGAAGTGAACTATCTCTACCTATTTATTATATTGAAAACGTTGTATTTCAGGTATTGGTGATGTGCTGAAATGCCGAGCACAGCATTAGAAAGGGACACCATCTCCGTGTCCCCAGTTCAACCCGCCTCATTTGAAGATGCTGTAGCTACTGTAAGTCACTTTGAAGATGCTGTAGCAACTGTAGTACACTGTCTATTGATTCTATACGTACTTCATGAGAGTAAAGACTATTCTGTGCTTTTCATCTTGGCCCAATTCTATCGCTTGCTTGGTGAAATGAGTAAAAAAAATGTATTACCAATACGTAAAATTTACGTTGACGAAATGTAACCAATAAATAAAATTACAATACTTATCCCTTTAAGCAATAATGTAAATTTTTAACGTGTATTTATGACAATATAAGTATGATTTCTATATTTTTTACTACCAGCTATCTGGTGACCTGGTAATTATTAATCAATTCAACGGAAATAGTAGTATAACGGTAGTGATTAAGCTGGCGTCAGAACACCCAATATTCTTAAAGTTGTACAAAATACTAGAACTAGTTCAATAAACAAAAGTTATAAAAGTGTTGACATCGTCATTTAACTTAGCTACAATAGTACGGTAAAGGTGAATGGTAATTAAATACCGCTAGAAAATTACTCCACTATTAAATAGATTAAAGATTATTTCAACACGACAAAGCTATTGAGAATATTTTATTTCAAGTTTAAATTAATTTTACAATTTTTTTTAAAACAGTACACGTTACAGAAAAGAAAGGCAATATGTTTATTCATACCTTTTATGCTTTATATATTTAAAAAAAGAATTTTCCGTAAATCCTGGCTTGGTGATCAAAACCCTGCAAATCTTCAAATTTCAAATCTGCGCTAAGGCACTGCTATTATGATTTGATATAAATATAAAAATATTGGTATTTAGTTATGTAACACATAACGTATTTCACCTTCGCTATTTACACGTTTTTGTATTTAAAAATCCTGTATCAATTGCAGCTATTGTGAATGGAAAATGTTGAGGCTAGCGGATAGTACAATTACTTGCATACAATACTTTATTAGTGTATTCTAGTGTACTGCAGTTAACAGACACGCGCGGTCTCTTCACTTCGCGAAAACGACTGTCGTTTAAGAGTTTGATGTGAAAGTGCTATCTAGTGCTAAGTGTATTTGGTATTTATTCAGTGTTTGGCTACGGTTGTACGAATTACCGTGCCTATTAAAATAAACCTTGTATTTATCGGTTTTAGCACAATCGCTTTATCGCTCACGACTTACGATTCAGCTACCAATTTTATACAATAGTGCAATAATGAAATGATATTTACATTAAGGTATATTTTATTGATATGGTTTTGTTAAATTCCTGTTCACATTTTGTCTTTTAACAATTATAAGTTGGTTTAACGTAGATTATTACTCTATGGCATGGAATGGATTATGGCAGTTTACATAGAGAGAAGTTTCCTGACTTGAGATTTAGTTCAACGTGCATATCATAAAGAATTACTGATAGTAAACTGCAAACTATACGTAATATGACGACAATAATTATTATTAGTCATTAACGTCAGTCAAAAACGCTAGTTGTAATTCCGGCTATTTTACTATTTTTTTAATATTAAATCCAACAAGAAATTACTCCTACCACGCAACGTTTATTACTAATCTTCTGAGGCCAAGAGTAGTAAAATACCTATACAATAATACTATTTACTATAGATACTTCTTTTTTTTCAAAATGATATTTGTATAGCATAACATATATTAACGCACGTTAACTTAGTAAGTGATTTCTTTTAAATCTTACTGTTAAGTTAAATACATAAAATGTTCACATAAAAGTCACGTATACAGAGAACAAATTAATCTAAAGTCTAATAATGACGAATATATATTTTAAAGTTCTCACAGTTTACTAAGATTAAGTAATTCATTGATCAGGGTTACGCAAACCGCAGTGACAGTTTGTGAATAGATCAGTAGCTGCGTGGGAGTTTATGTTAATGCCTAGTGTTCGCAATACCTTTTTATTCAACGCTTTATTTTACTTGAAACATTATATAATGGATATTTTTCACAGACAGATACTGGCTAGCTAAGAATTTTAAAAAAATCGGTGGCTACTCTCAATCTTGGCCTCAAATTCCTGTATGTTTTCTGTATTTACTAATTCAGAAATTATATTTTTCTAAGTTTATGTAAATTATTTTGTAATATTTTTGCTTTTATTTTTAAAGCATAAATTAGTCTACTATTTTTCTTAACTATCGTCGGCCTTGTTTTGAATTTGAAAACCAACATAAAGAAAACACTCTTACTCGTCTTACACTAACAACGAATTTTTAACTGCTTAAAAACGTTAAATCAATTAAGAATAAAAACATATATAAGCCATTGAATATAATACGAACACACCTCAATATGTGAGACTAATGGCTTTAAATATTTCTAGAAATATTTTAAAAGGAAACAATAAAGATCTCAGCCCTCATATGCTATTAATATGTAGATTTATTCATCCATTTTGTCCGTGTTATGACATAATATTGACGTATTATTACGACCTTGAGTTATGACATCCTTGTTAGTCTTAATAAAAATCCAATATTTATTACATATCTAAATAAAACTAAAAATAGTGCGTGTTGACAATTTCCTTTGCAGGACGTAAATGGCTTGACTTCTGGTTATATTTTAATTCTGTCACAGATGACAGAATTATTTTTAGATGTCAAGAAGAAATCTGTGGGCAAAACATAAGCACATAAAAAACACTTCAAAAATGTAGACAGATGCAGTCCCAGGTAGGCCGGCCGGTCCTCCTAGATTCAACTACCTAAGTATCACTTACAAGTAAACACTGGCAAAACTATGGACGGTCAGTTTTTTTATTTTTACAGTGTAATTAAGACGTATCAGTTAAACGCTGCTTCATAATATAGTTTGAAACAAGAGGCTCATGCTTGACTAATTCGTATCACGTATCAAAGATTCAGGGACACGCTCTCCGCGTCTTCAAGGTGCCTTCTTTACCCAATTACACAGGTCAATCACAAAAACACATCCTCTTTGAAGCTATTTAATTATATGTCAACATATAATATATCTTAACAAATATTATATCTTACTAGCTGCCCCCGCGAACTTCGGTTCTCCTTAATGAGATTTTACTGAGCCTACCTGTTTAGTACAAACCAACATGGAACATTTTGCTATGCTATCCCAGAGACTGTTCGGTTTTCCGGAATGAAACATTTTTTGGTTTTGAAGATTTAGGCGGATGAAAAATAGATGTTGTCTGATTCTCAAACCTATCCAATATGCACACAAAATTTCAACAGAATCGGGTAAGCCGTTTCGGAGAAGTTTAACCACAAACACCGCGATACGAGAATTTTATATATAAGATACATATAAATAATACGTAAATAAAATATAATATCCCCGCGACATCATTGACGTTTATAAATAGCCTATATGTATTTATAGCTTTTGGAATGCTTTTAAATATAGTTTTTATTTTCAAGGGTTATTTTTAAATATGTTCTATAACAACAAATTTTGCTAACAGACTAAAATAGTGCAATATGCGCCCTAATAGATCACTAGACATAATGAAGAAGTATAACCCACGGTTCATAAATTTAGAATTTTCTTACGTTATTTGAATTAAAATTAAAATTCACACAATATTAGCAATTGCCTTTTTGACACTTCAATGAAAAATTAACAGAAGCAGCAATACGATACCTCTAGGCCAGTTTTTAATATCTGGTAACATTTGATTGATTGATAATAAGAACAAATCTACAAATGACGGTACCCATTCTAAAATTACATTATTATAACAGAAGCATTTTTCAGAAACATTATACTCATCCAACGCAAAAAATAAATGAATCGAACTTAAACAACGTGAATTTATAATCCTTATCTTTTTTTACAAATTATTGAGTTTATTAGTAAATACCAATGCTATACAGTCCCTTAGAAGGAAACATTTTCTTCTATAGACTAATAGGCGATCAGTCTTAATTGCCGGATACACGAGGTGGATATTTTAATTTACAAAAAAACAATGCCTTCACATGAAACAATCATTGGTGTATAACCGGGGTTCGAACTAACAATATCAAAGTATTCGAAATACATAATTTTTTACTCAGGTTATGTCGGACTCCTTTTTATTTTGATTTATACCTTTTTGTTAACTATATTTGCTAATAGTTACGTCCTCAATTTATAATTTTACAGTGAGAATTTCGTGCATTTTCGTGAACTATTGTGAGGCAAGGTATCCGTATTAGTCTTACCTGTCTTTGTTCCGAAACTGATACACAGGAATTGCTTTTGCAGTGTTCATTACATATTATATTTATTGCACAAAATCATAAGTTTTTACTTCTTCGCATCACTATTTCAATAAAATTTTCATTCGTCTCGTTATCATATTTGTTTGTTATTTTTAAACACCGTAACAAAGTTATCAATGAAAAACATCACCACGCCGATTTTATTATATATTTATATGATCACGCACAATCAATTAAACAATCATTCCGCTGACTTAATTACTTTTAATAGAATACAACATGATATATTAAAATATAAAACTAGAAAATCGTTCATACTGTGCGTGATTAATTAGTCGTAAAACAAAGCGATCGATTTTCATCACGCTACATTGTTCTGATGTTTGGTTTGAGGTCATATAAGAGTTATTTGAGACCCAAATTATCCAAGGAAAATTAATTCTTTGTCATTCAAGAACGTATGAACGTATTGTATCGTTATTGCTAATGTCGTATGACTTCCATTTTTAGTGCTGTTATTATATATTGTGTCTAAATCAAGCTACAGCAAATATGTAGTATATTATGATTATTCTATGCACAATTATATTTCAAACAATTAATTTAAAATTAAAACATACCAAGTCATAGTCATATCAGCTTTATACGAATACTTTGACATGAATTGTTTTATTTTTTTCCTGTTTTATTCAATACCACAATTTCAGAATACTTAATTTAACTGAGAAAAATTTGTTTGAAAATATAAGTAAGCTAGATATTGAGAACTGTTTTTTGTTATAACAAAATACATTTGACATAGCACAAACACCGTAATAAACCAATATCCAAAATCAGGTTCCAATCGTTATTGGATAACTAGTGAATAATGACTTGTCACAACAACCTTGAGTAAAGGGTCAGGCGGTCAGTGGGCCAGTTACTCTCCATTTCTATGAGATGTTATATACTCTGTTGAAGAATACGGCTATGTTATATGTACTGTAGTGTTTTTAATAACTTTAAAAGAGAAAAAAAGGAACATAAACAAGCGGTATCCTGTACATACCTATTTATATAAACAATTTTGCGTTCTTGTGCAGTGTTATCTTAGTGGCTTTACAGGTGACTCTCAAACATTTTGTCGTGAGTCGATTCATTCTTATTGTTTAGGAAAACATAACTGTACCCACGACGCGACGGTGTGTCAGTCACAGAACACTGATCACCAACTTCCCTATAAGAATACCAAAAAAAGTATTAAAATACAGATTAAGAAATCTGAGGCCAAGGCGGAGTTTGTTTCAATTCTGAGTTTCTTTTTTTGATAGTAGTTTGTGACTACCGCCACTAACTTTCACCTCGTGTAATTCGAAGAGATAAAAAGAATAAGCTCCTTAGATAAACATAAATTATGTAATATAGTTATACGATTTTTTGTTTAAACATTGATAGTATTGTTGGAAATATACCATAAATTCAATGGCCTACAATTTTTAAATTAAAAGGTCTACATACAATAAAATACTGCACTTGTTTTGAAGTTGTAACCGCGCTATGTATGCATGCAATAAATATATTTTCTATATTTCAACCTAGCAATATAAAGTTTTTTCTATCGTATCGTAATATGTAAGTGAAAAAACTCCCACATGTTAGGAAGGACTAATTACGTATTCGATTTGCTTAAAAAACATAATAGATACCTATTTTTTTTTATGGAGCTGCGAACCCACCCCTGACTTTTGCTTATCGGGGCCTTGTCTTGCTGTATTTATTTGTTCATTAATTCATTTATTTACAATTTTGTTTATTTTTTTTTTCTTTTTATAGTATGTTTCTTACATCGCAGTTTTATACATTTATATTTACTTAACATTTAACATTTCCTAGTTTTCTTTGAAAATAGATACCTATTACGAAATTACTATTTTTGTGTCAAGTGTTTTAGCAATGTTTATTCAAGTAGAACCTCATTAATTGTTAGTAATTTACTGTGGAATGTCAAGTAAAGTGATCAATTAATGATGATGCAAGTTTAGGTAACTGACGAAGTGGGTTAAGTTCTTTTTTATTGGGTTAATTCAATGATGAAATCAATTACTAATTCTTAATATGTGGTCATCTAATTACGTTTTAAAAAGTGGATAACCTCCCATAGATATTAAAATATAATTATAAATACTTGTATTTACACCACTCGCATTTATAAACTTAGTGTGAACCTTGGGCCTTTAGTGTGGAAACAAATTGGATATCAATAATATTGTAAAAAATCTATTAAAAAAATATGTTTATTTTGGAACATAAGATCATCTAGGTATCACTTATACCACGTCATTAAATTCGAACCTGTAGGCATCCCTACTCATCGGCAAAGAAGACAGAGGCTGTAGGCCGAGAGAAAAAGCCTGCGTAAAAAACTCTGGGTACTCTTTTAAAATAGCAAATCATCAAACAACACTTATTATAAATCAAAATATCGCAAATTAAATAGAAGTAGCCTGCACAAGTCCCAGGCCTTTTTATCAACTAGATAATTAATTGTTAACTTTATAGTAAGCCTTTTTACACAGCTTTTCTTTGGTACATTTCTAAAATGTTTAAGATGCAGAGATAAAAGACCCTCTGCGATTCTATTAAAGAAAATAATATTTTTCTATTACCTATGTATAAATTTAGTATAATCTATTATCTTGTCTTACAAAAGTCTTGTAACATCTAAGTAAACAGCTTCCTAGGGTTATGCAATCATTTTGCATATTAAATCGTCAGTGGTTAACAGCAAGCGTGAAATGTTTACTAGAAATTCCATTGTGAGGCATATTATATATTGTTTAGCAGTGTAAGCTTATTCAAGACTTAATCCTGAAGACATACCTTCAAACAACATGTCTGAAAACATGACAAAGAAACTACGATTCATTTTTTTTTTTAGAAGATTTTTTTTAATTTAACTGTGTCACATTCAACTCATTAATGGCTAGCTAAGAACAATTAGTTTATTTACAATTAAGTATACAGTACAGTGTACCTTTACCGCTGGCAGAATATCCTCGCTGTATTGCGATACTTATTCGTTGAGCCAGGAAAGTGCCAGGTCACCGGTACTATCTACCTAAGGCTCGCTTTTATTATTTTTATAAGAATTTCCTAGTTGAAATAATTTCAGTACCCTATCATTTATACTATAGAAGTATAATTACGTGTAATTATAATTTAATATTAGACAAATTAAGTATTTGATTTGATATAAAAAATAGTACGCATTTTTGCGATTAATGGCAGGAATTGTCGTAACTTTGAAAATTATTTTTTTCCTGTTACAACTGATATATAGTTAATGAATATTAATGATTGTAGTTTCCTTACGCATTAAAATTAATACTTTAATTGCACATATGTTTCCTTATTAGTAGGTAAGTACATGTTTCTACAAACTGTTCTAAAAATTTGTTGAAGCTGTTTTCGTTTCTTAAATATCACAAAGATACTTTTGAGAAACTGTAGAAACTTGCTTGCAAGTTTTTATTAAGAATAGTGGCAGACAGATTTAGATTTGTGTACTAGGAACCATACGTCTAAATATATTAATAACAAGATCAATTGTTTCGTAATTCAAGAAATTGAATTATCAACTCGCTTTAAATTCTTTTAAAAATGAGTGCTATTAGACGCATATTGTTTTGAAATGTCAGATTTTTAGATACAGTTGACCTCCGTCATAAATATAGGCTCCTAGTCATTTTGGTAATCTACTCGCTATATTTGGAGTGACCTTTTTGTAAATGGTTTTGCAAATGAGACCAATGCAATATCTTAAGAACTGGGCGGACAGCTAAGGGACATTATAAATAATACATTCTTGTGAATATTGTTTTTATAGTACTGGCATATAACTAATACATATTTTGAGGTAATTGTGTTCCAAAGACGATTTGGTTTCGAGCCCAAGGTGTTACATGATATGTCATATATATGGAACGTGTTTTTAACAGCGAAATTCCTTAATAAAAAAATAATGAGAGGGTAACTCTTATAAGGAATAAAATAGAAATTATGAAGCGATTGTAACAAAACCCAATCCTTGAATAATATTAGAGGCTGCACAAATCAACATACAGCCTTAAAAAGCTGTCACCATTATAATACTTTAAGGTAATATGATTATCATAACATGCATATGATTTATTAAACATGCAGGGTTCATTAAATCTACTAGAACAAGATATTTACTTGATACAGTCCATTGTATTCGACCTACAAGGTGATACACCATTTTAGCGACTAAATAATACACCCACGTACTCAGTTATGACACAAACATTATACGATATTTACCGTTACACTGTTAATAATAAGACCTAAAATTCGGTGAATGTTTTTGCTGTTTCAGCCTGATTTAGCGGTAGTATGATGCTATTGTTCTAAAGTAAGCCATTCGATATTGATGGGCAATGGAGATAGGTAGATAGCCAGAAGCAAATCGGGGTTGAATGCAAGGTCTAAAGCCTCTTTGTAAATTAAATGAGTAATATTCAAACTATATATGTCTACATAATAGAAGATGATACATGGTGCAGTAATAATAATGAAGATGCAAACACACTTAGGATTTTGTAAACACAATACAAAAGTCTGAAAAAAAGTTGGTCATATATACAATGGACAAACATAAATTAAACTACATATTTTAAATTAAATTATAAATTAATATAATACAATAACCATAGCCGTGACCTAATTGGGCATGAGCACAATTTGTCATGAGCGCATCACAATGCCCACGGGCGGCCTTGCGTCATGCTGCACTGGTCATTGCACAAGGGCGCGGCCAATTTGACACGTGCTCACACCTTATCTCACGATTATTAACGTTATAATTAAGCGCACAGTATTTCTAGATCAAATACCGGAGTTAAAATATAATAGCCTGTACAAAATTTCCTTAGACACCAGCAGGATAAATAGTTCAGTTCTCCGCTTGTTTCACAAGTTATCAAGTGTATTTGATACATATAGGGATTCAGATTCAGGCATGCTTGCTTACGCTTCGAGAAAAGTTGACATACGGAAGACACGCTTAGTAATAATCCACGTCGAGCGTGTTGTAAACTTAGATAGTTACAAACACACTCTAAAAATTAATAGATAATCGCATTGATAAAATAATTGAAATATTTTCTTAATGTCAATATTTTAAAATTATTTTTTAACGCATTCCGTTTTCTTTTCTTTTGCTTTGCTTCACTGAACTATCGAGTTGAAATTCGCAGAGAGAAAACACATTCTTAACAATTTTTAATTACATATATTTGTAAAGTATGTTGTATATTTTCTATTTTTAGTTTAGTTTTACTATTATATACCAATAAGTACATAATAAGATAATCATATTAATTCTCAATACCTTATTTTTATTCAAAATGTATATTTTACAACTATTAGTAAATTTATTTGCGTAGAGATGTGGGTCTCTCTACATCTTCAACCGCATTTTCACCACCAAATCATGAAATTCCACCCGTATCACCGCGAAGTCCATCGTTCCACAACTGAAGGTGTTTTAAGTCAGTTTTTCCGAGGACCAACACAATGTGGAATAAGTTGGCGACTGAAGTATATCCGAACCAAGTCGACCTCAGTTCTTTGAAAAAAGAGCATCCCAATTTTTAAAAGAATGGCAACGCACTTGCGAGCCCTCTAGCAATACCAAATGTTGTTTAATACAATTATACAAATCAATTTTCTTCTTCTCCTTTCCTGGATTATTTTTAAATTTTCCTCGCGTTCTCAATAGACCCGATACCTTAAATGAAGTGGTAAAGGCTGTTAAATTAATTAGTTTACGATTTATGGTATGTGAAGTTATAAAATTGATAGCTTTTTGATATGAATCGCACATGTCATGCGCGTGCGACACACCGGAAGTGGCCACGTAACTAGTGGAATACTCATGCGCCTCTTGCATTTAGGGTTGTTTATGCGTTTTCATATCAGTTTCGGAAAATTTTGGTATAATTTAGAAAAAAATTAAAGATTAGAGAGAAAGAAACGGCAATGCTGTGCGCATTCTATAGCACACTCACGCACACTTCTATATATTTTGAATCCGTTGTATGCGAGGTAGTTAATAACAATTTTATTATAATATATTTATTTCAATATATACTTAAAGTAATTGATTTACTGTTTAGTTACAACTTACAATGCGTGTAGAACTGAAGTGAGATATTTTGTTTGGGTATAGTTGCTTAAAAATTTAATTTTAGTTCTTATTTTGCCATACTTTGTATAATAAGCTTCTTCGCACTAAAATATTTATAATGATTTAGGTTATTTTGACTTACAAAATTAAGTCTCTTTCTGAGAAAAAAACTATTTTCTGGTTGGATACTGTGAGTTATAAAATTAAAATGAAATTTTAGAATCTATGTAATAACATTTCTCCCGTTTAAGTTAGAACCTGCGCGCCAATACTATTTGTTTTTTTGACAAAATATAGCCAGCCCTAATAAATATTATAGAGGTGCCAAAAGAAAATGTTAATCCACACGATCCATTAATTGCATTACAGCAAAGCCTTTTGTGTTCAGTCAATTATAAGCAAACGATTTGAACACACGGTATAATTGTCGTTTGTTATTACCATAATTGTCTTTAGTTATACAATAAAATAATTATTCATAATACATTAATATTGTATAAAATTGGTGTATTTAAGATCAGCTTATCTATGAAAATAGATTTAGTTTGATGTGTTAAAAGTGGTGTCTGTACATAACGTAAGCTGAAGTGTAGTTGTATGTATTTTAATGGTGACAGTTTTCTCGTTGAGTGAGCATGGCGCCATCAAGCGGCGGCCGCGTGTATTATTACGTTATAAGACGGCGCCGGCGAAATCTGACGAATATAGTTTCGGAAACTTGGTAAGAGATGGCGGTCATTTTTAAGAATATAATTTATTAACCATAAAATATGAAAACAAACCCAAGAAATAAAACTCAGGCCATATATATCTTGTACCACAACCAAAATGTAATTATCGAAATTTCTAAGACATACATTGTTTCATATGTGGAATATACTTTTAAACGAAATAATTTATAACCATCGAAATAGTTAAGATCTTGTCGTCTATATATAGATTATTAGTGACTTTTGTGTTGTATTAGGGACTTAATACTTATTACAGTTTTTATCATTACAGGCAGAGCCAGGTGAAACGATTGCTACAACCAAAGAAGGCAAGTATTTAATTATGACGACAATAAAAATATATATAACTTTCTTTTTTAAGAGTATCAACATAATATTGGTTAAAATAAAAGATTAAAGATGTAATAATTCTATAAATTCATTATTTATTAACGGTGTCAAATCATAATCAAGCTGATCAATATTTAGTTTTAACCCATGGTGCGCTTTCGCCAGTATATAGTACAATCAATGATTATATAAAAATGATTTGAAACCTACATTTGCAACCATGAGCCTTTTGGCAATGTAAGTGTCCATGGGCTGCAGTATCACTAAACAAAGGCCTCCTGCCTGTTTGCCCCCTGTGATATATAAAAATAATCTAGCCAATGAGAAAAAACGAATAACAACCTGTCGGTTTCTTAAATTTATACCACAGAGGAATGGGTGACACGCAAGACGAGCGAAGTGACCACAACACGTCAAATCGCTACGAGAGTGAAGAGGGAATTGGTGTTGGAAGATGGCCGCATCCTCCGCGACTCTGGACCAAAGATTTCTACTTCTGTCAACGAGGATACGCATACCACCAACTTTCAACAAACTGAGGTTAGTTAAAATAAAATCCTTTAAAGAAATTCCTTATTTACTTTTATGCCGCGTAATAAAAGCATTGCCGCAATTATAGATCTGGGAAGTGCAAGTGAACTCATTATTAATAAGTATTATATCGATAAAATAATAATAAATTAAAAGTTTCCTTTATGCTATAACAAATTAAAGCAACATCAACAATTATATTTTCATTTATTTATTGTTAACTGTGAGCCAATTACATGGTTTTCTTGTGACGAGATTTGTTGATCATAATTACACGTCTAATTAAGGATTGTATTTGTTTATTTACACTATTTTATATTAATAAAAAAAATATAACATAATACATAAAAATTATAAGGGATGCAATGGGCGGCCATATTGCTTACAAGCGATCTCTTCACAGGCAACCCCAATTTTAATTTTACTGGAGAAATAATTTGTAAAATCTGTTTAGTAATAGAGAGAGTTCTTTTTTAAGCATTGTCAGAAATAACTTCATAATAAATATGTAATTACAGCATAGGGTACCTGAAGACCAGCAAAATCGAAAACCGGCTGAAGATCGTAAAGTAACGGGAGGAGTTTACGATGGTAATTAGTTAATTATTTTTTAGTGTTAATTTGTTTAAACATTAAAGGACGTATTTGGAAAAAATCACAACAGTTTAATCTTGGTGCCTTAAGGGCCAAAGTTAATGCAAATAAAAACATTTCTTACAGCTATAACAGTAGTTTGTCCATCTTAAGTTTAATGTTTCTTATAGTTTCGACACACTCTTCACAAATTCCATTAAATATTGAATAATCGCAAACAAAATATGGTTCAAACATTTCACACAATACAAGATATAATAATTAAGTCCTCATAGAGTCATCCATATCATATTAGAATTATTCTAATAGAAGCAAGAATTGGCCTGGTAGTTTCAACATGCGACACTCATCACTGAGGTCGTAATATCCATGTCCAATGCACCAATGGACTTTCGTTATATTAACGTATTTAGCAATCATTCAATCAACTACTTGCCTATTAGAAATGATCTCGGAATAGATACATAAATCTAAGGCCCGAAGCTAAAAGGTTATAGCATCTTATTAAAATATTAGTAAAAGACGTCTTTAGATCAATAAAAAAATCTGAAATGCATGCTCAATATTCAACATAAAAGTACTATTAGTAAGTAAGTAATAAATAGCGCCATTATTTATTATTTCTTTACTGAATAAGCTTTGATATAATCAATTGTTTTTTTAGCACTGGATGGTCCCGAGAATGCAGTGGTACCAAACGATGTAAAAGTATTGGTGTCTTCGCAAGTCGTTGCGAATCCAGACGGAAAAGTTAGGGAGAGTCACGAACGAAAAGTCCTCACCAGAAATGTCACAGACAGAGTGAGGGAGACAGAAGAGAAAATACATACTGGTGATACTACGCACGAGGTTAGTTTCTTGCATAGTTTATGATTTGTTTAAATTTTTTACTATTTTAGGAAGATTTCTAATTGAAAAAGTTGTTAAAATACTGTAAGACATAAGGCCTTCCCTCACATTATTAATAAATGTTATGTGTCTAAACAATTAAAAAAGAAAATAATGGTTAACTGTATCAGCAAATATTAATTAACAACTTCAATAGTATTAAACTTTGGACTTGGAACGATATGGTTTTGGCCAATTCACGAAACTAATGTGATGCTGGTGCAGAACCATATATTACTTTTAAAGTTTGAAATAATTATAAATTTAAAATACGGAATATTATCGTTGCGCTATACATAATTACAAATAAAGAGCCATTCAGAATTATAATATGCTTTCCATATTCTGAATATAGTAAATCTCTTGAGATATTCAATTTAGTAAGCTGAAAGCTATTGCATGTGGCGCATTTAAATCACACTGCAAGAAATGCGCCAAAGCAGGGAAGGACTTTGACATTCGCAGAATACTAGTAATACTTGCTTGTAATATTAAAGCGAAATATGAGTATTATTAATTTTTCTATACATAAGTTACATTAACGTCCGGCTGGTCATATCAATAGTATAAAAAACCACAGATGATAAACCGTACCACTTTTCAACTTACTTTCCGAAATTAATTCACCTTATCTGAAAATATTAAATCAAGTCAGGCTTGTACACGGATTTTTAATTGTCTCCGTCCCCAATAGGAGTATAACTATTTACGAAAACAATGCAAATAGAAAATAATCATGGGTTTCGTGACTGTCAAATACTTTATGTTCATCCGCTCGATACGGTTAACTCTCCCTACTAATTAAAAAAGGTATTTAAATATCGGTTTTGAATCGACTAGATATATCCATCATAGTGTAGTTTACATTTAAAAAATATACAATAATTATATAAGTAATGAAAAAGGTGACATATTTTGTCAAATATTTGTTCGTGTATCTAAAAGTTTATTTCTCTTTGTGGTCATTTATTAATAACGTAATGAATAAAAAATTGTTTTATATTCATTGTGATACTTTCATAAATTAAGTTCACCACGTGTGATATTACTCGTACTGTTTTGTCCGTAAATGGTATGCCGCGGGTGTCATGTCAACCCATTGACAATCGACAGATATGACGATAGGCTAATGGAACGACTCGATGCGCATGCGTTATTTGTGACTTTTTCCTGTGATTTATAGACTAGTAATATTCATGGTGCTCCAAGGTAATAAGTTTTAACCGACTGGGTCTATAGGAATATAAAAGCACGATATAGAGGTGTAAAAATTTTACACCATTTTAAACCAAAATAACGTGTAATTTGACACATATGTTTCTACAATTATGACTTATACAATTGACAATATTTATATTTTTGTGTGTCATTAATTAATAAGATACCCTGTGATTAAATTAACTATGCTCGAATTTCCAATATAAGGCGGCTACTAATTCTATTATCAACAAATGATTATTAAACAATAAGTCAAACATGAAAAACGAATAAATAAAATTCAATAAATAAGACTTCAACAAATCTATTTTTTTTACGATATAATATAATGCAATATTTAATAATGCAAATATTTTTGGTTCCAAAGTCGTAAATTTACATCAAAAAGGGTGTTTTTATTATATTGTATCTCTTTTTGTTATTCTCTGTATAAATGTTCTTTGCGATACATCGTTGCACTTAAACAATGTTTTTTATTCATAAAGAATTATCTTTATTTATTGGCATGTTGTTTATGCATTGTAGGCGGTCAAGGGATTCTACGATTAGTTACAAAGGCTGTGGAAAAAAACAAGTGAAAGGTAAAATGGAACAGAGCCATAGATTATTATCTATACAAGTTGCCATATTGTAATAAAATTATGAAAAAATAAAAATACTGTTACCAATATATACTTTAATCATTAAAACATAGTTGCTAGTTTAAAATTGCCTGTATTAAATTTTTAATAGAAATTAAAACAAAAACGTTGTTAAAAATATTCGATTAAGCTTTAATTATAATTAAAAGATATACTAATTATACCAATAAGAAGCATATGTTTTTTATTTCATGGATATTATATTAACATATTAATGATATTATTATTATAATCTAATGATGTATACTTATGTACGGTAGTGGATAGAAGATATTTTTGAATACATGACCCATTAGGGAACAAGGGGCAAACAAAAACATTGTCTAGATCTATAAGCACAACATAGTAAACCTTTTAAAATGTCGATACTGAACGCATAACTCTTTCATACTAGAGCTTTCTCATAAATTGATAGGCACTTGGAAATTATAATTTGCTCAAGATCGCCGTAGGCGCCGCGCCTACGCTTTAACGTTTACTACAGCGTTTGAGAAGCTTATTAACTCAATTTTTATACCACAAAATTTTACAGGTTTGACACTTAAAAAATATATGTTCGTTAAAGTGACTAAAACAACTATAGCATTTTACATAAGTTCAAATGACTAATTATCTATAATATCTTATGAAAACAAAATCTTTATGGTGGTTTATACTAAGGCAAAAGATTATCGTCAACTTATTTCAATTAATTAAAAATACTGCAACATGTTTCTAACTATATTCCTTACAAAGTTTTAAAACGCTACTAAAGATGTTACTTTGCTATCAAAACTAAATCGTTATAGATTTTATTATACATATTAATTATCAGTTTACATAAGATACCTAGTTAATGATTTCTGTTTTCCCAGTATTGCAACATTGTATACGTTAAGTGATAAGAGTAACAAGGACAAAATATTAAATATCTTCAAGGTTCAAAGTAAATTAACGAATAAAGAAAGAGAGGCCTGTTAAAAATACATTGTTGTAAAACGTTTAATACAAATCATGAGCTGGCTTTGTAGCTTTTTTTTGCAATTATTTCGCAACCGAATGCGCGTTTAAGTCTTTAACGACAGCTTTCTAGTACATTATAGCTATCCGTTATGAACTATATCCGAAATAATTTGACTAAGGGTTCTTTAAAACGGTACCAATTCTTAACTATAAGTGTATTGGCGATATCACTTATCATCATTAGAGGCTCTGTGTACAAATTAGACCCGAGCTCTTTTTTGATAATTTAGACATAGACTTAACACTTATTACAAAGAAAAAGACACACATAACCACACAAAATAACAATAATCAAAGAAAAAAATAAAATGAGAGATATCAAAAACAATAGAAAAAAATGCTTTTCCGATTCGGTTCGGTTCAAATGTGTAAGGCGTGTGTGCTGTAGCTGTAATTGGCCTTGGTTCAGCGTTATGCTGAGGTGAAAAATGTTTCACAGCGCTGTCTGCCAGACACCACAACAGCTACTTTCGCAGTCGCAAAGAAGAAAGAAAAGGAATGTAATAAATACTTATTAGATTTTTTTATAATAGTTACCAGTGCACGTAATGCAATCCTGTATAAACGTGTAGAGTAAAATTAATAAAAATGTAAATGAAATAAAATTAAATGTTAAAAATAAGAATAATTGTTAATTTAGGTAGTAATGCATTCACATGTAAGTAGTACACTTCAAACAACACTTACAATTTACTTAATACGCACCAGGAATTAGCCCTAATTTAAATAAGTTACTTATAAACCATTGAAAATATTTTAATTAACTGAAATCATAATTTTATAGAAATAACAATAAATTAACTTCAACATGCAACAACATATTAAATAATATAAATGCATGCAACATATTAAATATAATAATTTCGATAACACAAAAACAAAACATAAACGATAACAATATTTTTATATTGGTCTGTGCTTCAAAAGCCTTGAATGTATGAAATGATAACTTATTTATTTATGGAGTATTCAGATCGTAATAGGATATTTTGTGGAAGTCGGTGCCATAAATGAGTTTGTTATCTAATACACGGTCTATTGACTGAGCTATGATATAGTTCAAAAACAACACGCTGAATTGTATATTTTACGCTTCAAAAATGCGTTCATACTTATAGCTTTACATTCTTAGAAGTATTCTCATCTCATAGATATGAAAAAGTACCCATTATAATGCTATTAGAAGTGTTTGAATAATAGGAATTAAGATGTTTATCTGGATATCGTTTTAATACGTTGCAAATAGAAATACCATTCAAAATGGGAAAGATCAAGGTTAATGATGCAATCGAGTTAAAATAAAACTGGAATTTATTTCTTTGCAGATCGAGTATCGATGTTTACTACTTATAGTATTTTTATGGGCTATTTTTTTATAGCTCGGGATCATAAATAAGGCGTTTTTTGAATTTAAATATTTAAGTTTATTAAGTTAATATTTGTGTCTTGCGACGTTTAATACTTGACCATGCAGGTGTGATGTGAGATTAATGCTACTCCCATTAATACACAATATAATGGGATTTTGTAGAAGACGTTCCCTTTGTAAAGTTTACATTATAGTCCAGTGCTAGTTGACCAATTTTACATACATATTTATAATTACATACTTACTAACAGGTCAAGATCATTGACCGCAGACATTTCTACGCAACTATGTAAATTAAGAGCAACGGTGGCCTAGTGGCTTTAGCGTGTGACTCTTACCCTGAGGTCGTAGGTTCCATCCCCGAGTATGCACCAATGGAATTTCATTATATGTGGACATTTAACATCTTAACGGTGAAGTAATACATAACGAGTAACCCGGCTTGCCTAAGACCCAAAAAAAGTCTGTGTCAGGCATAGGATGCTGATCACCTACTTATCATGAAATAGATACAGAAATCTTAGGCCCAGATCTAATAAGGTTGTAGCGCCACTTGGTTTTTTTAATGTAAATTAACATTAATGAAACGATTTAAGTGCAAGTGTTTGTGTATTTATTTAACATCACATATATCAGATCAAGATAGAAATAAATATTAGGGCAAATTCTAACTGTTGCGATTATCATGAACACTATTAAGGCTTGTGAATGCTTTACTATAAGTATTTAATTAGAGATTCATTAGTGTTGATCTAGTGCCGTCAAACCACTGCTGCAAACCGATGGACTTCGTCTATGTGCATGGTGTAAGAAAAGACCAAGAAGTCACTGTTTTTTATTAGAAGTTTAAATCTTTAACGTGTTACAAATCTAGTCTTGTATTTTTAAATAGTGTTTTACATAACGGAAAATAATTCCTTTAAAATATACACCATTTAGGATCTGAAGCAATTAACGTACCAAAACAAATATGGTGTTTACATTTATATTAGCTTACCAATAGTGTAGCTGTTTTCTGAAACGTTGTTGAATCAAACTCTAGTTAAAAATCGTGAGACTATTGATATGAATTTTGACATATTAAACAATGTGGATGAAATATTGACTTTATACATGGAACTTCAGTCAGTTCTGGGTAAAAGTATGATAATTGGATTATTATTTTTTGTTCTAACATTGCAGTACGAATTCGATGCGAATCTTACGAAAGGTGTCATACTCAGGGCTAAGCACTCAAAATTGACCTTTTACAAAATACAGTTTAACAATTTTATTCGCGTTGACTGTCTAATTTGAATAACGGGTGTCATATTCACGACAAATTATGGATTGCTAAATACTAACGAATACTGTAATAAGTTTCTGGCCTGTGTTAGATGAAAAATATATTTTATATCAATATTTATGTATTTATTAAAAAAATTAAAAATTAAAGTAATATATAAAATACATACATTGGACATATCCACAAAAAAATAATAATTCATGTCTTCGGACATTAATAGTTTTATCTCATTCTTACATGTAGAGCAGTAGAGGAGTGCGAAAAAGGTGAGATATTAGTAGCAGAATGTAAAGAGTCACAGGCTGTGTTTTCATCAAAAGACATAGTGATCAATGAGGGAGGTAGAAATATATTGTAATCCTTGCATAGACACTTCCCAAAGAGCAGTTGGCCTAGTAGCTTCAGCGTGCCCCTCATCCCTCAGGTTGCAGTTTAAAACCGCGGTTGTGCACTTCCTTTTTTAATCACATTTAAAATTTGTTGTAACGGAGAAGTAAAACATCGTGATAAAACCCATGCCGGTTTAGATCTAAAACATCCTTAGATCTAAAAGATCCTTAGATCTAAAAGATCCTTACATCTAAAAATTTAATTACGTTTTAAAGGAAAGTTACGTTTGTTAGGTTTTGTGATTTACAAAGTTTAAACTAATAAATTTTAAATTAATAAATAGTTTAAAAAAGTGTTAATATTCTGAAATGAATCCTAATTGATTTCAGCTTAGCAACTCACAAAATATTCGCATTATTATACAATATTTTCGGATATGTAAATTCTTAACCATGTGATTTGAAGTATTATTTCTATTGTTTATTTGAAAACATACCGGATACATGTCCACACTTCCTGCATATTCTCCATTCTACGCAAGTATATGACCTGCCTTCGAAAACGTAATGATGTGTTTCCAAGAATCGAACCTTGGGCCTTAAGAAATAAATCTAGTAAGCACATCGCTATATCATACATGATTAAATATATATCTGTGATTCAGACTTTTCTTTGCCATCTTGTATTATATTTATATCTATAAATCCATTATTATTCATGAAGTTCTCGGATTAGAGCGTTGATGTATTTGATATAGTTTTATGCGAAACTAGACAGGTTTATTGTCAATAAAATTTGCATAAATTCCAGTAAGCAATTGTGTATAATGTATGCTCTCAATTTAGCATTGCGATAGGAATGTAACGGTTCCAATAGATTTCGCTCTAACACTGTTAAGATAGTGATACCTCTGAACAGGTGGTACTTTATTTCCGATAGGCGTAATGATAGCGTAGTTGAATCGACAAACCGTTATTATACAAACACTAGTTGATAATAGCCACAACCCTTTGTTAGGGATGTTCCTGGATTACGGAAATTCTTAACTATAGAATATATTATGATTTACAATAATTCACGATGAAAATGCGGATAAAAAGTGATAAGTACATAAATCTTGCTCTTTTTCAGTGCATTTCAGTTTCTAAGTCACAAATCACTTATTAATTGACGATTTGGTGGTGCTTTTCAATAACAAGGTTCTTGTTGTCAGTGCATATTTGAGTTAAAATTAACTGAACAATTATATTTATCTGGTTCAGACAAAATTACATCCTTTCCACACAGTTCTTTTTAAGGCACTTTATACCGAGCACCACGTCTTGGTGGAATCAAACTAGCCTTCAAGAAAAGAGTATACTATTCCCTGAATGGAAACTCTCGGCAAGACACCAGCAATTGCAGATTTTTTTCACTTTATAACTTAATCATGGATCAGATTAAATCGATTCTTCCGTGACAAGACTTATATCAATAGAATACCAGCTTCATTACTCACGCGAACCAATGATTTATCACTTTTTTAAATTCTCAAGTCAACAATATCGATGTGAACCTGCAGTGACGTGAAAGCTGATTACAAAAAGCACAACAATGCAATGAATTGAATTGTTCACTAAGGGCTAAGTTTATTCAAGTATTTCCATTGTGTTTTATTTGTTATTAACAAAATTAATCAGTATTATCTTTAAGGAGCTGTGATTATAATATATATACAAGAGAAAAAAAAATTGCATATTAAAACGATAAAAAAAGGTGCATTACTTACACTTATTACGGTTTTTATCATCAATTTTCAAAAGGGGTCATTGTGCTTAGAATAACTCAAGGCAAATGCATGTTATCTAAGATACACAGACATACGAACGTCAAGAAAACTGTTAAATGCACTTACCATCCAGTCTCCGACGTTTTTAAATTAATATGATTACAGCAACTTATTTCGAAAAAATGATTGAAGTCAGTAACAACATACGTCATCTTATTAGTGACAAACGAATATTACAAGTAATTAATAGTGGTAGCTGCGAATCATATATCCACCGAATCTCCATTAAAACACTGCTGAAACTATTGCGTATTATCATTATGCGTCGACTACGCATAATGGACTATAATATTTAGTAATTTTGAACCCACCAAAGCCACTTTAGCACGCAGCAAAAAATATACTAAGACTCAAAGTAAACCATAAAAAGCTTAATCACTGTTCCGTCGGTCTTAATAATAACCCTTGAAACCTCAACGCATCTTCAGTAATAAATCGAAATAGTTTGAAAGCTTTCCTATGAATGTTTTTATGCATCGCAATTGTAGACAGCTTAAAGACTCCACTCAGGCGTATTAACTTTCGAACAGCTTAATATTAGGTGCGCGTTTATGTATCATTCTGTATAGGCAATGAAAAATATTACAAAACCTAGAAAAATACTTAAAAGTAGCTGCAATTTTTTCGTCACGTTTTACCTAAACTGTTTTTAACTAGCATTTTACGTGATGGTCTGATGTCTTTATTGTTAAGATCTGGCTTGGCAAAACATATACTTTTTGAATATTGGAAATATATATACACTGTTACTTTGGCATAATGACACCAATGATGGCTAAGCAAATTTTGAAATTGGATCAGAAGTTTTATAGTTTACAAAGATGCAAAACGTCCTCTTTATTGTATAAATATATAATGCTATTTATAAACTTGAAATAAGAAAAGATCATACTGATTTATTTTGGAAAAACACAAACATTTAATGCCCTTTATCCAGGTTTACATGCGTTCTGAAATTTTAATCTATTCATCACAATATAAAACGTAACCTCTCATTTGATATCACTCATTGACATTGCGCTGTCAGGAGTCAGCGGTGACGCGGCATTGATACTAAATGAAAACTATTAGCGAAATGTTTCATTCAGAATAGGTTTCTTTAAAAAATATATAACAATATTTTTACGCGCTGACGACATTCAATATTAGAAAAATCATTAAACCTTATAGAGTTATGGTTATCTATATTACAATGAAGTAAATCAATTAAAATTATGATATTAATGAAACTTGAGAAATCCAATAATATTAAGCTAATATTTCATTTATTTTGTTTTCTATAATAAAAAAATATGGTATATTTCGTAATAGAAATTTCAAAATCAGGATCCTTTTAATTCCGTCCTTTGAGTACACCCTCACATATTAACCGTGAAATTGTATGCAACAATCAAAATTGCACAACGCAAGGAATGTGACCCCGGGTCTTCCTACTATCAGAATATCGGTATCTTAAAGCATTGTATGTTGATTTGATTAACCTTCGTGTACAAATGGCAACACAATTACGAACATCGAGAACTACGAGCCATAGAATTACGAGAAACCTGAACTTCTCGACGTCCCTATAGCGAAACATCACCTTGCTTGTTTATTAAATACACTCGGTTTCAGCAGAAATAACAATGAATAGCCCACTGTTATTCATGTCCCATATAGGGCTAGAGTTAGCAGCAGATTTTCAAAAAACAAGATTAATGTATGCAAGAATTTAGTACAATGTATCAATTACTGGTTCCTACTGTCACTTTGAACATATCACCTTTATACAACTTTAAATTGTAACAAACAGTTAACAATTTTAAAGTGTAAAAGGTGATAATAATTGTATTATGAGAAATGTCTACACTGCCATGTACGACGAAATTGTTTGTATTTTTTTAATTTAAATTTTTAAATTAAAGGTTTCATCCTTATAGAAACCAAGATAGTGGTTTTTAACATAAAGTTACGTTAAAAATAATAAATTTACGGCTATCTTACACTAAGAAACTCATTCCTTGAATGATGATGAAAATAGAATATTCAACATCAACCGATGTTCTTTCTCCAAACAGGTCCGACCTTAACAGAGCTATAGGCAAGGTAGTCCTAGACAATAACTTAAGCTGCTGAGATAAAATCTACAAGGCGCGGCTCAAGAATTCATGTGATCACGGGCCGATTCAATCTTAGATGGGTGTTACTAAAAAATACTGAGATTAAAATTAATTATACTTTCTGTAAGATCAAGAGATTATATAAAACTTTTCGACCTTGAATATCTTTATTTTTACTATTTTTTATTTATAATGTTATTGTTAATACAGGCAACTCGGCAAGTTGCCTATTACGTATGGTAATTCGTGAATGTCAATAAGTTTTATTTTCTGTAAAACGATGTATTAATAGCTAAACTTTTTTACTATGAATACTTGAAGCTTCGTTTATATTTATTAAGTATTAAGATTATAATGTTATGAATTATTAAGAAGGCTTCATTGTAACTTCATCTGCAAATATGAAACTTATCTATATCTATCGTATTGTAATAGTAGTCTAAATCCCTGTATTTCTCTTTTTGGTCGGTGACTGAGTGAGGCGTCGTGGTCAGCAAGGAAATATTTGACTATCTCATTCGGACGTTTCCCAGCGCTTCCCTTATTACAGTACATATACAGTTTAAGGACGGGTCTCTCACTAGTTTGGTACACCTGATTGGTGAAGTGTGATCTTTTGCCAACCACGATCAGTTTCTCCAAGTTCTCATAGCCTCTGCACATTAAATGGCCGAAATGTGAAAAAAAAATTGTCGGTAAAGATCGACGTATTCCTGCGCTTCGCAGTCCACGTTTGTTTTATATTTGCGTTCAGCACCACATCTCAAAGCCATAACACCTTGTAGCTGTAATCCAGAACTTGTAGTATAATGTTAACCTCTAGTATATATTATTATATATCTGTGTGTGTTATCTTTTTTTGTGAAGTCAAAGTCAAGTGTGGGTAACTCTGCTTAGATGAAATTCAATCCATCAAATCTATCCTCACCGTGTTAAGACTTAGAACGCGACATTGGCGGAATTGTGATTTACACAGAAGACGCCATTAAAAATAAAGTGAACTGAAGTAATCCAGAATTTATACATTGGAAACCATTTTTTCACCATGATGGAGACTGAATATCCCGTTATGACACACATTTTGCCAAAACCAAAATGATGATAATAAATCGAGCCAGAAAGCTCCCTTGTATAACTTGCGACATTCCTGGCATCAATATCGTTGACCGAAATGCAAAGTTTGGATCCTAAATCTCCAACGGCAGCACTCTGCCTGTTATAAAAAGGCGCATCACCATTGCTAAAGATGCCATGACGTGTTTAAGTAACATCTGGAAAGAAAAGAGGACTTGATATCAAAACCAGAATTAGATTGATCGGACTCTAGTAATCTCTATAAGAAATATGTTGTAACAACGTCAACTATCCCAAATCCACGTATATTTATAAAAAACCTTATATTGACTTATTACACGTAGCCATTCAAGGATTATTACCCAACCGCAGAACGCTGACTTGTTCAGTAATCTGATCCCTTGCATATTTCATTTTGTTATGACTATTTAATGTTATATTACATCGAGAATTCTAGTGTCTATAAGAAAGATTTTAGTATTCAACATTTATAACATCCGCTGTAATCGTTCGTCATAAATGCCTTATGAATTAAAAACCACATAATCATTTTAGTTCTAGCTTTGATAATTACTGTCTTCATTTTAACGAGTTTAAAATAGCTTATATTTATTATTTTTGGTCAAGACATTTTTTGGGTCAGCGGTGTTGCGTAAAAGTCACTGTTTATATTGACTTTTATGAAGCGAACTGTGTCTAACAAGCAAAACAAGCATCATCATACTTTACGCTATCTTACTAAGGCCTTGACACATGTCCTAGTCTAACTTGAAAGTGCTGATATAATAAATCGTTCTTCTTCTTATAGTGCCATCTCCTTGACAATCATAATGGCATTTTAATTTTGGATGCCGCCCTTCTGAACAATGACTTGGTGCTTTGACCAAAACATTGTCTTATGTTTTTCAACCAGGACGTGCGTCTGCGACCAGGTCTCTTTCCACTTTGCCTTGTATGATTAGTTGAAGAAGCTCGTATTTTTGGAGTTACGTAAAACGTGTCCGAAATACTCAAGTTTCCTTCACTTAACCGTCATAAGCACTTCTTTGTTCTTCTGCATTCTGTCCAGTATGTATTTCGTATGCGGTCTGTCCAAGACATTTCAAGCATACGTCGATAAACCCCACCAACCAACCCAATATAATAAAATAAAAAATCGTTAAAATATTTTTATTAAATCTTGCACTATATCATACTTTTCTATGCATGAGACTCTTTTATGAATATTGAAGGAAAAAGCTATGTATAATACTGCATCATTTAAATTTTCTTATAAGTATCATATAGGATTAAGCCATTTTCACATCATAGAAACAAAAAAAAATTAGTTGCTTTAATTAAAAAAAATAGTTTTTGAAATGTTCTGTTACGCTGTATCTGATAGTCGACCCTATTTAAGTCTTTACTCCTACTTTTCCATATTTAATTTGCGGTATAAGGATATTACCCTATCATCGTAACTTCATAAAAAGAGCAAAGTACTATAGCTATTACACCTACAGGTACCTTCGGACATATTTACGGTCATATCCGCTTATAAATCTTTCGCTTATATTTAAAACGAATCGGTAACATTTTAATATAAGCTAGCTTAGGTGTGTTAAGTTTTAATGTACCTTTAAGTTCAAATCGACTTCCAAGTAAAGCGATGAAAATAGTATCGATACTGTTAGATAATTTTGTTGAACATTATTGGCCATTATTCTTGTTGGTATTAAAAATAAGGTTTATGAAAAGGTTTGTGAACCCTGGTCAGGAATATACTCATTAAAAGCAATATAGTTTATTGCACTTGCGCCTGATCAGAAGTCTGGTCATAATATTATCACTGATTTATGTTAGTCGTATCCGTTTAAGTATCAGGTTCTCTTGGCAACTACTTTTCTTAATTATATAGAGACTTAAATCTTTATGGGAAAGCTAAAAAATCTTGATTATCCTTAGGAGATATAGTACTTGCTTGGACATAGATGAAGTCACATTTATTGTAAATATTCATAAATTCTTTTTATTTTTTAATGCATATCAGGAACAACTCTGACGAGTTACAACCTTAACCTTGTGAACCTTTCTAAATTAGAAAAAATAACGAAATAGAAAGTCACAAATTAGCAATTACACGTTTTAATTCAAGCTCACAATTAAGTGAAACAATACATAGCGACCCCGATGTGTCGTGGAAACTGTCACAACACCGCTTTCCATCACATGCTTCAGGAATAATGGTGACGTATAAATGATATAAATTATAAGGAAGTAGGGCCCTATTTGACTTCCCTGTGCGACAAGAGCTTTGAGTAGAATTCCTATTCTGCACTCACTTGAATTTGTTGGATTTCTATGTAAAATAAAAAAAACATATACGACATACATAAGCCTCACCCAACTCTGTCTTATTCTTTTTAAAGAAATAAAAACAAATACAAATAACGCACATTGGGACAATATCAGGAAGTAACAAAAGTATATGTAACAGACTTCACACTCAGTGCAAGAATGAACAATAATACCAAAGTTAGTGAGTCAATAAGATAAACAATAATATGTATTACATAATATATTGTGCTCATATTACATAAATGTTGTTCTACCAGTACTCTCCTTTTGGCTCTAGAGGCAAGAGAACGAATTATTCCGCACGGCCTTAGTTCGTCTTTTTTAAAGCATCCACGAAGGCTTTATAAGGTCATTGACACGGATGATAAGATAAGTTGCTTTAAGGAATTTTATATTCAAAGAGCTGTTGACAGGCCGTCATACGAAATGTCGTAAGATGAGAGATAAAGTTTGATTTATAAAAATAGCAATGACACGGTTTAATCATACATACATATTTTTTTGTAAGTTTTTCTTCACACACACTTCACACTTAAACTTCTCGAGTTTAAGTATAAATCTACTTACAATTTGAAAATCTAATAAAAATAACAAAGAGAATAATTTCTGTTTTTTTTTAAACTGATTCATTTTTCTATACAAACATTTAACACTTCTTGGTTTTGTAAAAAATAAGATTAAGTTATATGAGTACATACAACGTAGTATTGTTGACAAACGAAGGAACAATTGCTTGATTTAGTTCCGCTCCGTTATTTTCTCGGCAGGTGCCGTGAGACTTATGCGCCACTGCTTCTTTAAAGTAGTGTAAAGCATCTATATATGAAATAAAATTTAGACTATCAACGGTGTAATTGCTACTAGATTCTTTGTCATCTTTTTCCCTATACCACTGCGTTACCAGTCCACTTTTTCATTCGACGGTCTTTGGGCGGTGGTATCTCTTAAGATAAAGTGACCTTTGAAAAAAAACACTTTTTTACCGGATTGAAAACTTATATTTTAAATTTTACCGACGATCCGCGTGCTTTACAGCGTGCGTGATCACGGTGACTTAAGCAAAGGGTGTTGAATTTTAAAAAGTAGCAGGGCTGTAGAAAAAGTTATATTATTTGTATTTATTTCCCCGGAGTTGATATCGACTAAAAGATGAAAGACAATACTATAAAGTGTGACCCCTGCCCGTTTGTTTGTTCTATGGAACAAATATTTCAAACTAGTTAACAATATTATTGTATGAAACAACAGTTCTTACGGCATAAAGTACTACAACTTTTTACGAATTTGAATTACAAGGCTTTCAATCTTTATCCCACATACAAAGTATCTAAGCGAGTCACAGAGGCTTAAACTTAGACTGTTCTAGAACACCTATACCAGTTTCACGTTAAAATATGTGTTCCAAGCGCTTGTAAGTTGTAACAGATATCTCGTACACCTAATTCCTTTTGTAAAAGTATTAAATCGTGATTTTGTGGCAACTAAATAGTCCACAATTGATAGTTACATGCGTGAACAAAAACCGGGCCTATACGTAGGCCATTTATTCACGGGCTACAGCACGTTGTCGGGTTTCAGTACACTCTTGTATCTGCCGAGACGTTAGGTATGACTCCATTTTTCGAATGCAAACGTCAAATTTTTTGACTGACTTGCTTAGAATTTAATGCTTTGTAAATAGCGTAGACGTCTTCAGCCGTCAGTAAATTATACATACGTATACACCATAATGGTCTCTTTCACTTGATATACAAAAGGAAACAGACTTTTCCCTAATTTTTTGATACCGTTGAAACCGAGCTGTTATATATATATATCTAATCAAAGTTATATATTAATATAAAGATGTTGTTTTTTGACATAACTTTTAAAATAATCCCTTTTAATATATCGTCATTTAATGCAGTCTGTGTTGTTCACTTGTGCGAAACCTTACTCTGTGCCATAGATAAGATAATTCCTGTCAATGAATACCGTCTCACCGCAATAAATTCACGGTCTTTAATTATAAAATTGTCGTTGTTAAGAATAAAACTAAAAGAATTGTAAAAAGGCCGCACCTGCCAATGGTCAGTCGAGATACGCGTTTATATTTAGCGTTACTATTTTATTTAGTAGTGAAAAAAAGTTCCAGTAAAGAGGCACAGATTAGTGGGAGCAGTTGGTAATTGGTTATGTCTAAATATTTCAATGAGCACGCTCCTAAGGTGTAAGCAAAAGTCTCTAGAAATTATTACGGCTCTTGTTGCTAATAACATAAAGATGAAATAATAATAAACTCTACATCATACATTAAGACCTGATTAACATGGGCTATATGTATTTCCGAAATATAAAAAAAATGCGAAAAAAGTGTCTTGTTAAAAAGTTTTAAAACTTTATATTCACTTATAACATTGGTTTACTTTTGATATATAGTTCGAATTTCTTTTTAAATAAAAGTCTATTTTAGCCACTGCATCTGTGATATTTTTATCAATTCTATATCGACTGTTATATTATACTGTGGTTGCGATACGCTCTTTATTAAGAATAATTTTTACTGTGATTGCATCATTTCAACCACTACTGTAAAAAAGTATAAAAAGATGTCTGTATGTTAAATAATATCAGCGTTTGTGCTCGCTCTACGATGGGTTTTGTATTACATCAAAATTTATATGGGGATAATCGTATAAGACTACTGGGTAAAATCTAACAATACATAAATTTTATTTAAGTAATTAGTACTTAAATAAAATAAGACCTTATTTATTAATAATTAAATTTTTAAGTTTTGAGAATTTAATTCCCCTAGAAAAATGTATTTACCTATAATTAGTTGTTTCAAGTGAAGTCGTAAGCAAAAGTTGTGCTTTCGTTAAGGAATATGAAAGGATGGCTTCTTGGCAACTTATAATAATTTATTATACTTTTATCACTTTTCGATCTTAATTCTTTGGATTTCATGAGATGGAATGTCGTACAGGTTAATAAGAAGGGCATAGGATTTATAATTAGAATGTATGTTTGTGAATAAGGTTATATGCCTATTAATATCTAGATTAGATTTGAGATTATACAATTTTCACTCTCATGAACTTTTACTTGGTTATCTCAAATCCTTTTATTACGCAAAAAATTAAATGAATTAATTAGAATAATATATAGGGTTAACCATCATTATTATAAGATACTATACTTTAAGATCTATATGCTTTTTAGTAGTTTAATTAATAAAGCCTTTTATAAATGTGACGAATACTTAAATGATCGGATAGGATTGATTTACTCCAGTTCAAACAATTTGTATTAAAAACTTTAAAGCGATTGAAAAGAGTGGCGGAAAGTTTCTTGCCAGTTCTTCTTACCCTTCTATATGAATAAAGATATTTTTGAGTTTGAGTTTGAGTACTTTTTGCTTTACATGAGCTCTCAGTCCTATTTTAAAAGGGTTTATAACGAAATCTGGAGTTTCAATGTTTCATAAATTATCACTAAAAACCTTGTATAAATATTTGCCTTTTCAAAGCTGTATCGTAAATTTTTTGCTTCGCGTCTGCATCGCCCGAAAGCTTGTTTTTCACTTATCAAAAGCATTCGGAGATAGTATGGCCTCGAAGCAACGCGCCGGCCACTTAGTGTTTCACGAGCTCTTCTTGTAGATGCACGTATTTAACGTTGGTTTTAGTAAATTTATTGCTACTGTACTATTAATTATCAAGGATAATACTATAAGTGAACAGTGTGTGTTGGATTTTTTTGTGTTTTGTTAAAAGTTCAGAGTTTGGTAAGTTTTTTTTTCTCAAACCAGTTTAAAATTTATTCAAAATGTCTAATTTAAATAAGAGCTTTCTTTTAAGATGATAAGTATTAGAGATATTTAATTACAGATATACTTGTAAGTGGGTAGTTTTAATATGTAATTAGTTTGTTGAATCTATTTAAGGGTACATTTCAACAATTATTGTGTTAGTTATTGCAAACAAGTTAATTGACCGGCGTGAAGTTGTCAATAATACCATAAACAAATGAAGATAAGTGCGGCTTTAATTAACCTTATGATTCCTTGCCAGAGTCATTCGAAAGCAAACCAGTGGCTCAGCATTCTGAAGTCCCAAAGCTTGTTTGACCGGCCTGAAGGCAGCCGGGGAACGCGTTTTACAGAATAAACTGTTTTGATCATAATTTTTATAACCAAATTCAATTAGAATGAAATTTTATGAAAGACATACCATCGCTTAGCAGCAAATGGTAATGTTATAGATTGAATTTACACGCAGAAAACTGTTTTTACATGCGCATGTACATATTACATAGTAAAGAAAATTAAATGAAGAATTTGCTTAACGTTGGTCTTAAAGAAAAATATATTCAATATGATATGATTAAAAAGTAAACTAGATCTTTAGAAAATATTATGGAGAGCAGCTGCAGACTAGGTAGATTTAACAATATTTGACGTTTTACAATAATTTTGATGAATCCTATAATATAAGCAATGTTATAATTAGATTTACGGTGTATTCATTTCTTAATATGATCTAATTCATATTAACTCTTAGAGGTGTTTAAGATTATAATTTTACGAAAAGTCAGGATCTTCAGTCCTATGTTAAATAATTCGTGATTTAACATTCTCTTAACAAAAATGTGGTAAAAACCTCGTTGCGAAAGTAGGTTTTATACGGTTCAGATTTTGCAGAATTCATTCTTAATTAGCGTTCTTTTACCAAAATGGTTGTATTTCATAAAAACTGTAATGACACAATCAGTACAGACTCTTCACATATCGATATCTCAAAATTATGATTCTCATTTGGAATCACAGTATGGTGTGGAATTTCAAGTGAGAATCTTCGTGTCGCTATAAACTTATGTTTTAGCTATTGTTACTAAATCAAAATTCTAAACGTTAATGATGGTATAGTATAACACGCTAAGATTTTGAAGATTTGAATCATACAAACTCATAGCAAATATAGCTTTAGTACAACTAGATTAAAAATATAGCAAAAATACATCCACTAATTATTAACAAAACGCGTAGAAAATATAACTATGAAAGGAAAAAATGTAAGGTTTTTTTTTGACAGTGCGTAGACGTCTAGCATAGTATAGGTAAACCGTCATGAAATATGAAGAACAATCGCAGGCTAGCAACCAAATGAGTCAGAACCTTCATGTTGTATATAACTGACTAATTAGGAGATCTCCGGGTGTGCTCGGTCAAAGAAAGGTTATTTCAAATGTACCATTATTATGCAAATTGGGTTATCAGATTGCAAAACTCTCCGGTTTTGTGTAACCGGAATTATACAAAGTAATACCTGTTTCCAAGCTTCTGGTATTAGCCACGTTTGAATAATAAGACATTTTCAAATAAAAAAATATATTTTATCGAAGTATGTTTAAAAATAGACAAAATTAGTGTTATTGTATTATAACTGTACACAGTTATTTGTGTGTACTATCCCTTCATAAAGACCCATTTTTATCCGATTCAGTAGTAATTTTATTCATATCTCTACTTAAAGTAAATCCAAGATGATATACAATACCTAACAATAACAATATAATAACTATGAGAGAGAATTAGTAAATATCTTTAAAAACATTAGTTCTAATTTTCAGTTTCACCTTGTCCACGTTTGACTTGCATTGACTTTTTTCTGGTTCAGTTGACTTAATTGTGCACTTGATAGCTCAATCTGCCATATGTGCTTTATTTCTTATATTGGTTTAATGAATAAAAATAAAATATTGTATATTATGTATGTAATAATTTATGAATTAGGTAATTTATGTAATACTGAGTGATAGACACATATAAGTAAAGGTCATTCTCACTTAAAAGTATGCAAATTGTTATCGTATATAAATAATTCGGACGTTCAGTGAAATCTTCAGCAAATCGAATCTTAACAACTTAATTACGGTATTTGGCACGCAAAATTTTAAATTATCATAACGTTTATCATACATGCATAAAGGGCCTTGTTGTATAAATAGCTCATATAAATATAAAAATATATTAGTAATCCTTGCTTAATTATTTTTGGGAAAGCCTTCGTGGTTGATTTTTTAATAATTATAGATTATAGAATTTTTGGACTAGTAGTTTAATCAAATCAAAAAATCTTTCTTTTATATTAGTAGGTATGGAAAACTTTGAGTGCAATGGCGAGTAATTAATTTCATCTCTTACAGGCAACGCGTTTTACTAGCAATTGAAATATATATATCGCAGCTAACTAGCTTAATTAGCCGTTTAATTAACAGCCTAGCCTTTCAACAAAACGGCGCCGTTTAACTAGCGGCCTGAAAGGTATTCAGCCGTAGTATGTGTTATAACAGTTGGATGGGACATATACTGTGAGAATTTGTCGCACTGAAACAAAACTGTGAGAATCGCAAAATATACAACTGTAAAAATACACTGTTTATAAGATCTTATTGATCCCTCTAGCCACGTGCTTAGCGTTAAGGCATAGCACAATTTAAGAATTCACACATTCTTAACTGAAATCTCAGAACAGTTAACACACCTTTCACCTCGTCAACGCGTATTTGAAATAGAAAATAACTGATGTGATAATGACCGATGATGCACCGTGAACGAAATTATTCTTACGCAACTTGAAACATTTAACGTTCGCAACCTATACGATAGTGTCCACAAAATTAATAACTTTTGTTGCCAAATAAAGTCAGTAATATAGGGAAATTAATTTCGTATCTCAAGTCGCAATCGGTATGAATTCTCTTTAGTACTAATTCGTCAAAGATAAATAAAATTACCTCGTGGGTAACTAAGACAGATATAGACAGTCGAATTGTGTAATTGAAGCCATGCCAATTAGTAACGTCGTTCTTATATCAAATCGGGACGTCATGGTGTTTGCTTGATTGTCCGTAATGTCCATTAAAGCTGTTAGGCTGTGGGCACATTGTAATGTTTTCTACAACTTTAGCACAACCTTAACGATTTGTAATGAATGGTTTAATACAATATTGCCTAACGGCTCAAACATATTTTCTGTACAGTTTGTATTCTACAAGAACTATTCGACTCATGCTTTCGTTTATAAACAATATTTCGTTTACTTCAATTAGTACTGCTAAAGTTTTACAGGTGTTACTATTTCATTACCTTAATCGTATGTCACTAGTACGCGAGTGTTTTGAGGTTAATTCTTATTTGTGAGGTTATAGAAAACACGTGATATATCGCGATTTTAAATAAATGTGTCAAAGGCTTTAGATTTGTCCTTAGACGGATATGAAGTTATTTTAATACGGAGGATTACACATTTGTGAAATTTGAATGTAATAATCATACCAAGAAAGTAATCAAACTATCAGGAAAATAGATGCAAATATCTGACTCTTTCTATCAAACTAATTAACACAGCGATGGAAAACATCTCGGTTTACATGTTTTACAGATTCACAAATCAAAGGCCAAGACTCATGGGTTATAGTGCGATTGTATTGTTAGTTACACCAAAACACCTCGGGGAGCGTCCGATGTGTCGAAGCTTAAAACATTTACGTATTGTTTGTCATCGTCGAAACTTCACACTTGACTTAGCTCCAGGTAAACAATTTCACGGAAACACAGTCGTAAACTTGGTTTTGTTATGTCATTTTATGGATCGTGACGAGCAACCTGCAAAAGAAACTTAAATTGTAACACGAGTAGAACGAGTTTGGTTTTTTTGTTAAATCCGTGATTAAAGCGCAGAATCCGTGATGTTCTTTGCTTTAATTATTATCTTTTTAAATAGGTAACTAAAATTTTATAGATTAAATTAAATACCAAATCGTAATGGTTAAATTGTAAACGGCTACCATACTTTTTAAATTTCGAATACGTTTGAGTGATATATGAGGCTAAGATTTTTCAATTTAGCCTCATATTATATTCTGAATAACACAGACTACATCGAGGCATATACCATTCTGATCATATAAAGTTATAGAAGTATTGGTAATATTTTAGCATAAATGTTCTTTCCTTAAAAACCAGTCTATTTGTTACTTTTACTTCCTTACAGTCTAATTAAACATGACAATATCTATTAATATCGCAATTAAATTATACTAAACCAGCCTGGCCTTGAGGCGGAGGGTTATTGACCGGTGAAAGTCGCGCGCTCTAATCAACTTAGCAGCTGTCGCTAAACTGTGAACCTGGATGTAATCAACTGATTATCTAACTTTATCGTAATTCCTAGGCCTTAGTTAAACAGAGCTCTTAGGTTTTCTGTATCAATGGAGGCTGCAGAGCTTCGGTCAGATTTATATATAAAGATTAAATAAATAAACTTACTTACAAATTACTTTTAAGAAATATATATTATTAATAATTAATCTCGAAATACAGAATTAGAAAAAACAGTTAATAAATAACTGTGTTTTGATCAATCTAGTAAACTAGTTATATAATTTAATATGTATTAATAATATCATGGATAATCATACATTTATTTAATTTAAAATTATTTACATAATTGTAAGTTGAGACTACATAAAATTATTAATACAATTTTTTCATAACGTTAGAGCCGGAACTCATATATTTATAACATTTACAAAATTTAAATAAATAAATAAATGAAAAAAAAAATGTAACATTTTATTCCTTAAAAGCACAACATTTCCATGAGTCCAAATATAGCTTCCAATAACCTTGTATAATGCATCCTTTGTTATTAAAAACATTACCGAAGTGGCACCTTGTAAGATGGTATCTTAGTGACATATCGATTGTGCATTCCCGATAGTAAAGTCGGCGATTAATAAAGAGCAAAGATATGAGATGTGATTGTAGGTGAGCGAGTGAGATCGTAAAAATATATCGTCTCATTATCGATTTATGTACAATCATCTTTTATATACGAAGGCGTAACTAGATTAGCCAGAGCCAGCAAACTAATCGAGTGTCGTGTCTAGTACTGGGAAGCGTAATTCTTATTCCCTTTATTTTTTTATCGGTTGTTTTTTTAGGATATTTTGTGTTGATACACTAAAAGCTTTTGGTTTAACTAATAATTGTTTTCAATAACACTTTGTGTGTATTAAATCTTATGACTATTTTATGCACTATATGCGTCGTGACTTGTCGGCGTTACACTTAATTTGCACTTTGACTTGAAGCATTGAACTTGAATGCATTTCTTGAATTAGTATGCATTTAATTTAATTCAATTTATTTAATAAATTTATTGTTTCCTACCGCCTCCTATCCTCCTACTATACGGTACTGCATTATTACGATAATTCAAACGATTTAAAACTGTTGCACATAGTATTGTCTTTTATTAACATAACTTTTATACGTTTAAAGAAAAACATTTAAAATCCGTAAAAAAGTGTTTTTGATTTAAAACTGTGTTATAATTTAATGGAAATCAATAAAATTAGCAAGTATCGTAAAGTGATTTTTTTATTAATTATCTTTTTAAAGTGTTATAAATTCGTCTCATTAAGTACTTAATTATTCACTGGTCGTATTTTTTCCGGTTAATATTGTAACATGTTAAGATTGGAGATAAATATCATTGATAGTGAAAGTTTTGATTGAAATTACGAGGCGAATGCTAGTTAAAATGGGCGATTCATTTATCTTGTTACGCAATATAATATATTAGTAATTACTGTTGTAAATACATTGCTCAATTGGTCATTCTTTATTTCATGGAGGAGGAAAATATGTTATATGCTAGCTATGCTCTGCGGTTCAATCTGCATTAATTCAGTCTTAGCACGGTCTATACCTAGGTAAATAGATTTTTAAATGCAAAAATGTTTTGATGGACGTGTGGGTTCCAGGACTTTTTCGTAGATATTGATATCTTCTATAAAACTGTGGTACACGACTTTGCTCTATTGTAAATAGTTTCCGCAGCGTACGCGATTAAGGTATTTTTATTAGTCTTTATCACACCTTGAGTTACACTCCTCATTCTAAAAAACAAAATCTCCTGAATTACAGAAATATCTTTTCAAAATATTCTCCTGCCTTTGTTCGTCAGGGATAACTATATAATAAAAAGTAGGGTTGTAACGGGAAAGAAAAAACTTTTTTTTAAATCGAACCCAAGTAGTATCCAAGCCTAAGTATTAAATTCAAAAACCAAACCTTTACATCTTTTCTCTTTATAATATTAAAAAATAAAATCCGGCAGAATAACAAATCAAAAAAATCTTGTCTTATTTTTTTAAGTGACATTCACAATCATCCAATGACTTTAAGTGCTATAGACTTATTTTTTTTTTTTATTTATTTATAGACGATTGGTTTTATTTCGTTAATAATTTTCAAACAGCATCGGTCGGGTCAGAAGTAAAAACTAGCTACTCATTAACGCCTCAAAACGATTTAAAAAATTTATAACATGCAGATAGCATTAAACTTATAATTAACCTGTAATTTTATTTGGGATGGTAAATGCAAACTCCATTTTATTTTCATGACTTGAAGTTTACTTGACAAATTGCTAGATATCAATATAGTGCAATAATATTTGCCTCGATTATAGAAAGTAAAGGTTCATAAACCTGAATGGTCGTTTTTGTGATCAATGACTTGAATTTTATGAATTAGAAAGCTTTATTGCGTCCACGATACTTATGTGTGATGAGATTTCTTTGTTATTGTAATGATTGCTAGAAATGACAATCAATAATAAATAGATTATTACTTACTAGTTTTAATACAATCAAATGCAAATATTAATGACCCAATATTATATGTTTGATTTTAAAAATATTTTTTTCTAGTCACAGCGGGCTGATCACTTCTCTATTGAAAAAAAAATCAAACAGATACAGAAATTTGAGGCCAAGACTAAAGGCCATAACGCCACTGGTTTTCTAATAATAAATGGAACAGTAGTCTATTAGAAATAATTTCTCATAAATATGATCCAATTCTTTCAAAAAACACTTCAAACATTAATATGCTCTATTAGCTAATCTACACAATTACTGCATTATTGTATGAATAAAAAAAATATTGTTACTTCAGATATACATCCTGGAAGCCATGTAAATCGCCTTCTGTAAAATCAAACTTAACGTAACGTAACATAAAAACCCATTACAAAAGTGATTAAAACTAACAATTACGTATCGATAAATTACATAATATCAACTTGTAATTAACTTAATAATAGATGCAAAGTCAAATATTACGTGTTCACTTTCTCAAGTCGACACCGTTCTTAACAATTAGCAGTTTTTAGAAAAACTAGGTCATTGTGTAATTCATTGTTTCTCAGGACATGAAGGATACCTTTAGCTATAAGAACGGAAATATTATATATTAACGACCACTATCCAACAGGAACTGACGTAAATGTTATGAAAAATATTATTTAACGTATGATATTTGACGAGATATAAACGTGAATGTAAATACTTTGGAATTCACGTAACCGCAATTGCATCAACAGTACTTTTTGTGCAAACTCAGTTTTGACCCATCAACGTGCACTTTATTCTGAAAATCTCTTAATTAGTAAATTTTCAGTGACAAAACTAGTTGGTTTTGTCATTTTGGTATGTTGAACTAATAATAATTTTACACTAAGTACTATAATTTTAATGATTATATTTAAAATACCAAAAAATATAAGTATTTGTCATATGTTTTGTTTTACATATGTCTTGTAATGCTTGGGGTATATTGTACTAATTAATACAAATTTAGGCGAATGAAAGAATATTTTATTATCTGACAAATATTTTATCTACATTAAGTATTTCGAAATCATTTTCAAACCTACTTAAAAAATCGATATATGCACCAATTTCCTTTAATTAACATAAAAAAATTACAGTGATTTATCGTTTCATACAGTCAAAACTGATAATTCGCTATAACTTTCTCCCGTATAGTACAAAATATTGGTAAAAGGAGTAGTTCTTTGACCTCCAATCAACAGTAAATGTAACTGTAAAATAACGATTATTTCTACAATGATTGTACACGTACGACATTGAGGTAAGATTATCTGATGTTTTGTATAAGTTTACTTTAAAAAAACAATCATTTGGTTAATGGCGAAGTGACTAAGAAGAAGAAGACTCACTGATGAGTGAAACTGCAACTCTCGTCCTTTCGCCAAGAATATATAGCAGTTGGGTTTTTTAAAATATACACTACCAGTGCCGGCGTAACACTATTTACTTTATCATTCACTATTTGCCTTAGAAGATTAAGATTAAAGCTTCTAATTGTCATTGATACACCAGTATTTTCAGTAGCAAAAACATATTGCAGCAACCCGCAGTGCAGTTGCAGTTTCTAACAAATATTTGAATATAGCAACTAGACGTTTAATTATACAGTTATGACACAAATTTTACATGGAAGTAAATGCGTCACCGAAGCGAATTATGAATTTTATAATTTTACTCACATAATTGCTTGAAACTTGTGTTTCATAAATTCACACGGTCGGCGTTTGGGTGTGGTTTATTACTGTAAATCAGAAATGATGAACATAATCTCCATCTATCGCGCCCAGAATTCTTCGAGCTTGCTATAGGTCAATAGGGATTTAATTTACAATCATCGTACTTCAGTCTATATAAACAGGTAATTATTATAGCTTTAATTTTTTTTGCTATGTATCTAACAAAAGAGGTATGGAATAAATTTTCTTTATATGTTATAAACACAAATTTATGATATTATTAACAGCTCGATATTTCAAATGCTTCTCCGTGTGCCGACCATATACGAGGAAAATCTTATGTGAAATAGTCGCGTCAAAAAGTCAATAGATTTATGGTATATACTAAACTGAGAAAACTCTCTCAATGTATCAGACTCCCCTAAAATGTTGTAATGTTTTTAAGCCAAACTGAAATTTGGATTTTACCTTAATAAATAACCATTATGGAAAATTTCTAAAAATATTTCAATTAAAACAAACCAACAAAAAGGTACATTGTCATTGCGCTCTTATCTTTTAAAATTGATACTTATACACAGCCCTCGTATACGATAAACTGTGCATTTGAAGAGCACCTACACAAGAGAGAGTGCCTAAACAAGAACTTAGCTATTTCATAAAGACATATGAAGTTGTACAGCCCAGCAAGCCCCTATTATTTCATTAATGATTAATGTAGAACGTCATCTTCTCAATAGTAGAGAATAGTCGAAGCAATGAGGAAGCTTGCATCGCCTGCAGCTGCCAATAGCAGGTTAATAATGAGCACTTGGTAAAATGACCCCATAGGTTGAAATAGAACTCTAATTTTCCTGGATTATAATCTAGATTAAAGTACTTATACGTCGAACTACCCTTAACTATTAGGTTGAATTTAAAAACTTAGTTTTGTTTTAAAATTAATCGATATATAATAAACAAATGACTAAAAATCCGCACACAATTGCAAATCTGAATGTTTATTTGCTAGAAACAACATAAACAGTACTAAATATATAATATTATTTGGAAAAAAAGATACCAAAAAGTGTAATACAATTGATATAATTGAATAAAAATGAAGATACTGGCGGCCTTATCGCTTCCGAGCGATCTGTTGCAGGCAACCACTATGTATTGGAATTAAATGTTAGTAAATATATAGGAATTACATGCGAAATTCTTTTGACCAATATGTTTGATATAAAAAAAAACATTAACTATGAATGTTATTTTATACGTGAAATCGTTTCCGTTTGTACAAATAACTAAGGTATCTGTAAAGAGCTGTAAAGTCAAACATTAATGTAGTCAAGTCTCAATAGTTTGGGCTAGATAGATTATAACTGTTAGGCAATGTTAGAACTAATGAAATATTTTCAGTGTAGGCGGAGTAAACAGTAGCTGCAAATTGCAATCACTTTCCTATCAATTAAAGCTATTACGACAATTACTGTCCCACGCGATACTAAGATTTATGCAAAAATAAATTCACATTAAATCGATACTATAGATCAATTTACATAGAGTTGTGTTGATTTAATTGAGTATTACGTAGAAGAATTATGGATACCTGATATATTAAATTAATTATTAGCTTATTGTATTAGAATTAGGATTCATTAGTACAATAGGAATCCTAATTCACAATAGGTTTTTCCTGAGATATTTTTCGCCTCCCCCCTTCGCTTATCGCTAATCGGCGCTTACATTGCCAAAGGACTGGCAAAGGCGTTGCGTTGCTATTACATTTAAGTCGTGTGTGTCTTCCAGGAGGCTTTATTGTGAGAAGAACGGGCAAGAAATATATCACATGATCTTGAACGCCAGTTAATTTATATGCATGAAGAAGTTCATAGATAATTTCCAAGTTAAAGTGTCACTAAGTGCTAAAACCCACAAACACAATAATGAATTAGTGATAAAATGCCATAATAACCAGCTAACTGTATTGAAGGAGAGTACAATTACGCAATATTTCCCGTTAAGGGAGCAATGCTCAAGACGTTTATTATGAACTGTTTTAAAGTACTTAGAAATTACAGTACGCCGCCAGCAACTCCTGTGATTAATATACTTTGTGTTACAGCCGACGAACTATTTATAGCGACCCTATCTCATATTCCTAACTCTCACATACTTTACTACTACTTGCTATTTTCTAATAATAATTATCCACATTGACCGCAGAATTCATGAGTTTCTTTGATTTATTTTTATAAACAAGTAGGTGATCAGCTGTTGTCGTAAATTTTTGGGATTTTAATACATCGCGGTTTTGTCCCTTTGTACGCTTCAGGGTTGATAGTAGTACGCTTAAGTCTCTAGGCATACATTATATTAAGATACTTGTCTTCTTCTCATTCGGTACGCTCTTGCCAGAGCGGTCGTGATCGCTATGTAGTAGAAGTAGAAGGCGCAGATGTGATGCGCTTCACGACGCTCCGCCACCGCTGCCCATTGGAGGTCATCCTGCTGCACTGATTCAGTGTTTCTCCTACGGCGGACTTAATCTGATCAGTCCAGCGTGTAGGTGACCTGCCGCGAAGATACTTGTAGAATATCGATATCTAATGTATGCATGATGTAAGTTATATGAGTTTCTTAGCATTCAATGTTTTATGTCATGTCTGGGATTCGTAATACATTCATATCACGGTCCTTGTTACCATTGTTTAAGTGTTAACAACACCATTTAGAATCATACAGCGTAGACATAACGCAAGTGACATGAAATTTATACAATATATAAATTAATAAAATAATTTATTAATTTGTAAACCAACAATATTTTTCATACAGTTTACGATTACGTTTCTTGCATGGTACAGCGAAGTTTCTATGAATAGTACACATACAATCAAAAATATAAATTATTAAGGAGGCAACGGGCGGCCTTATCGCTGACAAGCGATCTCTTCCAGGCTATCTTAGCAAGGAATATAAATACTAAGGGCAAAAAGTGCATGACTAAATTAACAAAAAAATTTAAGATAGCAATAAAGGCTTTTACTATTACAAAACTAACATTTAAATAATATACAAAAAGGGATTTCCGAATCAATTTGACAGAGACACGCGCCGCACTACAAGGCCGGAAATGCCATTTCAATCTAGTGATAAGAGAATATATTATGTAGGCCTGCAGCCTTTTCAATAAAAAGTGGATATAAGATTTTTCAAACAAAGAATTTATAATATTTATTTTAATAATTGTCATTTGTCATTGCGTCGAGCCTTAAAACGTGTTAAACATGAATATGTTTTAAAAAGACTGAGTAGTCTTCTTCTAATATCTGCTCATGGTGATGTTAATATAAGCTATTTAACCTCAAGTCTCAAAAACAAAACACAACGTCATACTGCAAAAATCTTAAAAGATCCTAGGTACTTGCCAAATGACAATATATTTACGGGTCGCAAATAAAGATGTGTTGTGAAACTTTGCCGTAACTTTATTTAAACAATAATTAAGTGTAAAATTATTGTCTATTGTTAGATTCGGAGTTTCTCCCGTGAGGTTTTTCAACAATATAAATTTTATGTCAGTGAGAAATTCACAGGGAAATAGCACTTGTTACACTTCCGATTCGTTCAATTTAACCTCATTTCTCCGCTGCTAGTACCTAATTAAACACTTATATTTAATTTAACAAATACTTGATAATATTGTGTTGCACAATGACAACATTCTTATTCAAAGTTGCGTATTATATTTCGTATGGAAGTCACCGACTCATTATCATATTCGTGTTTTAATTGGCAATCTTTTTGAAAGAAAAATGGTTATACGGCTCTTATAAGTTTTATTTTACATTATTAACTACAATTTTAAACAAAACATTTTTGTATTTGCGATTAATACAAAAATATTCCTAGATTTTATATTCGTTGTCATGTTGTTTAATAATAAATCAATAAATTAAACTTTACTATTGATTATTATGAGTTTACGAAGTATGTTAATTCCTCAACCCAATAATAAGAGGGTTCAGGGTAATCATGAATTGATTATGTAGTTATAATCAATTAAAATTCGAATAAAGACACAAATTAGACACATACGTCGTCACACACGATACCTCTCCAATAGGTACATACAAAAAGGTACGTATAAAACAAACTATGAATAGTACCTTGTCAGCACCAGGAACAGTAAGACCTATCGGAATTTCGCAAACAGCCTCAATTTATTTGCCTCAATCTAAAACATTTTCAGAACCTTCACAACCCATTTCCAGTTACCTTTTTAATTCATCATAAAATGCACCAATGACGGTATTTGATATAATGGGGTGAGCAACCTCATCGTCCTATTGTTATGGCCACATGAGAATGTTGAGCGAGCACATCGAGGGAATACCGATGATATTTCCGTGAAATGCTTATGCTCCGTTCTCAGGTACGTTTTTAGCCTTTGCAATGTCAAGTTTTTTAATCACTAGTCAACGTGCACTCTCTCACATTTCTAATTCTACTGGTTGGTTTTAATCGTATGAAGACCATTATAACATACTTACTACATTAATAAAATATTATTCTACAGTTTAAGGGTCTGTTTCACAATGTCCGGATAAGTTCTAAATAAGCTACTTATTACTTATTGGTAGGATAAACAGTATTTTTGCGTTTCGAGACTGTCAGATAGCGCTATTCGTCATGAAGCGAAGTATCTTTTTCGGATCTTTCGAATAATTTATGTGTTGCATAGCTATTTGGTACTTTATCCATACATTGTGAAACAGGCCCTAAAATAAATATATTTTTTTTGTTAAACATAGTAGGGTATATTTATAGCGAAATTCAACGATAATAGTCGAATAATAAAGACGCGAATGCTGTACAAAATGAACGATAACAGCTCTATAGATCAATAATTAATTAAAACCTTTATATTTGTTGAGAAGTCTATTGCACCAATTATGTGCTATTAAAATTAATTTCTTAAGAACCACAAGCTCAGCACAACTAGCGCAAAAATGTTAACATTATTTAATAATCCTGCGAAGTGACGGCTGAATGAAGAAGGTATCAATTACAGATCCTTGGAGATTACCGCCTGTTGATAAGTTTTAATTCATTTAAGCTTTCGTCTTTTTGCTATCTGACAAGACAAGCAAATTGTTCTTTTAAAGTGCCACGCCACTTGCATCTTCGGTGGTCAAATCTCGAACAAAGACTCTAAAAAGAAATGATTACTCTAAACGTTTCATGTCTTAGGTTTCGCAAAGCCGACACGATTTAAATGTATTACCATATTTTTGAAATGTATATAATGAAAATAATCGATTTCCATTTCCATATTATTCAATTTAAAAATGTTCTTTGAAATAATTGCAACATCATTTATGTGTTAACTCCTTAAACAGATTAACATTTATTTAAATTAATTATTTAGGTGGAATCTGTCCCTACTACAATGATATATTTTTTCGTATTGACTTGATTCAAGCATATCTGAATGTATTATTTTATCTACATATTATATAATAATTAAAAAATATTTGTTAACTGTCACTTTCCACGATATATATATTTTATATTAATTTCCACAAAACACCATAAACCAATCTTTAATTTGCATTAAGTATCTATGTCTAATCTGTGATATCGCTGTGTGTCATCTGATCACAGTTAACAATTTTCCGACGAGTGAACGCGTTCCCTTTCAAGCTGATTTATAGAACGCTGGGTAATTAAATAGGTAACTGCGGCAATTATTCTTAACATTTGTTATTTGTTTTTCGGTCTATCTGTGCTGTTATATTGTCTACATTCCTTAATTAAACAAAATTTTCAAGCGTCTTTTGCATTCACTCACTATTTATATTATAAACATGGAGCAAACACAAAGAAATAATTATCCAATCTGGTCTTCGGAAGTTATGCATTCTGATTACTTTACTGACCTATATATGCATACAACTTTATTTACAACTATATTTTTGTAAGGATCATTTTACAAAGTCATATACAGTACATATCATGTACATAATATTTATTGCGCGTAACAATTAAATTATCTATCGCATCTAAGTTCTAAAGCATCTAAGACACTGTGGGCTGTTCTTAGTGGGACTTTGATCTGACCGCGTTTCTTACGATTCGTTATAGAATGTCGCCATGTATCATCAAATATAATTCCCAAGATGAAAACCATGTAAGCTACGTGAGGTCCGTTTAAAATCGTCACTTGGCCATCAAAGTCGCATTAATAGTCAATCCATTGTCGCAGCCGTGTCGAATAACAGTAGGCGCATCCTGTCAGGAATATATCTATGTATTTTAATCGCGTCTGAAGTATACAAATTTATATAAACAGAATTTATACATACAATTTTTGAATAACTTATATGAAGGTTTTATGATTGTATTACGTCAATACAATACTTCTTAATAAAACTTTCGCCCTTAGTTTTAAATGAAAGTTACATATTAATAAAATATTTTTATCCAATTTTTCGACACCTTTTTCTTATTAATATTTAAGTCATTTTGACATTTATTATAGTATCCGCCTTCGAAACATACATTGTTTCCATGATACATAGCTCCATTTATAAGCAATTTCTAAGACCAAAACATAAATAAGCGAAATAATCCGTATACCTATTATTGGTGAGGGTAATAAGGGCCTATAAGTAGGCTAATGTTTTTATTCAATTCAACATTACTGGTCACGAATCGTAGCTGTAAATTATAATTTAGGCGCGGCATTATAACTTGGTAGCCGCTGTAGGTCAGAATGTTTCATGACTTTATTGCTTTAAGAGTTGGACATTGCCAATTTAAATTGAGTCAAAGTCGAGTGGAAAGCGGTTCTTTACTTGAAATAATATTTATCTTTCAAACCATTATACAAGAGAAATATTGTTTTGCTAAGGATTGGTCGGACTTACGAAATATGCCTTTAATATCTGACCTACTGTCCAAATCCATTACTTTTATGACATAAGGGACCACTGTTCATACTTTGAATTTAAGTACATTGTTCTATTTATAGAAATTTGCGATTAAATAAACTGATTTTTGGAGGGTGAATGTGAATTTCGGAAAGTTTGATTGCTGAAGAGATTTACATAGCAGGTTGGAGTTTTTAGTGGCTGTCAAAATTTCCAAATTATAAGCTACCAACAGAGATACGCACTTTTAATTTTTTTTAAAGATATCTTCTTTAAGTTGAGATCAAGTATACATTGAGTATATTGATAATTCAGTAATAAATCAGTCAGTTTCCGGTTAAGTTAAGAATCCAAGGAAGTTATTTATATAATGGAATATTGATTGTTTACTTAATACAAAATGGTATAATTTAGTAGGTCACGATTCTGTGCAGTAAGGTTGAAATAGCTTTACAAATTAATTGTAACAAGTGGTAGTGCAAAGTATGTATAGTACCTACTGTTATTATATTTAAAAAATCATAACTATTCTTCAAATAGTGTCTGTGATTGCGTGCTTAAAATATTTTTTGTAATAAACAACGATTAAATATTTGTTTTAGAATAGTTGTACCTGTCTATAACATAAAAAAAATCGTTTTTAAAAATCACCAGACACATTATCAGTACTGTAAAAGTGTCATACTGAAACTGTATCTAATTATAATATTTAATTACACTGATGTCATTTTATTTTTTGTAAGCAATAGGAAAGCCTTAAAAAATTTAAAGCGATTGGATTGTTTTATGTATAACAAACGTTAAATATAACGCTGTGTGTTGGTACAAATAAAGAATAACGGACTGAAACACAAACGTCATTTATAACTGTTATCAAATGCAGTTGAAATCTAAGCGTAAGTGGTAGCGTAACCTAATTCAACGCATATAAGCTAATAAGCATTGTGAACGCGATTATATTAAAAGGTCATATCAGAAATCGTATCTTTTTATAACAAGTGCCTCATTAACAACCATTGTGTGGTAGAAATCGTTCAATCAAACATTCATAATACACATTCATTACTTAATGTCTCTGAAGTCTTTGGCAATTCCAAGATAGATTACTTTGTACGTTTTATATGTTACTTTGATCTTAATACAAAAAAATATATAACTTTTTATAAGTTCTTATTCGACCTTTGCTGTTAGAATTTAGGCTTGTAAGGTTGAAACCTTCGATAATAATATTTTTTTTTTGTTCAGAACTTCAGTTCTGAACAAAAAAAAATATTATTATCGATGTCGACTAACAGTCGTATTGGTTACCATGGTCACTATTTCTTATGCTTTTTAAATTCGTTACCATACTAACAGGGCATTATTATTTACAATCTTTCGTTATAAGGCCGTACTGCCTCGTCTTAATATATAAAATTCTCGTGTCGCGGTGTTTGTGGTTAAACTCCTCCGAAACGGCTTTCCCGATTCTTATGAAATTTTGTGTGCATATTGGGTAGGTCTGAGAATCGGGCAACATCTATTTTTCATCCCCCTAAATGTTAAGATAATCCACCCCTAAATTTTTTTTTCAATTTTAGATAAAAACATTTTTTTTTTGATACAGCATTAAAAAATATATACAACCCTAAATTTTCAACCCTCTACGATCTACCTTAAATTTTATTTGTTAATTAAACACTTATGACTTGAACTCTGAGGTTTATATAGAAAAAAAATCACAGGAAAACCGAACAATCTCAATAGCAAAATGTTCCATGTTGGTATGTACTAAAAATGTAGGCTGATTAAATCACATCAAGGAGAAACGAAGTTCGCGGGGGCAGCTAGTATTTCATAAAATTATAGGTCAGACATAGGTCTCTTACGTATCTTTGGCAAATGGTAGTGGTGGGTGAAATCGAATCGAATTTAATTCTGTTAAGAAATTTAATAGTATTATAAGATATTTTAAATTAATATTTTATAGTTTTTTTATATAATTGTTTTCTTTTCGCCGTATTCAGAAATAAGCTGCTTTCTTAACTTGCCCTGCAGCTTCCAATGAGGTAATTTCTCCTGCATATTTGGTCGTAGATTCCCGACAATTTTCTTTCCGCGCACTTCAAGTGGGTCAGTAAAGAAATTGATTTCTCTTATATATAGCAAGTTTTACCGGATTGATAGTCTCTCATCCGTATTATGCATATGACAACTTATTTATGGGTCGATTTTCAATTTAATCTTTCCAGGCATAGAACTAATATGACATTTATGAAACTATTATGACGGTTTAGTAAAATATATAAATTACGTAGCTATAAAAATAGCACAATATTTAATACATAAAATTGTAATAGAAAAATTCAATAGACTTATAGATTACATTGTGTTTATTACTTTATTTTCTTCCATTTATTGAAATTGCTCGCTCCAAAAGAGGACAATTGGCTGGGTGCAGCATGTTGATGAAATTGTAGAGTTGAGGCCGTAATCTCGCGTTATAAGGTGGATTGAAAGCGGTTTGGAGAGTTAAAACAATGTGTATTGAAGCTGAAATATATTTATATTTGCAGGCGGATCTTGTCCGACAGGTAGGCATTGCCAGTCGATCATTTGTTTAAAAATCATCAAAAGCAGATAAACCTTTACATAAATTTAAAAATTCTTATGATTCATAAATTGATTACAAGTTACCTGATATAGCTAGTATGATAAGGACATGATATTGTTTTAGAGTATTATTATTGTTCCTAAAGTAAATCAAAAATGATTGTAAATAATATATAGTTAAATAGGGATAATTAGGGTTCAGACAGGCCGTGATGAAATCAAACTAAATAATATGTTAACCACTCTATCTAATTCAAAATAATTAACAATTCAGAATAAATTCATCAATTATAATTTGTTTTAAAACGTACATTTATTTCATCACAACATACATTAAGCAATTCCTATATTAAACGCGAATAGTCAATGCGAGGTCAATGTATCACTTCACTTGTTTCAAAGCATGAAATAATGGCCTGTCAGCATTTCCCATAAATAACAGAACATTTTCGATAAAATGGTGCTGTCACCACAGAGTATAAAGTTGAGGGTTGATAGTAGATCTAAAGACGTTTAGTCTGGCGCAGCGGGAAGCAGAAAACCACAGACAATACACTTCCATAGATATACACCGCGTCTATGATTTCTAACATTTGACACTTCTAAGGCTAATAAATATCATCTATCGAAACATAATTTATAGTTCCATTGGGCACTATGTGATGTAATCAATGAATGCGTTTGTGTAATAATACAACAATAAACATATTTATCACTATTATTAAATTTTGTGATTGAATCGCTGAATGAATTGATTGTCGTTAAACCAAGCACTTTGACATCGGTGAAGCGAGGCTCTCCAATGACCTTGAACTTGGAAGATTGAGCGAAGGTAATAATAATAATCTTTACTTATTACAATTTTTTTTTTATAAATAAATAATTGTCTTTCTTCTATTGAGGGAAACGGTTGTTTATGTGAGACTGATGCTTGATAAAAATAAGAGTACCTATGTCAGTACATGTCATCAGGGGGTCTAGTCTAAACTGCGTAACAGTAGTGTATGTAGAAAGTCGAAAACTAAATTTGTATGAAAATGACAGCTAGTGTCGACAGTTGGTACCGACTACAGCTAGACTTGACTAGACCCCCTGGCTTTCATCACTTCGGATTGACAGAACGCCTCAAAAAGTAGAGAGAATTCATGCTGAATAAATAAACAATTATTATTAAATAGGTTGCACATGTATTTTATAATTTTAGAACTATAAAAAAATCATCTTGCTGTTAATTATTTATAGAAATTTCTGAGAAATGTATATTTATTAATTACAGCTATTTGCAATGAAATAATACCAATTTGTGATACTTGTGTTAGGACTATTAGTTTGCATAGTTGATTTAACTACCACCCACGTATCCACTTGTAACTAATAAAGGAAATGCAAGGTGAGATGCGGATGCGCAAGATTAATCGTATGTTCGCGCCATTAATATTGTAACGAAAGCGAGAGAATTAATGATCGTACCAAGTATGGGGATTATCTGGTTTTTATAATGTCAAGGCTTTTACATACTTCCCCATTAAATAAAATATGGTTTGAAAGTGAGGATTTTTATAGAGAGCATTATGACCATAAATGAACAGTAATGTTTTTTTTGTTTTACCATTACACTGTTACGAAAGTATGTAAACCATTCAATTTGTTTGTTCTTATATTATGTTTCGTCTATTGCGTTCGCATTTTGCATTTCAATTCGTCAACTTAAAGAATACGCCTGTAAACGGTATGCCATGAATTTAGGTATAAGAACGTTATGTGCATAATGATTTGATATTTAAAAAGGGTAACGAGAGTTTTTTTACGCCGATTTTTTCGCTCGGCATTTTTCCCTCTTTGGCAATTAGTAGGGATGTCTACCGATTCAAATTTAACGACGCGGAATAAGTTATACCTATATCTTATATTCCATAATAAACATATTTTTTGACCAAATAATATAGGTGAGAACTATATATATAGTTATCCAAAGTATTCGTTATATGCTCTCATTACTAATTCTTTATTGTGCGAGTCCAAGTTTTATGTAGCGGAATGTAAAGCCTATCGACTATCGAAATCAACTTGTCGTGGTGCAACAGGTATCCGAAGGTCGGTCGTTGCATGGAGATTGTTCAATTTTCATTGAACAGCGATAACCCGATTACCTTTTATGGTATTTTTATATGAATGACATATTTACAATAATAATGTATTAGTATCGTGTATATAGGTATAGGAGACAGGAGAAACGATGGACAGATGTCATTATAGAACTAACGGAGAAATCCTGGATGAATGTTGCTCAAGATAAAGAGTGGAGAATTGAAAAATATGGAGCAGGTTTTTACCCTTAAAGGTTCCATACAAAAAAATTAACACTAAAAATAAAATATTAAATTTAACTTAAATTTTGTTTGACTAACTTAACTAATATTAAGGAATGTAAAGTAACCATTTGTTGTATGGATTAATCAATATTTAATAGTAATAATAGTAACGTGTGATGACTTTGAGTTCTGCACTGTATGCTACCCCTTGTCCAGAGTTCGTTTTTTATGAAACAGGAGGCAAGTGCCCTCGTACACTTAGAGCTAGCGGGTGTGTTGCGAAACATGTACCAAAAGAAATAAGTATTGAAATCGTTACTTAAATAAAAAATAAAACTTCAGAAGTGCTCTGTTAACTGTATACTTAGTCCTTCTGATTCACAAAGAGCAGTTAAATTATTGTAGCGTCTGTAAAGTTAATTAAAACTATGTATGAAATAAAGTAACAACTATTTATAGACCTCTGTTCAATATTTTTTTCTCTTATTACAATTTTTTTTAATTATCTAAAGTTACTTCAGTGACTGCTACTGCATTCTTTAAAAAATCTTAAATCTTACTTGCAACCAGTCTCATATAAAATATGCATATTTTGGTGAAAATGTGATTTATCCTTTATTTCTCGTTTGCATCATTAACATTTTGTTTACTACTCTGCAAACGTGGCCATAGCGAAGTTTGCAATAATTGGTCGAATCGCTAGTGTTCTACACTCTGACTTCGACTGCGCGAGCATCCGAAAGGACACTGGACTAGTGGTATTCGTGGCGGATGATCAGGATTCCCTGTACAGAGAATAGGACGAATTTTGTCAATTCTTAGAACCTTACGAGACGACCAGTCTTCCTTAAGTGCGTTACCAAAGGATTCTGAGCCTTTATCCAGATACCCTAGAGAGGATTGTGGTGACTGGTAGAGAAGAGGGCACGAGATTTCGCTTGACCTATCAAGGTAAGGTTACAGGCCTTATACAGCTGCTGAGGCTGGCCGAAGACGAGAAGGGAAGAGAAATTGAAAAACCAACAAAACAATCAGTTATGAAGAACTAAAGAAGAAAATTTAGCAATAAACAATACAATACAAATAAAGAACAAATGAAAACATTTAACTAGTTAAGATCATTCACACACAAGAAATTCCCAGTTGCATTATCGTACAATCTAAAGCTCGGCGATGTCACTAGAAAGCCTGTGACACTGATGCATAGGATAAGCGCAGCGGTGCAAGACATTCATTAATTGAAAATTAGCCCTAGCTATTTATTAGACATGCAATAGGAATGTCTATATACGCCGTCTAATAAGAATTCAGTTAATCTTCCCTCGTAAGTTACCGCTTATCTTAGCGCACGTGTTAGGCTCGTTAATTAAAACAGCTTTTGAATTTTGACATTATTTTTCAATTTTTCGTGTACACTGTTTGTTGTGATGTTTATCTGTAGATATATGTATATTTAATAAATAATGTTTGATGTTTGTCTTTGTCATAGAAAACAGTATGTAACTTTCCTTTTTTATTTGTTGTTACTGTAATACACTGTCCTGTGATACCTGTGTCGTTTATTTGACATCACAAAGACAAAACGTAAGACTTTAGGTGTCTTAAATACATTAACATTATATTTGTATATATATATATTTGTATGGTACCAAATGTTACTCAAATTACAAGTAATACATATTGTGGGAAACTGTAGACCTTAAAGGAGTAAATAGATTAATTAGATTGTCCAACGATATCGCAACTTTGATAATATAAATTAAATTAAATTTCCGCGAACATGATAATTAACCTTTAGAAGATCTAATACACCTATTATTATCCTTAAAACTGCAATGTTTTTATTTATTTATTTAATTATAAGTCATCTAACAGCTTACTTAATACATATTATTATACAAAATACTAATACAATACAAAAAGCCAAAACAGATTACATAGATTAACAAATTATGTATAAAAAGCAGAAAACAAGCAAAGCGCATTAAAAGAAAATTTTACATTAAAAAAAAATAATAATAATAATAATTTTATATTATTAAGTAATTGTTTTAGTGATTGTCACTATAAATTTATTTAACTTATAAGGATTTTTTTTAATTGTATGCAAGAAAAAAGGATTTTTATAACGCCAATTTTTATAATGAGGTTATAATAACTGCCACTCCTCAATCACAAGTATAGAGCAGACGCAAACAAGGAACTCTCCCACTCTTTTTACTCACCAACTATTTTGGTTTAAACTAGAAATTTGTAAGAAGTGTTGGCTTAGTAGCTAAAACGTGTGACTCTCTTCTCGGAGGTCGTAGATTCGAACGGATTCGGCTAATGTTAGTCTTCGAAAGTTAAGGAAACCGGCCTACGACACGGAAAGTTAACGGCGTGTGTCAAGCCCATGTAGATGACCGCCAACTTGCCAATTAGATTGACAAATGAAGATCATAAAGCAGATACAGAAATATGAGGTCCAGACCTTAAAGGTTTGTAGCGCCACTGGTTTTAATTTGTAAGGAGCTACCATATTACATCTAATGAGCATTATAAGAATGGTCTTGAAAATATATGTAATGAAATGACATTTCATTAATTTGAATTTGGAGCGCTTAGCGTTTTAATAAGTTGTCTGTGGTAGTTGGTATGACGTTCAGATTATTTGGAGCATTTTATTGAATATAAAAAAAAATTAATGATATAAAATAATAAAATTAAGGAGGCGATATAAGTGAACTTTCAATGTCGTTTCTTTGTATTTTCAGGTGAGACTTAAGAATAATTGTCATAGTTAAACAATAATTGTTGTAAAATATTAAAGTAAAGTAAAGAATTTTCAGAGAAACAATGTGTGGTTTATTTTTTGAAAATCCTCAAATTATCTGTAAGTCATACGTATATTTAATAAAATTCACATGGATCGATTACAAATAAAGTACCCTTAATAGTTTTACTAAATCGATGAGGCGATCTTTAGGTTGGGTCTGCGTAGGCTTGATAAATACCTAACATTAATATTCTCTTAACAATGAGACTGAATCGCAGGCATTTGTTAAAATAATATTGCAATATTCTATGATTTTAGATCTTAGTGGGTTCATAAACCTGATGGCTGATTAGGCTGGTTTCGAAATGATATCATTATAATGATACTTTACATAATTTAAAACATCTATTAATGAGTTGAATTTGGCGGACGAGGTACCTTTGTCACCGCATCAAGACGATTGTGTGGCACCTTGGGGGTTTAGGGTATGATGCAGATGCAAGACCTCATCCTTAGGTCGTAGGTTTGATCTCCTTCTGTGCACCGACAGACTTTTTGCGCAATTAATATTCGCTCGAACAATGAAGGAAAACATCGAAAGAAAACCGGCTTGCTTTAGACTCAAAAAGTTGGCGAGTGGCAAGCGCAGAAAGCTGATGTGAGATTGCAGAGGCCTACTTGCCTATTGGATTGACGAATGATAATTTAGTCTATATACATTTAATTTTATCTCAGACCAGAACTAATAATGGTGTAGCGCCACTGGTTTTAATAAATAATCATCGTTAAGTAATCGTTTAAAAAAAAATCAAGCCTTAAGTCTTACCAGTTCGTTAAGTCTCAATACCACTTAGGTAAAATATATGCAGATAGATAATGAAATAGTCAGCTGACATTTTATTCAAATCATTGGTAACATTTAAGTGGATTCCCGTGTCTTGTTGCTAAGCTGTTTGCATGTTTTACAGAAGCAAGAATTTTCTTTAAGTTAAATTAGTGGCTAAATGTTATACTGATGTACGTGTTATAAATATTTAAATAAAACTTCTTTAACTGTGTACAATAATTTTAATTACTTACATAATTCGACGTTTGAAATGAGCAATTGAGGTAGACTGTTCGATTGTGTCCTGTCGTTCTATTTTAAAGGAATATGACAAAATCAAAGTCTGAACACTATTAAGGTATTGGTGTTCTAACATTATCTTATTGAGTTATCGAACGCGCTGGTGATTTTTAACAGAAGAGATTTTTAAACGTGCCGCCTTTATTCTCTTTGTATTTCATTAACGGCCACATTCTTTGGAATTGAAATTCGCCGTTCGACAAACAACCGGTTCGTTTGCGAATTACTTTTACTTCTGAAATGTCGTGCATTTGAATAATAAAATTTGTGACCAGAATCATGTTTATATTAAAGTAGCTGACCTGACAGACATTAATTAAATGAATATTTTTCGAAAACATAGTGTTTATTATTTTAATATTTTATATACATGGTAAACGATATTTGCAATACACAATCTGCCAATTAACACACAACAATTTCAAAGAACTGAGAGTTATGTTAAATTATTATGGTCGTTATGTTTTCAAATGTTTCGTTCAACTTCCTTATTTTGTTCTTTAATAAGAACCTTCTTTTGATAATAATTAACACAAACGATAGGATTTAGATACATTGTTTACGCGTAATGCTATGACCAAGGGTAACAGAGATGCAATTATTAATATTAAAATTAAGCATACAAATTGGTTTAGTTAACGAACCTAATGTGTTCCATGGCAATCTTGTTATCGTGCCAGAATGCTTCTTTCACTTATCTTTAGATCCCACCGCATATGGATACTCACACCGTGAATTGGGAGGGATATGCCTTATACATTTTCTTTAGTACTTACAATCTAACAAGCAATATCTCAATATTTATTGTTTTAAACCCCTTTGACGAATTTAAAGTATATTTGGAAAGCTTTGAAACATGGTTATAGCGTTTCTACGTGTACAAAAGCGAATATATAATTAGAATTTACGAGCATGTTTCTTAGTTTTGTTATGTCTAGAAATTCTTGTGGTTTTAGTACGTAACATTGTGACAAAGGAAACTCAAGACTGTATTTGAATACGCCCGGAAGTTGTTTTGGTAATGTATATGGTATAAATGTATACTATATAAAGCTATTATAGACTTTAAGTCACAATCGAGTCGACACTTTTTGTTTTGGAAGTAATCCAAGAATATGACCTCGTTTACCGAGAGGTTATTGAAGGACTGTTTACTTCTGTTTGTTAATGAGAAGTTGCATAAACACCTATTTATATAAGTGTATAAATAAAATGAACCGGATAAATTAAAGATATCCATTCGGTTAGAAAATATACTATATCTCCAAAAGACTCAAAGTTAAGGGGCCTACAGTAAAGCCTTTTTCAAACCAACCAACTTTAAATTGGTTGAATTGCATTTAGTTTTCATTTTCCTTTTAATTTTTCTTTGTCTTTAAAACAACTTACCAAATAAGTTTTACGATTTGAAACGGCATTGAATTAAATCCTCAATTTGACTTTCGTAACCGCAGTGAATCCACTCAACTATGGCACGTCTCCAAGTTCGTGATGAAGTCAGCACACGATTCGACACTGCATAGATAAGCCTTTTTCATTATGATTATGAATTCGCAGACCGTTACTTCGCGAATACGTGGTAATCTCTTATCATGGTTATGAATGGTTCATAGTAGGTGTCAACAATTTCTTTCCCGTTAACTGGATTAACTTTATTTATTTTTTGGGAAAAAAATACCAATCAATTAGTTAAAATACAGATGATTATTTGCAATATAAGCAGGATGCAATCTAATATAGTTGATATTGATACGTGAAAATTTAAATATAATTTGTAGAATATATACAGTTCACGATAAGCTTAATACGCGCATTGTACCAAAGTATTAATGATAGAATTTTGGTTTCCCTGAACATTTTTGAACCGAGTTACTTACTAGTAAGAAAGTAGTTAATTACTGTAAGAGTTTTGATTTCAATGCAAACATATATACTGGATAGATATCATTTGGGAAACCAGTTTGAATCTTCGTTTTTATCACCTTCAAGTTGGCTTCATAAAAAATTTTGAGCATCAAATTACTTGGGCGTGTTACAGACGAATCAACATCATCATACTCCAGCTCATTATTTGATACATTTTCTTTGACCACTATAATTCCATTTTTATTAAGTGCATCTCTACATCTCTCTAAAAAGTTTATCAAATCATAATCATCCAGATGTCCAAGGACCCACTGGCACCAGATGACGTCATACTTTTCTTGCGGTTTAAAGAGTTGTAATCCAGTCTGATACAATGTTCCCAATTTGCAATTATCCCCGATAAATTGTTTGGCCGTGCTAATAAACTTTTCGTCTTGCTCTACCAAATCCACTTTTTCAAAATATGGCAGTAAAAGGTTTTTGCTAACTCTACCGATTCCGGCTCCACAATCTAATGCTCGGTTGCGTGCAGGAGGTTTGTTTATAGATAATACTTCATTGAGAAATTCCTTAGAACCTTCAATATCAATGTCCGTTATATATCCAAAACCTCCGAGTACACCGTCCACAGTGGGGGGGACATTTTCCCAGTATTTTGCAGCTTTTTGGTAGAACATAACTTTAAAGTTTTAATAGTTTGGTATTTTTAAATGTTTTACTGTCAGTGTCAAATCGTAGAGTATAAAAGAAATACAATTTATTTCGCTGTGCACTATATAGATAAAATAAGATACCTAATGATACAGACACGGAATTGATGTTTCTTAAATATTTAAAACTGTAAAATGATTAAGAATATGAAAAAAACTAAACTTATATATTTGCAATGAAATGCCTCTAAAAGTAATAAACATAGCTTCCCCGTGTTTTTCTAACATATTTTGTAGATGATACACGGGGAATTGGAAAATTAATTTCGAATTGCAAATTACTATCAATTATAATAATTTGCAATTAAATAAAATTTTCATAGGTATTAATTGAATGAATTAACACATCCTAAAATATATTTTATTCAATTACTCTCCCCTTATATTATTCTAATTATAATTATTGCCTTGTCATACTCAGAATTAAAATGTCCCTCTTCGAGTCTTTCTGTCAAATTCTCTTTTTTTCAATTTCGTCAGATTAAAATATACAGGTGATACTAGTTCTAAAACGGTCCAATTGGACAGATTTTTTATAAATAAGAGGCTCATTTAAAGTTGTGATTTAAAACTACTTTTCTTTTGTGTCAGGCTCTTATAGCAGCAGTAAATGAAACGGAAGAAGAAGACATCCGCGATGCTTTGAAAAATCAGACAGAACATCAGCTAGCCCTCGTACCACGAGGTCCTACGCTTGTTAGAGATACTGTCGCCTACAACACTACCATCACCACTGATGACACGGTAAGTGTATTAATAGTTAAAAACTGTTTGGTTTATTAAAAATGTAAACCAACTTACTTGATCCGCGAGTATACAAGTAAATAATGTACGACATTTACAGAAGTAATTTTAAAAAGCTAAACTAAACTTAATAAAGCAAACTAGTCTAAAGATTGCAAAAAATCAATCGTCAGTTCGTTGGTATTAGTTTTAGAATAATAATACCAAAATATCGCTATAAAAAATAGCGCTATAAAGATACCAAAATCCAATTAAAGAAATTCTTCGATCCCAGTAATAAAAGAGGTGTTATATGACCCGCTGATCTAGTACATGTCTATTGACCTAACGGTTTTCTTCACATCATGATTGTGTTAAATTTCATTTCTAACATATTCCAAGAACTGGTTGGATTTCCGCGACTCAATGAACTTTCATTGTTTTCACGAAAGTTTATTCTATAGTGGGACAGAATTAGTTTCATATTGCTCATTAGAAGACTGTTGGGTACGTCATATTAAAAAATATATATAATTTTTTAAACTTAATTGTATTGACAGGTTTGGGAACACTTTAAGAAGCACGTCTATATAAATTTGTATATTACTCACGCAGTAATCACTCGACATTGGATATTCTGGTCTCCTGAGACTATTTAGTACTGGTTGAGTCTAAATTATAATTGCCAGTTTGTTTTTTGTAATTTAACAATTTTATAATAAGTGTCTCGGTTTTCAAGAGTGATTTGATTTTCATTACAGCAGTCGTTTTCACGTTTTCAATCAGACACTGCTTTATATGGTTTTTATAACCACGCGTGTGTGTAAAATTCGAATAATGCTACTGGATGTATTCGAAAGTAATAATTATGAACTATTTTTATTTTTTAGGAGGAGTTGCGAGCTCTGCGTCCAGATGGCACGATACTGACTGAGAGGCGACACACTAAAGAACAGGAGCGCATCTGTGACGAGGAAATTGACAAGGACGAGGTGACTTTACTTAGCAAATTGAAATTGCTAAAAATTGGTTTTCTCTTGTTTGATATAGTGTTTGTAGTGTTGGCGTAAAGGTTTTAACGTTTCACTCTGATCCTTGGGATTGCAGATTCGATTCCTACCGTGATCCCGAATCATGCGGTGAAGGAAAAACATGAAACCAGCATGCAACCCAAAAGCCGACAGTATTTGTCAGACACAAAACGTTGGTCACCTTCTTGCCTATTAAAAATGATCACGGAACAGATACAGAAATCTGACTCCCAGATCTAAAAGGCTGTAGCGATATTGACATTTAATATCTATTACATTACAAAACTATATTTAGAAAACAATGCGTAAAGTACTAGTACTATTTGTTTTGATGATATAATCTATAGAAATTTTAATAATAACATCTTATTATAGACAGATTCAGTTCTGGTAGTGATCGCTATGTGTGCCGCACTAGAGTAATCCATTAAAAGAAATATTTCCTGGGTACTGCATAATAATTCTTATTGCTTAAAATTGATGTCAGAGGTGTGTATCCTGTATTCGGAAGTGCACGTTTAAGCACATTTTTAATAACTATATTTACTTTTAGGTTTGCTCGGTAAAAAGCGAAGAAAGCTTAATAAAAGAATCCTGTGGGAAGGAAAGACGCAAGTGCGTGGAGGCTGAGAGGTCAACTGACCTGATGGCGGGTGGGCTACGCGTCGCCACACAGTTGCAGTCCCGAACCAGGACCGAAGAAGGTATGTTAATATTGAATGAGCGGTTTGGCCAAGGTACAAACTTTGGTTTCCAGTTCGGATTTGTTAAAATTTAAAAGGAAAATAATTAAATAAGAAAGTTTATTACACTTAACTATTGTTATTTAATTATTAATAATAATAAATTTAGAAATTAATACGGACTCACAAATGTCTGTATGGAATGTTAGTACTTTTTAACCTTACGCTACACTTTGCGCTTAAAATCCAGCATAAATGAATCGCGCGTGATAACTTAATTTATAGATTTAAATATAAAGAAAACTTTTTTGATGAGAGTATTTGTTTTAATATTTTGAAACTAATTTAAAACATGGTTTTAAAGTAATAAAACCTATACCTATATATTATAACCATGATTTTGTTTTAGTTGAAAGAGAAGGACAACCAAACATGGATGACGAGTGGGACAGCCTATCAATTAGAATGCGACGGCAGCGCCGTCTACGACTTAACGGTAAAAACTTGAATTTTTACGTCATTGCTGACACTATATATTTACGCAGTTCTCACATAAAGCCATAGATGGCGCTGATCAACATTATGTAATGTTAAGGATATATTTATAGGTGTCACTTTTACTAATATGAAAACATGTATTATCAAATATAGGGAAACAGATTTTAAGAATAACTTTTGAATTCGTTGATTTATAGAATTGTAATTTGTGTTTAAACAGTGAATAATGTTATGCAGCTGTTTTATTATGATGTCAGTAAATGAAGCGTAACGAATTAAATAAAAATTATATTCAGGTATATGCACAATTTAACTTCATTTAGATTTTTATAAATAAATATTCAGTCCGATATTTAAGCTAAATAACTGATTTACGGCTGCGTGAATCAAAATGAGTAAATTTTGTCGAATCAATTCATGTATTAAAATGAAGTCTATCCTTAAAGTATCCCTACACCCACTTTGTGGTGTTTTTAAATAATAAATATGAATTAATCTACTTCAATAATTAATGCTTTTACTAAATAATGAATACGTGTTTAAAAAAAGAAAATTTAATTGCTTTTGTCGAATGTGTTTGTAACTTATAATAACACCTCTGACCCCGCGAACTTTGTATCACCACAGTTAATAAATTTCGTATTACGTATTAACTGAACTTTATAATTTCATAACAGTATTACAATTAATATAAAATATATGTTAAGTTCACTACTTTATTAAAAAATGAAGAAAGTAAAATACACCACTATCCTAATATTGTGTTAAAATCTTATCGATTTATGGTTTGTACCCTTTTAAATACGTTTTTTTTTTAATTTGATGGGAGAGTTTTCACTATAGACGGGATAAATGTTCATCCATCCATCCCATCAACGTTTGACAGTTACAAAAACCATTAAAAATACAAAATGTATTGAAAACTAATTTATTTTATCTAAAACTAGCAAAATCGGTCTAGCAGTTCTTCCAAAAAACCCAACGTTGTTTTTTCCATTGATAAGTTTAAACGTAAGGTTTTGAAAATTTTAGAATATAATTAGGTTACGGCTTTTATGGAGCTTATTAAAATTTATTTATGCCGTGTATATTTTGAGATGTTTAATGATAATTATTGTAAACCTTGAGACATTATTGCTTTAAAAGGAATGATTAAAATATCACTTTAGTATTTCCGAGATTTTAAGTGATGTGATTGATATATAAAAAATCTTTTTGATAAAATAAAAGGTTGATCTGTATAGATTGTGAGAATTCGTATGTATTAAAACTTTTTAATACAGTTATTCTATGTACCCAGTGTAATAAGATATAATTTCATTTTCATAGTTTTCTTCTTACAAAAATGATTAACAACATTGAATATATTTGTGTTTTACGAGTATTAGATGTATAAAATTATAATTCATATAAAAATAAAAGTAATTCTATAGAAATAAATATATGTATTTTTTTTTTTTTACTTGGCGAAATGCATTGCGCATACCCTTCCGCGGCGCGACTGCTTGGTGCAGAAGGATTATGTGGGACTCGCCATTGTGCATACCCACTAAAACCCCAAGGTGCCACCAACAATCGCCTTATGCGGGATGCGGTAACAGCAGAGCCTTATCCGCTTCCCGACACGCGATGCGGCGGTTGCGTCCGCCTCTTCCCGCCCCTTGTTGGTTTGTGAGGATGCTTGACACAGCAAGCATCTTTCACAGACCGGGCCATACGCATTTACAAATAGCTAGGGGAGATCGGGTCCAGTACTTGCAGGGATGGGTCATTATCCCTTCTTTTAAACGCATGGACCCCTGCTCCCCGCTTAGGCACTTTTTAGGCGGCGAGAATTTGGTGAGCGCGTCGCGCGTTTACGCGACGGGCCTGCGGTTTTCTTCGCCGTCGCGGATGAGCATCGGGACAAAGCTCCTTTCCTCTCCTTCCTTTCCGCCTCTTCTTTTATTTTCATGACCGCCTCGCAGAAATTATAAAATATTTTCCACGGGCCGTCATTTCTCGCGCTCACTAAAACCTTCAATACATTTGGAAGTGTTGCGTCCTCGCCCTGGAGTGCATCCAGCAACGGTCCCCTTTCCACCTCCCATGCTGGGCAGTCCCTCAGCGTATGCAGGGCGTCATCCCAGCTGTCTCCGACACAGTGGTGGCAGGTTCCAAACTGAAACCATATAATTTTTTTTTTCCATTTTTCAGTATAACTGCTACTGGGTCCTCTTTTGACCATGTCAGAAATTTGACCAAATCTGACAAAAGACCTTTGTAAAATTAAAGACCTTATGAAGGTTAAAGTAATCTCTATAAAAAGTATTTAGTGTCTTGTAAAATCAAAAAAAGATCCATAATTATTTTTTCTATTTCCGTGCTGTTTTGTGTAATCTGACTTGCACGTTAGGACAGGATCAACTATGACGTAATATGCTTGTAAATAAAGTCTTTGTCTAACTCTAAAACAGTTTTGTAGTTTAATTTTGTGAGTGTGTATTTTTTAAATAAAGTTATACTGTACTCGATAGAATTTCATGGATGTTAATTTTGAGATTATTTCAATTAAATTTGGTCCAATTGGCTGATTACTTTTATGCTGAAAAATATGAAAACTGTCGAACAACGATGACACATTATTTCATGGGATAGTCAAGTAAAAGTGCACATTCGAATTGTATTATTAGTACATAATAGTTTTGAGCAAAGGTTTTTAAAATCGGTTTACCTAAAAGCGGCAAGTGCGTAAAATAAAACCATTGAATACTTGCAACTGCATCGTGAATCAGATACATTTTATAGATTTGTGGCAAACTATAACGACAGAAATCAAAGCATTCTGACTTTCTTTGAAACATGTATTTATATAATATATTTTGTACGGAAATGTTTCAAAAGCTTTACCCAATTTGAATAATTATATAAAAAACTTGAAGTTTGTATACCTATGTGTTTAAAAACATTTTACGTCACAGGATCTGATTTCGCTTAGAGTATCATTTTGGTGGGATCTTAAAATAATGAATTAAATATTCATTTGAATTTTTAAAAGTAACACATCAGAATTATAGTCACTTTAATGGTCTAGACTCTTTGGGTTACCAAAGAGTCTAGGCATCTGAAACGAGAAGCTTCAACCTTAAATATAAAAATTTGTATAGATTTAAGTTACTAAAGAATAATTCGAAACGGTTTTTAAAACTTGTCAAATAGCAGTAAATGTCAGCGAGTAAATATTCTCTCCATAAACCAAACTCACTATTATTGAACAAATGTACAAAGATTGAGATGTTTTATTTTCATTTTTTGTGGCAACAGTTTTAACTTTATGCCAGTTTCAAGTAAAAGCTAAGAAAACTATACGCGAGAAAAAATAAATGTTTTCATAAAAAAAGTTAATATTTGTTTATACGTAGTCTTTGAATAATTTGTAATCTATGAATTAAAAAGTAATGTTTTTTTTTATAAACTGCGTTACATATTCTATTTTCAAATGACGCAACGGCACGATTTTCGCTCCGTATTTTTGCGTACAATTAAATACGTTCGGTATTTAATTGTACGGTAAACGTAGGCAAAATGATGTTATGGGTCCATCTGTTGTCCATTTATGGACGGCAACTGCCTACGCGTTTACTGAGGTCAGTTTCAACTTTTGATGTACCTCAGTAAAACACGGATTGCAGTCCGCGGGCCTCCACAAAGTAGCTGCACTTTAGCAAGTACGTTATTTATTATTACATATACTTATCACTGTGTACTCAAAATATGGTATCTAGTTGTTTCGTCAAGGCGGAAAATTTAATTATAATGTTTTTATAAATCTGAGGACCCAAACGTATACTGATTTTACTGATATTTATACAATTTTGTTGAAATTAATTTTTTAATTATCTCTACCACGTTATTAAAAGTGGTTATTTAACTAATGTCGACAAGACAATCTCTTATATTTAGTTAGATACGTTACATATATTCTGGTCTACTGGTACGATTTGTAACAATTGCACAATGTGCTACTAGTATTTTTATTCATCGTTGCAAAAGACAGGATGCCAAAAGTTCATGGAGAGAAATTAAGATATTATAAATGTCAACAAATTAAGCGTTTCAAGTTACGACCAATCGTTCATTACGATTCATATTATAATGATTAACTAAACTAAAAGGTTTTAAAATGACTTGTTATACGAGCTTCTCGTAGTAGCGAGCAATTACATAAGTAATCGTACCATAAACCTTGTCGACCTAGAAATTAATATTCAGTCAATAATTACGACGGTGTCTCATAGCGCTTCAGAAAAATGCCTCGGTTGTTTGCATCTTGCATTGACCTTCGATGGTAAGCCAAACTTATTGACTGTACGATTACGCCATAACATGTGCGAAGATGTAAGGTGCGGCTGCCTACCACTCAACGGAAGGTGCCCGCGCGCGCGCACGTATATCTCGTTACCTAATATATTATCTGTTTTACAGATCAAGAAAAGGACTACGCAAAACGTCCAATTAACTTTGACATAGAGGAAGAAACGCGCAAAAAAGAAACTTCTAAATGGTTAGAAAGCCATTTTGGTAGCGAGTCGCGTTCTTCTCATGACTCCATCGCTGAGGATATCGGACGGCGGCCCGAAACTGGTTACTATGTAAAGAAGTCTGAAGACGAAGGCTATTACGGGAAGACATCTACTGTGCCGCCACCTCCACCAGCATTTCCCGAACGAGTTCTTCGAAAGACGAAGTCATCAACACCGTCAGAGGAACGCCCACAAGGGAATAGGACAGGTGGGTATTTTAAAGGAGTTGCAGATTGGTCACAACGCCGTGCTACAAAGCCCAGAATGCCTGAACCTCGCAGCTCATCTCCCTCACCACCGGCGGTGCGTTCGCCATATGACAGTAATGATAGATTAAACGGTTCTTCGCCGAGACATGTGTACGGAAAGCGCGATTCGCCTCAGGGAAGGTCATCGCCGATCGGTCGCCGCCACCCACCCTCGCGCGATGACTCTGCCTACGTCTCTTCTTCAACCATGCACAGTCCTCCACGTGGTTCACCTTTTCATCCACTTGAAACGGATCGGTCGTTCCGGGAACCTTCCATTGAAGATGATTATCGGCCACCAGTAGTTCCTGAAAGGAAACGTAATTTAAAGCAGCGGACCGAGGATCATCGTTACGATAGCGGATACAGGAGTTCATCACGGAATGGTAATTCAGGACGTTCACGAGACAGTCATGAGGACAGTGCAGTAGAACCTCCTCCAGATTATTCGCCCCCGAGGGAGCGTCGAGGTAGTGCGGACAGAGATAGAACGCCACCACGGCGCCGAGACGAAAGAAAGCTGAATCAGAAAACTCGGTTTGCGGACAATGGACGACGGCCCTCACCAGTTAGAAGATCAGTGGGTTCAGCGATTGGGAATTCGATACGGAAATTAGTGGGGAAGATTCGGTCAGCGTCAGCGGAACGAAAAGCAAAGTGGCGCAACTCTAGATCTCCATCACCGGAGCATGCGTCGCGGACGTATAAACAGTACGGGGGGGAGCTGGCGCCCCCTGCCGCTCCCCCGCACCGGTACTACCTAGGAGAGGACCCTTTTGCGCCCAGCATCTATGGCCGTGAGCACAAGTATGACGGCAGTCCTAGACGCGCCACAGCTGTTGATGCCCGTGACCATCGCGAAAGGTAAGATCTAATACTAACATATCATTAAATACTAACATTATTTATTTTTTTAAATATACAATTCATAAAACTTTTAATAGAAGTGTCTCGCAATAAAGTACTGAGCATTGAATTAGGACGACAAATGCGCAAATAATCCAAGTGTCTATACTTGTAGGTATTATTTGCGCACTATCAATCAATTTTCAGAACATTAGTATTTTTATGGTGCTACCTATTATAGTTTTTAATAGAGCGTTAAATTATAATATGCCCACCTGTATTTTACGCTAACCTTAAATAGAATCTTGTCCCTGTACCACCCACACTAAAAATATCGACATAAAATTTAATTAATGAGCGTTGTATTCACAATATCACATTACAAACAAAAAACAAACACCCAATATTAAGACTTAAATTAACAGTGTAATAAAATGCACAGAATTTTAAAAGTTAATATTTTTCATTGTTATAGAAAAAGGCAAAGCTTCCTTCTGAGGATTTTTATTAGACTTGTCATCCTCAGCCATTCCTTTAGATCCATATTTGGACGTAGGCCTCCACAATTTTTCTCCAACTCAATCGACTTTGCGTGTTTTGCGTCCATTTTAAAATAAACTTATTATACAAATAAATGTGATATTTAATATAACTCGTATATTAATACAGCCTTCCAATGTTCTTCAGAACCATATTCCATTTGTGTTGTCTATTAAAATTATCTAAGCAATAAAATAAAACGCAATTTATTGAGTGCATAATTTATTATCGATTGTAAATGATATTAAACCAATGTAACTACCTAAAGCTCAGTCAACGTTATAATTACGACTATATTTTCCTTGTGGTTTTGCAACATACCGACGGTGTCTTTTTACAACATACGATATAATTTTATTTTAATTATCCAACAATAGAAGAACTATATTAAATTCCGATACATAATTATCTTATTCTTTATTTGAATTTATGTAGCTTCAATAAGCAGAGAATGAACTAGAGTTCTCTCAAGGTGGCGTTGAGTTTTTCTCCAGCCAACCTTCTGATGGAGATGCAGAAGATTGATCACGGTTGAATAACTGAGTTTTAATTGTATTCAAAATTGTCACACTTTCAAATTCTCTTGCCGTTAAATATAAAATTCAATGCTCCTATATTTGTGGACGAAGGTATTATATACATAAATATCTATTATGTACATAAATTGTATAAAACTACTGAATATAAGATTTTATACAATTCTAAAAAAGGTACAGCCCACATAATCGAAGAAGAAAGTTAACAAATCTAATAAAAGACTTACAAATTCAGGCATTTGCAACGTTCACAATTTGTAGACACTATTAAGACAAAAAATATACGACGTTTTGTCGTCGATAAAAAGTAAATAATTCTTCTTATAAGATACAAATGTATTTTTGTTATAATATTCACTATGTGCCATTAGCAGCATTAATAAGTGGTCTTGTCTTGGCAACCTTTTTAAGGAAGATGTGCAAGAAGTAAAAGCAACAATTAGGTACATAATAAACAAATATAAGGCATATTAATTGTATAATTAAACTTATCGCTGTATTTACAATGCTAATACAATTACAGTACAATTTATCGATTTGCAGACTTCAATCACGTCACGTCAATACATTCCGGCATATCATACCATAAAATCTACCTTGCCGCTGTCCATGAGCATTGCCTAGTATGGGAATAGTGGTTTCTTAACAAAACAGCCCTTATTTAGTCTATAATTGAGTCAGTTTCTTGAAACATGACTCATTGCAAGAATGTGTCAACAGGTGCCTAGGCGTCATTGAATCATTGCGTAGTGCAAAAATGTAACGCTTCCTTCTCACTGTTTTAGATTTAGTCTAGATTCTACACATTTTATACCAATTAAAGAAATACTGATGTCTTATAGCTGTTTAATGCATTTATACTAAGATGACAGAATGTTGTGACATTTGAGTTCGAAGTTCCTTACAGAAATTTGGATCCATATTGTACATTTTTTGAAGTTATACTTCTTACGGCGCGATGGAGAAAAATGATGAGAGTGAATTTTTACGATGCGCGCGCACACCAACACCTAAATTCTACATCGTAAAGTTAGGTCTAGGTGGCATGGAAGTCGATAACTATGTTCAAGTTGTATATTCTAGTATTTTTATATTTAGAACACGTGTTTCGTAACAGTACAATTTAACAGTGTGAATAAATATATATTATTTTGGTGATTTTAAATCAATTTCATATACGACGGTGATAGTATTTACTAATAATTTATTTATTTGAATAAAATCTTTTTGATTAATTTTAATATTTATGGTTAATCACTACTGCATTTTAGTTATTTCTTTCCATACACCAAAGAAGTATAATTTCTAACGCGTGTACATAAGTACACACTCTTTTTTTATCTATATCTAAACTATATTCAAAAACTCTATACATATTAAAAAAACAATGTATATATATTATAAGAGACTAACATGGGCTGTATTACCAGATACGATGAAAAGGAGCGGGAACAGAAACGGCATAAATAAAAGATAAAGGATAAAAAAAGATAAATGTTGCCTATATTATTGTTGGCTATATAACATTGCGCCGTTGAAACCGCACAGCTAGTCAGATATAATATGTCTAAATTATCCTTTTTAAACAGCAAAAAGTATTGGCCGCAATGAGGTGATTAAAAAAAAATAGCTAATAGCATATGTGAACAAAGCATGATCGTTAGTAGTGTAGGCGGAGATCCCCATCGAGTCCAATTAGGTTTAAATACAAGATCACTTGTTTTTATGATACAAACGGATAACAATTATTGTACGTGGGACGAGTGCTTTTATTGTTACTAGAATATTATAGTGTTTTTATTACATATTTTTTTTCTCTATTTCAGAGGACAGTACTCAAGCACGCTCGGTCGATTCAGTCATTCTACAAGTCGATTGAACCCGAACAGCGAAACTGAGGAAGAATACTCCCGGTCAGCACAAACTCTGCCGAGGAAACTTCACGAACGCAAAGATAAGAAACCCACCGAAAAGCCAAGCTCAAACAAATATTGGCAGCGTCTTACCTCAAATAAAAGATCTACAAGTGCCATTAATATATCGAATAATTCTTCAATTCCTGAAACAAAGGTAAACGGTTACCCCCCTGGTCCCGCAAAACCTGCGAGGACCTACAAGGGTCTAAACAGAAGTAAGAGTTTTGCTATGGGCGTTCCTGAACAAGAAACACATCCAAGGTACATTTCAGGTATGAACAGAAATTACTCCACGATGTACAAGTCTAATCCTCATTTGAGCCGGCTTGATGAAACCCCTGAACAACTTAAAAGTCCTGGTATTGTGTCAATTATAAATCGAAGCCAACGCGATCTCGCTGATGCAGTTTCGCGAGAGACAGAACGGCGTCGTGACGGACTATTTGGTGCGCGTTATGGAAAAACAGCACCAATCGCCAACGGACATACTAATGGTTACAGCAAATCTTTTGATGACACGGATAAAAAGAAGATGTTTTTGAAAGGCCTTCGGGATCGCGCACCTGAACTATATCAAACTTTGCACGCTGACGATGAATCGGATGGAAGCAGATTGTCGTCGAGATACGGTACTCCATCACCTCATTACAAAGAAAGAATATCTGAAGAGCGTAAAATTCCAGTTTATAAAACCGACTCTATGAATAGAGATAGCAGCCCGTTTGTTTCACGTTTGGAGACGAGGTTGAAATCTCCAGTTAATAGAAGAGAGAGTAACAGTAGTGACAACTATTCTGAGACCTATAGATACACTACTAGGTCTGGTGATCCTGAGCGACCCAGTGTCACAGATACTGTAGAAACTGTCAGCAAAAAAATTGTGCCATCCAAAGATGGTCGATCAAAGGAGATAATTGAATCCAGGGAAGTCAATTCGGTGACAAAAAGTAGAGGTTATAAGGAGCCTATTACAATTAAATATTATGAAAGTGACCGACCACCGAAATATGAAAGCAGAAATGGTATAACTCCATTGTATACAGAACGTAGGCGAAGCAATTTTAAAGTAACAGAGAAAGTTAGAGATTATTAAGAAAATCGATCGTCGTCAATGCCATTTGCTCCGCGTTTATGATATTTTTATAACATTAATACAATACTACTTTATAAGGAGGTGCTATACAAGCGGAAGACTATTATTTTTATGTGTAGTTCCTGTCTGTGTATAAAAATCGAGACGAAACAAAACACTATACGGAGCAAGGTCACTTGACACTTTCTGCCATAACAATGATAAATAAAGGACTGTTAGAAACATAAAATGTTTCTTTATACAATTATTAATTTACGTATAAGTTGCTTAATGTAAAAAGTCATAGCTCTGCTAATTATACTTAACATAGAAACGACTCCGTCCAGATATAATATCAAAATGACGTAATTCAATATTTGTGAATAGTTTTATATTAATTGATTAATTTTTAACAATTTATTTCAGTAATATAGATGTTTGTAATCTTGAGAATAAATGTGTATAATATACATAATACATGGCGTTTTATTTTATCAATGGCATCTGAGATGATATTAGCATGGTTAAAACGTTATTATTTGCAACAACCGATAGGATTTGCAGACTACTAGTGAATTTGACAAAATATTTAATATATTTTACAATACGGTTATTAATATTTATATGGGTAAATAAGACTGATGTTAGAAAAGTACATTAAAAGTATATATTAAAAGTTGTTTGTACAACTGTTTTATTGTTATCTTGAAGGCAGCTCAGGGACATGTCTACACGTAGTACTTAAATAAATATAAAAAATTCATATTGAAAATCGAGCATTATTAATACATCAATTATATAATATATATGGTATACAATTCTTATTGTTATCTGTTTTGGAATATACCCGGTGATTTCAAGGGGGTAAAGGGCACCATAATATTTTTGTTCAATTAGGTTTATTTCTTGCTGTTAATTTTGAAATATTATATCAGTATTTGCAGTTTAATTTTGCTTGAATACTTATTTGCGTTATTGGATAAGACATAACATAACTACATAGTATACTTTTATTACACTGCGAGTTTTAAAGATTTCTGGTTATATTACACAGAAGGTGAACTTATGACATTATTAATATAAGTGCCATCTATTTGTTCTTATGTATAATTAAGATAAACGTTTTAAAATATCAAAATTAAAATCAACATTATTGAATTAAATGCCCTCTACATTTTAACTAATTAAACTTTTTTAAATCAAATGTGATGATATGAAGATGGAAGTAAAAGTTTATTACCAACTATACAGATGGCTGTTAACTTATTTAAAAAATGGTATCTTATATTGGGACACTCAAAAGAGTCCTTGGTGTCTTACGGCAACCTTATGCCAACACAACACTGAATCTTACTTTCTGGGATTGATATAAATAATTATCAGTTAAAATTATACCTAATAAAACGATAATGTTGTTTAGTAAATTGATGTTTTGTATTAATGTGTATCCAAAAAATTCAAGAAAATTTAATTGTTGATGAGTGATGTCGAGCGTTTTAATTGAATTGTTTTTTCTCAATCCTTTTGGATACCTCAATAGAACATTCTCGCTTTGCTATATTAAATAAATCATGTGATTAATGTAATTGCAATTGTGGTGTTTAATATTCAGATATGTACAACAAGAAGTAAACATAACGAGACTACTTTTATCGCTATTACGAGTTCAAGAACATTCAGTTAATATTAGTTTGTTAGAGATATTGTGTGTTACTTACGTTTAGATTTAATATGATGGTAAGAAACATTTTTTATAATGCTACCGTGTTTTAATTAAATTAAATATCCATGTGTTATTTCAGCTCGATATTTGGGCATGTGTTATTGTTTTATGCTTACCGTTTTGCGAGTCAGCCAACATTCTCTATGTTGTACCAGCCTCACCGAAATCTCACGATATATTTCTAAGACCAATAGGACTTGAACTGGCAAACAGAGGTCATAATGTCACTGTTATAACCTCTTTTGACGTACCCAATTCCCCGGAAAATTATCACAAAGTTGTAGTAGAAAGGAAAGAATTATGGGATTTAATAGGTAAGTGGAATATCTGTGCGCCCAAGGTATTTTTCCTCATATTGTAAAATATCGCTTAATTCAGGACTAATGGGGACAGGACGAGCTACGACTACTACATACCTTTGAAAGTGCACTAGAAGCAACCAATAAATATTTTTAGTATAAATTTAGGGTTACAGAACCGACGATATTTATTTATTGTATACCGAAAATAAATTAGGTCCTTATGTACCATTGCTATCTATATTGCCATCTGATAGGTAGTTTATTGATCCGTTAAAAAACCCCACGGGAATCAATAAAATCTTTTATGTGGTTTTCGACTGTCCCATCATAGTTGATTTTTTTTTAAAGAAGTGTTCCAATTTCGAAAAGCATAGTAATCTGTTGAAGCAACCGGGGAGTCCGCTGGATATCTTAGACATTGCACTTGAAGCCCCTCTACTTACTAGCAGTTTGTTGTGCAGGGTGTGGTCTAGCGTTGTCGTGCCTAGAGCGATTGACCAGACTTGTTTGCTAAATATAGCTAGCTTTTACATCATAGTTTGCAGTTTACTTGCATCCTTCTGGATAGATTTATGAAAGCAACGCTCACAAGCAACTTTTTTGGAGTCGATTTTAGCTTGGGGACAATTTGTCTGGTTCGGATGGGTTCAGCTATTGCGATGAGCACTTCCGGTTATCCTTCATGATCTATTTTTCATCACATGTAATAATTCAATTTAAAATCTCTTTATTATTGTTCCGGTTGAGTAAAGTATCGCAGCAGTCAACGCCTGTTTGTCGATTTGCTCCACTTAAAAGGCACCCACCTTTCAAACTTACTTCCATTCCCAATTTTGGATTGTGTGATTGTGGATTAATACAGTTTTATCACTAATACAGCAGCCTGCAGCTAACTCAGACGTATATAGCTTGAGTCCGATCCACAATAGCGAGCCGTTTCTGCAGCACAAGTGCCACGGTGAAACAAAAACTGGTAAATAACGTGATTTTCCATTTTGTACACTGAGGCAAAGAAAACAAATGGGAAAATGAAATGAATCATGCTTTTCGAAATCAAATGCACGAGTTAATAGCTGTAAAAAAATGAAATTGTAATTGAAATATTTGAGGTCAAAGATGCGAGTACGACACAACGTCAATTTCATATGTAAGGACCGAATATTAGTTATTAGCCAGTGATAGGATAGGTTGCAGTTTCAATTTCGTTTTATTACTGTTTAAATGATATTGTGCAAAAAAATAAATGGTGTTAAAAGGTTATCAGGAGCCTAACGAACGCGTTAAGTAAATGCATTATGATAAAGATATGGGTCATTTTAAAATCGGTGGCAGAATAAGTGACAGTAAATTTTGAATTCATAAAAAAAATGTTTTATTAAAATGTAGATATGACATGCACATAACATTGTAAAATGCAATGCCGCAATCTTTTGCGTAAATTTTCAGTATTATACGTGATTGAAACTAAAGTGTGGTGAAAATTAAACAACTCTGTTACCATAATACAGTAATTCATAGCTAAACAACCAATCATTTTTTGGAATCTTTTCTTTGAAATCAACATTAATTATATATTTACTCTCTTGTTTAACACATGAAATCACAGTATTTTTTCTTAAAAACGAATAATATTGTTAAGAAATACACTCTGTTACTTTCTATTTTTAACATAACTATTTTTCTTAATAAATTAATTAAATTGTCCTAAATTATAATAACATAGTATGTAAGTTATTATAATTTAGGACAATGTAATAATCTGAATAGTACATATTACATAATATAGAAAATATGAAATCAAGTATCAGTTTTCAATAAAATGTTATAATTTGGTCGTACATATTTAGAGACAAAAGTAACCGAGTGGTAGGTCTAATAACATAGTTGTAACTTTTATATTAATTTAACTGAATTACAATCACAAACCCTTTTATAGTCAATAATAATTTGTTACCAATAAGTTAGATTATGCCTGCGTTGGACAGTTTTTTACAGCTTCATTGTATCATATTCCTTGAATTTCAGATTTTCTTTAAATAGTTTAGATTGGGACTTGCCCTACTGTTTATTACAGTCGATGGCTGAGGAGTCGATAAAGGTTGAAATGGTATTAGTAAATAAGCACGTCGAATCCAGTCAGATACAGAAGATCGTGGAAACCATCTGGCGTTCAATGTGTCCAATGGCGTCCAAAATGCTCGGTCCCTTGAAATTCGTTATAAAGAGTTTACACTCTATATCCATTTACTTTACTTTTTTGTACTTTTTTCTAGGTATCACAAGACCAAACATTTTCGAAACAACAAAAATATCAACCATCGAATTAATAAACACAATATTGTGGAAAGCGGGTCTTGCTTTGACGGAACATATTCTTAACTCAACCGAAGTACAAGATTTTCTCAAACAAGATAATAATTATGATTTAGTTATCTGTGAGACATTTGTTCAAGACGCTATATACTACTTTTCTCATAGATATAATGCGCCGTTAGTGCTTGTAACACCCTTTGGAAATTGCATGAGACACAATATAGCTGTTGGAAATCCATTACAGCTAGCGACCATTCACTACGAGTTCGTTCCAATAGAAAATCCCAAAAGTTTTATGGGACGTATGAAAAATCTATTCATTTCCACATATGAGTATGTATCGTGGCGGTTTTGGTTCTTAAAAGAACAAGAGATATTAGCTAAAAAGAATATTAAAGGCTTGCCCGAACCAGTACCAAATCTATACGATATAGAACAAAATGCTTTGCTATTTTTAGTTAATAGACACTTTAGTTTTAATGAACCAATGGCATATTTACCAAATATTATCGAAATTGGTGGATTGCATACTACAATGAATGCTGAACCAGAAATATTATCAAAGGTACAGGTACACTTGATTTTTAAAGATAAGTTTTTTTTACTATTACAAATATTAATTATATAATAAATATATGATATATCAGTATTGGCCTAGTGACTTCAGCGACTTCGACTCTTAGTCGTAGGTTCAATAACCGGCTGTGCACCAATGGACTTTCTTTCTATGTGCGCATTTAGGTACCATTCGCTCGAACGGTAAAAGGAAAACATCGTGACTTTAGACCCAAAAAGTCGACCGCTTGTGACAGGCACAGGAGGATCATCACCTACCACCAAGAGTCTATCTTGTTTGTAAAACGAATTTATTTGGTTTCCAAGAATTAGTTAATTAAATAACTAAATTGAAAATTAATACTTAACGTATTTCTTATTTTCAGGAAATAGAAAAAGTATTAAACGAATCCACCCATGGAGTAGTGTATATAAATTTCGGAAGTAATGTTAAAAGTTCTGAACTACCAGCTGATAAAAGAAATGCTTTTATAAGCATTTTGGGGAGACTTAAACACACAGTTTTATGGAAATGGGAGAATGATCGCACAAAAGATATGCCACAGAATATAATCACAAGAAAATGGTTTCCACAACATAAAATATTAGGTATGTATTCTGCTATGAAAATATTGCCACTTTATCCCGCTCAAACATGCTAGTTTAAGAAATACAATAGGTAAATTTGGAGACTGTGGAAAGCTTGTAATATAATATATATGTTAATCTCTTAATAAATAGGACGTGATTAGTACTTCGAGTTATACATATAAAATATATTATATTCAATGAACTCTTCAGAACTTTTAGTAAGGACGAGTAAAAAAAACACAGCGGCGCTACAACCTATAACGCCATTTGGGCTTTAGATTTCTGTATCTGGTTCATCTGCTTTTCCATAGATAATGAGGTGATCAGACTTATTGGGTTTATGACATACCGTTTTCATTACGACGTTTGTCTATACCGTACAATAGTATAATGCGCATATAGACAGAAAGTTCATTAGTGCACAGCCAGATTGCAAACTCACGACTTTTGGGATGATAGTCGCATGTTAAACCCATTAGCCATTAGGCCAATACTGCTTTTAAACATATTTTAGAAATTATTAACGTAGAAATATATTGTGTCTCAACAAACACTTGAAACTTGTGAATAACTGCATGTACCGAGATAGGATCTTATAGAAACTATAATAGAGGACGTTATACGTTGGGTATTTGATGTATTTTTAGACATAAAAATATTTCAGCACACCCCAATATAAAACTATTCATCGGTCACGGGGGAGCAATGAGCACCCAAGAAGCTGTTTACTACGGAGTTCCTATATTGGGTGTACCCATATACGCTGACCAATACAACAATCTACTGCTCACCAAAGAAGCCGGGTTTGGAGAAATCCTCAATTTCAATGACATCGATGAGGCATCTACTGAAAAGGCCATAAACAATTTACTTGATAAAGAAATATATATGTTAAAAGCTAAAGAGGTTTCTAAACTATTCAGAGATAGGCCAATGAATCCTTTAGAAACAGCAATATTCTGGATTGAATACGTTATTAGAAACAATGGTACAAATCATATGAAAAGCTCTGCGATCGATATGCACTGGACAGTATTCCATATGTTAGACGTTTATGCGTTTATAGTAATAACATTTGTTGCAATTGTTTTTTTTGCAGTGAAACTGTTGATTTTTTTCAGTTACAAATTACGTTTTAGGACGGTGTTGAAGGAAAAACAGAAACGCTCTTGAATGTGAGATAAAGAAAGAATTTGATTCATGATTTAGTATTGAATTATATTATTTATTAAAGGTTAATATGATAATTAACAGTTTATCTATTTAAGCAGATAATAAGTCCACATTGTTAAAATTAGTTAGTTACAATATTATATTGGTAGATTAGCTTTCAGGTATATTAAATCAGAAAATTAAAGTTAATTATAATTTTATCCCACACATTTATAGCACACATCACAGCAACAAAACCACACAGATTTGTTTCTTTCTTCATCACGTGGACACAGACAGGGCGCTACAATAACTTATGTAAGGGGAATCATTACATATAACTAGGATGGCTAGGTAATTCATTAAAAATAATTCATTTGGATGTTCATTAAAATCCCTTAACAAATAAATAGGTTCGTTGTTATAGTCGTTACTAATAACACTTACGGTTACCAAACCGTCGGTAAAGGCGGGTATATTAGCCAGTTTATGTACCGGCATAGGAACACTCTCCACTACGCGGTTTAATAACTCGACTACACTTGTGGATAAGAACAGTTTATTATAGTGTAACACTAGGAAACCCATTGGTATTCCACAGCAGCCCTATTCCTAATTTGATTTATAATGTCTAACTCCCTCTGAGTTAGACATATATAATATAATTTTTTTGTAGAAGTTATGACAATATTGATATTATCTGAATGCTTTTTAGGAGCACGCTGTTTTGTGTATTCTTACAACTTCTACAACTGCACTATGAACTGACAACGCCGATAATTTTTTTCTAAAATAATAATATAATTTTTCTTTACACTTTTTACACATAAGGTACAACCTATTGTCAAAGACAACTACGATACTGAACTACATAATTATTATTATACTATATAAACAGATTGATATACCTTATCATATTTGATACTGGCTCTTGCCTTATAAATAGGGTAAGATCATATGTCAAAACTTTTTAACTGACATACATATGATGTGGATAATAATAGTACTCCAATATATTGATAAAACACATTCTCTGAAAGCCAACAATATTTTTTTCAACTCCTGACTTTTACCATGGATACTGTATAAAAAAACATGTAATAATCAATAATTAAATTAATTTAATTAAGAATTCGAACTCGGTCTACAAACTTGTGAAAAAGAAAAATATTTTTGGAATTTAATCCTGTTATACACATATAGGTAAATACAAATAAGTCAATAGATCACTTCTGCTATACAAAAATAAACTGAACCCCAATCCAGATTTCAAAAATATATAACATAAATGTTCTAAAAAATAAATTTGAAATTATTTTTAAGATTATTGGGCGATCAGTAGATTTGTTTTCACGGAGGCTTCTCCATATTGTGTTATATTGCTTCATTATTTGAAGGCCAACTACATACATTTTTTACATCAACATTAGTTTTTTACTAGTGCGACTAGTATGGGTCGAAGCAGCAGACAAAAACAATGCAGACCTGAGGCATCATGTAAATTGTTCCGTTCGAGGTTTTGTTAAATATTATTACTGTGATAAGTGAAAACATGGTAAGATGTTGTATCTTAGTAAGCTTTTGTTTTTTAGCCAATAAATTGATCAAAAATAGTTCATAACATCATTAAAAAAATAGGTCAAATGAGTTTTCAATATTATAAACTTTGTTTTTGTTTAATATTTTGATGTGCATTTAATGCATAACATTTTTCTTTTTACTTCAAAATATCTAATTTGTATACCCCTTGAAAAAATAAATATTAACTTTAAAATACAGTTAAAAGTTTTCATTTAGTATTTAAGTATAAAGTTTTCATACTAATTTTTACATTTTAGTAAACATGAGTATTGTTCAAAATCAATAGTTCATTTCTTTAATATCTTAAAGGATGTTTCATTTAAATTTCATTACAAGTATATTAATAATTTCAATATTTTTTTAAGTATATTATTTTATTTGTATACTACATCACAAAACATTCCTTACTATGGAGTATTTTTGTATAAATCGATAAAACGATATTCCTTCATATAAAAGGCGTACATTGATTGGATTTTAGATTTTCTTCTGGTCTTTATTTTTGGTGGCTTTTGTTACGCCGTTTTGCGAATCAGCTAATATACTATATGTGATACCGTTTACTTCTAAATCACATTATATTATGCTGAGACCCATTGGCCTGGAGTTGGCACAAAGAGGTCACAATGTAACTGTTATTACTGCTAATAAGGAGGATAATCCTCCACCCAATTACCACGAAGTGATGGTTGACGATAAAAAAATATGGGAAGTTATCGGTGAGTTCCTGAAATATAATTTTAGCTAACGACTTAGAAATCATATGCAAGAAATTGATGATACTGATTATGTAGGTGTGTCGATGGACCTTAATTGGAACACCTCCAAGTCATTTTCGCTGCAGGAGTTGCGTCTAAGTTTAATAAAAAATTGTGTAATGAAAAATTTAAATTCGTAAAACAAACCGTCCATTATCTACTTTTCTATTGGTCATTAGAGATGTGACATTTTGCATAAAAATTAAATTTTTAATAAATCAATTTTTTAGCATAAAAAATCGATTAATAAAAATAATCGATTTTTTTTATTATTTGTCGAGTATTCCTTAATTTTTAAATTTTAAAGTTTTAGAATAATAACATTAGTAACCCCCCAACCACTTCCAAAGTCAAACCGTAATTTTATTTCTAAGTAAAATAGAATAATGTAATTTTGGTTAAGTCTCTCGTGACCAACTGATAATATTTTAGTTTCGGTAAAGCTTTTTGAAAGAAAAATAAATAATGGCATTATTATTTAGACATTCCTCTTGATTTAAAGAGATACATTTTTATCAAGTTTCAGAGTCTTCTTTGGGATGGACTGATTTTTTTAAAGAATTACTTACCGAAATAACCTTATCTCACTAAGGTACTGCACATTCATCAAGATGGGTTCTAGTTGATATTGTTAAACACTTAACGAACATGGCTGCCCATTTAGTTTATGACAATACAATAGAACATTAATTGGCAAAGTTATCAATCACTTATAAAGTAGCTGTTTCACAATGTATGGATAAACTGTCAAATAGCTATGCAACACATAAATTATTCGAAAGATTAAAGTTACGAATAAGATACTTCGCATTTCATGACAAATAGCGCTATCTGACAGTCGTGAAACGCAAAAATACTGTTTATCCTACCAATAAGTAATAAATAGCTTATTTGGAACTTATCCGGACATTGTGAAACAGTTACTGTAATTAATGTTATATAATATTATTGAATTTAATGTTGATGTAAAATTTGGAACATTAACAATTTGAAGGTGGCGGAAGACCGAATGTATTTACGATGGTCCAACTATCGGCGGAAAGGTTTCACGAAAAGATATTGTGGAATGGAGGCGTAGCATTCACTGAAGTAACCCTCAACTCGAGGAAAGTGAAAAGTTTTCTTAAACAAGATATAAAATTTGATTTAGTTATATGCGAACAATTCTTTCAAGAAGCTTTATATGCCCTTGCGCATAAGTATAACGCACCACTCGCATTGGTGACTACTTTTGGGAACTGTATGAGACACAATATTCTGGTTCGAAATCCTTTACAATTAGCTACTACATTATCAGAATTTTTGGACATTGAAGATCCGGGGAGTTTCTGGGGACGTCTTAGAAATCTGTATTTCACTGTATATGAATTTCTATGGTGGAAGCTTTGGTATATGGAAAAGCAAGAAGATCTTGTAAAGAAATATATGTTTGATTTACCACAACCAGTCCCGTCATTGTCTGAAATTCAAAAGAACAGTTCCCTCATTCTATTAAATAGCCATTTCAGTTATGATGTTCCTATGGCATTATTGCCGAATGTGGTTGAAGTGGGGGGCTTACATTTGACAAAAACTGAAAAAAGTCTTCCTAAAGTAAGTATTTTCATTTGTCACGGATGATCGTAACGAATTGAAATCTAAAATCACGTTAACAAAAAGAAAAGTATCTTAAAATGAATCATTTGTCAGGAATGTTTTTTTAACCGACTAACGTACCCATCCATCGATGCATGGGATCAGATGGTTTTAAGAAGTATTATTGAATTGTCTGATGCGATAACTGCATTCCAACTAGGAATCAAATAAATTTCAATAATATTCAAATTTAATTTAGATAGATTGTTTTTTTAAATTTAAATAGATTTTGTGTTTTGCAAAACATCGGATTTTTGGCTTCCTTAAATCTTGAATGTATTACCGATACGTGTTTTCTAAAAATAGAACACGGTTTTAAAGTGCACGTTTAATATGCATAAATATTTCGTCAACAAATTTAGGTTTTTTGTGTTTAATAAAAATGTCATTACACATTACATTTGTTATTACACACATAAATTTTGCATTTATGTAAGACCCAATAATGGGTTAAATTTAACTTTGCCACAGTACTTTGAAGTAATAATCGCTTTATTGATATTGTGATGATTTCAGGACTTACAAAAGCTTTTAGACGAGTCCCGTCATGGGGTTGTTTACGTTAATTTCGGGTCTAATGTACAAAGTAATGAACTACCAGTTGCAAAACGAGATGCGTTCTTGAATGTCTTTAGAAAATTAAAACAAACTATTCTATGGAAATGGGAAGATGACAGTTTGAAAGATGCACCCAGTAATTTGGCAGTGAGACCGTGGCTACCCCAAAAAGAGATCTTAGGTACGTACTAAGCGACAATAATATTAAAAAAAGAAAAGGCTTGAATACCTATTTAAAGTGTTAGTTTCTAATTCTATAAGCTTTAATTTATTTTACTATTATTATATATTTATGATTTTTAAATTATACAATTAGACAACTACACTAATATTATAAAGAGGATAGATTTGATTGTTTGTTTGCATTTAAAAGGCTCCAAAATTGCAGAAAACTTATTTTGAAATTAGGACCCTACGTTGTCCCTAATGATTGAAAAATTAAAATAAATCAATGGCGCTACAACGTTTTTTGGTCTGGGCCTCAGATATCTGTTTCATGATCAAATGTAATCTTATTGGCAAGATTGTGATCAGTCTTTTGGGCCTGACGCACGCCATCGACTTTTTGGGTAAATCAACATTTCCAAAAATGATAATTTAATGATTATTGATAAGTAATTTTAATGCTTTTAATAGCCATTTTCAATATAAACTATTATGAAACTTGTTTTTTTTAAATTAGCCTATTGATATCGAAGGATTTGTGATTTTGCTATTGAAGATCGGCTGTGCTCCACGCTTTTAGTACTAAGCCTTTATTTATTTCCACAATTATAAAAAAAAAAATATTAACAACGTAATTTAAAAATTAAATTTAGATTGTAATGAAATGAAGTTCAGCGTTTACCAACTATGTAAAGACCTAAATTTGGGGTAGGAATACCAATTGGGTATAAATTCTTGGTCGCTTAATTCATAGCCTCTGTGTATAAACCGACAGTTTTTTTTTTCAATTGGAGTAGGCAGTTTCTAAGTAAGTGCCTTTACCCAAACTTTACAGCTTCATAGTATTATATGTATTTTCCTTTCTTTGTAATCCTAGAGTTATTGGAACTAAACGTCTTCTATACGCACCTACGGCTCGCTTATCTGCTACTTTTAATGGTCCAGTAAACAGGCTATCTTGCTCTTACAACTTAATTAAAAACATAGATGAAAATATTGATTAGTTTTACAGTCTACCAACTTACCGAAACTTTGTTTTAGGCTCACATTTATAACTGTTATTTTTTATTATTATTTTTTTGTTTTGTTTTATTTTTTTTTCTTTGTTTTGTGGTTGTTTGTTTAGTTTTTTCCTTTGATATATTGCTTATTTTCTAATGTAATTGATGTAAAGTGTATTAAATTTGTGATATTTTCTTGAAGTTTTTAGGCATACACATTGTTTTAGAATGTATGTATAAATAAATAAATAAATGTTAATTCTAAACAAAACCTTAACACCGAATAACATGCATATTATAACTATCCAATAAGACATTTTCATATTAAATTTTGGGAAGTAATAAATTTGTTCCTTCTGTTACTAGAAACAAAATAGTAATGCAAAATAATTGTATGGAACATACGTACGTAATCATAATAACACTTAAATGGATGATCAACAAAACTTCGGAACATATACTTAAGTTATTACTATAGAAAAATACTATGATATAATTTTCGTGTTTCATCATTTTAAATCAAATGACATTCAAGGACGGTTTTAAGGACAAGTCATGTATCGGAACTACATATTAATATTATGCTTAAAAACTGTTAAATCTTTTACAAGGTTTAGCGTATTAGGTAACACAATAGCGGGTTCGATTTAGTGAAAAAAGGATTGTTTTGGGCAATATTCATGAGAAAATAGAAATGTCATCCTATAAGTAATGATTATTTTCTTTACGCATTGTTTAGTAATTATATTACATTTTCAGCGCATCCAAACATAAAATTATTTATATCACATGGCGGTCTAATTGGAACACAGGAAGCTATCTACAATGGTATACCAATACTAGGCATACCCATATATGCGGACCAATTCAACAATTTACTCATAGCTGAAGAAAGAGGATTCGGAAAAATACTGCAATTCCAAGACATCAACGAAAATAGACTCGAACAGCTAATTAACGATGTTCTTCATAATAAAACCTACGCAGACAATGCTAAAGTAGTATCTAAAAGATTTAAAGACAGGCCGCTTAATGCTTTAGATACGGCCATGTACTGGCTAGAGTTTGTAATACGACACAAAGGTGCTGAATTTATCAAAAATCCAGCTAGAGAAATGACCTGGATAGGATATAATATGTTGGATGTCTACGCATTTATATTGATGGTTTTAGTGGGTACAATTTCCATAATACTCTACGCTGTTTTGCAAATCGCTCATATGTTACGGATTAATGATTTTTCGAAACAAAAGAAGATAGATTAGTAATTATAGCTTTAGCGAAGTCTGCGTTCAAATAGACTGCTTTATTCTACCTCCTATGAGTAAGATTCTAAGCGCTAAGTATACTACTATACTATAATACTGTACTGGATTTTGACATACGTCATAGGTCGTGCCAAATTCCAACATTGATTTCATATTTATTACATTGGGTTCAGTGGTTTTTATATAACGGCTATATGGTTAACTAAAAAGTTAGTTAAAAAATTCACTCAAGACTTTCATTACGCAAATACTAAAGGAGAAGCTTGAAGCTATTTTGTTACTAATAAGCAAAACCCTATTTGTCATTGAATTAATAATGGCGAAATCTCTGAGGATTTAGATTTGATTCTAACAAAAACAAACAAAATTGTTAATGGGCTGATAAAGTGTCATCCAAACATTTAGAGTAACAACACTTAATGTTACGCTAAATAATTCAAATTTTAATAAAATATATTTGAGTAAATGTCGTTTTATTGTCTACAATACAATTTTTTTATAACAGTAATAGTGTAAAATAAATATTTGATTGTTACTATCGTAACTCAATAAAAAAATATATATAAGTTGGAAGAGGACAGATGTGAAGTTGGAAGTTTGCAGTAGTAATTTTGGCTGCCTCATTAACATTGTTAAATAGCGAGAGTCGATGTCCTTAGTGAAGCCTGTTTAAAAGTATTATAGTTGAATCAAATTGTTATATTTTTAATGGCCGAAAGTTGTTGTTTTTCCTCGCACCCCCTAGGATATGTATATGTATTTATTGTGACATAAAGACTTATTTGAAATTTAAATAAAAAATACATAACATTATAGCTCTGTATATTATTAAAATATATTTTCCTTTCCGTTATTTGGTACTTTTATGCAACCCAATAACATTGGCTTTTAATTATGTAACGAGTCACTGTTGATCATGCCATCTAGGGGATATTATGGAAAAACCAAGTTGACCCCTAAACTCATATACAACATGTACATCAAATTGCCTCTAGATGGCAGTATTAGGGGATTATCAAACACGAGGCAGACGTTACTAATCAAGATAAAATTGATATCAATTTTAGTTTATAACCCAACCATAGTCTGAGTATGTTGATGATCAAGCATATAAATATTTGATTAAAACTGCGAGTTCATTACTACTGCGATGTTTTAGACGTTAAATATTACTTAGTAATGTAGTTGAGTTACATAAGTGATAATAAAATGGTAAGTTCTTTTTCTTTTTTTTAGCTTTAGGGTTAATACAAATTAAAATAAAACCATGAGCTCTTATTGCGAGCCTATTGACAACCTACAAGTGAGTTATAGCGTTCATATCGAGACGTCGGAAACATCACCCGTTTATGTTTGAACGTGACCTTAGCGATATTTCAATTAGTATGAATAATCAAATAGATTTCGTTCATTCAATTAGCATCAAATTCCTACCATGGCCTCGCGACTGAACCAAACTTTAACAGAGATTTTTTGAAAAAGCTCATGCAAGGCTTTCTGACCGACCGTTAACCTATTGTTTAAACCTAAGTTTAAAATAATGGCGGGATATTTAGAAATACATACTTATTAAAAATTACATATTTTTATTTTTGTACAGATGTCGCTTCTTTTATAGTAAATTCTTTTTTAGATGATGCCTAAAATATACCTACTTTTTATATTCTTCGCATATTGTTATGGAGCTAACATTCTCTATGTCATCCCGTTTTCCGCAAATTCGCATTACTTATCACTGAGGCCAATTGGATTGGAGCTAGCTAGGCGTGGTCATAATGTGACAGTTATCACTGCTCACCTAGAGACTGATCACCCACCAACATACCACCAAATTAAGGTTGATGCTACTAAAGTGTGGAAATTGTTAGGTAATGATTTACATTTTTTATGTTATATTAAGTTGGCGTATGTGTCTGTAAGTTTGCGTGTCTAATGTTTTGTCCTTAAGCTTACTATTGTTTTGAGAAATACATATTCTTTTAGGATTTTTAAAGCTTGAATTTATGTATTATTTTATTTATGAAAAAAAAGCGTCGTAAAGAAGTCAGAGTCTTACCACTATATCCGGACAGCTAAAACTAACCTATGATCTTTTTATCAAATGAATGTTTACAATAAAATACTTAAGGCCAATTATGGTCCACAAAAAATATACTTACTCCTTGAAAGATGAATGGGAAAATATTGTTTAAATTCTAATTCTTTTAATCATATAAGTACAGTAAATCAGTGTTATCGTAATCACTGTTTTACGTGATTATTTCTGCTATACTAGACTCTATTCTATACTAGAGTATTTTCTACTTAACCAACTCTTAAAAAAGACAAATGAGGATGAAAACAATTCTACACGTTGATTTTATTTCGTAATTCGAGTACAACAGCAAAAATGACAATTAAATATCTTCGCTTCGCGATCAATTAAATCACAAGAAGGACTTGAGAATGAAGTTTAAAAGAAGTTTAAAATCAGAAAACTATAAATAAAAATATGAACAAAGAAATCGTAATACTGTTACATACTCTGATATTTTCAGACAAAGGAAGACCAAATGTGTTTTCAATGGTCGACCTATCCGCAGAGGAGTTCCACCACAAATATCTCTGGCCTGGTACACTGTTAGTCATAGAGAGGGCGCTGAAATCACCAGCAGTGCAAGAACTATTAGCCAGCGACATGAAATTTGACCTAGTCATTAATGAACAATTCATGCAAGAGGCGTTTAATGTATTGGCTTATAAATATAATGCACCCTTAGCTCTCGTCACAACTTATGGAAATTGCATGAAACACAATTTCTTATCAAGAAACCCTCTTCAGTGGGAAACAGTCACCTTTGAATTATTAGATGTGGATGATCCCACTAGTTTCTTTGGAAGGCTTAGAAACATGTATTTCTCGATATATGAATTTGTATGGTGGAAATTTTGGTTTTTGCAAAAACAAGAGGAGCTGGTGACGAAATATATACCTGGATTGACGAAACCTGTGCCTAGTTTATATGATATACAAAGGAATACATCATTGATGTTACTTAACGGTCATTTTAGTGTTGATACCTCAGCAGCATATTTGCCAAATATTGTTGAAGTAGGCGGGATGCATCTTACGAAAAGTGATAAAAGCCTGCCTCAGGTATAGTAGAAATAGTATGTATATTCTGTATGTTTGTTTCACACATATTTGCTAACAAACATCTGCAATATTGATAATATGAATAAACATCTACTTTGTATCTACTGAGTAATATCTTATAAACTGCTTTATATAAAATAAAAAGAAATACAGTATCCGTATTCTCATGTAAAATATAATTTGAACCCTCGATGAGTATTATTATTAGCTTTCGTTTGTATCTATGGAATATATTTAAAAATTTATTAAAACTTTAGAACGACTGTTCCCTCCTTCCGTATGTCAAAAAAAGAATTTCAGACCTTTCTTGTCTCAGAATTCGTATCTATAGTTTTTGATTTTTACTTAGTGTATTCTCGGGAGTACCGAGTGCAAGTGTGACACTTAGCGCTAAATTCGTATCGATGTATTGAGTTTTATCGAAATAATTTTCATTCAACACTACATAATTATCTATTTTTACAGGACCTTCAAAAGTATTTAGATGATGCCGTACATGGCGTGGTCTATATAAACTTTGGCTCAAACGTTCAAAGTACAGATTTAGAAGGAGAAAGACGCCAGGCATTCATAAATGTATTTAAAAGATTAAAACAAAGAATTATTTTCAAATGGGAGGAAGATACATTAGAGGGTAAACCGGATAATGTTTTGATAAGAAAATGGCTGCCACAAAAAGAGATTCTTGGTATGTTCTAGTAATATACATGTATATATACTATACTAGTCTTATAATTTAATGAATTAAGAATTATAAAAGTTTTTGATCAAGAGCAGATGTGTATTGAGAAATTATATATCTGCCTTTTGTTGAGATTATCATAGCATTGTAACGATGACTTGTATAATATATAAATACCTATTATTATATAATGTAATAGATAAATTTTAGTGATACAAGATATACTATAGTAGATATTATCTTTAACACAGATAAAGATACGAATCAAACATTCCAACAAAACGCGAGAATATAACCGATAATGAATAACTTGTTCTAATGTAATAGGATATATTGAGCTGGTAATGAATTTTATTCCTAAATATTATATAATTTATGAACCTACAATAGATGTGGTTCATACACTGAGCAAAAAAGTCTTAGGGTTTGGTAGCAACATTTGCTTTATGGTTTCTTAATATCCTTATGTAAAACTTAACGCCTGTCAAAATTTTTCAGCCCATCCAAACATAAAAGTCTTCATCTCTCACGGCGGTCTTATAGGCACACAAGAGGCGATTTACAACGGCGTTCCTGTAATAGGAATACCCGTGTTCTCTGATCAGTTGAACAATGTACTCTTATTAGAAGAAATGGGATTTGGTAAACTGTTGAAGTTTCACGATATAACTGAAGAAAGGTTGTACGGCTTGCTTATGGAAGTTCTAGAGGATCAATCGTATATGGCGAAAGCAAAAGAAGTATCAAGGAGGTTTAAAGACAGGCCTATGAATGCTTTAGATACGGCGATGTTTTGGCTGGAGTATGTTATAAGACATAATGGTGCCCCATTTATGAAGAGCCCAGCGCTTCAGTTAAACTGGTTCGAATATACAATGTTGGATGTTTATGCATTCGTAGTGGCTGTATTAATGGCTATAATATATGTAATTTATAAGATTATAAGTATCTTAATAATGTTAATGAGTAAAAAATCTAAGAAAATTAAACGTTCATAAATTAGGATTGTTTTTGTTCATAAACTGCAAACTATTGAAAATAAAACAAAATTACTAAATATTTAATTTTTAACAAAATCTATTTATTTAATCTTTAAACATACACTACATATACGTACGTACGTATACACTATATAAATATTAGTAATATCGTTACTTAACTTTGAATTTTTTTATTAGTGATGAGGGTAGTTATTCCACATTTTTGCCACTACCTACAATATATAAAACGATATGCGTAGATGTGATCCAACGTGTCACTTGTACACACGTTTAAGTACATAATAGAAGATATTGATATTATGGTACGTACATTCTTTATTTCTTTGTCTTTTTGCATGATGAATGCATAAAAACATAGTCGAAGTTAAAATTTTTAACAATAAATTAATAACAAAATTACTCGAGGGAAAAAAAACTGCTAGATTTCCGTGTTATACAAATAAAAATATAACACGGGATTTTTTATCCCTATTTCTTCGAAACGTTAATTGTTAAAAGAAAAATTTTCTTAATAATTTCTCAATAACATTTCATATAAAACGAATTTAGGTGTAAATAGGTGATAATAAGTAAAGGTTTATACCTCTATCGGCAGTAACAGAGAACAGTAATATTATGATCACTACTAGTAAGTAAATACTACAATTTCTTCAATATAATTTGTATTATTTTAGGGCGCCTTCAAGTTCTGGTCTCTGCTGTCATTACTCGTTTATTTCTGTGATGCGGCTAATATTTTGTTCGTCATCCCCTTTACAACACGATCTCATTATATTAATTTAAAGCCGATTGGTTTGGAGCTAGCTCGACGTGGACATAATGTGACAGTGATCACGCCATACAGAGAAAATAAACATCCACCAAACTATCACCAAGTCATGGTCAAAGATACGAAAATATGGGATGCACTTGGTAAGATACTAATATTTTATAGAGACCATGAATTGAAGCAGTTTCTATGGAAAGCCATGGTTGCGATTTCCTTACAGAAACTCCTTTCATCCAAAAAGGCAATACACGCTTTTAGATTGGTAGATACAGTTGTTAATTACAGTGTTAACAACAAAATCTTCTAAATTGATTGCTTGTGAAAATTAATGTCAAAACAAGTCATTAATATCCTTAAAATTTCTTGCCTAGTTAAAGAACTAGAATAGAATTAAAGAATTAATTGTCAATCTTGATGACAAATATAATCACTCTAAACATGATAGAACCATCTTTAATGATGATTAAACGTTTTTATACTTATCAAAAATGTGAAACTTGGTTTTTTTTATTGTGTAAACTATGCCTTATATGCATTTTAAGAACTATAGTTTCGATAGAATCTAGTAATGTGAAAATTTTAAAGTTTTATTTCTATTATACCCAGGCAAGGAAAGACCAAATGTCTTTACGATGGTGGACCTGACTGCTGAGGAGTTCCACAATGAAATTTTATGGCCCGGTGGATTAGCACTAACCGAGGAAGCCCTTCAATCATCTGAAGTACAAGCTCTACTTAGAAGCAACACCACATTCGACCTGGTGGTTAATGAGCAGTTCTTTCAAGAAGCTTTCTATGCGCTTGCGAACGTATACAACGCTCCTTTAGCACTAGTTACAACCCATGGAAATTGTATGAAACACAATTTTCTTACTAGAAATTCCTTACAATGGGCAACAGTAACCCACGAGTTACTGGACTTGCATCATCAAACTAGCTTCCTTGGTCGACTAAGGAACATGTATTTCTCAGTTTATGAATTATTTTGGTGGAAATTCTGGTACTTAGAGAAGCAGGAGGAGTTGATGAGAAAGTATATACCAGGCTTGCCCCAAAAGATGCCCAGTTTGTATGATGTACAGAAGAATGCGTCTTTGATGCTGTTGAATAATCATTTTAGTGTTGATACTCCCACTGCTTATTTGCCTAATGTTGTTGAAATTGGTGGAATACATGTAACTAACAGTACAGGCACACTTCCAGAGGTAATAAATTAAAACTAAGTTTACAGAAATTTTATATTGTTCTTGTACTAAAATATATAACTACTAGCAAACATAATAATGTAAATCATTCTCGGCTCCGATATTTTATATTATATTATCCCCTATCACAATCTAATACAATCAATTTCATCAAAAATCTGTCCAACTGTTAAGAGTTTAATTACGAACACATGCACGGAAGATTTAGATTTATACCAGCTGCTTTTTTGCTGTATAGATAACACAGGTACAGACGCAGCGCCATCTCCCGGCCGATATGTGAATCTAAGCCATTCAAGGCGCCACCCAAATGAATAGAAAAAATCATTCAATTCGGCCCAGACATTTAAGAAGAGATCAGTGACATACAGACTGTATGACATTGACCGTACAGTGGAATTATATATATATATATATATATATAAAGATGTGTCATGAGATATTTTAAAAGAGATTGAAAGTTTTAACTCAGATTATATTGTTATTACCATCTCTAATTAGAGGACCTTTAACATTTTTATCACTTAAGTTCTATTTCTATATTCTTCAATGTTTGGACAACACCGCAAAACTTTTTTTTACCGATTTTACGGACAATTAGTTCCCTTATTCCTTTTCCAATTCACATAAGAATAACAATTTCCGTTCATTTCCAGGATCTACAAAAATGCTTAGACGGCGCGGTAAATGGGGTGGTGTACGTAAATTTCGGTTCAAACGTGCGGAGCTCCGAATTGAGCCAAGAAAAGAAACAGGCGTTTATCAACGTGTTCAGGCGACTCAAACAAACCATTATTTGGAAGTGGGAAGACGATAAATTGGAAGATAAACCTAAAAACGTGATAATACGAAAATGGTTGCCGCAAGTAGAGATTCTCGGTGAGTGTAAACGAATTTTTTATTGATTTCTGAACACAAGGTAAAAGAGCACAAATTAGTCATTTCAATTTTCATATAATACAAACAATATAATACGATAGATTCTTTATTTGATAATGTATTCATAATCTGAAATAAAAAAGAGGTTTATAAAAGTGTGGTGGAAACATAAAACTGGCTGGTTTTCTGTCTTCCAGAACTTCTAACAAATTTACATAATTAACTAAAAAAACTAAGGCCAATAAGATACCATAATAATAAAGTCATTAAATTGAGCGATAGTTACTGAATTCGATACAATAAAGAATTAGTGTATTAGGTAATACGATTTCTTAGTTTATAAATACGAGCTTATAAATGGCCCAAAGAGAAATATCTATAAGGTTCTTCGTAAAGATGCATAAATGTATAGTAACATTTATGATAAATTTAAAATCAAATCAAATCACAATATCATTTATTCAACTTAGTAACTCAATATACACTTATGAACTAAATTTGCAATAAGTACCAGTCCAGGGCGTAGAACTGACGAGAAGAACTAGCAATGAACTCTCCGTCACTATTTTAAAATTTTCTTTACTTTTTTTTTACTTAAGGTAAACAGGTAGATGATCATCCTTCTACAAGTTGCAAAAATATGCAGCTTATTTCATCTACATTTTATTTTATGTACTTTATACCTATGAACTAGGAGGTATTTCAACAGCATGTATTCTTTTTAATTAAAAAGATGCTGTAGAATACCGTACCATACCACATTATACAAAAATAATAAAGAAATCCCTTTCATTGCAGCCCATCCTCACGTCAAGGTCTTTGTATCCCACGGAGGTTTAATCGGGACACAGGAGGCTCTATACCACGGAGTTCCATTAATCAGTGTACCAATTTATGGCGATCAACTAAACAATGTTCTGACACTTGAACAGCTAGGTGTAGGGAAACTACTGAATTACCACGAAATCAATGAAGAAAAACTATACCAATTATTAGACGAAATTCTTAATAATAATTCTTATATGGCCAAAGCTAAAGAAGTATCGAAAAGGTTCGTCGACAGACCATTAAATGCGTTAGATACAGCTGTATTTTGGTTGGAATATGTTATAAGAAACAATGGCGCCAACTATATGAAAAATCCAGCAAAAGATTTAAGTTGGTTTGCGTATACGATGATCGATGTTTACCTATTTATTGCATTTATAATATTAATTTTAATGAATGTATCAATAATGCTTTGTAAATTTCTATTTTTTAATAGAATGTTGAACAAAATGAAGATAGATTAAATGTTTTCCAGTTAATTTATGCACAGAATATTAATATTTCATGTTAATTGTATAGCGTAATTTAAGCAGTATTCTATAAGCTTGCAATATCCAGGCACAACTGATATGTAATAATTACAACAATGTTTCATTAAAAATTACGGAAACTTTAAATTGTTTTTTTTGTATATATTTTTGAGAGTTTATAAATTTAGTAATGTCTCTGTTTCTTTGTTGAAAAATCTGTTTTTATTTATAATTTGGATTTTTTCGGTTGGCACACTCATCTCGGAAACTGCTAGTACAAGTACAGAAGTGGGTAACGCTTCGTACAAATTTAGGTAAGCGAAACCGCAGGGCACATCGTATCTAGTTAAAATAAGACGATGGTACTGTGAGCTTAAATTTAGAATTTCGGTTAACCTATTGCACGTACTACGTTTCATGTATGGCAACACCAGCAGAATCGGAACCTCTCATATTTTTATATCGGATTTTATATGAAATACATTTTAAATACACGATAATGAGAATTTATTTTCGAATGAAAACAGATTTTCAATTCCCATTGATATTGGGCTTACTTCTACCTGAATACGATAATTGCCAAGTTTTAATTAAAATTACTCATTAGGGCTTCAAAGCTAACAAAATATAGAAATTGCCTTTGATGAGTAAAGGTGATAATGAAGATAAGGCGGATGTATTACTTAGGCTTCGTAATATATTGAACGGTCTAGCCCGGCTTCTCACGGGTGGATATTTGTGTTTAATAATTTGGAAATGAATAGCCTAACTCAAAGATAATATCGTTATGATTTTTTTTATAGAACAGGGGGTAAACGGGCAGGAGGCTTATCTCATGTTTCGTGATAATAGGCACTCGATGCCAGAGGGCTCGCGATTGCGTAGCCGGTCTTTAAAATTGTTGAATGTCGGTGCAGTAGTTATTGCAAATATATTTTATAATATAAGCCGTTACCTAATTTGTGCAATATTCCACACTGTATTTTTAAAATATACTCGGAAAATTCATATCAAGAAGACCTTTTAAATTAAACGATTATTGAGTATGGAACAATCTAAATTACACATTTCTGGTACATAGTAAACTTAGTTAAATAATTTTGGAACGTTTATCGTTTATTAATTTACATTCCATTTTTACTATCTTTCATCTATTTAAACGGAATTTATATCTGATTTATAGTAATAGGTGCATCTGATAGAGGCCGGTAAATATTAAAACATCGTTTCATCATGGAAATTGGTTGGATGAATATCGTTGAGGGATGCAATCTGAATAATGAATAACGAGTGATCGGTCTATTTGCTTATTCTCTGCTTGTTTATTAGTCATTACAACTAAATAGTGTACAGTAAAATATACTTTAATTTTTATTAATTCATTAGTATTTACTAAACAAATTTTCATAAAATAAATCGTTTATTTGCAAAGTAAGTAGTACATTATGATTGTTTTATATTACCGGCCAACCTTATAAAAATATGGCATGCAAACGGCATATTAATGATCATTATGTCACATTAATAAAAAAAAAACAGTTAAGTTATTTATAATTGTTGTCAAAACTTATGGTCTAAATACTAATACGCTATAAAGGAACCTTGTGTGCGTTGTACACAAAAAGTCTGTCAAAAGTAAAACTTCTTTGCAAATTAATTATTTCGAGGGTAAAAGTCCCAGTAGATGATCATGTACTAGTAATGAACAGTATATGATCACTCCATGTATATTTAGTAGAAATATAATTAAATAAAAAAAATGCGTTTACAGCACAAGACGCCACGGAATTGCCTACTCAAGTTCTAATACGTAACTGCTAAACGAATACATCAACCAATATTTTTATTTTATTTATTGTATACAAAATCTTAAGTAGAAGGAGTTGGTGTGGTGGAAACACAAACTGGACACAGTTTTTCTGTCCACCAGGACGTCGAAAATATTTAGATATTTAACTTATATACATACTAAGGCCAGTGACATGATATACAATAAAACATTTTTACCATCAAACCATCAAAAATTGCACAAACAACGTAGTAAACCAATTGAAACATTGCCGCTTCATAGATAGCCGGTGCAAGAAACCGGTTCTTGACGAGAATTCTCAATCGACTACAGGATGTGTTCTAATATTCAAATATGAATTAAATGACGATGTCTGATTTTTGTTATGTGTAATTTATAAGTGTTTGCTTTATGTAATAATTTTTTAATTTAAATTTAATATTGTTTCTAGTTATATTAGTAAATAGTGTAGCTGGTAGCGAGTTTATTAAATTTGGAATAATATAGTCTAATTTTTTTTCCTATATAAATTATTGTATTTGGGTAATAGAAATGCATTTTTTAATTTTCTACGTGTTGAATATTGATAGTACCAACTGTTTCAAGATAATTTTCTGTGAAGTAGTTTTCGTTTAATAATACTAGCTGCACTGTCTCTAGTATAGGTATAATTTTGAAGAATGCAAAAAGCCCTCTGTAGTCCTCCTTATATTGTGATTTTATTTTTATGGGAGCAATAGTTTTTAAAATACGTATTTGTAATGCAAAAATACAAATAAATATTTGATTTATATAAGTTTTGCATGTTCTCCCGTAGCTTGAAAGTCCATATGTTAGCGTGTATTATTTCCCGATTACTCCCTGACTCTCTCTCCCAATCTTTCACACTACAGCTCTCTCCCACCTCTCGCTCCATGGGACTGTGCGTGATGCGACATTCGCTCTATCTCACTCTCTATCTAGATTTTGATTTTCTCACTGGCTTGCTCCCTACTGTCTCTCTCCTAAACGGTCTCAATAGCTCTATCCCTTTTCTTCAACAAAACCGCTGCACATCTTCGTGACTAATATTATGATTATTGCGTCTCATCCGTAAAAATTTTGCTCTCATGCGCCTAAAGAAGTTTCACTTCATTAAACCACCTTGAAAGCAATTCACAGAAGTCTATCCTTCTGGGACGGTGGTTAATAGTTTAATAGCTGAGACATTTTCGTCTGAAAATTTCGTGACATTTAAAGATGTTTGGTGAATATTGGTATTCGAGTTTGGTGGACAAAAGGCTCGCCATATTCAAAGGGATATAAATAACCACTCATGGACACTTACAATGTCATATGATAGAATACTCCAGGCCGGCTACAAATACAGGTCTTTTATTCTATAATACATCTGAATCATTTATTGTACATTATGAAGAATATGTTAAAAACATATTTAAAAAAAACAATTCTGGAATTGTTTAACTGAATCTGTTACAATTATGAACGTTAATTAAGCCATACTCTTACAAAGTATATTCAATATTTTTGTAAGATTTTATAAGTAGAAAGCTATAAGTATAAGTAGAAATACGATGTTAAATAACAAAGAAATGTAATTAATCCATTTTAAATTTGCAATATGAACCAAACCCAATGTTCGTGTTTTGTCTTTTACCAAAAATATTTGTACCTAAACGTTCAGTAAAATTAAATCAAAAGTAAAATCAAAAACTAATATTTAATTTAGAATGTGTTAAAAAAAACTAATGTTGCAACAAAAATTATGGTCACCTTTTTCAATGAAACATTGTAATTTTTTTAGTTTCCGTATTGTCTTTTGATATGGAAATTTTACATTTCGTTGTGTTTGCTAATAGCTTATTCTAACAATATGTCATAAGACGAAGAAATTAGTAGTTAGCTCATATATGATCATAGCGACCGCCGGCTTTATTCTCTTACCTTTACTTATTTAATTTTATCACATAGCATTCAAATGTGCACACTATCACACATATTTAGTTTAGTTAATTATATGATAAAAAACGTCTTTATTTCAATAAAAATATTAATGAATTGTTTGACAGTTAATCATCAAGGTCAGTCATAAAACCTTGTTCAGTATGTTATCTCTGACATAATAACTTCCTTTTATAATGAAGCCAGTCATGTAGTCTAGGGGCTTGAAGTCTTAGACAAAGATTTAAAAACTGCTAATTCTGACTCAAGTTCGTCAAAATGTATTGGATTTTGACACAAGCCACATCTTATTTCTGAATGACACCCTTTAACCCAAAAACCGACGTGCAGGCTGACTCCGACCTGCTTATGAAAAACTTTTATACAGCCCAGATAGGATAGGTCCATAAAGATTACTAGATTTTTATATAAGCTAGGTTTTGAAAACACATATAAAATTGACTCATAGAAAATACACACAGGTATATTAGTTTATTTTTCATAATTGCTTTTCCAATACCCGTCTGGAGGATTAAAAATAAATGGAATTTGGCAAAAACATCGAACTATACGTAAATAATTTGCAAGTGCCATTCCGGATTTAGATTCCCAGTGAATCCTTCAGCAAACATAAATGGAATTGTCGTGTAGTTTCAGAGCCAGAAATAGGAGATAATATAAGTACCTGCGAAGTACCTTGTATTTCGACTGGATTGTCTGTTACAATGCCGGAAATACGCCTGGCCGCAATTGTTGCGCAATGCGACATTGACGCATTTATTGTTATAAGACATAGATTTTTAAACTTTAAACAAGTGATATTAGTATCTAAATATAAATTTACTACTCTTTAGTTATTACCAAAAAAAGATAGTGATGTATAAGTAGTATATATAGTAGTGTATGTATAAGTAGTGATGTATTAACACAATAGCTATGTTTTGTTCAATATCTCTCAAAATCTCTTTTGAATACAAATCAGAAGCTTATAATATGAACATAACATTGACGAGCAAAATGGTCGGCCATAGATTTATAGGGGTTTGTTGTTCTTAAACAAAACACGATCACACAGTTTGGCAGTTTTTATTTCTCAACACAAAAAAAAATATTTACATGAGAAACTTAATATCAATATGTATATATACGCGCGAGATACACGTCGCCATTAGCCGTCTCAATTTTAGTCTACTATTTTCACACTAATATGCATCTTTAATGCCGTTTTAATTAACTTATTATTACGGAAGTATGACGTAGTAAATAATATTTCTAGTATACACATATTATGCTGATTCTTTTTTAAATTCAATACACTATTGATAACAATGATATACATTTTTGAGATTTAAAGGGTTGAAATTGTATGCATCAGCTACGCTATACAAATGTAAAATGCTATTGTCGTCCAAAATATTAATTAGTTATTAAACTGTCGAATCTAGTCGAATAAATACCTCTCGTCAATACAAATTGATATGGTCATTCGAAATGTGGTTCCAATCACTGCTGTAGAAGCATTGTTTACGCACAATGAATAGTATTAATAAATCTATTATTACTATTCAATGTGCGAATGTGTTATAATAATTATAATCACATCGAGTCAAAAATAAAAATATCATAGAGATAAAAAAATAAACTTCGTAAGTTTATTTGATAATTTAAAAGGACAATGAAATTATACAATCTGTGATCTGATTAAAATTTACATATTTTTAAGCTAGAAAAACAGTGCTGGCTTTGTCAACGTTTTTGTCAGCAGTAATGGAAGCTCAGAATAAAATGTATGCTAATCTGACATTTGCATATGAGAAAAATCACTGGGCCATTAAAGAGTGTCCTGCCGGGTGGCGAAAGGGTAAAGAGAATACAGAGCATCCACGTACAACAAGGAAGACGGAAATGATAAAAAGTCTAAGGCATCATTACTCTATGGCTTTTGTTATGTAAATGCACATGAATTAATCATGTATATATTCAGACGGCGCTTTATAACATTAAGAGCATCAAACGAACCTCACAATTTTAAAAATATAAATTATGTAATGAAAATAAGTCAATAGGTATTATACGTATACTTACTTTTAAGAGTACATAATACATATATCAAAATATAAGCAAAGATTTTTTTTTAATTTTGTAAATCAGTTTATTATTAACAAAGTAAAGTCACAAGCATCAATCAGTATATGTCCATTATATGTAAATGTTACCAATGTTACCGCGAACTGCGTTTCTTCTTAATATGATTTTGCTTTAAAGTACATACCTACATGGAACATTTGCTACGCTACCCCAGAGACATATTTCTCTCTATTTCTCTTTCATAAAATAAATAAAAACAAAAAATAAAAAAAATTGGGGATGGACCGGACCACATTTAAAAATAGATATTGCCTGATTCGCAGACCCAATCTATGTGGAGTTTAATTATAAACACCGTGATACAAGAATTTTATCCATTCGATTACATATATGTAGGTACATGAAGACGCTGCGTCAAGAAATATTTTTTAATTTTATACTTACAATTTCTAAATTTAATAAAGCTTAATTACACGGTTGTAGATGTGTTCCGAGAACGCTGAGCAGGAAGAATGGTTTAAATGAAATTTTTGTTTAACTCGACAAAGAAAGGAATGAAACATTGTAGAGGACCTTTTCGCATTCATAACGCAGTGGTTTTTGCTCTAGGTCGTAAATAAGAGGACATACTGTGCACTCACAGGCTCCTCTCGTAGTTGCAATTTTTCCAAGCTTTTTTCTTCCTGTACGTTTTTTACGCGAATTTTTCAGTGACATGTAATTTGCCTGTTTTATTTGCTTGTACAATTACGAATACACATTTGCTAGTTGTCTCATATTTCTGTTGAGGTTTTTATGCTTCGAGTCAGAGTAATTTGGCTGACCAACGTTTCTTATGTTAGTGAAATACTTCACTATATAATAATAAAAAAAGGTTTATTACTACAATAACATTACAGAGACAACACAATGGAAAGGACCACCCGGGAAAGGAACGGGAAAAGAACGGGCAGAACAAAAAGATGATGACTAGAATAGATGATAGAAATAGCCAGATTGAGAGAGAGAGAGAGATGTCCAGATTCTTCTTTTTTTCAGAGCATTCTGAAAAACGAGCTAAGTCTGAAAAGCCATAGTTGCTCTCACACACCCTTTAAATCGATTTTCATTAGGTTTTGTAATTTTAATTTACTTGTTTAATATTTTTATTATCGTCGTGTATGTCGTGTTTGCTTATAAGTGTAAATAATATAAGGTATATTATTAGAAAGTCTAGAAAGTGTTAGAGGAGGCTTTCACTGATGAGGGTTCCATGTCCAAAAGTTACTAAAATATTACTACATACTAAAAATTTTATATACTACAAGCAAACTCGGCCAAGCGTTGCTGTGGCTAAGGTTTTTGTTATATTACATAGTAGTAAACTATTCAAGGGAAACGGTAGGAGAACTTATATAAAAGCTAGATAGCTTATGTAAAACGTTGGTACTTTTAACACAGCGCCATCTGTTAGAATTGTAAACAAATATTTGCAATCAAATAAAATTGCGACTATGATGAAAGATCTTAGCTATCCTATCTCTTAAGTTGGACCAGACTACTCACGGTGCACCAATTTAATTTAAAATCGGTTAAGAAGTTTAGGAGTCCATCGCGGACAAACATCGTGACAGGAGATTTATATATATTCAGATATCTTGTTAGTAACTACTTTTATAGCTATAAGTTATAAGCTATATATAAGTTATAGTTCAAAGGTATATGAAAAAATTAACTGTATAATAAAGCTAGTTTTAAACGTTATAATCAAGTACAAGTAATATTTAGTTACTTACTCCAGTTAAGTTTTCCTCGCGAAGTCGGAAAGTATGTAATAACTGCAGTACTTAGTTGTTTAACTATATTCCTACCCAAAGGAATAACTAAGAATGGAACTTTAATCTTTTTATATGTAAATATTGTAAGTATTTTGAGGTACATTTAATTTTTGTACAAGATTTACATTAGAAAATTTGGTAAACTTTTCAGCAAGCAATTAAACGTTTGGTATTTTTCAATTATGAATAATATTTTTATTGTGATAACACAATTTGAAGGGCATCTGCATTAAATTTACACGAATAATAATATTTGATAAGCAAATAAATAACTTCATATCAAAACATATTATTTCTTATCAACAAATTCGTATATTAAATAAATACATAGCTGTTATCTTGATTAAAAGCATTCTTGTTACCTGGGAACATAATGTATTATACAATATGTTTCACTTCTCCCTCACACTGAGTTATTTAGAACGCCGCTTACTCGTTGCTTACGTCACTTATGATAACTGAAGATAGTCGCGAGCTACGAATCAAAACAGTACGCTGACTACTGTCACAAGGCCAGCTAGAGGTTATTAACTCCGTGCCAGTATAGCTCAATATATTATAAATTTACTGGGAAAACAAGACTGATTTGTATAACGATATATATGATCATGTTTTAATTTATTTGTGAAGTGTTAGAATATTAACTACCTAGTGAATGTGCCCGTAATAGGTACTTCGACGGGAGCTTGTCAACAACTGATAACAACAAGGTATTATACAGCTTTTGATCAAGTGTAAGAGAAACTTGCTTTATAATGGCTGTAACTTATAATAAATTTACGAAATTGTGGACGTCTCTCTACCACAATAATATAAGGGCGCTATCGACAACATACCCTAACAAAGCTAAAGTAAGTTTCAATTGGGAGGATCCTTTGAACTTGGAAACTCAATTGCTTGACGATGAAAAGGCAGTTCGTGATTCTGTTAAAAATTATTGTCATGAAAAACTGATGCCCAGAATTATAGAGGCGAATAGAAAGGAAATTTTTGATAGAGAGATCTATAAAGAAATGGGGGAGCTAGGTATCCTTGGGTGTACTATAAATGGCTATGAATGCGCAGGAGTCTCGAATGTTACATATGGATTAATTACTAAGGAATTAGATGGTGTTGATTCATCATATAGGTCAGCAATGAGTGTTCAAAGCAGTTTAGCCATGGGTGCTATTTACATGTATGGCTCAGAAGAACAAAAGCAAAAATATCTACCCAGAATGGCAAAAGGAGAGTTGGTCGGTTGCTTTGGGTTAACCGAACCGAATTTCGGGAGTGATGCTGGGGGTATGGTCACTAAGGCAAGGTACGACTCAAAATCAAAAACCTATATCTTATCTGGATCAAAAACGTGGATAACTAACTCGCCCATCGCAGATATACTTATAGTTTGGGCTAAAAATGAAGAGGAAAAGGTAAGAGGTTTTATAGTTGAGAGAGCTCAAGTAAAAAAAGGTTTAGATACACCAAAAATCAACGGTAAATTCTCCTTGCGAGCCTCAGCTACGGGCATGATATTGCTCGACGAAGTGGCTATCCCGGAGGAGAATTTATTGCCGAACGTCGTAGGAATTAAAGGGCCTTTTGGATGTCTCAATAATGCTCGGTATGGGATCGCTTGGGGCGTACTCGGTGCCGCCGAAACGTGTTTGCGGATCGCTAGGCAGTACACATTAGATAGGAAACAATTTGGAAGACCGCTCGCTTCGAATCAGCTGATACAGAAAAAAATGGCTGATATGTTGACAGAGATAAGCCTCGGTTTGCAAGCGTGCTTACACGTGGGACGTTTGAAAGATAAGAATTTGGCAGCTCATGAGATGGTGTCGCTATTGAAGCGTAATAATTGTGGCAAGGCGTTAGAAATTGCGAGAGTCGCGAGAGACATGCTCGGAGGGAACGGCGTGTCGGATGAATATCACATTATTCGACATGTCATGAACCTTGAGGCAGTCAACACTTACGAAGGAACACATGATATTCACGCATTAATTTTGGGTAGGGCTATTACTGGGTTAGCTTCCTTTTAAATATAAAAACATTTTATAATAATAATGTTATATTTTTGTCGCTTTTTGCATTTATATAAATGTTATGTTTTTTTATTATACATGTTAAATAAATGCTGTTTTTGATTTAATTGGTTTTTTTAAACTCGATCTTTGACCTAATTATCAAACAACAAACAAATAAAAAAATAATAAAAAGATATACTTGGAGGCGCCGGGTATCGATCCCGGTACCTCTCACATGCTAAGCGAGCGCTCTACCATCTGAGCTACGCCCCCGTTGTCATGAATGTTTAAATTAACGATTTCAATCTAGTGTAAAACGTTATTGAACGATGATCATGAATAAATAGTTATTTGCGAAGTTGTTCTTAATTACCATGATATTAATAATTATCAAAATTTATGCGTAATAAGTATTTGATTTCAATGAATATCTAACGAGATATCATATTTCTTTAATAAATACAAAAAATATCGTTATCAAAATGCACCACGCGGATACCACTGTAGAATCCTTATTAAATGCGCTAGCTTTTAAAGCTACTTGCCAAACTGGAGTAATACATTTTTTTTTCAGGACGATCAGTTGAAGTATTGCGAAAATTAATTTTGAAAACTTAGTACGGTATAAAATGACATTTGCCTAAAAGTAGGAGTGATCGGCACAGAGTTTAGGATAATAGGTTACATAAAACACTATTCGGGATGACGTAAGAGAAAAAAAATTGGCAAAAAGTAAATATTTGTAACAACAGGAATGAAAACACTGTCACATGGTGTGCATTTTCTGGAATAACAAAAAAATATCCATAACTTCAAAAATACATGAATTATTATTTTTTTTAATTTTTCTGATAACTGGTGTTCCATTACCTATGAGAAAATATCGACTTGACGTCACTTTTGGGACACCCTGTATAATGTACTCGTATAAGGCGAGTGTCAAATTAACGCGTCCTAAAGCGCGCAGAGCATCTAGAAATAAGTCGGTTTAGTGATATTTTTAAGTGTTAAGTTATACTCATAGACACACAAAATGCCAGAGGGCTCGCAAGTTCCTATGTGGAATTAGTTCTGAAATACTTCACTGGTTCCACATAGTGGTGATGAGCGGCAAAAATGGGTGATGAAACACTCAGTTGTGAAACGAATTACGTCGATGTGATATGGATCTACGAAACACCTTTCGTATTCTGTCTCGATGATGCAACTCACCTGCATCCGAAGCAGCTTAAACCGAACCACTCCTCTGAACATTCTCCTCTATATGTAATATAACAAGAGATATGAAGTGGTATATATATTAGTAAGTACATAAACTTAGTTAGTATTAGTATTATTACTATTTTCTTGTGTAGCCAAGTCCACATTTCAAGGATCGTCATGCTCACTTAAATGTCATTGCTTGTGGCGACATCCATGCGTCGGGTTGTCTCTCTCTCTAAAATATGGCGAGGGGGCCGATGGCTGGCCATGCGTCATACTCGTGAACGGGTGTTACTTGTGGTAACTGGTCGCACTTGAATTCGTGTATGCGAGTTGTTTAAACTACGTATTTGCGTGTTGTTCTCACGAGTATGTAAGTGCGTGCTCCTATTTCACCATGCCTCCTGCTGATAGAGGACAAATCTTTGTTTTTAATTTATTTTATTATTCTTTATTACTCAAGATATCATATAGACCATGGTGTAATGGTTGCAGCTCCTAACAAACATTATGTAAAAAAAAATTGGCGATTAAAAAGAGTGGCGGAGAGTTTATTGCCAGTTCTTCTGTTCCGTTCTACGCCCTTGATTTGAGAACTGGCAGTAAATGTAAAATTAGAATCATTTAACGAATATTTCTTTTTTTTGACGTTCTTAAGTGTACATTGTGTTACCTATATGAATAAATGATTTTTGTTTGTTTGTTTGAAATCACTGACGTTAAAAAAATCTAAAATAGTGCCGCGTAATTTAACTCGTCTCAAAATAATACATTTGAAATAATTACTGGTAAACAAAAACATTCAGTTAAATTTAGCATTTAGCCTAAATTATTTGAATGTTTCAGATAAGTAATTAAAACAACAAATTCCTAAATCAATTAACTAAGTATTTATATTTTATCTCGGCTGTTTCAAGTAGGTCCTTTTGAACAAAATCAAGAAGCTCTTGTACTGGCAACTTACTAAAGCATGAACTTACATGAACTAAGTGCCCGGCCTATCCCAGTTAAGTATTGTGGCCTGGATTTCTTTTAACCATTTTCTAGATTTAGTTGAATACTGTAATCTAGTTCTTTGTAGGTTATGGCGGAGAAAATCACTATTACTGGAATAATTTATTCATATCGTTTATTTTTAAATAAATTTTATTTATTTATTTTTAAATAAATAATATAAAAACCTGTAAAAATGTCAATATATATATGAAAAAGGAAACGCAGATGAAAGTTTAGTTTAGTTATATTATATAGTTGAAGTTTTGTGTGCTAACTATAACATCACATGCTTTTCTTTCTATTCGTGATACGACGCGACTGACGAAGTAAGATAGATCCATCTTCTATTGATTAGTTTTTCTAAATTTAAATACCCTCGTCTAGAATATTTTTATACTGTTACCTCTTACTGTATCTTACTGTAATGACTGGTAAACGTTTGGTTTTTTATAACTTGGAGATGCATATATTAGTAATTACTGAATGTCTAAGATGCATATTGTACTGTACATATTCTGTAACTAAATCAATAAATGAAATGAAATCAAATCAAATCAAAATATCTTTATTCATTTAGGTAAACATGTACACTTATGAACGTCAAGAAAAACAAATTAAATTAACTGTAAATTTACATTTACAACCAGTTCGCAAGTCAAGGGCGTAGAGCGGGTAAGAAGAACTGGCAAGAAACTTTCCGCCACTCTTTTCAATCACCAAGTTTTTAATACAAATTGTTTGAACTGGAGCAAATCAATCCCAAGGATTAGGGTCATTCAGTATTCGTCACATTTATAAAAGGCTTTATTAATTAATTTACTTTTAACAAGGGCTTTGAATTTATTTAGTGACAGTTCTCTAATTTCGCTTGGGAGTTTGTTGTAAAAACGAATACAATTTCCATATAAGGAGTGGTTTATCTTCTGGAGCCTGGTTGGTCGCACACTCAAATTAGTTCTATTACGCGTATTATACTGGTGAAAGTCACCATTTGTTTTGAAATCGTTTAAGTTTTTTTGTACATACAACAAGGCTTCAAGAATATATTGACCGGATAATGTCATAATATTTAGTTCCTTAAATCTTCCCAATATAACCCATTGATAACAAATATAGCTGTGGTGTTTATATTCGAAACTATTCGCATATTAACATTATTTTATTTCAAGCTAGACAAAATCTATGACTACGAAGATCGTTAGTATAATTAACAAATTACACTATTTATTTGATAGATGTATCATTTCATTTTAAATTCTGACAATTAACAATATAACAGTAGGCGACGTTTGCGTCGCATCTGTTTTGAGATAATATTCCTATTACAATAATAATATTCATCGTTACAGTGAACAACTATTTGTGATAACACACTTCGCGTCATAATTCAATTAATTGTTCATATACAACAATAAGAAAACTTTATATTGTGTTGTTAGAACGTTGCTTTTTTTATAAAGAAACATAATTTTCAGAACAGCAATACAAAATATGGAATATGGATATGGTGTTCTATGTCGTGTGGACTCAGATTTCGCACTTGGAAGTTAATAATTTGGTCCGTTGTGCGTAAACAAGCTTAGAAGGCTCCTGGGTACTTTGCAGGCTTCACAGAGCGACCTCACTGCTCCAAGGATTTCTGTTCGTTGGGAAGCCACAGCCACGCATTCTAGGACAACTTGATTACTGATTTTCCAGCGCAGAAGCAGTCTCTGCACCAGGGACTGTGTGTGGATCTGAATGTCTATGTCACCTAGGACAAAGAGATAGTGAACCGTAATCGTCCCTATCCTTATTTTATCTAGTGTTCAAATGTGCGTCTTTCAACCCTTAGGTCTTGCGTTCCAAGCCCGACAGGGCAAAACGTTTAGCCTTCTAGTCGCGCAGGTTAGAATCACAAGGTCGTGTTCAGTAAGTAGAAAGATAAATGCACCGAAAATATGTATGTATCTACACTAATATTATAAAGAGTTTTGTTATTATTATTACAATTTTGTTATAAATTAAGAGATACAACAATTAAAGAAGTGAATTTAGTTAGAGACTTGGGGATACTAATAGATGATAAAATGTGTTTCTCTAATCATATAGATAATATAACAGAAAAAGCATATAAACAACTTGGCTTCGTCAAACGTGTATGCAAATCTTTCAATAACATAAATTGTATAAAATGTCTATACTTTGCTTTTGTTAGGAGTACACTAGAATATGCAAGCATTGTTTGGTCCCCCAGTTACAAGAAATACATTGAAGCAATAGAAAACATTCAAAAAAAGTTCCTTAAGTTTTTAAGTTTTAAGGATTTCCAAAAGTTTAGTAGCTACTTGGATTCCTGCAAGAACTTTGGTATTGAATCCCTTGAATGTAGACGTAAACAATGCGACCTTATATTTTTACATGCTATTTGCAATGGTTTTATTGACTGCCCTGACTTGTTATCGCTTTTACTATTTAAGACCCCTTCATCACCCAATACAAGGCAAATCCAATTATTCGAAATTCCTCGTTCTAAGACCAACTATTTACGAAACTCGGTTATGTATCGCATACCTACAGATTACAACATAAATTACCAGCAAATCGATATATTTAATGTGACTAAAAAATTCTTAAAAACTCAGGTAACTTTTACCAATAATGGCTTTGTTTGTTGTTTCATGTTGAATATATGTTTTGATCTACCAATCAATCAATCTTACAACTGTGCTTTGTAAAACTGTGCTTTATGTTTCTGTTTATATGTGTATTCCGTTTTGGCTTTTGTGTGTAATGTAATTGTTTGGATATTGTTTAATGATTAGCTGTAGGAATACTTAAATAAATAAAATAAAAAATAAAGAGGAAAACTTTGTTTGTTTGTCTGTTTGATTGTAATGAATAGGCTCATAAACTCCTGGACCGATTTTAAAAATTCTTTCACCGTTCGAAAGTTACATTATCCACGAGTAATATAGGCTATATGTAATTTTGAACAAAAATAGGGTTCCGTAAGATATTAGGGTTTTTCGGACACAAGGTGTAAAAAATCAACCAAAAAAGTTACTTATTTTGCGTACCCTGCCTAAACTATTAAAGATAGAACCATAAAATGTTCTAAGTAATTGTAGATCTTATAAATATCTACAAAAAAGTCAGCGACACACTATACCTATCTATAAATGATATAAGTACATGGCAAAACGATGTTTGCCAGGTCAGCTAGGTTCTGATAAATTGGTTGATAACCGATGAGCGAACCGACAGATGCCTTTAACAGTCTAGAAGTGAGAGAACATTCACAAATCACAACTTGAATACTATTAACTGTATTTCTAAAACCAGACAGGTATATAAAATCACTGAGGGCCTGTTTCACCATGTCCGGATAAGTTCCAAATAAGCTATTTATTACTTATTGGTAGGATAAATAGTATTTTTTGCGTTTCACGACTGTCAAATAGCGCTATTCGTCATGAAATGCCAAGAATATTATTTGGAACTTTCATCTTTCGAATAATTTATGTGTTGCATAGCTATTTGGGACTTTATCCATACATTGTGAAACAGGCCCTGAGTATATTATTTATTCGTATTCGATTCAGGCTGACACATTACATAATTAACCTAGTCAAACTTACGTTGTACATTCGATTTCCCATGCAACGCCTGAAATTTAATTTTGTACCTATAATTCAGTGAACATATGCGGAATCTTAACGCCTGATACTTTTTACATTATATTCGAATTTAATCTTCTAAATATCTGTATGAAACGATACGAGCCAATAAGTAAACAAATTCTTTTAATACTTTGGTACAGCAAAGTGAAATAGTTTGTTAGTAAATTGTATATAGTTATTCGTAACTTGACGGATATTAAAGTTCATACATCAAAAGAGCCTTCTGACGCTGAAATAACTCCCATGAGGGAAATTTTTAATATGAGACGGAGTACTTACATAGATAGCTCTGGCCTGATTCCGGCGACGTAGAGAAATGGTCAAGTTAGAATGTCTGAAAGGTGACGAGTGACTTAAAAGCTTTAAAATTTAAAAGCCTTTAATTAATAAAAAGTGTATCAAATTTATTAAGAAACTGCTTAAATTACTACTGTATTGCTATTATAAATATTCCTGTCTGTTTTATAGCTGTCAATAGCTAAAGGACTTTTTTTTAAAGTTACGAAGGGCATATGACATATATTTTATAAACGTTACGAAATATATTTTTTTAATTTATATATTACTCGATATGTTTGTCCTTGTCTAATGTACAGTACATTAGACTGAGTGTCAGTACTCTATTTCAGTGTCACTGTATAGTCCAAAATCAGAAAAGTCCAAAAGTGGTAACTTTTTAGAATGTTTGATTATTCAGTTTAGCTACCACATCAAGATATAACCACTGTGTCAGTTATAAAATGAGAGGTGTAAGGAATACTGAACCAGTGGGAAATAAGCTTTTTGAATCACTTCTGAATCAAGTTAAATTAAGATTTTGTGTAAACGACTTACACACAAAATGGCATATTGATATGAAAAGTTTATATTTCTCTTCAAAAACACCAAAATAACAGTAAAGTAAAAATGTTTTCGTCGTTTGGGGATCTGTGTTGTGATTGGGTACAGACGCATTTAATTTGACAGACTTTCAGGCCTTTGCAAGATCACATAAGAGAAAATAACAGTAGGTAAAATTAAGAAGTTTTGGCTTAAATAACTGGTTTGAAATGAGAGATTCCAGGAATATGGCTTTATGGCTTACTGATCTAACCCTATGATAAGAAAATAAAACTAATTTCTAATAAATAATAATAAGATAATAAAAAAAAAGAAAAAATTAAATACAATTTGCAATAAAATTCGCTTTTAGGAAAAGCTATTAGAGCAGATATCGTTATTTAAAAGCAGCGGTGAAAAAGTGCAATTCCCCAAGCTCATTAGACACGTTGATACCACCCGATACCGTCAAAATAAATGTCCGAAACTAGTGTCGCTATTGGCAACTTTCCAATGCGATGTTTTCTCAAAGTTCCAGCAACTTGTATTAGTTGCCCGCAACTTTCATCTGATACTATCTGCTTAGTCGAATTTTTCATCGATGCAAAAAAGTTTAACGAATTTTATTAGTCTGTGACGTGTCTAGGTTTCAAATTTGCTATCTGTCAGATATTCTGTGAACGACTTCTAAAAATATATTGTATAATGTTCACAGCCTTATTGGTTTAGTCGTTGGCATGTTAGGTGTTTGATTCAGGTCAGAGTCGGGCGCCTGATATTTAATCTAACAAAAAACTTCAATATTAAGTTACTGAAGTTGTTTGTTCAATTAAAATCCTTAGTTGAAGTTGGCGGTATTTAAATATCACGAAGATAAGCTCGTGTAGACTCGACAACTAAAAGTTCTACGTTCGTTTCCGTATGGACCTCGCAAAACGGCACCGCCTTTGCATCCAATCAAGCTATGAGCTATCGAAGTATAGTATTCGGACATACTAGTGCTTGATATGACTTACAGGTCTCAATATCTAAATGATATATTAAAAATTCTTGGAATTTGACTGATAGAACATTTGGGAATATATTAAACAAAATACCTGTTCATAAATCACATAATGATTACTGTATTTTTGCTTACAACGCCACCTAGCGTGATAAAAGCCTAAGCCTGTATTAATTATTAAAAACGTTCATTAACAAAACGCGCGATTCGTTTTAACAGGGAAATGGTCCATTACCTCCTAAATGTATAAAGTTAAACACCATTAAAATCTGAATTTACAGTAATTTGCTATGTTTTTGCTAATGGAATCGGTTTATGGCCGTCATCAAACTTGAGTAATAACGACAGTGCTATACTACTTATTTGAGTACAGGGCTAGCGGCTAGGCTCGCGTCTCAAATTTGAGGTTGAATTTGAGTCATGCTTATGCTCCAATGGATTTTTCTTTTCGTATTCAACTCTATGACTAAGGATATCTCGGTATGCCTTCGATCCAAAAATCTACTGGTTCTCTTGCACACTTACACATGCGTATCTAGGATAAAAAAGATCAAGAAATCAGAGGCCTGGACACCGAGGACTGGAACATCGTTTTTACTTGTTCGTTGATATATGGTATAACAAAGATTAATTGGAATAGTCCTATCGTGTTTAAGATATCATTAATACGAGTATTTTAATATCATCGATAAGCTCCATTAACATCAGACTTGATTAATTGAGTAAATATATTAGACTACTAATTAACCAAGTTTACATTACTGGTACTAAATAGTTGTATCTTTATTACCAATTTATGTTAGAAACTAGTGCGTTCGAACTTTGAATTGCGTTTATGAAACAATATCAAATGGTGCAATTAGAAAATCACTTCAATTAAGGGATTTTGAAGTAATGATGATGATGAAGCTGATGTTTCGGTCTAATACTGCAGTAATTGTACATTCGATGACCACACCAATTAAAATGTTTTTTTGACTTGACATTATATTAAACGCATATATTTGCCATGTATTATGTTGCATCTCAGAAATTAAAGACTGTGATGCTGTTTTATCAGAGAAATGTTTGATCAATGAGAATTAGCAGTCCCGTCGATTTCACAAAAGCTATGTGACTCGAGTGCCAAACAATGTATTTAACACCTATTATTCAGGTGTTGGAGTCCTTGGAATCCCAAGAACGTAGACGTCAACAATATAACATGATGAAAAATATGCTTTTCGTTATTTTTAACAGTTTAATCGACTGACAAGATAATCCCGACTATTTCAAAATTCCTCGCTGTCATACAAAATCCTTTGTTCATCCGTGTATTGTATATTTTCAGAATATTACGCAATCCAGCCATATATATATTAAATATGAGTTATTTTTAATGTAATGGGTGGAAAATGGGCAGGAGGCTCACCTGTTGTTACGTACACTGCGTTGAAGTTTTCCTATAACTTTTTTATTTGTGTGAGTGGTTTTTTTTTCAAATTGTGGTCTTTGGTGAAATTGTAAACATGTTGTTGACTCTTCCTTGAATTTTTCAGTGTGATCGTGAAGAACTGATAGCTTGGAAATTCCGTGTTATGTTTTATTGTTAATGGTTAGGTTAGATTAGACTTGTTGCCTTGTTGCGTTTAGACAACACGTTAATGTTTCGTTCAGTCACTTGAGTCTGACGGAACATTACTGTACTGAATATCGATATTTAATTAACTGTCTAGAGATTCAATTAACTCTCTGATTTAACAACTTTACAGCGAGTTGCATGATTTGTCTAATAATACTATTAGGTACTAAAAGTAAATATTAAAGTGATAAAAATATTGATTAAGAAAATCGTTCACACTGTCTCTTTCCTTACATTATTCGTATATTCTTATGACCATAATTACGTCATGGCTAGGCGTAAAATTTCTTCACCATGACTATTTCAAGTCTTTTAACTTCAGTGATATGAATTGCAAATCGTAATCGCCATAGAGCGCGCGTTTCTAAACTTTATCTGTGTACGTCTCCAGAATCTTAAGTAACGTTTATAAAGTGGCAACATTTAGAAGAAATTAAGTTCGATCGTTGCCATAACGTTGAAAGTTGCAATCGTGACGAAATCTCAAAAGAGTCAGTTTTAAACTGAAATCGGGCACTTGAAGTATTAATTGCTTTTCGTACTTCATTGTAATTCAGATTTTGTGAGGGAGATGCAAATTACTCTAAACTATTCCAGTTGCTCCAGTTTTCTAACTGAAATGTGAAAAGTTTTACGAAAAACAGGCGGAATAGAAAGTGTACTTGCTTTGCGCTCGAAGCTTTGTTTTTACTTATCTGCTTGAGAAGTTGTTAAAACTAATATCTGACATTATCAAAATTCTATTTTGTTAACTATCCAGTAGGTAGTTAAAATAATATATAATACCCAGTACCTAATAAACTTATAAATTATATTTGTATAGCATTATGAATTGCACTGTTTTTCGAAATAGACAGAAAATAAATCATATGTTTTGGTGTTGTTTTATTTTATATAGTTTTACAATTAAATAATGAATGTCTTCCTGAAAATTAAATACGAGCGTCATGTTTTTATTGAAAATTTAAGTTTAAATGTTTTCTACGAAAGTCAATATTAAATCCACTTTACGCTAACACTAAAAACATAGTATCTAGTAACCAAAGTCCAAGAGCACCTTTGCCTTGAATGTTCATAGATATGCAGTAGTCTATTAAAACACGCCATATTTTTTAATTACAATCTCCTTATTAAAATCCTTAGTTCATAAAACATTAGTACTCCTCGGAATAGTTACGAGTATGGAATTGGCCATTAGTATAGTGGAAATTAAGTTTGACTAGGCAAAAGTGTTCGCAAGTACCTATAGGTCCACATATCGTGGGTTTTTAATAAAGATGCCGACTCCCGCGCTGACTGGCTAAAACGTAGGTCGTGATTACTAGTTTATTACTATTTCTGTGAAAATTAAAGGCATTCGGCTCTTTTTATCTTTCTACTGTTAAACGTTCACTCGAACGTATTTTTATGAGTACACGCGGTTTTCTGATTGTAATACTGTTTAACTTGTCTCTGGCTAAACTAGACTAGGATATATCGCGTGGAAGCAATTTGAACACTTCGCTGCAGTAAACGTTATTTATGATAAGCGCCTAGACTCTTAGAAGATTACGGCTAGGTGGATTGTGGGATTTTTGGGGTAACGCTATCTTTTATCATAAACATTTAAAATAACACCATAAAACCTCTGATAAGAAATAAATTTTACAATATTTCTGTTTCGAGTCCTACTACTTCAAATAATTCCCTTTTAAGTTATCTTCTTGATCAATCACTTGATAGCTATATATCACGGCTTATACAATTAAATTTTTCTTTCTGTGCCCAATTTTCTCGTAGGGAGAAGATAAACTTCACAAAATCTAAATGGTTTAAAGAAATTAATTCTCATTACATTCATAAACATACTTGTAGTCATTTACGTGACAAAAAAAATATTGGTTGCCTGTAAAGTCGGTATACGGGCGAAAGTTTTACGTGACAACGACTTTGAGTGGTAAAATAATTTTAATGTGAATATTCATTCGTATAGTAGGAAGAAGGATGAAATAATAGTAACAAATTAAAACATTATGTCTGTCTCTCTCGCTCTTAGGCGGGCTAACCATGCCCGAGTGGAAGGGACGCGTGCCTCTCACTCGCTCTCATTGTGAGCGCATAACGTGAGCGGAGCGTAACGCAGTTTCTTGAAGTGTCACCCGGCAAGCCAATTTATAAGACGTTGTCACGTCAAAAACGTGAAAAAGTAAAATATATCGTCGTACGCAGTTTTTGCATACGAGTCCGTGTACCAAAAAACTTTCCAGGCGTTTTTGAAACGGGTCCACTGCTAATATTTCCCAAATCTTAGGAAACGAGCTGTTGTAAAGTCTCACCCCGAAATAGCTTATATTTTTGCAACCGTATTCGGTTCTGATTTTAGATTTTATTATTAGTGTTATGCCGACTTAGTGTGGGATTGAAGTTAAACTTAATGCTCGTGTGTATTTGACCTTTTTAAACTAAAAGGCATATTGGATTACACAGCTACTTATCGCTAATTAATTTTGTGTATAAATATAGTTTTTAGTGGACGTAAGAGTTAGAAAAAAAGAGGATATTATTTTATTGTAGATCCTTAAGTTGTTAAAGTTTACTAGTTGGAGCCGCACCCCATACTTCTATCAAAAATGGAAATGTGATTAACTAAGGAATAATCAAAATAATGATCGTTGATATAAACAGATGAAATCTCTGACTGATCTTTTACTGCTTTATCACGGAGAGTGTTCAGATGAGTTCTTCGGATAGATACCTGCAGCTAAGTTTTATTATTGGACGTCGAGGCAGAATACGAGATTCCACCCGATGTTTAATCGTGTTTAGTCGATGTTTGATCAACGCGATGTTTAAAATTATGCAACTAAGCTATTTTTAAGGCAGTTTTTTCTGCGTACCACCAGTGTGAACACACATTATTCTGATACTAGAAATAAACAATTACTTTATTTTATTGAAATTAGATTTTGCAAATCTTCCAGCTTTTTTTTTTAAATATCACCCTGATTGATTAATTCACAGAAATTGTTTTAAAAAGGTTCTTATATAACAAGTTTACTAAAGATCTAGTTTTAATTAACGATTAATTTACTAAAATCGAGCTTACTAAGTTTCAGAGACGTCAGAGTAATATTGACTGTTAGTTATTACTTTGTTCCTAGCGTTATCTATATGTCGCAGTCAATTAATTAAATTAGGCGTTCAATCTACAGCCTAGCCTCTTTCACTAAACAGTGCCATTTAACTTGTAGCCTTAATGATAGTGTGTGTAATAATTATTAATGAACTGGCGGGCTAAAAAATAAAAAAAACTGAAATATCATAAGAATATTGAATACATTTAAAATCTATTAGTTATTAATAAAACAAAATATTAGTGTTATTATAGTTTTGAATTGGCAGTTTTTGCCGCGCACCATCACCTTGTGGAACCAGCTACCCACTGAAGTATTTCTGAACCAATTCGACTTAGGTTCCTTCAAGAAAAGAGCCTACCAATTCTTAAAAGGCCGGCAACGCACTCGAGAGCCCTCTGGCATTGAGAGTCTCCATGGGCGGTGGTATCACTTAACATGAAGTGAGCCTCCTGCCCGTTTGTCCCCTGTTCTATAAATAAATACACTTACTCTTAGTGTAACTACACACTTTCATTCAATTTTTTTAAAGCTTTAGAAAATATCATTAAACTTGTTGTTTGCCGACGTTATATTGACAGTTTAATACACTATATTGTTGGTATTTGGTGGCAGAAAGTGAAACTAGATGGAAATGAACAGGATAGGTAAGTAAAGTAAGGTCCAAGTCTTTTGCTTAGCTGTTTGATCAAATGGCTGACTGTCATTCAGGTCGCTAGTTGAATGGTGATGTTTAGTAAAGAAACTAGGCTGTTGATTGAACGGCTAATTAGGCTAGTTTGCTACGACATATACACCGTCCATCAGCTTCAGGCAACATCTGTTAGGCGCGCTTAATCAATCAGTTCGCAATCATCCAGAGCTTATGAGATCATAACGGTTTGAGTACGCAAATGACTTTTAAGGAAGCATTAATTATGAGAACTATTCATCAAGTGACCTATTAATCATAGGCTTATTCGTTTCATATGGGTTTATGAAGGGACCATCATTAGCATAATGGCTTACAGCGTATTATGAGAGGCATTTCGGCCATTTATAGCGAGAGGTTTTCGTTAGAAGTTTTTATAATTAACATAGAAATAAGGCATGTATTTTTAAGGTTGACTACACCTTCCTTACGACTAAAAAGTGAATTTTAAATGTATTTTCGTACTCAAATCTTCAATAATATAGAAGATTATATATTTGTGCACATGATTTCAAAACCACTAAATTAAAAATTAAGTAAATAAATATAAAATTTTTGGGATCGTTTATTTATTGTTTAAACACTCAAAATCTACTTTACTTTTAAAATATTTTGGATATAACTAACAGTTATAAAAAGAAATAAAAATATTTCTGTAATAAATAGACCACATCTAATAGGAATCACGCAATATTTATGTTATAAAAATAACGTTATATACGGCTAAAGCCTAAAGCGAAGGCAAATCTTGCTGAAACCCAAATGCGTTAGGCAACTTGGTAAAATTAAGTCAGTAAGTGTGTCTGACACACAGCTGAAAATCAATGAAACATTTACAAAAACCTGAGATACGTAAAAGGTTGTGGTGCCACTGAATTATTTAAAAGGCTTCCGCTATTAAATGTATTAATATTTTAGAGAAGAAAATATGTTAAGTTAAAAGCCAACACGCGAGAAATCTCGCCCATAAAATTTTCAGCATTTCTCCAAAAACCGTGTCCGAGCCTTTGTGCGGGACTTCTTTATTTTTTTTAATTAGTCTCGTTATTTAAAGAGAGATTCAAATTTATGTATACAGGTCATCTTTTGACTGAGTTTTATTCAGGTCTTGCGAAACTTTGGAGAATACCTTTACTTCAAGCCTGGTTTTCAAAACCCTATCAATTATTCTTAATTATATCGCTGTAGTATCTTTAACATTTTTATAAATAAGGTTTTTATGATTTTGATTCTTTTTTTTGTGAGACAATTGGTGACGCTTATAACCCGCGTGACTGGTTAATTATGAGTGTTTCAAAATAAAATTTGAAAACTTCCCGAATACCACTTCTCAGTAAAATAAAAATGAATTCAAATTCAAATTTCAAAATTCAAATTCAAAAATCATTTATTCATATAGGTAACATGTACACTTATGAACGTCAATAAAGGAAATATACATTAATGCTTCTAATTTTACATTTACTGCCAGTTCTCAAATCAAGGGCGTAGGACGGAAGAGAAGAACTAGCAATAAACTCTCCGCCACTCATTTTAATCGCCAAGTTTTTTTCTTATACACACAAATAATTTATATTTCTATTATAAGACTTAATGTATAAATGGCTGAGGGTGGGCGGCCATTCAATTAAGTCTGCAATCAAATTACACCCACATAACTTAGACTTTACCTCCCTTTGTCACTTCGTAATACTTAAAAATATTTACTGAATTAACTGTCTTTATTAAGTTCATCTCGAGGAATTAATCATCATTGTAGTCTCGACGTGAATTTGTGAGAAACGCTGCTTTGCTTTTATTATTTCAACGGGGCTTTTAAGATTATTGAGCGTGTAATATTACATTTATGAAGTGCATTTTTCGTTTGTATTTATTCAAATTACGAATATATATTTATGAAGTTGGCTTCGAAATATGTCTCAGTTTCAGGTTAGAATTTCAAGTTGAAATGTGCTTTATCAATTACAGTGATCGATTTATAAACAGCTATTTAATCCGTAGAACTGTTTATAAGTTTTAGTAGTTTAGTACGGCTTAATGTAGAAAGTTGCCTATACTTTTATTATTTTTCGAAGTAATCTCCGGTCCTCTCTACACATCGTCGCATTCGATGGAAGCACTGAAGAAAGCAGTGGGACCATTTGTTCTTAGGGTTCTAGAGGTTTCTATGGCATTTTCGTACGCTTTCACCGCATCTTCAGGGCTCGTCAAGAGTCGCCAGGTCAGGCGACTCTTGACGAGCCGAACGATATTCAACGTTCCGTTTTGCGTCGTGCGCTGAAGCATTGTTGTGGTGAATGAGGACCCTGCTTCGAGGGCGCTGCTATTTTTTACAAGACAACAAGCAAAAAGCGATTGAGATACTAGTCTGCAGAACTGTCCTTCCATATATAGCGAAATAACGTTTCCGACCAAAGAATGAGGCGTTTTTCCTTACTTCTTCCTTTCTTCACCTTAGTTGGCCGATCCTCGAAAGGAAACGCACACTGAGCTGATTGTCTTTTGGTTTATCCAGCTTTCATCGCCTGTTGCGATGTAAAATACAGCATTTGAGTGACTGCCATTAAACTTATCTAACATTTGGCAACACCAGTTCATGCGAAGGTGTTTCTGGGCGTCGGTTAAAGTACGGGGAATCCATCTGGTACAGAGCTTACTGACACCTAAATGTTCGTGTAATATTTTTTTAACTTATCTAACTCATATTATATGTATACAAAAATAGTGATAAGTATACTAGTATAGAACATACGCACAATGTCAATACTCGGAACAAACGCAGGCTGCAATTTCCCCGTACTAGACTATCTAAAGTTAGTAATTCTTTTTTGGGAAAAGGGATACTCTTCTTTAATAAAATCCGAGAGGCTCTTTTATCTCTGCCTTTTATTAAAATTAAGAAATGTATTAAAGAAAAGCTGTGTAAAAAGGCTTACTATAAAGTTAGTGATTATCTAGTTGATAAAAGGGCCTGGGACTAGTGCTGGTTGCCTGGTGCCGTTCCTCTATCATGCCTCGCACAACACTGATCTTATCTTCAGTAGTCGCTGTTAAAGGATGTCCCTCACGCGAATTATCATTGAGATTGTAGCAATCCATGCTTAAACTTGTCAAACCAATTGTAAATAGTATAGCACGACATGGGGGTTCATTAAGGAATGCTAATTGCAGCCTATCACAGCTTTGTTGTTGAGTAAGGGCACAATGAAAGTCATAAAGAGTTTTAGATTTGCCGCCATTTTACAAAAACAAATGATAAATGAATGCAATATATTTATTAGGTTACTAAAGAATTCTAAAATTGAAATTAAAAAAGTTTTCATTAGCAATGTTTCTAACTGGCCAGTTCTAAACATTTTCAGTGTTACCCACGTACATAATCACGATGCACACACAAGTAAACGGGGCACAGTTAGTAATTTATCATATTTCAAATGTGATAAATAGGGTAACAAAAAAAGGAAAAGAATCCATAGCTCGCTAATTAGTAAAGTTTGTAAATACTTAAGCAAATTCCTATATTAATAAGATATTCTTAGAGATCCTTTTTGGTTCGTATACAATATGTGGATAAGGAAAGTCAGGATCCACTAAATCAAAAAGTTCTACCAACTTGGGATATTGCGGTTTATCTTAAACTTGTGGGGAATTTTTCTTTAGTCTTAATATAATTAGGCTTCCAAGTTTTCAGAAATGAAATTGCCTTACGGAAAATTATAAGATCAAGAATGATTTGTATATTTATAAGCTATGCCGAGTTTTCGTTAATTATCTAATAAACTTTACTGACCACACCACACACATTTTTTGATTTGCACTTAGTAAATATAGGAAAAAAGGATTTTGGGTTCTTAACCATAAGCCCAGCTGCATTGTTTTGCAGTTTGACAGGCCCAGTAGTCTGGAAATCTTTAAATTATTGTAACATACTTATTCTTAGTCCTAGGAATGTCTAGGTTAAAAAATTATATTACACTTTCATAGATACATACTTCTAAGTCCCACTTCCTAAAGCCACAACGTTTTATTAAAATCTAGCGACATTATGAAAATCCGAAAGAGTGTTAAAACTTACCGTAACAGAGACTTCAAACTATAATATCTTTTTAAATTTCAAAAGTTAACATTTTTAATTAAAAGACTTCCACGGTTTCAAGCAGCTTCAATTAAAACTATGTCTTGTCAAGAAAATTTAAGTGTTAAGGTCAGTTTATGTAACGATGAAATATAATGAAACAACAACAAACAAACTAGGGTCCTTCAAGAAAAGGGCGTACCAATTCCTAAAAGGTCGGCAGCGCGCTTACGAGCCTTCTGGCAGTGCGAGTGTCCATGGCCCGAGCTATGTCAGAACTAGTGAGTAGTGGTGAAAATATAAAATCAGAAACAAAGATATCAAAATTTAAATTGTGATTAGTTAAAAGTACTTCTGGTCAAATCACAGACACCCGACTTGATTCATCTTGTCAATTTGTTTTGTATTTTGCATCGTCATTTAAGGTTTCCATTCCAGATTTAAGCTCATAATTAAACATTGATTAACATTGTGATGAAACAATTCAAACTATGTAGTTATTTAAGTTAATATAAATTCTTTAAAACAGTAATTATTAAGCTCAAAGCTTTCACTGGAATTTACAGATTCTAAAGTGCATCCAATGCTTTTGTTTTCGATTCAATAAATTATGGTATGTGAATAATTAAATTAATTATAATTTGTTGTGAATATTTAATATTATAATATTTATTTAAAAGTTTCATGCTCTCCATAAAATTAGGTATTTCATCATATATTTTTTATAAATTTTTAAGAGATATACATTTAAATATAATGAACAAAGCAATAAAACATCTCGTTTACTCGGTAGTAGTTGTAGTAGTTAATATATTAGGCTATGACTAAATACAAGTAAATCTCGAATAGTCTATATTAGTAAAGATCATTAATGTTTATTTTTTAAATCAGCTTTTGATTCATCTTCCACGCTAATACTAAAAAGCTAGTATATAAGGATCGCATTGATGGATTCGAAATTTCGCTTTATCTAAATCGTAATTAAGTACGTTCGTAGATGTACGTCGGTGTGAGCTCAAAGGCGTTTGGAATTGGATGCGAAAGGATTTGCAAAAATTGCATTCGTTGCAAATGTGCTTACGAAAATACGTGTCGAAATTAAACTCTATGTAACCAGTGGGAATGGGTGTTTATGCATGTTGCTGATATCCGATTTAAGACGTAAAAAGACAAGAAACATTAAAAAAATAGCTCAGGAATTATTGCCATAAAGAAAAAATATTATAATTGCTTAATTTAATCTTATATATAAAATTCTCGTGTCGCGGTGTTGGTGGTTAAACTCCTCCGAAACGGCTTTCCCGATTCTTATGAAATTTTGTATGCATATTGGGTAGGTCTGAGAATCGGACAACATCTATTTTTCATCCCCCTAAATGTTAAGATCCACCCCTAAATTGTTTAACCATTTTCAAAATTGATATATTGACAAATACATATATTAATTACATTGTTTATGTTAACATATCAATTAGGTATTGTTTTAATGTTTATAATGGACTTGCGTGTGAGTACCGATTGTAAACGAATTTCAAATTTCATAGTTATATAATATCGTGAAGGTACATCCTGATGCTATTAAACATGTTTTACACCAGTTATTTATGAAATATATACGAGAATGTGTCCCATGCCCCCTTGTGGGGTAACGGGATTCATATATATTATTTTGATACAATTATAGTAAAAAAAGTACCAGGCGCCAAGAATCTGCTAGAAAGTGGTATGTATCGCTAACCAGGTAATTCAGCTAATGTCTTGAATACATCAGCCACCTCTTAGATTTACGGCCGCGTCAGCTGAAGGCTCTAGTCGTATATTAGGGTTGTGTGAGAACTAAGATTTATTAGATGTAGGTTTTAGTACTTTCGCTAGTTTCTATTGCCATTTGGCTCGTTATCATTTTATATCAACATTAGTTTAGTAGTTAGATTATTTCATTTTAGGTCATGTCCCGTTTTTTTCATCCCATTTCGATTTACTAAAATATCATTGATTTCTTTGGGAAGTTGGTCATTGTTTAAACACTCAGAAGCCAAAGAATAGCACGTATAGTTCTCGATTCTGCGCCAGTTCTCCTGTCCGGATATTGAATATTCGTCCCATCGAGTATGGAATGTAGAGAGTTTGGATCCTGAGAAATTATCCGTGAACTAATTTTAAGCATCCAAGTCCCTTTACAGAAAAACTTTCTAACCCCATATTAATAATGAAAATTTCAATTTATGAGATTAATTTCAACGTCGGTTAAGTGGTCAAGAACCCTTGACTTGACTTGTAGCAAAAGTTATGATCGTTAAATAGTTTTAATTGTCTAATTAAAAGATCGACGTGATTAAGCTTTTAATATTCATGAAAATGTCGATATTAAAATGAGTAATAATTTATTAAACGAATTCAGAAAAGCAATGAAATTAAAAATTATTTTATACCTTTAACAAGAATTTACTTTTTACTACATAAATAATATAGTAATAAAACCTGCCGCCTTTGGTCTTGGCCTCAGATTTAGACAAGCCCAACCTTATCTATTTCTTGATTCACCAGGAAAAAAGGGGATTAGCTTTCTGTGCCTGACACACTAATAAAACTTGCTGAGTTTCTTGCCCGTTCTTCTCAGAACAAGACCTCCTGGTAGTCTTGCGAACGGATGGCGTAGTTTTGCTCTTTCGCGAATTTTGTAAACGTTTTTGACATTCATAAGCATGCCTTAAGTCGCATCTAAACTGAATAAATAAATTTTGATTTGATTTGATTTGATTTGTGCCTGACACACACCATTGATTTTTAAAGCTTAACACATTCTGGTTTCTTTGCTGAGAGTGTCATAGATTTAGACAGATAGTTAAATAGCGCTATTCGAAGGAACGCTCTCAGGGTTAATTGCACGCGGAAGGCATTAGACCATCACTGCTCGTAGTTATATCATAGTTATTATAAAATATTAGCAGTAAGGAGCAGTTCTTCACGTCTTAGGATATAGAGTGCTAGTAATTCTATTTAAAAAAATGGTTGTCTGTTAAGTCTGTTTAGTGACGAAAGAAGAAGAGTTTAATTTTATTTGTTTCATAGATATTTTGTATGGATATATATGTAATAAATGGAAATCACAATTGAATAGATAGAGTTACATTCATTTGTACTCATAAATACAATTATGTCAATTTTTAATGAACTTGATTGTGCCTCTTTGTCGCTTATTCCGCGCTCTTGCTTGCATCTCAAGCCTTAATTTGAACAGAGGTAACGCCGCATGCGTCATAAGCGAGGTAACGCCGCATCCCACGAAAAAGCGTCATGCTTTTTCGTGCCTGCAGCCGGCTCCATCGAATTATAAGACGTCACGTCAATTATTAAACAACTCCTTCGGGGTTTAAAGTTGGTGAAAATATTTAGACATAATTTGAAATAAGATCAAAAGCATCAAGATTGAAATAGCCAAATTAAATGTTAGTAATGTATAATAAACATAAGACATTTGTTGACTAAAGGATTGTATGAATTTTTCGTAACTCTTCAGTACAAATCACATCAACGATATCAATTGTACCAATAAAACGACTGACAATTCGATAATATCAACAAAATGACAGTATAAACGAGTTAGGATGATAAAATTCCAATATAGGGGTTGACGATTCTTAATAAACGAATGAAACTCTTGAATAGATTTGATAAATGATGTGCGTTAACCGTAGAAAATTATAAGTATAGTAATGAATATTAAAGTGAAACTTTTATTACATCGTCTTAAACTTTTTCGTCTGTGTGTTGCCTGTCGCGTGACTGTCGGCCGCGGAGTAGGGATAGTGAAAGGCGCTACAGTTCGCAGCAGCAGACCTTATAGTGTATAGACATTTTTAAAATGTTAATAAAAATATTAGTTGAAGAAATAATAAAAGTAGACTACTTTTATTATATATAGGTTGATAAAGCGATTTTTATAGCCTTGATGGAATATTATTCCAAAAAGTTTTAGTTAAATGTCTATAATGTGAAAAAAAGTTCCACTTTACCGTGGTTTCATAAAACCACACAATCTTTTTTGTTAATGTATCATAACATTTTATATTTTAACATACAGATTGTATACTATCCACCACTTTATAACTTTGGCGGCGTTAACAAGTCGTGTTATTTGTGTAAATAATGTTGCCTTGTACACAATTTAGACAACTTAGAACTAAGCCAAGGTCATTTTGAACACATGACATATGGATTAATTTATATTATTATTTGAGATTACGATACGGCTTATTTGTTTACTATTCATCAGCTTCACTTCTTCAAAGTGGCTAGGAATATACCATGTCATTAACTCATCTGGGTCTTGCGTCATTCAAGTTTGATGCTATATCATCAACATAAGAATAAGACAGGCCTCATTGAGATCTTAGAGAATCCGTAATTTAAATATTAATACCCCCGCAAAATAATTTACAGATTCATTTTAATACAGATGTTTTGTGTAAAAAACTCGGAGTTGTCAATGTGATTCGTTATGACAATTTACTGTGAGATGTTTGAGACATTTGAGGGGAGTAATAAATTGAGGGCTTGAACCGAGATTATCAATAAATGGGGATACATGAAGGCGTCATCTTACATTTCGTTGGGTTTTGGACAACATTATTTAAACATGGATAATTCTTCAACAAAGCTTCCTATTTTTTTATCGTCTTTAAAAAGGGTTCTCACTTGATAATCTATATTCTCCGATTTCTTGATAACGACATTTCCTGATGTTGGATGCATAAACTCCATTTTATATCAAAAAACGTACTTTAAAAATATTTAATATCTTGTGACAAAGAAATATCACAAAGTTGATTAAAATTGTATTGTTAAAGATAATTTAATTATAATAAATATTTAACAAACCCTATAAGAATACCACCTCTATACAAGATTAAGTAAAACATCCTACGTAGATTCGGAGATATTAGGAAAACCTGTTTTCAAGTTTATTATCGGTATTGTAATAAAAAAAATTGCTTTTAACCTTTAGAGTTTAGAGATTACGAGTAAAATTTATATCAGGTACAAAAGAATCTATAAATATTAATCAAATATTTGGTAATATAAATAATACATAATTAAAAACGTCTATCGTATATCATTCTAATTTAACTTTGTTAAAAACGAGCAGTATTAATGTATTATATTGTAGAATTTACTATTAATTTAATGTGAGGTAATGTGAAAATATTTTACTGCGTAATACGACTTTCGTGACAATGTTTCGTTACTTACATAATTAAAGTAAACGTATTCGTATAAACGTATAACAATTATAATTATAAATCATTTTATTGGAACTTGAACCATGAAGCAATTGGCAACCTTTGTGCACTAAATTGATTGAACATAGGCATGCTTTCAGCGTTCATCAGGCAGTGCTTAAAAAGCATTTTAGATCTCGAAGGCATGTCCTACTGTTTGAGTGGAGCTTACAAACTGTCCTCCTCCATCACTCCGAAGAATGACAGCAAGATTTCGCTGCCTAACCGTTTTCTCGGTTCCGCAACAGCAACAGAAATATATGGATATTATTTTCAAACAGTTATTAATTTAAGTTATAGAGCAGTGTTCTCCTAGTGGCTTCAGCGTGCGACTCTCATACCTGAGGTCGTAGGTTCGACCCCGGCTGTGCCCCATTGGACTTTTTTTCCATGTGCGCATTTAACATTTGCTAGAACGGTTAAGCAGAACATCGTGAGGAAACCGACATGTCTTAGACCCAAAAAAGTCGACGGCGTGTGTCAGGCACTGGAGGCTGATCACCTACTTGCCTATTATATTTAAAAAATGATCATGAAATTTTTTTTTTATATAATAGGGGGCAAACGGGCAGGAGGCTCAAAATATTGACAACAGTTGATGTTAAGATTCGGTCGGGTATACCGATGGACTAGTTACTACACTGCACAAGTCCTAACAAGATCTACGATAAAGATAAATATACTAAATAAACATTACTCTTTTGTTCTCCCGTATATGTTTTTAACTACATTTGAAAGACGTTCATTATTATAGTAAACCTATATAAAACCTATTCGTACTAATTACGAATATTAGTTGCAATATATTTATCATTTTGTAAGGCTCACTCAATATAAAGTGTCTTTCAATTTATACTTGTAAGGTATGTGGTTTTCAATGTAGTCAAATGATATTTATAAACACAAAGGGTCTGTTTCACAATGTATGGATAAAGTGCTAAATAGCAATGCAACACACAAATTATTCGGAGGTAAAGGTTCCGAAGAAATTTCGCGCTATCTGACAGTCGTGAAACGCAAAAATACTGTTTATCCTACCAATAAGTAATAAATAGCTTATTTGGAACTTATCCGGACATTGTGAAACAGACCCTAAATGTTAGAATATATATATGAGTGATTGAAAGTAAAGAATCTAACAATACTACGGATCCCTAAGCCCTACAGTTATGTTAGATTTTAAATCCAGTTAAGCAAAAAACAGATATTGTATCCAAACATTTATCGTTAACAAACCCTTAAAAAAATTATCAACGAATATCCGAAAAAAAAACATAAAGATGTAATAATCTCTTTGTCCCGTTGTCTTTGTTTTGAAGTGTTCCTGGGGTGTTCGATAAAATCGTTTTGAGGGCAAGGGGTTGACAACCTATTTCCGTTTTTACAGAGAGGATTATCTATCGTACGCACAAGCATATGTATATAGTTTATTAGCTGAATGAATACTTTATATGTTAGTTTACTTGAAGATTTCATCTCAAGATCTAGTTTGAAGTAAAAAAAATGTTTTTGCAACAATAAAAAATGCAACGAAAAAAAGTCTATTTAATCATCATTATAAACCTGAATTAGTTGTAATCGTTGTGTACAGCTTCCAGGACATATAATAGGCCATTTTTTAATAGGTAAATATAGACATACGGGTGATTTTTTATAATTAATCAATCTTATTATACCACTATCTTTGCAAATAAACGGTTTATTATTATTAATATTAGGGCATCTATTGATCAACTAACAATCACTCAAACTTCGGTTGTAAATCAAGCGGCTAATTTATTAAATAGTGTAATAATTCTTGGCCATCAACCGCATTCTCCACAGACCAAAGTTAAGTAAGCCAGAGATTTATCGTAGTTTTTACAATTTTACGGTGACTGAGTTCGGTGGGAACCCCAGGGAGACATTACGGGAGATCTCGCAGATTTACTTCAAACTCAATACATTCCCCGGGGACCACCCCTCATTGTCGTAGTCAAGCTTCAAAGAAAATTTAATTTGAATTTTTATTTCCATATTGCGAGGTACAATATTGCAAATACTGTCTCTGTTTTTTGTGGAATCGCCGTGCTCTTAGCAACATTCGTGCAATCGTATAGTGAAATGGAATAATAATTTTGTATGCGAATTCTCATAGCGCTTTCTAGCACTTAGAAACTAAATTATATTAACCTTTATTAGTAAAATACTAAAACGGTATTATAATCGTTTACAACATAAACACAAAATTGTTTTTCATAAAATTATATTAAAATAACCCTTTGTTCCACTGATACAGTAGTATTGAAAGTCATATTATAAATCTCTGTAAGATTTCTTGTATGTGAATGTTCATTTCAAGGCGGATTAGGATTTTAATATTATAATTTCGTACCTAATTCCAAGTCGGTGACACCTGCGATACTGACATTAGAATAATACATGATCAAATGGGGTATATCGTTAAATGATATCAATTATTTGAATCTGTACTTTGTGTTAAGTGTTTCGATGTGTCATTAATTCTGTCATTTACATGCTATAGAAAGGTAATCAATTATAGATATAGGTAACAGGTATCTGAGACAATTATATATTAACGCTTCCGATCCTGTATTGTTTAATCCGGAATGAACATCCTATGTTGAGTACTAAATAACTTAAATTGAGTTTTATTTATTTTTTGCGTAATCCTACAGCTAACATAAATTATATATAATAACAAACAAATACACTAAAAATATAGCCGGCAGGTGTTAAATGTCAAAAAAAAAAATATCACAGCTGTAGACAAAAGTTGTATTATCTGTATTTATTTCCCCGGAATTGATACCTCAACACCTTTTGTCTTAGTTACGGTGACCACGCACGCTGTAGAGCACGATTATATACTGTATTTACAATAATACATAGCTTCAATCCGGTAAAAAAGTGTTTTCTTTGAATGTGTAAAAGGTATGTTAATAAAAGATAATACTAGATGGAAATATGTATTAAATTAATACATTTTATCTGTTATAGAGTAGGTATATTTTATCAAAGCCTTAAAAATCCTAAGTCGCTGCAGTATGAACTTTTATGGCTTGATTACAACCTGAGTGGATGAATTACGTTGCTCATGCCTTAGTGATCTTGTTTGGTGACTGCTACGCTTGCGGTATAGGGTTCGATTTCCGGTCGAACCTAAGTTTATTTAAAAAAATCAACTGGTTCTCTGCCTTGGGATTGGCTTAACTCGGCTGAGCCAGTGCTTAAACTACATATAGCGGGGGTAGAAGTTGTAAGTGGTCCAGCAATTTAACTGATATGAATAGCTGGAGACGGAAAACCCAAGTGACCGTCCTTAAAAAATTGACAGACGAGCTGCAATATCACAGGGCAGGACCCTGAAGACTAACATATATACGATGTAATTGTCCGGTGTTAAATAGATGATGGGTGTGCTCTTATACCGGCTCGTTCAGATCCTCTCAGGCCATGAATGTATCGGGGATACCTTTACAGGCTTAAAAGGAGGCAGGTGTCTCACATTTGACTCGAATAAGGTTACGCAGAATTCAAAGCACAACTCACTTTAGAGGTTTGTTCAGCGTTGAGCTCCGAACTTGTCTTTCTTACTGCCACTTTCGGATTCGAGGCAATTGTGAGGACGTCGTAACACTTAAAGAGAATGAGCAGAGGTTATGGAAGTGTTACCCATATCAACGCAAAAAAAGGCCCAGGAGATGGTGACGTAATCCACCGTGAGCTTCGCACCGGATTGGATAACTCATAAGTTGGGTACAAAGTAACACAGCAGACGCTCTTGACATGGGTTAAGGGAAACATTTACCGTGCCTCCCGTCCATAGCTAGCAGATATTGCTATTATTATTATACAAGGGTGTTGGGTTTTAGTGGTCCATTGCACCTCACAAATCAACATAAACGTTTCACTTTAAGAAGTCGGGGTCATACCTATTTCATGAATAAAGAAGAAGATAACCATATACATAATGATATCTTCGAATTTTGTACTTTAATTTCTCACATTACGTAACACGTGTTATACTTATATATATCTGCATTTTTATACACTTCGAGTTTAGAATACGAAACATTTATATAAGACTAGCAGACTCGGCCAAGCGTTGTTGTGGCTAAGGTTTTTGATATATTACATAGTAGTAAGCTATTCAAGGGAAACTGTAGGAGAACTGATGTGCAAGGTAGCTTATGTGAAATGTTGGTACTTTTATTACAGCGCCATCTGTTAGAATTGTATCAAATAATAAACAAATAATTTGCAGTAAAATAAAATTGCAACTATAATTAAAGATCTAAGCTATCCTATCTCTTAAGTTGGACCAGACGCCATCCATCGCGGCCAAATATCGTGACAGGAGATTTATATATATTAAGATATGGCGCTGAAGTAAAATTAAAAAAGCCTTTACGCACTTATAACTTTATAATGAAGAAGGGCCGGACCGAAAATACTAAACCTTACACACAAAGCAGAACTACGAGACTGGAATAATGTCGGTACAAAAAAGTTTTACGCTTTGAACCTAGTAAGGGTAAATGTTTTGCATTTGGGTACGCGAGACCTGCATACCAAAATCAAAGGATTAATGTTTGCGGGGTTAAAAGAAATTCTTGTAGTACTCATACATTACACATGTAATCTTTATAAACTATTCGGAAATTGTTTTCGAATGTTTAAGTATATGATAAGTTAATTTACTCAAAATTTAATAAAATTAAGTAAAACCAATAAAAATAAATCAGTGCAGATTCACAGATTCTACAGATTTCTGTATCTGTTTTATAATCATTTATCAATCTTATAGGCAAGTAGGTGATTATTTAAAGAAAACACAATTTTACGTAAAAAGCTATTTTAATAAAAGACAATACTAAGTAGGTGATCTGCCTGACACACACCATCGATTTTTAGGTTTAAGTTAAGCCGTTTTTTTTACGATGTTTTCCTTCATCGTTCGTTCAAATTTTATAATTAACTGTAGGTTTCATATACAGGGTGTCCCAAAAGTCGACGTCAAGTCAAAATTTCTCATCAACTTCAAAAATACATGACTTAATTTTTTTTTTATTTTTCTGATAACTGGTGTGGCATTACCTATGAGAAAATTTCGACTTGACGTCAACTTTTGGGACTCCCTGTATATATATATATATATATAATTTACGTTAATTATAAAATTTTAACGAATAGCTTTAATAATAATTAAAAAGCCTCCAGATAATTTATAAGCAGTACCAAAATACGTACTTAACCATCAAATTTAAATTTGGCTTGTATATAGTATTGTCATACTATTTTTGTAGTAAATTATTAAAATATGTATATTGTACCTTATGGGCCTGAAACTTCTGAATCTGTTCCATAATTATTTTTAAATATAATAGGTGATAGGTCACAGGGGGCTGGTGCGTGACATATGCCGCCAACTATTTTCGTTCACCGTACGTAGCACAAGCACACCACAAGTGTTAAATGCGCTTGAAGAAAGAAAGTCCATTGGTGCACAGCCGGGCATCGAACCTAAGACCTCCGGGATGAGAGTCGCACGCTGAAGCCACAAGGCCAACACTGCTCATATATTGTTACTTTACAGTATAATTAAAACATGAGTTATATTTAAGAATTTCATAATAAAAATATAAAGAATTTTATACAGAAGCTTACAAAATAATTAAAAGAAGCGTAATAATGCTTTTTCATTTGCATAACGAATTTGTTAAGGTCCAAGGGAAAATATTGTAACAAATCTTTTGTAAAGCAAAGTTGTTCTTAATTTCTTTTTCCTTTTTTAACACGGCGTTTAAAGCGAATTAATTATATTTTTGGGAGGACACAAATTAACGTCATAGAAGAAACCGGTGTTTTGACAATTTCATTCTACTGTAAGTTACAAATTCAATTTTGAACTGAAAATGTCACTCATAAATTTATGGTTATGTATGATATATCTAGTAGTTATTACTCGTGTGACTTCGAACGATTGGTCTGAGGTCTGAAAGGCCGTTAAACAAAATCGCTAGTTACCTTGTAGAATTTTCAGTGCACTACATGTCCGGTTCCTGGGTCATCGGGATGCTATAAATAATAGAGGATTTTAGTTTTTCTCTTTATTAAACGTCGTGTATAACTATAGAATATAAGCTAAATAATTAAATGTTAATTGTTTTGTGGCGAATTAATTCAATGTATTAGTTGAAGAGAGTGCCTGCGTCTGGCTATACTCTCGCCACGCTTATAAAACTACGAAAGCCTGAGTGAGCAATGATTGGTTGGTACATTGGTTGGTATCTATTAAGATTATTATAACGACCTTCTTTCACTACAGACTTTCTTTACTTCGCTTGCTAAATAATAAAAATTTCTATTTGCACAATATGACAATTGTCTAAATTTTGTAAAAGATAATAAAAATTATAAAAAATGTGTGTGCATTTATGTACACGCGTAAGAATTTATACTTCTTTAGCGTATGGAAAAAAATAACTAAAATGCAGTAGTGATTAACGATAAATATATAGCCAATTATTAGTAAATACCCGTCGTATATGAAATTGATTTAAAAACACCAAAATAATATTTATTTATTCACACTGTTTAATTGCACTATTACGAAACACGTGTTCTAAATATAAAAATACTAGAATATATAACTTGAACGTAGTTATCGATTCCCATGCCACCTAGACCTAACTTTACGAAGTCGAATTTAGGTGTTGGTGTGCGCGCATCGTAAAAATTCACTCTCATAATTTTCTTTCATCGCACCAAGAAGAATAACTTCAATAAACATTATGTTTCTGATTAACTATATAACCATATTACAAGTGTGGAACTTTAGATACAAATACAATCACTACATTATTTAATTATTTATGTACTACTTCAGCTTAGTTTCTAAATTCCATTATTTGCCTACAAGGGTACTACTCTAATACTTAATATAAACATTTACGAGGTATGTCATACAAGCTTTGGCCACCGCCCAGAAGGAACTTCACAAAGAATTCACCCCAAGGCCCAAGTTCAAGCTTAAAGTTCGCCAATGATACCGCCGAGACCACGATAATTCACAGGCTACTGTCAAAGTTGAAACTTTGTAAATTTTTCCTCAATGTAAAAAGCGCTATTATTCTCAGTAGCTTTTCGATGTTCAACTCTTCGTGGCATGTGAAATATGTTTGCAATCGACGAAAACCCGAGCAGTTTTACGGAATTTTTCTAGGGAAATGCGGCGGGATTTTTCCCGTAATCTTTAATGGATTTAACGGGCCCCTATGCGGTATTAAACATTTGGAAAATTATGTCATTATAGATATTAAAGAACTCAATTACTTTTAACGTCCCTTTCTCATTTACGCTGTTAGATTTTAATCCTTAGTTTATTCAGACAAACTTATCACTCGGTGCCATCCCAGCGGTATAAACATAATTATTTATTTATAAAGTCTATACGTAAAAACTATCAAGTCAAGGCAACTTATTTAAGTTTATGGTTGTCAATCTAATAGAATTACGGTTACAATATGGTCTTAGCCAAAAGCTAAAGAAATGACGCCTCATAAAAAATAATAAAATTAAAAATATTCAATCCAAATATAGTATCAAATATCAATATTAACTTTTTCTACGTGTTTAACAGTTTTTGCTCGTGGGTGCAGTAAAGGAAATCTCAAAAATCCAATAAACCCAACGTCTATTGCACTTTTGCGGAGATAGCTAAATAAATATAGTATGCTAGTTGTAGTAGTTGGTAGTCTTATCTGTTGGTTTGTTTTCTTGCTATTATGTTACAATTGCAGGTAGGTCTTGGTACACGCCGCGGGCATGTTTGTGGGCAACTTGGTTGAACACAGTACTAGACGATGTTGACTTTGGCTTCGATGTATGCAATATGTTAGATGGGTATAGATTGTTCTCGAATCCTGTAGTTGCCTTTGTTGGGAATTGAATTTATTCACGAGATGTTTTATTTGATACGCGGTGTCCCATTTCACTTAGTATTGATTGCACCTTCGCACAGCTATTGATCTATGTTTTTAATATTTTTGAAATACATATATATAATTTATAAAGTTGAAGTTATTAATATTGTAGATTTAGAAAGAATAAAGCATATTTTGAGATTATTAGGGCTTATTATTGTTGTTATTTAAAAAAATTAATTTCCAGTACATTTTTGGCTGTATGTACGTGCAATTGTGGTAGTTGCGATTTTAAGTTAACGTTGCCTTGATGAGATTATGATTATACAGATGGTAGGTAGAATCTGATTAAAATTGAAATCATCGTTTATAAAGTTAGTCAAAAGGCTTAAGCCCAAAAAACCTACTTGCATATCTCGTCAAAGAACAATAAGACGGCGTTCTGTATGAAATTAAGAGGAGGGCAAAAAACCACTACAAAGGGATTCCTTACTCCGTACTTCGCTCACCAGTGAGATTCCGTCTCGTCTTCCAGGCAAATATTCCACTCACGATTGTTCAAGCTGAGGTCCAAGTCCCGCAGGAGAGGCCCTAGGGATAGTCTCAAAAACGTCGCATAACCCTATTTTTAGGCAGACCTATGCCCGCCGAAACAGCCCGAACTGTCAAAACACTCCAGGGTAACAGCGATATTTCATTCGAAAAATAATCGTCATCACCTGACTGTTGTTGATTCAACACGAGTAATTGTCGCGTGTCTGGAAAAGAGTAGATGACCAAACATACTCAACGAATCGTGCCATCATCTCCTTTTGTTTATCATTCTTACTTATTGATTCTCTATTAGATGAAACTCAACATGAAACTATATAAAAACAAGTAAGTGGTTGGAACATTAAATATAAATGGAACTAAGACTATTAAAAGCCTGTCCAATGTTGATATAGGTTAATAGTCCCAAAATTATTCAACAAGAAAAACAAAAACTAAACGAGACAAAGCAGTACAAAGTTCTAAACACGTATGTAAGCATTAGCCAAGTTTTAATTGAGTTTTTGCCACACCCCTGCGTGACTAGTCGTTGCCTCATCAAAGTTCAAAATGTACAGCGACGCGGATATTAAATTCTGTATCGAACTGAAATATATTTTCACGTTTATTACAACCGAACAATATTAAAGCCTACTTTGCTTAGTTACGAAGAAATTCAATTTTATACAATTCAAGGAATTGTCAATTCTGTAATCATATATAATGTATTGATTGATAAAGAACAAATATTGTATTGTAAAAAAAAAAAACATTAAAACACTATATTAAGTAAAGAAATAGTAGTGTAATAAAGAAACTGTTTAAGATGATTTTAAAGCTGCGATTATGCAAATAAAATATAAAATTGATTTCTCTACATAGACTGACGTAATTTAGTTAAACGATCTTTTAAAACTGACCTCATTTGACAAAGACAACGGGGTCACCAAAAACGTTTAACGTTACGTAAGTGTATGAATCGGGGTAGATTAAGGTGCAATAAATCTCTTTTAGTGGCTATGTGTCTGTATTGTAGCTATAAACACGAGTGGCGGTCAGCAAACAATGGTGTTCGTGCAAGAAGTGCCATTTGTTCGCCAGCAAAAACTGTGAACACTTGCCGTGTGGCGTGCTAAGCTGTATCGAACGAATTGTAGCTATTATGGTTTTCCTACTAAGTCGTCCATTAAATTATCCATAATGATATAATAATATTCATCTTTCTAATTAATTAATTTAATTTAATTATCAAAATAGATTAAATGGCTGTTATTTTTTTTAATTATCTGCTCTCAAAGCAAGGTAATTAAATGATTTTGACATTGACGTCGCTTGGGGTATATCTCTAACGCCATAACGTCATACCCGGGTTTCAATATTGTGTGAAATACCCTCCAAGGAATTATATCTTGGTCGATTTCTCTGATCATTTCTTTACATTTTCTAGTAACAAAACAAGGCAAATGTATTCATATATATACGTTTATTTATTTGTTAAGTTTTACTAAATGTTATGAGACATATTTTACACATTTAAATGGGGGAAATACGATTTTTATTCCAGTGACTTGTTTTTGATATCTGGCACAAATAAAATAATAAAATATTTATATACATCTAATCTATATGTATATGTTATAAAATATACTTTTTCTATTTCTATATAAATAAGCTAGTGCTATAATAGAGCCCTGTTTTCCTACATAAAGCCAAAATATATTAAAATAATTTTTTTCTTGTAACTCTTTAATGAAATTAAGAAGTTATAAAAATTATAATTTTAAATTACATTTAAGTATTATTATCGAAAATATTAAACGCTGAACACTGTGAATAATTAGATTTCATGATAACGTGCGATTGCAAATTCTCTAAGAAATATGAAGAAAAAGCCGAGGTGAAGTTAGAAAAAGAGTGCGGATAATTGAAAAACCCGATCTCTCATTAAAATCTCTCGCTTTTGCCCATTTTAAGGGTCCCGGAGCAATAAAGGTAAAACGGTAGTGTCTTTGTCATAGTCTTTTATGCTTTACAAAGAACTATTCATTCTTATTCTTACATCTTGCTTATAGCAATGCAATAAGTGACAACAATGAGGATCTTAATTGTATTATGATGACACAGATTTTTGGTACGAGATAATTTGTTAAAATATTGGTAGGTTTGAATCATTGATTCATAATGATCAATCTAGTAGGATCATTAATAATAAAACATATTTGAGGCTTTATTATTTCTATTGTTGATATTTAGGCTAAACATTTTTACATAACATGTACAGTTATTTTTCTAAAACAAAAAATGTTCCATATTTGCCGACTTTATAATTTGTGATTAAATTGATTGAAAACAATTTTATTTAACATTGTTACTACTTATCACTACATTTTCGTTGTTTTTTAAATATTAAAAACCATTCGTCTCTCATTCTTTATCTCGTACTTACAAAGTATATCCCGATTTTTAGACAGCCAAAACGCGCATGATAAAATCATTTCTCCCGCTATGGTGTTAAGTTATTGCTTGTGTAATTAGGAACAGAACCCTGCAAGAAAATTCCGAGCAAGCTTGACTGAAAGCGTATCGGAGTCACGCCGTAGCCCGGACTTTTACTGCAGGACCGAACGTAGATAATGCCAGATTTGTATTTTAAAATATACAATTCGTATATTAAACACCATTTCAGTACAATGGGACTACAGCGCCCGTAATAAAACCGGCTTGTTCAATGTCCTACATTTTTTTGCTGGAAAATTTTGATATTTCGGCGTGAATGAGCTTTTGTACTTTTAAACATTTTTAACATAGATACAGGATGTTTTCATTTCACTTTGTATAGTTTTTGGTTTTGTGACATATGTTGATAAAAATGTTCTTTATAAAGTGGTATTGCAAATGCAAGGAAGGGACTTCATACTAATAAAATTACCAAAAATGTAGACTATAGGGTATATGTACAACTACTCTGATTACTTTTATATCTTAATTCATATTAATTATACAAATTCTGTGTAACGAATGTTTATGTACGTCTAAGCGTACGATTCTCAAAGTCGCATGTCGGGCGTTTGAAACCCCAACGTACTCCATACGATAACTCGTATGGTGAAAGAAAATAATCAGTTCTATATTTGAGGCGAATGAAGCTGGATAGGATTGAAGCGCGGTAAAACGCGCTCAAGACTTAACGCGTTTGGGATCACCGTGGACGACCTCTGACCCATCCAGAACATAAAGGACAAAGGTATACATATATTGTATTTGGTGACGAGTCAAGAAAATATATGACAATTTATAACCACTATACTATTCATGCAACACATTATGTCTGATGTAAATTAGTTGCCGTTAAAAGCATAAAAATAAAGGTGCTCCCTAAACTGTATCGATTTAGTTCATATTGAACAGTAGCATTAAAAGTGTTTCCCCTGCACGCGACAACACCACGGTATGTGGAGCAAACTTTAATGATTCCTTGGCGTGCGTTTAAAAAGTTCAAAGATTTCTCGTCGATAAATAACTTCGAATAAAACGACTTTCTTGCATTCTGCAACTTGAAAATGATCCAAATGATTATTCTCTATTGTTTTATTAAATAAAGTAAAATATCCATGTATTGTATACCCGATTTGAACGCGCGACCTCATGGCTGTGAAGATTGGGATACAATACTTTAAGAGATTTCAAAGTAGGAGAGAATTTCTAGAGATCTTAAAAAAAAATTCTTTCGTAAAACACTAAAGTCGTATTCACAATATACTAAAGTTATTTAAAGACCTGTAAGAAAAATATAGAATAAATATTAATATAATTCAAAATTTTAAAATCTCTGTTTCCAGCCAGTTACATAACATTAATAATTTTAAATATGAAAGGAGACTGCAAAGGAGTTTTTATTTAAAATACTGCATTTCATATGTCGCGCTTGTCTAGCTTCTAAAGGAACGTCCGCCTGACTTATAAGACCATATTTCTTTAAGACTAACATTTAAAATGTATGCTCTTTTATATTAAGGTCGCATGCATGTCACTTACATAATACATAGTACCTTACTTAAAGTTTTGATGAGTTCGGTGGAAGGATACATTTATTTTCTTATAAGAACGTATTCGTTAAAAATATTTTAGAGGTTTCTCATCCAGATTCACTATACATACTTAATTGATACTTACTTCAACGGCTAAATAACATTTATATTTTTTATAGTAAAAAATATATGAAACAGACACATTTCTACTATATCTATTTACTCTATTGTGATCTATTACTCAATACCAAGAAACAAAGTTATTCTTCGATCACGTCACTTGACACGTCACTACTAAGAAAGAAAATATGAAAGAAAAAAAGTGAATCTCATTTAATTTTTAAATATTTTAAATAAGGAATTCGAATGATTTAAATTGAGAACCTTTCAAAATATTCAACATGCACACAAACATTAAACATATACCGGAAATTACTTTCCATTCAATTATTAATGTCTCAATATTCTTGTTATGTAGCCTGTGCTCTGATTGGAATCGTGATTCAAGGAAAAAAGCCAACCCGCAACGGTTTTTAAATTTTATGAAGCCGGAAACCATAGAAACTGCGGCAATAACTGTTATTAAGAATGCTATTTTTAAATTAATGATCTCTAGATGAAAATTATTCTTAAGCAATTTATTTACGTCACCAGCAGTGTACCGCCCACTTAGTTTTGTTTTTAGATATTAAAGGCAACTTAAATTTTGAATAGAGAACTGTAAAGTGCAATCAGATATTTATATAATCTAATGAGGCTCGGTATTCTTGGTTATATGATAGGAATATGAATATAAGGATATTAATATATCTTATAGATAGTATCTGTATAGCATATGTTAAACCGATACAGCGTCTAATGCATTTAGTAGGTGCTATGCCAGCAATAAAATCTTATTTGTTATTATTTTATCGTAATGCATAGTAATTCTACAAATCTGTGTTAGATATTATCCTAAGAATCGCTTTTCCGTTGTAATAATTCAACATGTTCAATGTATAATAATTGTTGAATTCCTAAATATTCATAATTGTAATTCTTTTTAGTCGTAAACTGGCTTCTAGCAAGAAAAATAAATATTTTAGTATTACATAACACACTTTACATTTATTCTAAAATTTTAATCGTTCATTTTGGGTAAGAGATTTAGTTACGAATCCACTACGGCTCTATTGGAATTAAAAACTCATTATAATTTGTGGACAACTGCGAACTCTAATACAGGAATGGCTTATGACAAATCCATATTGTGATTTAACTTCGCAAATGTAATATTTAGGTCATAATTCACATTTATATATGGGATTAACGATTGTAGTAATATTATTTGAAAATTAACATTAATGTTATTGTAAAGGTTTTTATTGTATTATTATAGACTATTCGAAACTAACAAGTACACTTGCCAATAAATTTTGCCTTTGTTATTTAAGGTGTAGTGTTATTATTTAAAAACACGCATTGGTGTAATAACTTTTTTAGAATTACTTCAAAAACTTCGACTGCTTTGGATACCCCGATAAATATTAATTTCAGTTACGGTTTCATTTGGGATATTCTGGAAGTCCATTTGTTGATATACATATAACCTACAGTAATTAAAAAATAAAGAGAACATATTTTAATATGGTTTTCTAAAGATTGTCTTAAAGCCCACAGAGAGCAAAGCTCAAAATTTTTAATATTTATCTCAATCTTTGTTATAATTGGAAGATAAGTTAGAAGTTAATTCGGTTTCCACTTAATGGCCAAGTTAATGGGCAAAGTTAAAAGTTTACTTTTAAAATTTTTACTGAACCAAAATGTTCTGTTTATTCTCCATTTATTAAAATTATCTCCACCGTTGGGGGAGCGCTTATATTAGGGAAATTATTTGCTTTGAAAGCATTTTGTTGATCGCTTGTAGATGGCCCCGATATCGTCTGTACTGTATTTATTATATATACCATTTTTTTATTGGTGATCCTCTGAGGTTCTCGTATCGTTAAGACAAGAAGACAAGTCCTATCTTGTCTTGAAAATTTGTTTGCATAAAAAATCACACGTTTTAAAATATTTCAAGTAGGTACTTTCTACATTGTTAAGATATCAAAGCTGTCTGCTGTATCATGTTTCTTGACGATCTTTCTTTTCTTTATCTATTATTTAATGAATTATGTATGGATAACGTTTGGAGAACGTAATTGGTGTATCCTTATCTGATTACATAACTATTTATATATAAGCTATGCATATTCTGTTTTTACATATTCTCTTTTAAATCTGCTCAAATTTTAACTCCCGTTGACACATGCAAATGTTACCTAACTCTGAAACAGCTGACATACAAAGCGTTAAACCACATCTGGCATCAAAGAAGAAAATTCACCGTGAAATGTGACCACAGCTCAGGTGAGTCGATCCGTGTGTCAATTAGCTAACAGGCAGTTGGTTGGACAGCAAGTGTCAAGTGGTAATTAACTGAGAGACGCCGACTGTGATTCGTGACAACGTTCATTGAATCTTTTGTTCGCTGTAACATAATCTCTGAACAAAGGCGCCTTGATTTTGTGAAATTCTAAATTCAAATGTTTTATTTTTATTTTGAATAATGTTATGAAGAGGTTTTATGTCTTTTATAGTTGACTAAAACATTGTTACTAAGTGGATATTATAAACTTTTGAATTAGTTTACTTTCATAGAATATCCATTATTTTTATTAAGATATACATGAATACCGAAATTAAAACTTATCTGGTTTGATTAAAGAACTAAAGTCTTTTAATCCCTCAACCAAGACAGATGGATGATGGAGTAATGAAAGCTCACTCCCAGCATAAAACGAAAGACAATGGCCTTCACATATTTTTTTAATGTATACAAATATATTTTTTAAAAGAGTAAGTGTGGAGTTTCTTGCTTATTCATCTTCACACGAAACTACCTTTTGGAAGGGGCAACTAGAATCATCTTTTTATTAAACGTTCGAGTGCCATTTTTGCGGTCTACTTGAAATAAATGATTTGATTGATGCAAAAAAACGCGTTGAGGCATGTTATGGTAAAAATAAAAACTCAGACTTTATTGGTTTTATTTTGAACGAATTTCGCTTCTCTTGTTGGATAGATAATTAGATTTATGTATGAAAGGCATTTTTAAAAGCGACTATCACATTTCACTGGATTAAGATACTTTTCATAAAACAGTGAATTAAAGAAACTCTGAATTAAAAAAATAAAATTAAAATAATTATTGTATTCACATGTTGCGTTGTAGGCGATAATAATAATATTTTTATTACGAACTACACAAACATTAAGTAATTTGAAAATATTGATTTTAATTACAAAAGTGAAAAAAAAATAGGATCTATGTACCGACAGTCCTCTCCAGACTTCAATCCTAAAAAATATAAACATTTCATTCACACAAATCATATACGAAATTAATGAATTTGAAAATGCCCTACAAACTGTATGGACTTAATATATTTATGATGATTTTAATCTTTATACCCTACAGAAATTATATCCAACATTTTCAACTTAGATTTATGCTTATACCATTGAAGGTCGAATTGAAAAACTATTTTTTCAAGCAAATAAATTTGTTGAACGTCGTCGCGCCACTTATATTGATTTTGTAGCCTTGGTTTTGGTCACTGAGCTTGAAATAAAACAAGGGCCTTTCAGGTGAAAATAAAAGTAATAAATAAAAATTAAATCAACTTCAAATAACATAGACTATGTAATAATGTTATTTACTCCAGGAATTTGTGGATACACAAATCTCAAAGATTACTAAAACGATTTTGATAAAACTTATATTTTACGTGAATTGGATTATGAAAGTTCAAGATCATCTTGATATGACTTTTAGTTTCCGAAACATTTCTGGCGGTATTTAAAATGTATTTAGGGTTTGGAGAATTATTATTTTAGTGCAAATCCCTGTGGCTGTCCGCGTTCCAATCACGGCTGTGCACGAATGGAATTTTCATTCTATGTGCGGAATTAGCACTTCCTCCTACGGTGATGAAACCGCCATTTCTCTAACTCAAATTATGTATCACCTGCTTAGCTAATAAATAAAAATGCTCAAAGAAACGGATGCAATCTCAGACCAAGACCCATATAGGGCTGTATCACCACTGGATCCTTTTTCCTATTAAATAAAAATTTATATAAACGTAAATAATTGTAAAAAGTAACAAACCTAGATTAACAAATTCCGATAGAAAACTCTATTGACACCTAAAAACATTTGAAATCCGTAATAGATTTGAAAAAGCGGAAGTGAAGTCAGCTATAAATCCACCTCGGAATGAACAGGCTTTTAAAAATATCTGAATGTGCGACAGCCGAGAATAAAAACTAACCATCGGAACAGAGTGACGAGCCCCACCATTCTCCTGTTTCCATTTAATTAAACTCAGGGACATTGGAAACGCGGTCTTAAAAAACCTCTATAAATTAGATCATGTTGAAACTGTTTTACAGAGATGAATCTATATTAATTAGAGTATCTTGGTAGGTCCATGTTTTATCCATAGGACTTACTTACTTGATCAGAGTCATTGTAAGTATTTTCAGTGCGTAGCCATTTTGTATTCGCTGTTAACGCAGGGCTTCTGAACTTCTCAAGATGTAAACAGAGAAAATTATTTATTTTAAGTTTTTGTTTCTTTTGTCTCAATTTAATTATAATGACTAAATTACTCTTTTCAATGACATAATACAATAAAATACTTGATAAAACGAGAAAAATAATTCTGTATGAGTCTTACAGTACTTATTATTATAATATATGATTTTTTGCGAAACGTCGTGAAGCGCATCATATCTGCCCCTTCTATTAACTCTACTACAAAGCGATCATGCCCGCTCTGTCAAGAGTAATTCATAATTGGATTAACAGAAGCTGTATATAGTTTTTATAAAAGGGCCATTCTAGAAGGTTACATTTTGTTGCAACTTCGAAGTAAGCCTTTTGAAAAGTTTGAAATTTTTCAACATCAAAAACGACAATGAACGGAAATGTTAATTTCCTGGTTACCTTGGTGGAATCTGAACTCCGCGTCGAGGCGAGGGTTAAGATTAACGGAGAGGTACAATTTTATTAGCATTTTTCCCTCTTTCCGGCGAGCCGAGCTCATTTCCGCCCGCCTAATTTACGATGGCAGCTGCTGAATTAGCGATTTAGAGAAATCAGCGTGTGCGTTGAAATATTTCTCTAACCTACATAAACACTAAACAGGTTACGTAAATCCGCGTATTTCTCTTCACTACCTTTTTGAGTGGCCTACCTACTACTTAGTACTACTACTAGCTCCTATTTAGTATATTACAAATAAAATATAAACACCAAAATTTCATGATACGAAAATAACGAAATGGTATTAAAAAGTTATGTGATATGTCTTCAACACTAGCTGTAATCACAGGTGTTTTTGTTAACTCATTAAAATATATATTCAGGCAATAAAAAGAAGACCACACATGTCTTGGGCGGTCAAGGGCGGTCTCAAAGCTGAGTAGTACCAGACAACCCAGACGTTAGTAACTCGTCTTAAAAGAATAAAACGAGATCTATTAGACTATATTTACCCTGCGTTCCTACTTTACTTTCCTTACTATACTTCAATGTTATTATATTAAAAGTATATATTAAACAAATCTGTGGACGCGTACAAGGCTACGCGCTGTAATACGTGCAGCATTTTATTGTTAAATTATTTGTACGTAAAGAAAAAACATTTCCGAAATTCTCTCTGTTTTTTTTGCACTTGTGCAATTAAATGCCAATTTTTATTCTACCTCAGTATATTTCAATTCACTAAACACGAATTCTGCGAATATCTTGAAATAGGGAATACCGTTCTTTTGCTCCAATTTTTGTAATGCATTTGTTGGCTAGCGAAGTTATCTTAAGACTGATTGAAGCTGCAGAAATCATATGATTTTTTGAATCCAGATACAGAATAGCGTAAAAACTAGCTATTAGATTAGATCGTCACCATAGTCACTGAATGAATGAAACATTAAAATATACTAAAATACCTAAGTTACACCAAGAGAAGAGAACCTAGACCCTTTCATATCCAAATCCCACATGTAAACTGTAATTATAGATTTGTGGGATTTTGATTGAAGATTAAAAGTGAGCCGTGTATAAACAAATTTAAAAACTCTTGCCCCCATGATCCATGCCTTGAAAAATGATCAAATCAAATCAAATCAAAAATCATTTATTCATATAGGTAACATAATGTACACTTATGAACGTCAAAATATACTTTAAACGATTCTAATTTTACATTTACTGCCAGTTCTCAAATCAAGGGCGTAGAACGGAAGAGAAGAACTGGCAATAAACTCTCCGCCACTCTTTTTAATCGCCAAGTTTTTTTACACAATGTTTGTAAGGAGCTGCAACCATTACACCATGTTCCATATCGAGTAATAAAGAATAATAAAATAAATTAAAAAGAAAGATTTGTCCTCTATCAGCAGGAGGCATGGTGAAATAGGAGCACGCACTTACATACTCGTGAGAACAACACGCAAATACGTAAATATCATCAAGCTCTTAAGGTAAACGTTTGTACCCAACATATCTATGATTTTTACTAAATGCAAACTATAAATTTTGGGTAAGTAGTCCAAACGTATTCTCGTTTCTAAGACAAAGACAGTAGATTTGCATAGTGAGACATAAACTTTCAAAAAGCTTCTGTGTTTCGGTAGGTTATATGGCGGTAAATTGCCTTGTATCTCACAATATGGCATTTGCATAGAGAATGTGATACCAGCTTGTGTTTATGCGGCTTTGTGAGTTTATTTTCTTTAGATTATTAGTCAATTTACATAACATGTATTGAACAAAAGCAAGAGTTATCAATTAACAATTACCTTTCAACAATAAATTCTCCTATTTTCAGTAAACTGGGAAGATCGGGAACCCTCGGATGGCATAACAGGCACATTTATGCAAAGACTTTTCAATGTCACGTGGCTGATTCTATTTAATCAGCATAGTCGATTTATTAATAGATTCACACATATTACAAAACAATGATATTCCTAATTGAAAATTAGCAGGCATGATTATTCAAAACTAAAATGACACTTGACAATCACAGATTAAAATAAAATTCAAGGAGCATAGTGTAGCGTATCCTAGATACGCACTAAAAATGTACATACCGTATGGTGTAGTATTTTCCATACGATTTTTGATGTATGTGGCAACATAAATACAGGACACTTAGAAAAGAAAAATACATGCTCATTCATCTTAAAAGTCTGTTCTTACTATTATGGGATGACCCCGACGTGATCATCCCATAATAGTAAGAACCGTGTTGCCCTACAACGATAAACTATAGGTCACCAGTTTTAATCTGCTTGCAAAACATCGGAATCCATTACATGCATCATTAAAAATACTTGATTTTCAGTTGCACGAAAGCCATTATGTACGAAAATTAAATTCGCTCGAATTTAATCGATATGACACAATACGCAAATTAATTAAAATCTGCTTACACTACGTCACATTTCACAGTTAATTTAATTTAGGACGATGAAGTCAGTTATGAATTATTTTAATAGTCGCTGCAGGCAATTACGTCAGGTAATATTACACTTTATAGAATAACACAATGTTTGCCTCTGTGTTACAAGTTTAATATGTGGTTATTGCTCCAAAACTGAATATAATAATAAAAAGAAAACTAGGAAACGCAGAGCACCACAATACATAGCGTAAATCCTGGCCCCTGGTCTGATGTATGCAGATACTATTCCTCCATCATGTCTTTTTCAATGAAATATAACTGAAGCATGCCGTTACAACGTAATATATATATGTAATTATAAACAATTTGTTAAAGCGATGGCTGAGAACAAAATTTGACGAAAAGCTATTGATTTCGTGACTGATATATCAATGCAAAAATTATATTGGAAGTTATAAAAACTTAACCGGCAATTTATCATTTATGTTGTAAATTATACAGAAAGTTCAATGCTTTTAAAATAAATAGCATAATTTTAGTTTATATTTCCAATAGCGATTAATTTCAATTAACTCAAAAATGTTCTTCGTATAATCTTCGTGATACATTTATTAGCGAGACAGTTTTTAAGAGTCTCTAATGAAAGGATGACTCCCCAAGGATTTACAAAAACGGAATTTACAGACGTTAATAGACACATTGATGAATCCATGCTTTTTCATTCCTATTTAAGGTTGTGTATTCATTTATATATTTAATTATTTAACGACATCTTTGTTATGATTTGCTTTAGATAGGCAAAATTGGAAAAGTTTTTTAAGTTGATTTTAATTTATTTCATTATTTTTTATTACTCAAGATGTCATATGGAACATGGTGTAATGGTTGCAGCTCCTTACAAACATTGTGTAAAAAAAAACTTGTCGATTAAAAAGAGTGGCGGAGAGTATATTGCCAGTTCTTCTCTTCCGTTCTACGCCCTTGATTTGAGAACTGGCAGTAAATGTAAAATTAGAATCATTTAATGTATATTTCTTTTTTTTTGACGTTCATAAGTGTACATTATGTTACCTATATGAATAAATGATTTTTTGATTGATTTGATTTATTAGTTATCAATATTATTAATAGTGTAAATCACAAATGTGAGCAAGTTCTATTAATAAAAAATGTACCGAATTGTATAAAAACAAAAACACTGATCACAAATAAAGATTAAAGGAATCGTTTATAAAAGATAATCCAGCTTTGTAACTATTAACCATGACGAGCCATGATTATTTTTTGTAACATTTATGTTTACTTTAATTATCATACATTTTAGATGGAAGATTTTGTAAAATATGCCGTAGAGTTAGTACAATTTATCATGCCGTAAACTTAATAAATAACTATGACAAATTTTCGTAAGAAAATTATCAAAACATTAATCTCCCAAAGCTCATCGAGTCGGCAAAAAGGCCTAAATCTAAGGAATATAATTTGAGAAAGGATAATATCTCACCGTCCCAATCGCCATCTATTCGGACAGAAACAAATATAAGAGGATTTGTCTTCCAACACCGCTATTGATCTCATAACCATTTCATAAATCACCTGACAATTCACTCATTACGAAATTGGTTTATCTAAACGTATTTCAAACGACTTTTTATCTAACAATAGAGGGACGATTTGTCTCGAACACGATGAATTTATCTACGTGTCATGATGGTAGTATATCTTTGTTAGTCACAAAGGAGGTTTTGTTTTAAGGATTTATGTAATGTTGCGTTGTATATAGTATAGGTACTAAAGACCGACTGACGTTAGTAATTGGTCTTTGCCTTTGTTTCTGTTTCTTTCCCGCAAGGGACTTATACGGTTTGCGGAGACTACCAGTGAGATTCGAAATCGTCGACTATGTATGGACTTGTACAGAGAAAACTAAAGTAACTAAGAGCTTTCTGTGGCGAACTAGAGAGTCCTGAAAGCTTCCATGAACCCAATTTCCTTTACAGATTAAGGAAGACATTTTAATTCTATTTCTTAACACTAAAACGTTGATTAAATATGGATGTCAAACGTACCAACAGTATCGGAGCTAACACGCGATGGAAAGGAGCTAGGTCGGAAAAAGAGGAGCTCATAGATAGGGACGCTAAAATCTTAGAGAAAGGGACATTTCAAGGACTATTAAAAAAACAGAGTGGAAGTGAACTGGGCAAGTAAGTATAAATTTTCCAGTATTCGGACAGAATTCTAATTTCTATCCACGTTACAGAAAGTGTGGTGGAGGATGACCACATAAGCGATGACATGACAAATTGAAATGGTAGGAAATTAAGCGGCGGAGGGTAGCATGCATTGAAAGAAAATTGACAAGAGTGTGGTCTGTGGTGGAGGCCTTTGCCACCTGGTAAGTGCATGAAGTTGAATATAATATCATAATACTTAATATTGTTAATACCATATCCGAATTATATTATTATATTGTCTTTATTATTATTATTATTACAGTTTATATATAGCTTTCGTATAGGCCTTTTAGATGAATAGTTCACAGTTTCAAATCATTAAATTAATAGACTCTTATACGCAATATTCTTGAATATATAAAGATAATAGTTGTAAAGAATTCTTACTCCGATTTTGAAAGTAAACTCGCAAATCCGTTAGCCTATTTCAAATGGCGTAATTAATAAAACCCTCACAATTACAAATGACGATCAAAACCTCGATATATCACGACAAATGAGGGAATACATTGTTTAAATGATTAATCATGGCCATTCCAAACTGTGTCATTATGATAGTATCGTTTCCAGATTCTAAACAACGCGATCCTTTGTGATTGCTGATCAAATTTCATTTGTATTGGTAATCTAGTGATTAATAGGATGCTGTGTTACTATTTCGAAGCGATATCAACCGCAAAATTATGTGTTCCGTGAACTATAATCGCTAGAATGGGTCATTGAGCATATTGAATGTGCGCTGCCCGTTCGATTGATGTTGTGTCGTAATTGGCAGGTGTGATTGGTAATCAGTTTTGGAAGGAGCATACATATATTTTAGATGTAATTAGTAATTAATATGATAATTATTTGCATAGTTTAAATATCGTTTCATTGTAAGGACTTAGTAGGACGTATGAAGTCAATATTAGTTATGTTACCTTTGTCTTACTTGATTAAAAAATCAGTTAATAAATATATATTATTTATTACGAGCGATAAGTATACTGGTTAGACATAGGCTAGCGAATATGAAAAAATTACAAACAAGGTAACCGATAAAACTACTACACACAAGTACAATATTATTGTGTGAGTAAATATGATGTTACTACAGCATGTAATAAAACATTGTTGCTAAAATAAGTGGTTTATTTCATTTCTAATTTTAATTATCAATTCTGAGGTTTCTAGAGTATTCTATGTATTTCGTAGTTAATATTTACTCGTGCAGTGAAGGGAAAATATTGTGCCTAAACAAGAAAAACTGATATGGAAATCTGAGACATTCATAACGACCGCTTTAAATATTATTATTATACCTTTATATAAGTACGTCATACTTAATTTTTCTATTATGCATTTACATAATAGAAAACACAACAAACAGTGAAGGACTAATTCAAAATTGCTTCCATTTGTTTCAATCATGAAAGGTATTAAACAGGTGAGGATCATAACTTCATACAAGTAATGGGACAGAGAAAATTGCGAACAGTGTCATATCTCGGTTGAAGTTCACAATAAGGAAGAATATATAAACAAAACCCCCGAGGCAAACAACTTGAGCCGTTCTTAATAGAATTCTAACACGGCGCCACCTCCCAACATTGTAAAGATACTTACGTTCCTTATAAAATGACTCGAGGTCAGATCTAAGGTGTCAACTTCATATAATATTGAAAAGTTACTTGAAAATAATAGCAGATACATTGCATAGTAATGCTTATAGGAAAGGTGACTATTGTAAAACGATATATATTTTAACGGGTTTAAACGTGATTAATCACAGCTGACTTTAAGGCAGATGGCGACTTAAGTGAAGGATTTAATAGCTTTAAAATATTTAAATCGAAAATCATTACTATCACTTATGGACCGAGCTGTCACTCCAGGTATTTCCGAACCGTTAAGAAACAAACAAAAATATCTTTATTCATATAGGTAAACAAGTACACTTATGAACTCCAAAAAAATTAAATCAATCGTGAATTTATATTTACTTCTAGTTCTCAAAGCAGCAGCTACCTTGGACAAAGAATTAGTCTGGCTATTCAAAGGGGGAACGCTGCCAGTATCTTCGGAACCTTGCCTAAAGGGACTACTTTTAATAATATTTTTTAATAATTAAATTTTAAGGTTAGTTATTAGGTATATTTTGATGTATTATGTTATTTCTTAGGTTCTCAAATAAAGTAACGGAAGAGAAGAACTGGCAATAAACTCTCCGCCACTCTTTTTAATCGCCAAGTTTTTTTACACAACGTTTGTAAGGAGCTGCCACCATTTTACCATGTTCCATAAATAATAAAAGAAATAAAAAACATAGACTTGACCTCTATCAGGAGGAGGCATGGTGAAATAGGAGCACGCAATTACATACTCGTGGGAACAACACGCCAATACGTAGTAGAAACAACTAATATCACCGCATACACGAATTCAAGTACGACCAGTCACCACAAGTAGCACCCGAGTATGCCGACGACGACGACGACGTCGCCACGCCAAGAAAAGAGCGTAGCTTTCCTCAAAAGCAAGAAATACACTTGCAAACCTCTTAATAATTATGGGCGGCGGTAAACGTTAAACCTCAATCCGCCCGTTATATTGTCTCCTGTTTCATAAAAAACTGTATCCCTAAATTATCTTAATCTTAATATAAAAACATATATAATTATACTCTCAAGTAAAAATCTGCCTAAATGTATTATAATTTGATTACTCCTTTGTTCTCCACCTAAAGGATCTGGTTAACCGCAATACCATTAAACATTTGACACGACGTATGGCCCGGAGTTTGTAAGTCAATTCTTGAACTAACCAGTAGCAAGTAAACTCGGGAAGTTGATTGCTTTGCTGCTCCCGAGACTGATTTCTGCGGTCCCTTAGCATCTTCAATCAGGCAACATTACACACAGTCGCAAGTTGCATTCAAATTTGGTAATTAATTATGATTCTAAAATCGATAAAGTCGGCTTTATTGTTGGACACAAATCAATCGAGCCAACATCACTATAAGCTTTTTTCACGAATTATTTTTTCCTAACATAATATTTTTGTTATTATTCATACGAAGCTCAGAGTATTTTAATTTGTCACTTGTTTTATTGTCTATGCTTAAGTAAAGAGAACCTAAAAAGCTCCATACACCACATAAAAGGTTACTTTATTTTTTTACGGTAACTTGATTTGTAATATCTTGCAGATTTTCCTATATCTTCCCGTCAAACCCTAGTTACGCATGCGAGACGCATTAAAGATCCCTTAGTATCTTACGTTTGCAACAAAGACATGAAAAATGATTCCAACTCCGGCACAAAAAGGAAAAGGATATCTTTAGAAAGATTTCTGACGCATTCGCATCGGAATTGTTGTTTAAGGTATACTGAGTATTCTTATATTTAAATTCTATAGCTACGCCGCTTAAGGTTCATAAATATAAATGCACTTGGTATGACAGACAAAGTTCTTAGATATATTACTATTCCATTTACATTCATTGTGAAGTAATCTACAGAATTTTTAGTCTGTTAGAGCAGACGAATTGATTCATGCATTTAGTTCAGTAAAAAAAGTATACTCATAGTTACACTTGATTTTAATTTCTATGTGCAGGGTTACGCTACTTAAGTTTTCATACAAAAATGTTAATTTTTCTACACTATATTGTGTTAGGCTACTATTTCATTTTAATTATTTTATGGTGACTGCGGCCATTCTAAACTAATAGTACCGTCAATAAGAAGCAAACGCAAACAAAGAAAGGTTTCAAAGTTTTCACATAAATAACTACCATATGGTATGGCAAAACACTTGGCTCTCAAATTTAGGCATTTCAACAAACTCGCTCATTCAAATCTTCGTATCAATTCGGCGCCAAAACATGTTTTAATCGAAATTATATATATACAACGCAGTTCATTTTATTTTAAGGTAATTTTTAAGCTTTATATTTATTATTATTATTTTGAATTATTTTCTTTGGAATTTGCATCCCCGATATTGATCAAATGCCAGAGGGTCTTATTCTGACATAAATAATTATTTTTCTGTTTAAAGTCATGTCGCATAACATTCATTGCCAATCGATTAAAACAACAATCAATACTTGTGTCAAGATCTAGACCGTATTAAACAGTTATTCCTTAGATTTGAAGTTGGACAGTTTCGATAATCTGATTTTAATTATACAATCGCTTCACAAATTTCGAATCAATTAACTTGAATATAAATCCGTTCAAGATACAAAAGCATATGTTATATTTATGTTTAAATTTAATTAAACCGCGTAACATTCTGTGATGATTAAATACATAATAGTAAATTGCTAACTATATTCAACACAAACTGTTACCAAGAAGCGAATTTCTTGGTAACAGTTATACAGATACAGAATATCTACTTGCTTTTCTAACGACCGAACCCAATAATTAATCCACCATCTCAGATTTTTCAGACCATGACATTCGATCGATATCCTATATACATTCCAATAACTAAACCCTACGAAGACAATACATTTTGGCGACGGTTGAATGCAGATTGCATTGCTCTTTACAATTATATTTGATAGTCAATATAAACTAAAGAAAGTAAATAAAACCGTACAAATAATAGTAAAATATATATGTCTATGTTTAAAACATATCAAATGGCTTTTAAATTATTTAAAAAAATTGGTGTCAGTTAAAATATAATTTATGCAAAGGTCTATCCACATACACCGATCCGACCTACCATGGCCAGCTTATATCGAAAGATCGCTATTACAATCAGGCAATTGGTTATTGGCACACTTTTTTCAATATTTGGATTAAGAAGTCTATGACAAATAGTCAAAAATGTATTAAGATAGGTTATTGGGTTTGGCTGTAAGGCTATAGGTTTGTCGTACAATAAGATAATGCTCTTTGGAGCAATGACGTAACCGTCAGCTGCCACTGTCAATGTATGTCACAGAGTTTATAAATTAACAACGTCAAAGTCAAGCCAAGTCAAGATTTGCTAATATTATTCTTTAAATTAATGATTATTCAGTGGTCAATAATAGTGGTTACAATTATTTAAAAGTTAAGTAAGTTATCCGTACTGTTATTTTATATGCTCTGTGATATATAATGGCAATGACAGCTGACAGTCACGCCAGTCCTAAAGTAAACAAATTTAAAACTCGTTAGACTGTGGACTGCGTTGATGGGATAAAATTGACAAGATCCCCAAAAGAATTGGTATTCGAATTTTGACGCAAATAGGAGGAGATAGATTGCGATGGTGGATTTTTGCGGAGGATAATTTTGTCTTTGCAACGAGTGATGATGGTGACCTATTTAGTAAGCAGACACATTTCGGCGTGTGTTTTCTTGATTATTGCACAAATCCTGGCATGTATACATGTACATGCAATTACCATTAAGCCATAGAAGTGGCTAAGCATAGAAGCCTTATCAAGGACATCTTCTTATCCGGAACACTCTTGGGAGGGCGGTCGTAATCACTATGTAGTAGTGGTAATAGAAGGGGCAGATGTGATGCGCTTTACGACGGTTCGCCATCATAGCCCATTAGAAGTCATCCTGCTGCACTGATTGAGTGAACCTCCTACGGCAGAACGATTTGATCAGTCCATCGTGTAGGTGACCTGCCACGCGGTCTAGTGCCTCCCACATTCCCCAGGATGACAAGGCGTTCTATGGACTGATAACCACACCGAGATACGTGTCCGAAGAATGTAAGGATGCGAGATTGTACTGTTGAAACCAGACGCTGCTTAATAGCGAGTTTTTGAAATATCGAAACGATTGTACGAAACTCGGTCCACGAAACCTTCAGTACTGGAAACTTACCACGTTTCCAGGGCGTCTATTATCAGCCTTTCCACATCTTCCAATGTACACATTTTAGCTGCGTACAGAAATATGGGAAATATAAGTGTCTGCATCTAGGATTTATTATGTCTATCTAATGAACAATAGTTAAATATTATATATAAATTAGATTTATATTTATATCTGTGATGACTATATTTATCTTGTATTTTACATGATCCAAGTAATATCTTAAAAAAAAATGCGTACTAACGTAATGAATATTATCTTCATAAGGTAATTAAAATATTTTACACATTTTATTGTATATTAAAAAATATTTTATTATTTATGCATTCTTTGACTCTTGAAAAACCTAACAAACTTAAGTTATTGTTTTAAAAGCTTTCCGTAACTCGCGTGCGGCCATAGCATGTCATTATATTAGCAACCATTACAAAATATACCAATAATAAGCCCTCGGCTGCGGCTGCACGAACAGAGAATTAATAACGCCCAAGTTTGCGGTAAATTCACTCACCGGGTGCACATAATGTTCTAATTTTTAATGCTTGTACTATGTTTTACATATCGACTTATTATGCAAATTATGCCAAATTTTTATGTGTTTTGATGACTTACATATTTAATTAATTAATGCCTACTGTAAGTCTACTAGTTAAATTATGTTTAGTAAATTTCTTGTCCACAATGTTTGAATTTGATCAAAACTTAGTATAAAAATTCATCATAAAATATGTAAATATGAGAAAAACAGAATTATTCGTTGTAATTTCTTTTCTTTTCAAATCCCTAAGTATTATCATTAATGATACAAAAATGTGCTAATATTTTTGAACTTTAAATATATGATTTAATTGCGTATATCCCCCTTAAATATCCTTAACCCGGACCTATTAAATATTAATTTATTAAATCTGTATTCAATCATGTGAAAACCAATAAGGGTCTTATCTTATAGGCCGGTCATACATTCTCGCATTTCGCTCAATGAAGCAGACAAACTCATGTAAGGTGATTTATGAAGCATACTTTGTAACGTTTGGGACAAAGTATAGGTTGCGATTTAGGCTTTACCGATAAAAATTTGAAATATTTTCAGGTCATTGTCCACGTGATGTCAAGTTTTTCGTTTAAATCGGAATCATCATCATCAAAATCATCGGACGTCGGGGCAGAATACGTAATGTTCAAGAAAAGAGGAAAGGTCGGCAACGGTCTCGCGAGTCCTCTGGCATTGAGAGTGTCCATGGGCGACGGTATCACTTAACATCAGGTGAGCCTCCTGCCCGTTTGCACCCTGTTCTATAAAAAAAATGATTCTGCCCAGGGGCAATCACCCAGCAAGAAGACAATGTGCCTGACCACATTGTAGAGCATATTTTTTTATCTTTTAATTATCCCTATCCTAAATTTTTAATTCGCGAAGTTTGACCCTCAGGAAAATGTCTTAAATCTCGAGCGAAGGTTCTGCATCCGGAAAACTTTTCCGGAGAAAATGAACCTAAAAGCAAGGGATGTAGTTTATGGGTTAGTCGGAAAGTTTTATGTAGCGTAAACTGTGCGTGATGGAACTGTGAGTAATTTGATTCAACGAGTGCTATGAGTTGTAACACTTAATTACTACCATTCTACCGACCTTTAAAGTGAGGATTATGTTTAATGAATAGTGACTACATTAAGAAAACTAAGCGCAAAATATCTTAAGCGATTGCCAGTAATTGGCTATGCATAAATAATTATTATGTAAATACCGATTCTTTACTCTCTAGTGTTTAGATGATTTAATGATACGGCATAGGCCTTCTCCAACCCTTTCCAAAGTTCCCTCTGGCTTGTCGGATCTATGTGTACTCGGCCAGCTGCACCAGGACCAACGCCACCGCGGGCGTCCTCTCGCTGTCGTCGCGTCGCGTCACGTGGATGCCAATGTAGAACTCGCTCACTGAACGTGTGAATCGTTTCGTCTTTAATACGCTTATTACACTTCTGATGTTCGTCGGAAAACATATTTTTACGTCCACATGGTAAATATTTTCAAGCACGTCTTAGCTTAGTGGTTGATGGATTTTAATCGCTGAGGTTTGAGGAATATGCAGTAATTTATCTTCTCAAGTGCGCGAAAAGTAATAGACTGAAAATATCCGGGGACGGGAATCTTATTACCTAATCGTCTAAAGAAAAATACTCGGTGAAAGCGTCTACCCTATACTCGAATGGAGGTGAAAGGACTACTACCAAAAGAGATGAGAGAGGTCATTTCATTCTTATCAAAATTGAATTAAAAATCTCTATCAAAAATCTGCACATAATCTGTTTCAATTGGATGAAGCTGTAAAATGCGATGAAACGTTTTTAATTTACATTTAACACATAAAGTTTTACTATGCGTTATTTTCAAATGGCCGCCCATTGATTTTTATAACAGATCGTAATTGAATGAGTTCAGCTGCACTTATTTTGTTACTTATTTAATTAATTGAATTGTGATACCTTTTAGTTGGATTTTGTTGTAAAATTTAATAAGCTTTTTAATTATATACAAACATTTATATACAACTATTATTATTTTGCGCCGAATCCAAAATAGCTTAGTATAGTAGTTATTATAAGATTAATTAAGATAAATTATTACAAAGAGACAATTTAACACTCCGAACTTAAAATTCTTATTTTTACGATAGATATAGATAGTGTATTTTGTTATAGTTATTATTATTACAGGAAAGTGTGTGTCATCAGCCTTATACATAAAATTCGGCGTATAGCACTTTAAGGTATCAGAAATAACGTAACAATTATATTATGCTCCAAAATTTACTATGGATGGAGCTGGAATGTACGATCTCAGGGAGTAGAATGAATCAAACTCAAACTCAAAACTCAAGAATATCTTTATTGTATTGTTTATATTTATATATATATATATTTATTATAATTGTAAATTTACATTAACAACCAGTTCGCAAGTCAAGGGCATAGAGCGGGTAAGAAGAACTGGCAATAAACTTTCCGCCACTCTTTTCAATCGCCAAGTTTTTAATACAAATTGTTTGAACTGGAGCAAATCAATCCCAAGGATTAGGATCATTTAAGTATTCGTCACATTTATAAAAGGCTTTATTAATTAATTTACTTTTAACAAGGGCTTTGAATTTATTTAGTGACAGTTCTCTAATTTCGCTTGGGAGTTTGTTGTAAAAACGAATACAATTTCCATATAAAGAGTGGTTTATCTTCTGGAGCCTGGTTGGTCGCACTCTCAAATAAGTTCTATTACGCGTATTATATTGGCAAAAGTCACCATTTGTTTTAAAATCGTTTAATTTTTTTTGTACATACAACAAGGCTTCAAGAATATATAATCAATCAACCACTGAATTTCTTTTATAATTTTTCAACCTTATACTTTCTCAAGTATTTAAACAATATTTCAAATAATTTTCACTGATAAACTACGAGAACTTTTAAATTAAAACTTAAAGATCTAAAAAATCTCAGAATCTATAAACAGACAGAAGGTGGATGTTTATAAATAGCCAAGCAGTCTTATTTGTGTTAATACAAATTAAAATGTTATCAGACTGTTATATTTATTTTAGAATATGTCAAAAATTGTGTTAGTAGTAAGGTTCTCGATATGATTTTACCGGTAAAACATTGTTAAGACTGTGAGATTCAGTTCCAAGGTGTAAATAAAATTAATAAAGTATTTTTTATTAATTTAAGTTTTCAATTGTTCAATAAATTCACAATACAATAAATTGTTATCGGAAAGTGTTATTTAAGAGCGTCATGGCAAGAGTCTAAACAAAATAATATTTCACTGTATCCTACATATTATCTGTAAATCGTAGCAAACGATTGTATCCCGGATGTTTCAGACAAGATGTTAAAATAAATAAAAGCAATGTACCTCCAACACTGTATTTCCTGACGCTCAGCCGCTTCCGCTGTTCACAGTTTACAGAAATGTTTCCCTATTATTGTTTATCAAAATGGAAAACTCTCTTTGTTCTATTAGAAATAATGAATGCTTCATGTATTGATACAAAGCTGTCTTATGCCTTTATTGCCATACCATTTCTTTGTCTGCAAACAACCATATTAGTGTAGAAAAATTGTCATCAATCAATTTCCGCGCCAAAACTTATCGATTCAGATATTAATACTGAAATATTACAATTTATACAAATTTATTATAAGCGAAATTAATTCCACCAATTTCTCTCTACCTTGAGCAGTTCCTCTCAATCTCCCCAACCATTTTTTTAGCCCATTAGCCCACCGATCTATACATCTAAATATATATAAATTATGTGTCACGTTGTTTGTCCGCGATGGACTCCTAAACTACCAAACCGATATCAATAAAATTTGAACATCGTGTGCAGTTTGATCTTACTTAAAAGATAGGATAGCTTAGATCTTTAATTATAGTTGCAATTTTATTTTATTGTAAATTATTAGTTTATTATTTGATACCAACGTTTCATATAAGCTATCTACCTTTTACATAAGTTCTCCTACTCCTACTCCTTTCCCTTGAATAGTTTACTACTATGTAATATAAAACCTTAGCGACAGCAACGCTTGGTCAGATCTGCTAGAAAGAATATATATTATTATTATGAAATCTACGAAGTCTTAGAAGACAGCACTCCTTCAAAATATTTTTTTAAATTTACTATAATTGTCTTATTTTAATATAATTTACCATCATAACAATAAAATTCAGTAAATTCCTTTTACGTAGACTTAATAGGAGGGCAAGTGAGGACAGATATCTAACGCTTCATTTAATTTGTGAGACCTCTCTAAGTGACATCCTGGTAGATGTCAATTAGGCTTCGCTTGTATACTTGTATATATTGTTTAGTTTTGTATTACTATTGTAGTGTAGGAATAAGAGCATTCAAATATTATATGAGGCATCAAGCATAGATACAATGTTAAATATTCCAAATTAAATTGATAAACTGTCGAGTACTTAAATTAATAGCTAAGGGTCGTCTTCGACTCCCGATTAACACAAAAACACTCATATAGTTACTTATCAAGCAAACAAACAAGCTAACAAGTTAGTTGACTAGGATATATTTTGGGTTTTGTGAAAAATATTGCTAAATATAGAAAAAGATAAAAATAAAAACACCCTTTTCGCTACTCCTCTCTTCGAAGGAGACTTTTTTTGACCCTTTACTATGTTCTTGTGTAGCCAAGTCCACATTTCAAGGATCGTCATGCTCACTTAAATGTCATTCCTTGCGGCGGCATCCATGCGTCGGGTTGTCTCTCTCTCTAAAATATGGCGAGGGGGCCGATGGCTGGCCATGCGTCATACTCGTGAACTACTTGTGATGACTGTCGTACTTGAATTCGTGTATGTGGTGATATTAGTTGTTTCTACTACGTATTTGCGTGTTGTTCTCACGAGTATGTAAGTGCGTGCTCCTATTTCACCATGCCTCCTGCTGATAGAGGACAAATCTTTGTTTTTAATTTATTTTATTATCCTTTATTGCTCAAGATGTCATATGGAACATAGTGTAATGGTTGCAGCTCCTTAGAACCTTGTGTAAAAGAAAAAACTTGGCGATTAAAAAGAGTGGCGGAGAGTTTTGTTGCCAGTTCTTCTCTTCCGTTCTACCCCTTGATTTGAGTAAATGTAAAATTAGAAGCATTTAATTTTTATTTCTTTTTTTTTTGTGACGTTCATAAGTGTATATTATGTTACCTATATGATTAAACGATTTTTGATTTGATTTGAAAATATTTTACTGAAAGCATCCACAAGCATTAGAATATAAAAATGTTTATTACTCTACTTCATATGTTATATTATGTCCAATAGTCGATGCTGTATTCGGCCTGTAGGTGTGTTAGCTACTTATGTCAACCTTTGTTTGTCTTAGAGAGTATATGTATTTGTCCTGTATAAGTGTCGTGAAGTGTGTGCTGTAAGATTTAAAACAATCTGAGATTAAACCGTGACAGTCGATCGAACTCCTGTCTACATCCCAATAACCAAATCCTACGAAGACAATCCATTGTTGGCGACAGAAAGAATGTAATCTCTTCGCTCTTTACACTCATATTTAATCAATGTAAACCAAATAAAGTAAATAAAACCGTACAAATACTTTTAAAATATACATTTCTATGTTTAAAACATATTAATTTTAATAATTTTAAAAACAATTAATTATTTTAAATCAATTTTAATGGTTTTTAATTATTTTAAGGTGGTGTAAGTTAAAATCTTAAGATAGGATATTGGCACAGTTAAACTGTCATTTTCATATATACTGATCAGACGTACCATGTATATCTTGTATCGACAGATGGCTATTACAATCCGTCGATTGGTTATTGGCAGAGAGTCATATGGTCAAAAACGGATTGAGATAGGTTATTGGGTTTGGGCGTTAAGGCTCATATGGCACCTGTCTTGCGAGTGCGTTAACGAATTTAGAAAGTCGACGTTGTTTTGATAATATTTTTTTTTATTTTGTTGGCTTCGATTCGCAAACAGGAATAAACGACTGTTGGTTTATGTTGATATAAGATGTATATCTTTATCTTGCTTATATAGAAGTTCTATAGTGAAGTACTGGTTACTATATAGTAGTTCTATGGACCATAATTTACTTACGAGCGATTTGCAAGCATTACATATCTGTGTAATTAGGTATATGGGTAATTAAAGTTGGTCAGATTATACGACAGTTTGCAGAGCAAGCAGAAATGATTAATTTGAGTGTTTGGTTTCCGTTTATAGTAACAATATTTGTTGTTCTACAGACTTCAATATAATGTTATTAGCGTAGCTAGTTTTATAAATGGGTAGTTTATTTTAATTATTTAAAGAAAATTGTTATTAGAACATTTTTTTCTCAAACATTGTTTTTTAATTGGATTTTTAATAAAAAAATGAAAAATTATAGAAAGCCAAAAGCAGCGAATGACCTGTTTTGAACGATTTGAACAATAATATTATGTTGCTATATATATAGAATTAGATTTCTTCTAATATAATGGTTCTTAGAAGATATATTTTAAAACAATAAATCCAAAAAACATTTGCTACACCCGTTTAGATCTTCGTCTCTTGATTTAACTTTTATTTTTATTTGACTAAAGTGTTCCTACAGCTACTTGTACTTGTTAGTTTTAGCTATTTGTACAAATAATATAACAAAGAATAAATTCATACTAAATCCTAAATTATAAGTTCTAAGATTCATCGATCATTATAATAAATATTTAATATAAAGGTAGAATAACAAAGCCATTTTTAATAATAGATACCAGAGTTCTTTTATATAATTTTTTATGCATTTTTTTGTCGCATTAAATACATATATTTGCTAGTAATTTGTGTTATAATCTGAAGGTATACGATACATAACTGATAATTATTTTTTTAATAAAAGGTTAGGTAAAGTTTCATCTGAGGTCTAAACCTTGCCGGTTTCCTTACAATATAGTATTGTCTTTTATTAACATAACTTTTACACATTTAAAGAAAAACACTTTTTTACGGATTATAGTTATGTATTATTGTATTTAAACTTATAATTATTTAGACATAATTTTAAATTTAAACCGACGTTTCGCGTGCTTTACAGCGTACGTGGTCACGGTGACTGAAGACAAAGGTGTTAAATGTCAAAAAGTATTACAGCTGCAGAAAATGTTGTGTTATCTGTATTTATTTCCCCGGAGTTGGTATCGACTAAAAGATGTAGGGTTTTTGCAGAAATTGCTCACGGTGTCCTCCATTTTCGCGGATTGTTTATTTTGAGATTTTAATTTGGATATTATTGGATCCCAGGTGTTTGATAATTTTAGGCCGTCCTCTCTATTGAAATTGGCGTGTTTTTTGATTTCAATGGCTTTGCGTACCAATCTTGGGAAGAATCTTTTTTCTTTCGCAAGTACTTTCGGTTGGTCAAAGCGTATGTAGTGATTAGGCCTATCTAGTGTGTGTTCACAGACTGCTGATTTTGTGTGTCGTCTATGTCTTATGTCCGCAATGTGTTCCTTACAATATTTTTTTTTCACCATACAAGCGATTATTAATTTAACATTTATAATCTGGTACTACAAAGTCGGGATTCGAACCTACGATTTTAAGTATAAGAAACACCAGGCCAGCAGATTTCAAAAACACATATTGATAAAAAAATATGTTTACTATTAGACCCGGGATATACCTACATAACGATGCGTAACGAAACCAAAAGCTTAAAACCATAATTTTATGTTGCCTTCACAAGATTTATAACCTTAGAAGGCGACCCGAGACCCGACTCGTAGTAGTACTTCACTAGTACATAGTAGCCTATAGTAGCTTGGTCAGACCTTCGTAATGCGCTAACGCAACAGAAATGTTAAACTCCTGTATAGCAAACAATGTTATTCTCCCATTACTTTGTTCATCAAACGTCGGCAACTAGAATGATCGAAAAGAGATAAGAGAGGTGTTTGAGTTTCGTTTAACAGAGCTTACATTAAAACTTGTCGCTTGTTCAGTGCAAAACTTCTTAAATTATACCTCTAGCCCACTCTAATTTCCTTTTGTAATGTGAAAGTTGAAAACACTTCAAAAACTTTAGGGAAGCTTCCGAAAATTCTTTTTTATTTTCGTGAATCCAAAAGAAATTAGGATTTATTACCCTCGCTTTCGGTCGTATGGAGCTTACGATAGAATTGATAGGGAGCGTTTGGTTTTGAGAACTTGTTCCACTATATAGTATTGAAAAACTAACCATCATTATATTTTACTAGCTGCCCCTGCGTCCATTTCTCCTTAATGAGATTTTATTAAGCCTACCTGTTTAGTACATAACATGGAACATTTTGCTATGCTAACCCAGAGACAGTTCGGTTTTCCGGAATGAAATCTTTTTAGGTTGTTGTGAGAATTTTTCTCTGTATAAACCTCAGAGTTACAACACAAGTTTTTAATAACGAAATAAAAAATTGGGGTTGATTGTAAAGGGTTGAAAATTCAGGGTTATATGTATTTACTAATGCTGTATCATAATTTTTTTATTAATCTGAAATTGAAAAAAAAAATTAGGGGTGGATTACCCTTAAGATTAAGGGGGATGAAAAATAGATGTTGTCCGATTCTCAGACCTACCCAATATGCACACAAAATTTCATGAGAATCGGGAAAGCCGTTTCGGAGGAGTTTAACCACAAACACTGCAACACGAGAATGTTATATATAAGAAGATTATTTATCAGTAGAAAGAAAAAACAATTTTAAAATAATGATATAAAAGATACTACTGCCTACTGAAATGCCTGTGAAATATTTGTTTCACAGGCATTTCAGCTCGGAAACTTCGAGGTAAACGCATACTGAGCAATATAATCAATCATATAATTGAATTTATGATCAGAGATAACCCTTTCGAAAGGAATTATCTCATAGGAGAGGGAGATAATTGCTTTGAAGCCTTTTGTACAGTTCCTTGTAGGGCTGCAAATGAAAGGAAAGGTACAATTATCATCCTTGGCATCCAACTGTACACAACTGTTCCCACAGAACCGTTCGGTCGACTAAACCCACCCAATTAAAAATTACAGTTTGTTTTAAAGAAAATTTAGTTAGATTACGCCCATTATGGTTTGGTAAAACTGATCTAGTGCTGACGAGTCCCTTGCGGCTAATAAGTCTCGTGAATTTATTACATAAAATCTAGCGAGTCTGACTGAAAAGGTTAATAGGGATTAAATATTCATTACAAACAATTTAGCTCTCTTGATGTAAATTAGACTTATAAACTACATGTACATATAGTATTTCTATCGATATAAAGATCGCATGGATTTATCTAACTGAAATAAACATTCCGAACTCTCTGTGTTTTTTAATATTGCCTTCCTCCTTTATATCCATACATTAAGTATAGCAGAAGACATATGACTTCTATATCTTATTACAATGTCCATGGGCGGCGGTTTCACCTAACATCAAGTGTGCCTCCTTTTATATATATATATATAATTAATATCATAAACACTAAAAATACTCCACTACAGGTTTGTGTCTAGAGATAATTAATATAATACAATAATTCCTTACAGCCTTCACAAATCCTTCGGAATAAGCCAAAATCCCGTAATAACGAACTCATTGCATTACCATATTGAATAAGTATCAATAGCGTATTGTGTTCTATCACCATTGTTCTCGAGATAATATCAGAGTATCATTACAAAGGTATTCTAAGCCGCACCTTCCAATCCGTTACACATATTGAAACTCCTCCGTTTCCAATGTCAATAGGCCTTTACCTAACCACACGGGTGAAGGTGGGCAATTAGCAGAATAGCATTGCTTGTATCACATCGTTACTGCAGCCAGGCTTTGGCAAAGCGCTCATATTTTATCTTGATTTCCTTCACTAAGCTGGATTAGACCCTCTTCATATTATTTGGCAGGAGTTTGAAATTTCCCTATGATTCCTAAATCCCTCGAACGAAGGTACAAAAATTGGCAAGGGTTTGGATTATTAAAGATAATGTATTGTAAAAAGAAATTTGTTAGATTTGGACTATATTATAATAAATTTATTTTAGTAATTTATTATTGAAACTGGAGAAATTTATTGCATAAATAATACACACATACATAATATATTAAGCCGCACGGACTATCATTTGTCCGTCTCCTGGTTTTAAGCTACCTCCCCACGAATTTTCAGCCAAATCGGTTCAGCAGTTCTTGAGTTATAAATTGTGTTACTATCACGACTTTCTTATATATATATAATATATATACATATTCAAATTCAAAATCATTTATTCATATATCTAGGTAATACAATATACACATTTGCGTAGAACGAAAGAGAAGAACTGGCAATAAATTCTTCGCCACTCTTGTGGTATATATATGTGTGTTGATCCGCCACCGCGAAATGAAATAAAAATAGCCAGCAAAACCACAATAAAACATTTCTGACAGTTAACATCTTTCACCCAATATTTGATAAATACATTTGTGATGGAATATAAATTAAATAAGTCGCGGGATCTTCGTCGAGATTTTTATTGATGGCCGTAATTTATTAGAGCGGCACCCGCAGTGTGCTCCCGGAGAAATATGAAAGGCATTACAGCAAAAGGCCTCTTCGAATTTATGAGCATCCAGCTATTTGATAACGCTCGAGTTTGAAGGTTTGAATGCTCTCAATTGGCTAAAAGCCCGGAAATCAACGCTATAACGATTTATTAATGCTAAGGTTATTCATTTTAATCCTAACCTTCTAAGCTGAAGAGCAGGATAAAGTTCGAAATTCAAATCGCTTTGGATTGATGATAGAGTGTCCGCCTCAATGATTTAAGATTGGCCGAGATTTTTAACAAAAGGTTGTGGATTCGATTTACCATTCCAAAATATTTATAGACTAAATATGATTACTTTTATTAAATTGAATAAAATGAGTTTCCCAGTTGAAGAGAGCGGCAAAGTTTTAAATGCTGAACAGATGTTTCTAATACTTAGGCTTCGCGATGAAAGTAAAAATTCAATAAAAATGTAGATTATTTTTTTAAATTACACAAACATATTTCTTGAGCTAAAAGTTTATTGCTTGGTTTGGAATTGGATTATTGGGACTAAGGGCGTTTATATATAAATATTATATAGCTATTTTAAAAAAATAACACTTTTTTAACTTTTTTTTCGTTTGCTTTACAGCGTGCGTAACGTCACCGTAACCACGCACGCTGTAAAGCACGTGAAACGTCGGTTAAATTTAAATTAATGTTTAAATAATTATAAGTTTACAATAATATATAATTTTAATCCGTCAAAAAAGGGTTTTTCTTTAAATGTGTAAAAGTTATGTTAATAAAAGACTAGATAATATGTGCAATTATATAGCGATTTCAAATTTAAAGAGCAATAAGTATGCCGTTATTATAGGCTTAACACTCGCTCGTACCAAAAGATAAACATCGCGATGAAACTGGTAAGCCATAGACAAAAATCTGAGGCTCAGACAAAAAAGGTTGTTGTGCCACTGCACTGTTACGTTATTCCTGTAAACTAAGTAACGGTTTTATTGAAATACAGCCAAACTACAATATAGGAGGCAAAGAAATTAAAGAGCAAATATCCCACACTCAAAACGGAAACCATTCGTTTGTGGTAATCCCTTCTTCTTCTTAAGCTTTGTTACCAGTCTCCAAAATCAGACTGCCATCAAACATAGTCATAATATGTGTTTAGAAATAATGTTATTTAAATTTTGTTATAAAACTTAACGGTGTTTCATACTTTTCGAACGTTGTTCAAATATAAAAATATTTCAAATCCTTAACGACTTTTCTCTTGGCCTTAGTCCAAACTATGGTTGGCCTAAAACACGGAAAAGGAAATAGCCTATTTATCAAAACTCTTCATTATGATAACATTACGGTCAACTTTACAGTCGTTTCTATGAAACGTTTTGAAGATGTATCATGTAAGAAAAAATACTTGGAACTTAATAGTTAAACTATAAATATCGAAGGGTTAAACATTTTGACAACTTATCAGGAGAGGCATTAAATTGTAATAAAAACATTATATTTGTAGGCTTTAACTCAATAAAAACAATAACTTATATATATTTATAATAAATTAAATAAGTTTAATTGCCCGCAGGGCATCCATACTGCCTATGTAATATCTAGATTTTTTCAAATGATATTAATTTGATCTGTAATATTTATACAATAATTTGGGTTAACTAAATTACTAAAAAGAAAGGGTAAAACGTAGCAAAAATTTGTACCTTATAACATTTACTATACCGTTTGTCGTTTAAGGGTGCCTTTGTGTATTAACTAAACAGAAATAATTTTCGGGTCTCTGGGAATCCAGCTTTGTATTATATCTTAAAACCAAAGATAAAGTCCAACATAAAGAAAACATAAAAACGTATTCCTGCCGTAATTCTATGCTAACGGAGTAGCGAACATTTTATAAAATTAGTGTCATAAATGTAGGACAGAAAAATCCCCTTTTAATGTAGAGAAAACTTCATGAAGATCAATTATTCTTATCTTGAAAGCATAAAGTCTATGTGAGATGAATCCTGTTGCAATTTTCTTTATCTCCAGCCATAATTTTTCCCTAACAATTTCTTAGCGCTACAAAAATTATCTTATTTTAATATTCTCGGTAAGTTATAACGGACGCGACGTTCTAATATAGAAATCTTAGTCCAACAGTGTTTGTTATTTCGGTATAAGAGTCGAAAAATGAAGGTAATTTTTTCTACCTCCATTAATTTGCTAAATCAAATATACTAAGCACACTGTTTTTAACAGCTGCAAAGAACACGATCAACTATTTCACCATGCCTCCTGCTGATAGAGGACAAATCTTTGTTTTTAATTTATTTTATTATTCTTTATTACTCAAGATGTCATATATAACTTGGTGTAATGGCGATTAAAGAGTGGCGGAGAGTTCTTCTCTACCGTTCTACGCTCTTGATTTGAGAACTGGCAGTAAATGTAAAATTAGAAGCATTTAACTATATTTCTTTTTTTGACTACATTATGTTACTGTAGTATACATAAATAGTATCATTATATGTGACCACGCACGCTGCAAAGCACGCAAAACGTCGGAAAAAATAAAAATGATGTTAAATAATTATAAGTTTATAATAATACATAGTTTCAATCCGGTAAAAAAGTGTTTTCTTTAAAAGTCTCCTTGTTCTTAAGGTGCTTCCTTATGTGCTCGTGGTGTTATAAAAAATGTGCCACAATTAACATTTATATTTTAATCAAATAACAATTATTGAGGTTAAAAGCAGCTACAATAATTATTTCCATTGTTAAATATGTCACAAAGAAATTCCCGTAATGATGACAGAATTGTAATAGGAGTAGACACAGTTTACTCTCCATATACAGTGGTAAAAGTATTTAAAATATTGGGTATTCAAAAAAAATTGGTACCTAATTATGTACCATTAAATTAAATTTGAAATTACTTAATAAAGATCAGTTTTATATTTTGAGGTACATTTAACGAAATGTTACATTAACCAGAAATTTCGCGCCTACTAGCAAAACAACAAATACAATCAAAATCAAAAATAATTTATTCATGTAGGTAACATAACGAACACTTATGAACGGCATAATTGAAATTGAATATAATTGAAAGATTCTAATTTTACATTTACTGCTAGTTCTCAATTCAAGGGCGTAGAACAGAAGGGAAGAACTGGCTATAAACTCTCCGACACTCTTTTTAATCTCCATTTTTTTTCCTTTTACACAACGTTTGTAAGGAGTTGCAACCATTACATCGTATTCCATATGATATCCTGCGTAACAAAGAATAATAAAATAAAGTAAAAACAACTAGAAGTGAACTAATATTTATTTTTCCCTGTAAGTAGTTCCAGTTAAACCATTATATTATATCATTTTGATTTATATAGAGGTTATGTAATAGAAAACTGTTGTTACTCGAAATGTAAATACGAGAAAAGTTCAAAGTTTAGTTATAATTTCCTAGACTGTTAATAGATTATATTTATCAACTAAATTTGTATGTCACATCGATGGTTTGTTTACACAAATTAATTAAAAAGTACTACAGACTGTGGTAAATATAACGCGACAACATTCGCAAAGGATTAAAATTTCACCTCAAATAACCCCTTTCGCACTTAAGAACATACTGGCTCATTTTATCTCACGTTCCCTGCAAGCTTTAACAGGATTAATTAATTCTAAACTGAAATTCTCGGTACAATCGATGTATATACTGCGTATTAAGTCTTCGAGGATGAATAAGTATGGTTCGTGTGAACTTAGATTATATACATTTTTTTCCTTTATATAGAAATATCGACCAATACAAAATTTAAATATCGTATATTAAATTTGTATATTAGTATTTTTTTGTATTACAATATATCATATATTAAATTCAATTTAATATATATATTTTGATTAATAATTTATATAGTGAATTCTTAATTAAAATATTAATAATTGATGAATTATTATTATATATAATAATCATAGTCCATCGTTTACTACATTATGTTTATAAGACAAGCAAACAAGGTATAGAAATTTAGCTAAGCAATTTTGTAGGGTAGTTTCGTGATTATGATGTCCATTTAAAAACTGGGTCTGCCAAAATGGGCTCAAGAAAACATTCAGTTGCGAAATGACGGACAAAGGAACGGAATTTTTTATTTGGCTTCGACGTCCGATGATGAAATTTAGCTGCCTGCAAATTGACTTCCAGAATACTTAATTTCTATACGCGTTTGTATTAAAATACGTAATAAGTAAACGTAGTTATTTTAAAACAATCTAGTCAAATATAAAAATTATGTTTCAATAAATTTAAAACTTAAAACCAAATTGATAAATGGCACAGCAAAAAATGTCAGTAAAAATCATTAAAACTCGACCCAGTTTCTAGGCAGTTTAGGGCGCGTTACAAAATGGCGTGGCTTAAATGATGTTTATAAGTGAATATGTTTGCGATTCGATATCATTTTAGTTTTCATTATTCCACATCTGGAGCCGTTATCCAGCGAAACTCACCGTATCCCGTTTTTTTATCATTCTAAGTATATTTTAATAACTATATGTTGCCTGGAAGAGATCGCTTGTTAGCGATAAGGCCGCCCGTTGCATCCCTTGTAATTTATATGTATTGTGTTATTTGTGTTTCTTTCTAGCAACGAAGTGTGAATAAATAAATAAATATATTAAGTTAATGCACATAAAAGGATAATTAATGTTTAGGTAGGAAAACTAACATGATGAATTAATCTCTCTATATATGTATATAAAGTAGGATTGTAACAGTTGGTCATACATTGACCTTAGCAAATAGGATTTGGGCTAGTAATTATTATTGGGATCCAGATTATAATTATCCTATATAACACGTGTCATCATATACAAGTATTAATCGGAGTATAATTATTGTTGGGTGCTTTAGAGATTATTTTGTTTATTATTGCTTACGATGATATAAATACATATGTTAACGATTATTTCTTTTTATGATACCATTGTTTACTTCATTTGTCTTTTTTGGCGACAGCCTCTTCTGGGATTCCGCAAGTATGTATCGCTATAACTTCAAACGCCTACTTCAAGATCCTTGACAAGTCCAACCCAGCAACGCAGCCTTTGTCTATCGTGTAAGTATTATTAGAACACTGAGAAGTTGCTATACATTAACTTGCAATTAATGTTCGTCTTTACTTTCGATTTTTACCATAAAAATACACATTTATTTTCTAAATGTATGAAGAGTTGCTGAGAATCGTGAAATATTTGAAAAGTTATATGAAAGCGTCCGAGGAGCGAGTGAATTTTGATAAATTGTTGGAAACTTTTTAATATGCGCAACTAGAGTTTAGAAAACGGTTCATCGAGAAATAATTTGCTTTTACGGTAAATATATTAATAACTCATTAAATAAAAAACAAAATAATATGTTTTTATAATGCTGTATATATGTTACATACATACAGCATATAATGTGTATATTGATTGGTTGATACGGTGTTCAAGTGAAACATTATGTATCTAAGTTATATTTTTTTACTTTCAATAAAACCATTTCTAGTTGCGTAACTAAAATTATTATGACAGTATAAATTTACATGATAATTAAGGGCGTGGCTGACTTAAAAAGTGTCTCTTAAATTTCATCTTCGAGAATGTTCTACATAAGTCGACGTTTCGATGGTTTTTCTGCAAGTCAGCGAGAGACTGCTATGTTGACAAATAAATATTTGATATTATGGTTACAGACTATTGAAAGATAACCTTTCTGTAGAAGGTACAAACTAAGGTAAATAACTTCGAGTCACGGCGTAGAGCTTAATAAAACAGCGACATACCGAGAAGAAGATTTTGGTATTTAGGGATTATCGGAAATGTAAATATGTATGAGTCGTGATTGTACTATTGGAAATCAACACAATTTTCTTTTGAATCTAAATTTACACAGATAAAGTTCACAGGTAAGGAAAAATATAGAGTTGCAGAATTTACCCAGTCGGCGTAGCAGAGACCTTCGGCCACAAACAAACATTTTTATTGAAGAACATTTTCCAAGTGTCATTTATGTCACGACCTACATGCTAAGTGTCGTAGAAAAAGTTAAGAACAAACAATAACAATACGTTTAATTTATACTGAGTGCTACACAACCTGAAAGCTCGCTGCCATAGATATAAAATATTTGTATTCTAACTTTACGCTCACTAATTGTAATTGTTAACAATGTTTTGTTTTAAGTTGTTCATATGAAATTAACTAAGAAATACAAATAAACTAATATCACTTACTTTGTGCTGGCGATTAAAATGAAAAACAAGCAACAAAGTCTTTAGTAACGTCTCACCAGCTTAGTTATTTAGGTTGGTGATAGATTCATGGTTATTTATCAGTTATCATCGTTTGAAAAAGAAATTGGAGTTTTCAGACGGTAGTTAATTACTCCATAGACGGATTTTTATCCAAGAATTCAGTCAATCATTATGACCACAATTCGAAATGAAATCCGTGATACTTCCCACTCAACGTCATTATAAATTGCAGACTGACATAAACGGTCGTGAACTCGTCATGAATTGCGAAGTGACATGACGTTTAAATTCGAATTTCGAACAGAAGACAAACCATAGACTAACCAAATTCGTGTCAGCGTGAGCACAGATAATAGTGAAGTTAACAAAAGATCGACTCATAACGCGGCACGTTTTGAATGAGATGCAAACCGAACGGCGAGATTTTAATTAGTGAACGTTCAAACTATTGAATGGAAAATGGAGTGATTTCCAACTTATATTACATACTGTATTTAGGGTGTGATAGAAACTTAAAATATTTTGGAAATACATCGGCATAACGTATACTTTGAATGTGATTGTATATGTATTGGAAAAATCTGAAGACAATTTAACATACGTATCAATTCACAAAAATGGTTAGAAAAAAGTAACAACAAAATTATATATTATATAACACCTGAATAAAACAAAGCCTTTGTTCTCATTGAAATTCAACTTTTTGATTTGAATAAAATAGCAAATAGAACAATTCAAAAACAATATTTTTTTCTGATGAAAAATCTGTGAGTAGGGCGGCAAACAATGCATTAGTGTTATCAAAAACATACTATATGTTCTCGAAAAACTGAATGTTCATTAATTAATACATCACAAGCTCAATTAAACCAAAATTGAATTTCTTCAATAATTCATGCTCAAAATATTTAACAAATACAGCTGACCGGAAAATTATAAGCAACGAAAATTAAATGCTGCATTTTTAAGAGCGCGGATTTTTTAGAACAAGGAGTTAGTATTATTCTTAATTCTTAATTAACGCCGAGTTAATCTGAAGGCTGTACTAGGTCAAACGCCAAAAGTACTTAAAGTTTGAGAACTATTCTAGCCTTTCAGCCCGATGTAAAAAAGTAAAGTTGAGTGGCATTGAAGCCATCTTTGTGCGCGACCTTCCTCACTTACATTTTATTTTTCTAGGTAAATATAAAGGTTGAAATTTTTATAATATTAGACCTAGTAATTAGGTATTATAGCAGGCCTTATAAGAGATGTAATATGAGAGCTTTATACAGTAACCGCACTTCGCAAGTATTGAAGGAAAGCCTACTTCCATTTTCCGACATATATAATATTAATAATTAGTAGAGAAAAAATATTCTAGTTATTTAATTTTATAATATTACTTGATAATGTGAATAATAATTAAGTCTGTATATACAATAAGATTATAAACAATAAGTTATCTAAAAATACAACATTCTTAAGTAATAATTATACTTATCAAATCTGTGAATTTTGGGTCCGAAATCTTTGTTGAACCATTAAAGATTTACAGATAAAATACCATCATAATAGTGTATATCTACGAGTACGTAGTGTTAATAAAATTTATTCTGTAAACTCACTTCATTATCAATATATATCATTATCATTTATACGCTGATGACCTGCAAATATATCTTCCTGTTTATAGGGCTTGTGTCAATGACTCCACTCGAAAAATAAATGAGGACTTGAGCGCATTGCTGCTTGGTCCCGCACGCACTCCTCTTAAATCCAACACAGTCCAAATTTCTAATAGTCGGCACCAGAAAGCAAGTGTCTGATCTCGCGAGGCTAAGTCCCACTCTTCTAGTTAATGCTTCACCTTCACTTCTTATAGTTCAGGTCCCAATGGCTAGAAATCTGGGTGTTGAATTAGATAGTCTTTATTATCTCTCGATATTTGATACCTCTCATTATATGTTTTATTTAATTTTTTTTCTTTGATTACTGCTATGTTGTGTGTTTATATGTGTGTGTTTTGTTTGTATATATAATATGTCTATGTCTATGTCTAATCAGACTACAAAGTTGCGTTTGTCCAGTCATGGCAGCTTGAATTTATGAAAACTAAAAATGAAATTTTAGTCATAACATGTCAGATAGTATCATTTCTTGTTTCTGTTCCAGAATGCGTAAGATTCAGGAAAATTCTTTATTTGGCCACTGCTCTTGATAAACTACATTTTTGGCGGAAACATTTGTTATTTATATGCTTTTGTGAGCTTATAGTCAGCCTAAAATTTACTATAGATGCAATTTTCTTTGTGTATTTTTTTTAGTATTAATCATACTTAACTGTGAAAACTTGTATATAAGACAACAGTATTGTCTTTTATAAACATAACTTTTACACATTTAAAGAAAAACACTTTTTTACGAATTATAGTTATGTATTGTTTTTAAACTTATAATTATTTAGACATCATTTTAAATTTAACCGACGTTTCGCATGCTTTATAGCGTGCGTGGTCACGAATTTCTGCAGAAAACCTACATCTTTTAGTCGATACCAACATTTTCTACAGCTGTGATACTTTTTGACATTTAACACCTTTGTCTTCAGTCACCGTGACCACGCACGCTGTAAAGCACGCGAAACGTCGGTTAAATTTAAAATTATGTCTAAATAATTATAAGTTTAAATACAATAATACATATAAACTATAATCCGAAAAAAAGGGTTTTTCTTTAAGACAATAATGTTACATTTTCATATTGATTCATGAAGTTGTTGAAGTTGAAGTTTATGGCAGACTTGCCATAAATGTCATACAATGTTTGGCCTGGTGGGTGACCATTCTTTTACGACCATCACATAATGCAATGTACAAAATATGTATAGTATTTAAAAACACTTACTATGTATGAATGATATTGAAACTTATCCTGTCGTTGGTCTGTGATGTTGTTATCTGATTCATGTATATTGGATAAAAACTCTTCAAGTAAGATTTGCGGTAATACAACAAAAACTATTATATGAAATATGCAAAATCCAATCACTGCATAAAGTACCTTATATAAGTTCGATACGTGCTTATTACGGATTTAGCAATATTTAGCCAATTCAATATTGTCCAAAGCAAATTGGATTTCCCATGCGATATGACAATCGTAATTTGAAGTTATGCACTTGACTATTTCACTGTACTGTTAAAATTAATTTCGTGAATAGTAGATTTCTCATTAATTTTTACAGCTATTTCAAACTCAAACTCAAAAATATCATTATTCATATAGGTAAACATGTACACTTATGAAGGTAAAAAAAAAAAACAAATTAAATTAATTGTAAATTTATATTTACTACCAGTTCGCAAGTCAAGGGCGTAGAGCGGGTAAGAAGAACTGGCAAGAAACTTTCCGCCACTCTTTTCAATCGCCAAGTTTTTAATACAAATTGTTTGAACTGGAGCAAATCATTCACATATTTGAAGTAGGGATTGAATCAATTCATAGATTATTTAAAAATGTATTGATTAGTACTTCGTTCGCGGAATATTTACGATACTCTTGATAGTATGATAATTATTATCATTTGATTATTATGTATTTTTGTAATCATTTATAATTAAAAATTAATAAATAGAAAATTAAAACAAATTTTAAAAGTTTGGTGCCCGTGGTAGTATGTTTAACGCTGGCAGCATTATTGCGATAGATATTCGTTAAGCGCAGAAAGTATCAGCTCTGGGTTCACGGGTTTTAGCGCCTGCGCACTTGAACCCCACGGCTCAAGAGTCTCTACTCCTGAATCACTAGTTTTTAGAATACGATCTAAGGATTTTCCCTACCAGACTGTTAGATTTGTGAGCAGATAAGAGAAACGCTGTAAGAACTACACTTGTTATCTTAATAATAATAATAAGAAAGCCCGTTAAATTTCCATTCATTAAAAGAAGATAATATACAGCTTAGATTTTATACATTATTATATATATTGTTATAATAATATAATATATCCTAGTAAAGGCCTCTTCCAGGTTTTACCAACTGACTCTGTCCATGGCTTTCTTTCTCCATTCGCTTCCAGTTACAGCTCCAGCAAGTACTTGTTATCTTGCGTACTAGGAGTACGCCGTACGCAGTAATTCACCAAAGTGAATAGGGAGCGGTGCGTGATTCCAGAAAGATGTTTCACAACTAATGTTTAATTTAATTTTATGTTATCAAGTAATATAACTGAATGATTGTATGGAAGGCTACATCGAAGTACATAAGTTAAGTTGGGAGTAAGAAGACAGAATTTTAAAATGAACAATTTTAAGTGAGTGATATCGTGTAATATCTCGAACACGACGCTAAAAATATATGAAAACTTTTCAATTGTGTTTTAATTCTAAATAATTAAATTTTAATTTAATTAAATCAGTCACTATGACTGTTACGATAGTATTATAAAAAATATAATCTCACTTTTATTCCTGAAGACCAAATCGATAAAGTCGTTGTAAACTTTGGAATCTAAAGATTTCCATAAAATCGCACTAGCATATTGGTAGTGCGTTTTTGCGTGCGGTTATACATGTGAATCTATCGTGTGTACAGACACAACACAAGTCTTAAAAGTCAATTAATCAACTAAAACGATACGCCCTAAGCTTTGAAAAGTTTGTAACAATCCTAAAGCCTTATCAATGGAAAAGAAAAGGATTAAGTAAAGAAAGATAAATAAGGAACTAGATACCTACGCGAAGGTTGGAAAAGTTTTATCGGACATCTAAATACCCTTTATCTCCAGCCTTTGTTATCTTCAAGTGCTTAAGTCTTGTTGAGGAATATAAGTTTTACGAGAATATGTGGGCTTAGATTGTGTCAAACTTACAATGTATTTGGTAGTTTGAGCCCTGTTTTTAAACTTTATTACGGTCCTTTATAAGTTTGGTATAGCTTTTCTATACCTACCTATTGAAAACGGAAATCTTAATCTTAGTTATGTAAGATGCGATCTTGGCATAATCTTCATGCCTTTGCGCACATTAGGTATGACCAGAAGGTTTCGTATTTTGATAAAAGAACAATTGTTTGGGCAAATTTGGAGTTACGGATATTATCCAGTCAAGGAGTCTGTCAAATTTAAGCTGACAATCGGTTGTAGGGCCTGAAACGTACTTAATTAACTAGCAGTTTTGTTGATAAGCATACGAATAGTATAGTAGGCATCTATATTACTATTTATTGCTATATGATATATAGGTAGATTTTTACGGTGTAATACTTATAATAGACAGGAAAATATAAATTACATTTGACATACATTTGATCATTCATCATCATCATTTAGTTAGCACTAAAATGCATTTATTTGTAGGTTATACGATCTTTTTTATTTGTTTTGTATCTATATTGAATTATGCAATACTTTCGTAAATCGTATATTAATTTTTAAATTATGTCACATGTGAATAATATAAGGTTTATTTAGCTTTCATTACACTTGTTAAATAATAACTGCTTATAGTATTATTAACTAGTTGACTGCTTTGTTTTTCTTTCCTCAATAAAACGTTAAATTTGTTCGCCTACCCATTTTATGTATGTACTCTTTGTAACTACTCAATATGTCGTTGCTATGGAATGGAAGCTTGGTTATCCATATCACAGGTTTTTACCAAGTTTGGAAACTATACCGTCTCAACTGTAATCTTATTTATTGTTGTAAATGTTATATGGGAGAAAAATAAATTATTATAATATGTATTTTCTTTCTTATGCAGAAAACAATTATTATTTATATAATTGAGGATAGATTTTGGTATATTTAATCAGAAATATATACAGTATGCTGCCTCTTTAATTAATATATTACGTTGAATTATTCATTAAGTCAGCGGATATAACTTATACGTTTACTTAGGACAATATTTTGGCAAGACCCGACTATTTTGATTAGTTAAGGTATCAACAAGCTTATATTAATTTTACCAATATGTACGTAGCTTTTATATTAGCCTTACTTAATATATATTCTGACCCTTATTCGTATTTAATATACATATGATATTATATTTATATATAATACACTTTTACATCATCACACAACACAACCAATTTAGGCTTAGTTAAATAAATTAAATCACAATTCGACAAACAAACAAAAAGTATTTATTACAAATGTATTAAATACTTTCTGTTTTACAATGTATCATGTATTCCATCTTTAGCTATATTCTCAGTGTATTTGTTTGTAATTATATATAATTTATGTTTGCTGTAGGAGTACTAAATAAATAAATAAATAATTATTATGTTATTTAATATACGTTTGTTTTTTCAAAGTATATGACGACAACACTATTAGGAGCAAGGAATCCCTTTGTCGTGGAAGATGTAAGCTTTGAACAATGTGAGGAGTTTGTTAACTTGGACTCAATGGTGACTAGTGATAACAGTCCCAGCCGAGAGATCAGTAGACGCATCATGATGGCAAACCGCTGTTACTTTGGCCTTCGCAGATATTTCCAATCGCGACTTCTCAGGAAGAATACCAAGCTTGTTCTCTACAAAACTCTGCTGCGACCAGTACTCACCTACGGTTCTGAAACCTGGCCCTTTAGCAAGAAAGAGATCTCTCTCCTTATTTTCGAGCGAAAGATTCTTCGAAGAATCTTTGGTCCTGTTTGTAAAGACAGTGTTTGGCGAATCCGCTACAATGAAGAACTTTATAACATCCTAGGCGATGCCAACATTGTCAAATTCATAAAGTGCAAAAGGTTCAAGTGGCTGGGACATGTGCATCGAATGGCGAACGACAGAACCCCAAGGTCCTTACTAAACTCACATCCCGGTGGCAAAAGAAAACCCGGTAGACCGAGGCTGCGTTGGTGGGATGGAGTTGTCAAGGACCTCGAAACAATAGGGGTTCGCGATTGGACTTGGGAAGCACAAGATAGATCGCGATGGCGAAGTGTAATTGAGGAGGCTAAGGCCCACAAGGGGCTGTATAACCATTGATGATGATATTCGTATTTAAATTTACCATTGAATGTTTGATTGAGTAGGGACAATTTTTAAACAATTACAGCCTTTTTTTTTTTGTTACACCAAATCAACAAATATGTTGTATAGTTTGAATTATTTAAAACATGTTACCATGACAACGATTCGTTCAAAAAAAACCTACGATTGATTATTCAGGTTTACGTAAAAAATATATGTAAAATTTCCAGCCATTCAATACTTGTATAACCTAGTAATTTTCAATAAATCTTGTAGCGCCTCTGATGGTAATTACGCACAGTACTTAAATTTATCATTTAAAACATTGATGTAATTTACGCGAACATTTAATACTTTGTCAAACTTTAGGTAGAGGTCTTTCAGTCTTCAACGGGAAGAAGATTAACACAGGTCTGCAATAAAAAAATAATAATTGCAGGTTAAACGTGTGTTGACCTGTATATAAAAATATTACCTTTATTTTATTGTATCACGTCACAGTTTTATACTTAATTTCAAAAAAATATTTAGTGAATTCTACATGACTTTAAAAATCCTTCATTGATGGTTTCCCGAAAAATCTTGGCTACTATAGCGAAGAATACGTTGAGCACTTGCATTAAAGATAAAGTAAGAACGTATACAGATTGTTGGGTTGTTACTAAATGGTAGACGACGAAAATACTTCACATGGCAACCGTTTCCACAGAGTGGTGATGCGCGGCAAAAACTGCCTTAGAAATCGCTCAGCTGTGGAACGACGGAGGTCGAGGTGATACGGATGGTATTTTATATTTTGCCTTGACGTCCGATAACGAAACTCAGCTGCAGGTATCAGACCAAACAGCTCCTTTGAACACTCTCCATGGTAAATAAATGATGCAGAAAGACCCCACATCTCTACGCAACGCTAAGGGATCTAGCCGCACGGAAAGTGATTGGTCGTCGACGATTCGAATCGCTCTTCGTTGGATATGTTCAAAAGGAAGGAGCTTGTAGTGGGGAGCTTCCGTCCAGATGTGAGAACAGTATTCCATGTGGGGCTGATTTGCGCTGTGTATAGTTGCAAGCAGTGGCCCATAATGAAGTACCGTCTCGCCTTGCTGAGCACAACAAGCTTTTTGGGCTAAAAAATCCTATTTGTTAGTGAATTTAATATCTCTCAGTGCAGTGTTTTTTTTTTTTTTTTTATATAATAGGGGGCAAACGGGCAGGAGGCTCACCTGATGTTAAGTGATACCGCCGCCCATGGACACTCTTGATGCTAGAGGGCTCGCGAGTGCGTTGCCGGCCTTTTAAGAATTTGTACGCTCTTTTCTTGAAGGACCCTAAGTCGAATTGGTTCGGAAATACTTCAGTGGGCAACTGGTTCCACAAAGTGGTGGTGCGCGGCAAAAACTGTCTTGAAAATCGCGCAGTTGTGGAACGGCGGACGTCGAGGTGATACGGATGGAATTTCGTATTCTGCCTCGACGTCCGATGATGAAACTCAGCTGCAGGTATTAATCCGAACAACTCCTCTGAACACTCTCCATGGTAAATGCGGTAGAAGATGCAGAGTGACCCCACATCTCTACGCAACGCCAAAGGATCAAGCCGCTCGGAGAGAGATTGGTCGTCGACGATTCGAACCGCTCTTCGTTGAACACGGTCAAGTGGAAGGAGTTGGTACTGGGGAGCCCCCGCCCAGAGGTGAGAACAGTACTCCATGTGGGGCCGAATTTGCGCTTTATATAGTTGCAAGCGGTGGCCCGGAGTGAAGTACCGTCTCGCCTTGTTGAGCACACCAAGCTTTTTGGAGGCTAATTTAGCCTTTCCCTCCAAGTGACCGCGAAACTGAACGTCGTTCGATATGTCAACGCCAAGTATTCCAATGCTGGCTGCGGCTTTAAGAAGAGTGTTTTCGAAAAGAGGAGTAGCGACAAAGGGTGTTTTTTTAGCGGAAAGAGTGTGCAGTTGCACTCGAATGTACTAGAACTTGTAAGACCAATCGTTCATTAGGTACGTTCTGTAGTGTATTAAGTATATATGAACACGTATACCATCGAATGGCCGAGTTGCTTGTTGACTTTAGTATTTAAATAAGACTAGGTTTTAACATTCGCCTGGGAAATCAATGAGCTCGATTCGTTCAGGCAGTTGACCTACAAAAGTATTCGCTTGTCCGATAAAAATTAATAAGGTTCAATTGTATTTCAATTAAATTGAATTACGAGCTACTTTATGAAAATTGTTTTATTATGATCGTGACTCATTTTATTTAGGCACAAGTTCTCAACAACCTTATTTCTTTAATACAGCAATGACAGCGTGGTGTTTGTTATAACCTTTTAGGATGGTGGGTTTGAACTTGGAGTGACACATGCTCTTATGGCACAGGTAAAATATAGTAAACCAACTGCTTTGTCAGGAAAATAAAAAATGTAGGTATGTCAGGCATAGAAGGCTGATTGTATTTAAAAAAAAATTAAAAAAAAAACAGATGAAAATATCTCCATCGAAACATGATTGTGAACCCTTATCATTTCACAATAATTCGCAGAAATAAACTCCATTAATAGACCTGAATATGAGCGTTGCGTGCTAATACAGCTACTTAGATTAAAATAAAAATTTAATATTAAGTTAAATCGAAAACTAACTCTCAAACTATAAACTACAAATCCATCCAAAGTTTAAAACACCAATATACAAATAAACGTGGCTTCAAATATTTGAACAGTAAAAATGAATTCAATACTTTTATATCTATAAAGAAAACTGCAATGCAATGAAATGTTTTTTGAAATTAGAACAATCTATCGGTGTATGAAACTAAAGCTTTCGAACTGTAATGAATTTAAAAAAATGTTTACTCTATTTAACGATTACGTATTCATTAATAAAAGAATTTTATTTTTACTTTTCGTTGCACACTTTTGTCTATGTAATAATAAATCCAAAACTCTTCAAAATTTAAACACCTTGGAGGCTTGACTCAGTCTGTGATAGCCAATTGCGAATGTATTCTGATCCATTGCGGATTCAACGCATTTTCGATTTCAATATATATTATAATGGAAGGTACTACTTCCACAAGTTGTGCATACAATCTGAGGATTGACTCGATACCTCTATACACACCATCTTGCACATATTTTTCATAATTCATGTAAAAATATAGTTATAAGAAATACTAAATAGACATCATTTTAAATAGATTTTAGTTCCACGCAAATAATTTTTAATTCCCTTAGGATACTCATGCTTATTTATCGATATGGGCCGCAGGTGAGCATGAGTATGGTTTACGCTACCCCTGGGCCTCTATGGATATAGCAATAATTCCTTTACAGCCTTAAGTGTAAATAATGGTAACTTTTATTTATCTGTAACATTGAAAGTTTTATACATGTCATGCCATGTAATCATTTATTCATGTAGGTAACATAATGTACACTTTTGAACGTCAAAAAAGAAATATACATTAAATGTTTATAATTTTAAATTCACTGCCAGTACTCAAATAAAGGGTGTAGAACGGAAGAGAAGAACTGGCAGTAGACTCTCCGCCAGTCTTCAATCGCCAAGTTTTACTCTTTTACCCAACGTTTGTAAGAAGCTGCAACCATGCTCACTTAAATGTCATTGCTTGTGGCGGCATCCATGCGTCGGGTTGTCTCTCTCCCTAAAATATGGCGAGGGAGCCGATGGCTGGCCATGCGTCATACTCGTGAACGGGTGCTGCTTGTACTTGAATTCGTGTATGTGGTGATATTAGTTGTTTTTACTACGTATTTGCGTGTTGTTCTCAGGAGTATGTAAGTGCGTGCTCCTATTTCACCATGCCTCCTGCTGATAGAGGACAAATCTTTGTTTTTAATTTATTTTATTATTCTTTATTACTCGATATGTCATATGGAACATGGTGTAATGGTTGCAGCTCCTTACAAAAATTGTGTAAAAAAAACTTGGCGATTAAAAAGAGTGGCGGAGAGTTTATTGCCAGTTCTTCTCTTCCGTTCTACGCCCTTGATTTGAGAACTGGCAGTAAATGTAAAATTAGAAGCATTTAAAGTATATTTTGACGTTCAAGTGTACATTATGTTACCTATATGAATAAATGATTTTTTATTTTATTTATTTATTTAAAACCATTACACCATGTTGCATATGACATCTTGTGTAGTAAAGAATAATGAAATATTTTTTTTTTCAAAGAGCACATCGTACAATCAGTCTTCTGACTATGAGCAGATAAGTTGTAGGAGGATGAAATAAATTAAAAACAAAGATTTGTCCTCAATCAGCAGGAGGTATGGTGAAATGAGAGCACGCACTTATATACTCGTGGGAACAACACCAAAATACGTAGTAGAAACAACAAATTCTATTCATTATTGTCGTTGGAATTGAATATGAAGTTTTTAATTGTACTATTTAATTATACTTTATGGGCCTTTTTCATTGTCCGTTGAGTGAAATGGCATACGTTCTATTATTTGTTAGTGCCTATAGTAGTTAGTAAATTTCTTGTATTTTTTATTATGTAATTTCCTGTTTTTTTTTTGTTTCGTCTGCAAATTTTATTCACTTATTGTTCACTCTTGTCAATGTAGGGTCACTTGCTTGAGCAGGAGTGTTTTTTATAAATAAATAAAATAGTTTCCCTTCAATTCAAAGCCAAAAATGGTACAAGGTACTGTATAAGCAATGTTTATTTCATAAACATCAACCCGAAATTTATATTTCAGATTTATATCAAAAGTACGTGAACCGTCATGATGAATCTTTAAATTAATAAATAAGAATTAAAGCAAATAAGATGTTTCCGATTTCTCGCAAATTACATTGAATTTAATTTAAAATATTTGGCGATATGATTTAATTTCGGTACAAGCTATATTCATGCAAATTTGAAGACTTTGCTTTGAAACGGATCTCTTAATTATTTTAGAATTATATTTACCAAAACCGAAAACTGTATTTTTGATACGCAAACATTTTAAAAATATATCGATACCGCAGCGTTTTCTCTACAAAATGACGAACAAAAGGTAAAAATAGGTCTCTGTGTAATCTGCTATGAATGAAGACGGGAACAAAGAACACTGAAGTACATCACGATCCCTTCCTACAATCACTGATCTACTTATTTCTAATATCATAACAGATTGAAAATGGAATTCCATTTTCATAAATAGTATGTTATACAAACTTCTTTCAGTGATTGTTGAATGAAAAAAAAACACAAAAGTATTCCAAATTCGAATTCAAAATAGTAGACCCGGAAAGGACCCAAAGGACCGAGCAAGGCTCTTTATGTAAATTCGTAGTCTACAAAAGGTGGAGTAATGGCGAAGTGAGATTGCGACTTTCACGGTTCATGGCGAATCGAAAGAAATTGGAATAAAAAATGGACTTTAATAACTGCTGTATGATTGCAGAAAAGGCTTGAACAGCATTGAATGGGTTGATTAAGGGTCTTTGACTAGACTAGCTTTATAAAAATATGTATTTCACCAAAACTTAAATATATAAAAATGGTTTGATTTTTATGTATATTTTAAAAGTATCACATTAGCAAAACTTTAAATATTACGTGGCGTTAAAGATTATGAAGACTTTTTATATGTAACATATAAGTAGCTAATTCGTAACGGCAAAACATTTAATCGATATATATATATATATGCGTCAGTTAGGTTAACTTAGTTTTGTTACCTTATTTTAAAATAAAGTTATTATGATAAAATGCAAAATTATCTCAAGAAAGAAATTTCTCAAGACTTAGTTGTAGAGAAACTTTAAGAATCCTGAACGAAGGAAAATTATATTATAAATCTTCATTCTAAAATACGTAGTATATACTGAGGAATTAATATTGGCAAAATCTAAAAAGCTGCGAGTTTTATATTTTATGTACTTGAATGCTATTTATTGACAATAATAACTATATAATAACAGTTTGAGTCCCTCCTGGATTTAGGACGATGCTTTCAAAGTTTCATGAAAAACAACAAGAGTGTAGTGACAATAATAACGTAAATTTAACTCAAGCGATTTCATTTTAAAAGAAATATTTGTATGTCATTTGTTTCATCATTTTTAATTCTGACAAATAATAACCCTATCGTATAAATGGAAGTATTACCCAGCCAGTTTATTAAATGTTGTAACCAACGCTACAGCTACAGAATATCTTTCAGGCCGCTAGTTAAACGGCGCCGTTTGGTTAAAAGGCTAGGCTGTTAATTGAACGGCTAATTAAGCTATTTGGCTGCGACATATATGAATCTATATGAATCTATAATCGAAAATATACGAATCCATCAGATAGTCAATACTCTCTCGAGATTATAGCGAATAAATTCTCAAAAGATGTTGTATCTTCAAACACAATAGATCGAGATAAACAACAGAAAGGATATTAGAATTGAAGCGGGGATAGATGACAGGTGAAAAGAATCCATTATTACGATTCCACAGATGAAAGATTCTCTTTATTTCGTATCCACGGGGTATATTTCCCAAAAAATAATGCAACTCCTACGGGAAAACGAGTGACAATTTGGAACAAAACATTCTTTTATTTGCGTAAGTATTATGCTGTATGATATTTCTTAACATGAATCGTGTAAAACGTACAAATTTTATAAGAATTTAAAGCAATTCAACTGTCGGTTTATAGTTGACAGTTGTATTGCTACAGTATACCGCAAGATTGTTTGATTATTAATTCGAAATTCGAATTAAGAATAAATCAAAGTCTTGCTGGTTTAGTTGTCGTAATTATCATGACCGGTAGATACGGTTCAAAAAAAAGGTTACATAGATTGTACTAAATGTTAATATTGAGTTCTCATTTGCATTTATTTATATAAATTTATGGCCTTTTCTCAATTTAAGTTCACTAGAGCCTTTTTTTGGAGTTAACAATCTCGGAGGGAATAAATCTCTGCGAATGTTAGAAACGTACTATTAAAATTTTACGACCTCAATAAAAAATACAATTGCAATCCTAGCAACATAGAATACGATTTTAATATTCCCAGTTCACACCTCCAACGATATTACGAAGGCAAGTACTCGCTTTGTACCGTTGTCCAATTTGACTCAACTTGATCTGACTGAAGTTTATTACTATCTCACTTGAACACCGCTTACAAAGTAATATCGTTCGATGTCAGGAATTATATTAAGTTTGCTATAGTTTAAATCTATACGCTAAGCGGTGACAATTACTAACAAAAAGTAGGTCGTGTTATCTAAGAACTATATTAATTGTATTCAACTTTAAATTTTATATGTATGCGTAATATAAGTTATTATAACATATTTTATATGTGGAATTTATAATTAGACAATAATGCATTAATTTGTATAGATTTATTTTATGGAAACTAAGTAAAAATATAATTTATGTGATTTTGATACCTTTTCTGCAATTTACTATATATATAAAATACGGTAATATTAAGGAAATTCGTCCTATTATTAAATAAAAATTAGGAATTAAGATTCATATTCAAATATATAAAAGTGAAAATCGGTTGGAAAGAAGATTACGAGCCCAATGCCCGCATTAAAACATAACGTTTCACTGTACTCACCTTGTCAATGAGAAATCAGTTATTTTGTAATAGAAATACTTTAACTTAATATACAACATTGAACCATTAATGATACATTTATATTCGTGTGGTGGCAAATTATTAAGGTTATTAACATTCTTATAAGAAGGATAAGAAGGAAGGGAATTTTCTGAATACTCTAATTATCTTGCGGTATGAAATATAATTACTAACTATTCTCATACATACAAATTTCTAAAAGTCTCTCAAGCCGTTTTAGGGAAGTGCCTCCACGATGATACAATTTTTTTTATACCATTGGATGACTTGGATTGGAAGCTGATGTTAAGTGATACTGCCATGCCCATATGCCCATAGGCACTCACACTGCTAGACTGAGCGCAAGTGCATTGCATTAAGAATTGATGGAAGTAAAAGGTGCAATTGAAAAGCGTTTGAAGAACCATAAGTTGAATGACTTTGGAAATACGTCAATAAAGCTGGATACACAAGTTGTCATAAAAATATATACTATTAAAGTTTGAATTTTGTTCCACTCGTGCATATAGCCATCCATAACAAAACGATAATAAGGTATTGTTAAAGGAAGCATCATTTGAGAACTCAAAATGCATGTGGGTGGGTGTTTGTTATTAGTTACTACGTTAGCTTGGATTTTTTCATTTGGTAAGTTTTGTTTAAAACTTCTTTAATAAAACATCCTTGGATTTTTATATTTCACAAAATAATGAAAATCATTATTCAATATAGTTTTATTGGCTGGATATGTAAAGGGTTGTACAGACTTGTATCCTGCAGAGATTTCTTTATATACAATGATGTGATATTATTTTATAAATTATCAGTAGTTACGTAAGTATCAAATAGGATCAAAACTAGAATGGATTTAATTTCTGTTTCAGTTTTTGCTAACGGTGCACCAGTAACCCGAAAAAAGCGGCACTTGTTTCCACTGATGGGCTTTCTTCAGGGGTATAAAATGGGTCAAAACTTTGCATTGCAATTACCGCCTTTAGTTTTGTCACCAGTAGTTGTCCTTCCGGTCAACCAACAGCAAAGTGTCCACATTCAGGGAAGTCCTAATGAAAACTTCGATGAAGGTGGTTCTTTTCAAATTGTTCCTCCAGAAAAACTCATCCAACACTGCAACTCAACAGATAATTCTAAAGATAAAAGTAATTCTAACGTTGCGATTAAAAATAATGTGGAATTACTTAACAATGACGTAAAAGAGGAGGATACATTTAGACAGAGTATTGTTAACGATACTGTCACTGAACCAAATGTGGGAAAAGATAATGATAATATGACTACAACTGAAGCCACAACTATTTCAGAAGTGGAACATACTAATTCTACAAATACGACAAAGCCGCACGGACCGTATCCAAATGCAATTTATAATAATGATATGATAGCTTCATTATCAATCACTGAATCTCCTATTTCTTCTATTAATGATTCCTACAGGCTTCCTTCCATAGACAATATGTGGCAAAACTTTAATTCTAATGTGCTTACCACGGAATTACAAGTTGAGAGCAGAGCTGGTGAAGTATGGACTAACAATATAAATTACTCTAAGCGCGATTTCACTAGAGACACTTATTACTACTATAATAATGATAGGAAACCAAGTACTGATTCTTACTATAGACGCCCAGTTAATCACTTAAATCAAGGAAGATGGAGTACTAACTATTCGGGAGATAATAAATTAACCTCCGAATTTCGACCTCTTGCTGGGTTGTATTACGACGGATTTCTTCATAAATCCCCCACTAAGAAAACAGGATTTGTTCCATATGGAAATACATATTATTATTAAATTTTGTAAAGAATTAAACTATTTATGAGTATCTGATAACTGGTTTTTAGAAACATATTTCAAGTTCAATGAGATATCTATGAATCTATGAAATGCAATAATGAAAGGTAGAATTACAACTTTATAGTACTATGAATATACGCAAGGTGATAATTTATTAATTAAAAAAGTACTGCTGGGGGATTTACTATTTTATATTCTAAGTACCAATTTATCTTTCTAAATATAACAGACGAATATATCAAAGGTAGTTGCTTAAAGGAACGATATTTCCTTACTAAATTAAACTACATTTTCCCCGGTCAAAGATATATAGCATTCGCGATAATACATTAATACCGCATGTCTTAGCATCATTCGCAATTGGGTTATAAATCGAAACAATAGCAGTAACTGTAACCGATATAACTTTACAGGCTCTTGAATCGCAATTGTCAGGGCATATCGTAAAAGGAACGTCAGCTTTTGTGTTTCGAGCTGTGACAATGTATCGTTAGCAAATGAGGAGTTTTATTACATGTGTTTATGTATGTATTACTGTCGTTGCTTAGTATATGTGAAATATTTAGTTAGATTTTAGTTATTATCATTGTATATAACAAAATGTTCTTACAGTTATATAGTTCTAATTTCGAATTGTAAAAAGAAGATTCTTGTCGCCACCTTCAGCTCTATAATTTTTGTTTAAATCATATATAAAAGATCTGTGTCTGTTCGAAATAGAATCATTTTTATTTTCATAAAATTTAATAACATTGTTAACGAGTCGTTGTTGAGCTTTAGTTGGGTAAAGTTAGATGCAGTTTTAAATAATAGTGTTTTTGTGCATTTCTTGCCAATAGTTACGTCCTCCATTGAGACTTTTATAGTGAGTGTTTTTGTGCGTATTCGTGAACTATAATTGTAAGGCAAGTTCAGCATCAGTCTAACCTCTTTTTGTTCCCAAACTAACAATTTATCCACATCAATACGGCTGACGTCATTTTGTGCCTTTCGTCCTAAAAAGGAGCAGTACATTGAGGTATGTACTCAGGACTTATTTTAGTATAAGATTACGTATCGACGGCCACCGAACCGTTCTTTGTGATACAGTGTCCTTCAATGGCTTGAATAATAATAATAATTTTAACAATGTTTATATTGAAATTGAAATTAGTTATATTCTATGATAACTAATTTAAACTTTTAAGTTGGGCGTATAATCAAAGAAAATTAAATATATATGGGATTGGTATTTACAAAAGGCAAGTACTAATCAATTAAATAAAGCCATATATTCTCCAGACGTCTACATTGGTCATAAAAATAAACTGTAGTACCCATATGTTATTGTAGAAATAAACTTTGTAAAGTATGTTTAGAGCAAGTAACAAATAAAAGGACGCTGACTTCTTAAACATTTATTATTCACCTGACAGAGTCACTCGCGTTGGAAGTTCTCGTAAAATGCTCAACAGAAACCACTAGATTTTCGTTTAAAGTATTTTTGCGAACAGTTGGTTGATTTGAAACCCCTTGGCTGAAGTTGGAAAGTTTTTAATTGTTTATTGGTAGACTACTTTTGCAATGAAAATTATGTTTATTCCTAAATAATGGAATAAACAGACATAGTTTAGAAATCATTAACACATTTAATGATTTAAATAATGTATTTTGGTAATAAAAAACTTTCGTTAAAAATATCAGCTACTTAACTAAGTAGGTACTATTCTTAATTATGGTAAAGAGGAATTATTTATAGACCAAGACATGAACATAATATGATCGATAAATCTTTGAATCATGATAGCATTTGACACGATATGTCAGGTGATTCATAAAAATAAACATATGAATTGTTAAATTGTTAAGATAAGAAAGCTTAAGTTATATGCAAAATAATCTACCAAATACTTTCACAAAAGAAATCTGCATAAACTTCTAACATAAATATAATCATGTAATTAATTTACTCTAACATAAATAATTGTTTCTAAAAGAGTATATACATTCTAAGTTAACGTTAATCTATCAGTTGTAATTAAACGTCAACCCTAAGGTAAATGACCTCAACTAGTTACTTGAAACTAATGAAAACCGAATTAATCTCCAGCCAATCAATATTCCTCGTTGGTACCTGTCGCCAACGGAACCCTCAAACAAATAGTTGGCTAGAATAAGATATCAGGGGATACAAGTTTTACGCATTGACCCCTTTTTAAAGGTTAATGCGTCTCCCCCAACGTCACCTGAATACTAATATTATGTTTACGGCCTCTCCTGGGGTTTATTACTACATGTGGTTCGTCCCAGACTGGAAACAAAGTGCTTTTTGATTTGCGACTTACGGTTTCACATCGCAAACGATAAGATAATCTTCATCCAATACATTGTAAACAAAGGTAACTTAGTGGGTCTCGAGGGTTGCTTAGAATAGGGATTAGTCATCAAGAACATTTATCTTTAATGGGCCTTGATGTTATTTTTTCCTACCGTCATCCGTTCAGTACAAAAGTTTTTTGTGTACCCTCTGTTTAAATTTAATAATTTCAAAATGTATAGGCGTAGTCGCTTAGGTTGTAGTGAAGAAAGGGAGAAACTCCGATTCAAATCTTTGGACTCTATGGACGCAGACGAGGTGTTTGAGAGACGAGAATACGATTTTATTTTATTATCGGAGTTCCGGGATTTTAGATGTGAAGTTCTAAAACAATTGGATAACCAAGCAAAGGCACTTAAGCATATGCAGCACTATGCCTGTTCACACAAACGGAGTCAAAGGAACTCAAAATACAATATCTAGAGCTTCAAGAAAAAAGTGTTCAGAACAGCGCAGTATCACATGATCTGAGGTTTTGGTATAAATAAAAACAAGATAAGTTAGCATATGCCGAAGTAAATTGTAATAATATCAAAAAAAGGGTAGCAAGACCCACCTACTTCAGCTACACATCTCAATAAAAAAGACGCCAGGAAACTAGCGTTGGTAAGCGAAGTGGCTTACAATTTGACAGTTATTAACCAAACGGTCAATGCTGGAAGCCTCAGGATTTCCAGCATACTTGTGTTAATATACCCAACATTAAACCTTAGGGATGGTAGGGACAATAAATTGGAAACCAGACGGGGCTTGCAGTTGGCCTACTACGTACTGAAAGGAGGGCTGTAGTGTGCAACCCAAGTGTTCTCCAAGAACTGGGTTTCTTAGCACCTATGGGATATGTGCGACGGCGGAGGCTTAGGTTATTTACGGTACTAATGGCAAAAGCCAGTCTGTTGCACAGATCCCCGTTATCCAGGACGTTGCACCTACTGAACGCTGACACCGACACTATAGACATATTTGTATACTCGCAGAGTGAATTCACAGTAGCGATATTATGTGTTCAACTGTATATATGTACTTTATTATCTTTTATTAAATGTTTCTCGACATTATTGTATTGGCATAATTTGTAAGGATTTGTAATGTATGTATTTCTGTGATAAATCAATAAAATTTTAAACTCATATATAGTTATAGCTATTGTGAAATAATATCTATTAATATAAATTTTATATAATAAAATATTTATCCATAAAATTGGTAAAACTCGAATAGGGTATCATAACGATATATGGTAGGTCACAAAGAAAGCAATGTGACCTTTCTTATTTTTTAATCAATGTTATACATTTCGTGAAATGTTAATATATATTCTTAGGAACTCTAATATTAAATAAATGGATATTAATATATTCGTAAATATTGTAAATACCTAGCTACTACTAGCGACCCTCTTCGCACGGAGAGACATTTTTTTTTAATATTTTCGAGAAAACCTGTTTTTAGTAGTAAGATGTAGAATGAAATTGCTGTGCGTATGAAAATTTGTAAATTAATGAATTATTTCAGGAATTGTTGTAATGAAAATGGCTGTTTACAAACAATTTAATTTCTCAAGACTATATATAATACGTTTAGGTTTAGCTAGAGCAGCTAGTGTTATTTCCTTTTCGTTTCTATAATTGTTTTTTTTCTACTAATAGTAACATAACTATATAACATAGTATTGTCTTTTATTAACATAACTTTTACACATTTAAAGAAAAACACTTTTTTACGGATTATAGTTATGTATTATTGTATTTTAACTTTTAATTATTTAGACATAATTTTAAATTTAACCGACGTTTCGCGAGCTTTACAGCGTGCGTCACCGTGACCACCGTGTTTTTCTTTAAACTATGTAACATTATATAACTTCAGTCAGAAATGGTTTTTTTTTTGTTAATATTTGTTTAGTTTTGTGTGAATATTGGTAGAAGACCTTGATGTTATATGGTGACCTTAAATATATAAATAAACAAATATTTCTTCCTTATCTTATAAGTGTATGAACAATTTCTTATGACTAAATCTTTTGCGTAATGAAATCTAAGCTCTGAAATGCGGCAAAGGGATTATCGAGTAGAAATGTCGTGCTCACACCCTCGACGTTCTAACGAATGATTTATTTTTGGGGGAATGCAACATAATGTATGGGAAACCATATTGATACTGGAAATGCGAGGATGGCTTACACTCAGTAAATTTTATTAAAGAAAGACATTTTACGTATTAAATCGTTATATTATAATAGTTCTCTAATTATATGTTAAAATTTACTTTCTAAATTCTATGAATATATTTGTTATAGTTTTTGTGGTGTAAACAGCAAACTAATTTCATTTAACTATGTTCTTTACATTCCAGTAAGCAAAACGGCAGTGTTGGCCTAGTGGTTTCCATATCTAAATCTCATTTTGGGGTCGCAGGTTCGATTACTTGCTGTGCACTTGCCTTGCAACTCAAAAAAGGCAGGCACAAGCTTAGGCTCCCCCCCCACATGTAAATTATACTTTATAAAACATGTAAATGCCACAAAATAAAAGCCATAATGTAATCAACGAGCGTGAAGGGTTACACTGATCTGGGCTTACATGTGATATTATTAGTTTGAATATGAAAGGACGAGGGGAAATATTTATATAAACTCTTACACTCGCTCATCCCTAATGGTTTTTATCATGTACTCTGAAATTGATAGGCGAACTTTCTATTTCAATTTGAAAAGATCTGTTATTTTAAATAATAAAAAATATATTTTGCGAAACCGCATATTGTTTTATTCCTATTTTATGAAGTGTCAACACGTTTTTGTTTTGCATTAATGACACATTACACGGTAAATGCCTCAGTGCTAATCATAGAGCGTGCATAAACAATAGAGCAAGATTCGTGATCTATATAAAGTAAGTGCAAAGCAGTATTTGAATGGAAAATGATTCTGAAAGGTTCATCGGAAAGTCCCAATCTATCACTTTGTGAGAGACAATAGCATAAGATATTCATCAACTTGCTAAATTTCTACTTCGCTTTCAATATAACCTGATAGAAGACTTTTTGAGCGCAACTTTATTAAGAGACCGAAGTTTAATTAATATTTACTAACGATATTCACATGCAAATAGTTTAGGAATCCTCAATAAATATGAGTTAAAGTAAGGAGTAGCAACACCAGAAGAAAGACTAAGGTACAGGACATAACTTTGAAAATAAGGAGACAAAAGTGGATGGGCAGGCCACATGATCAGGGGAAATGATATATGTAGTAAAATAATCACACAATGGTACCCAAGAGATGGAAATAGAAAGAGAGGTAGACCACAAAAAAGGTGCGACGACGACATTAGACAAGTCGCGGGAACAACATGGGGTAGAGTGGCCATAGAAAGGCCAGAATGGAGAAGATTGGAGGAGGCTTTTGCCACCTGGCAAACGGACACGCAAAAGTGGAACAAAAGAACAATCTACGAAAAATAAAGATGATACTGTCAGGTCCGAAAACAGGCTATTTATAAGTTATTTTATTATTAGTTATCATTGTAACAGTTACGTTTATTACCCGGCTTCGCACAGCTGAATTTGATTAAAGCTTAATATATAAAAGTCGTGTTAGTTACACCACTTATAATTCAAACTGGAAAGATGTTGATGTTGACTGGTTGACTGGACCTTATTGGTGTATTCCTCTCCGCTGCTAATAGCAGAATAAGCAACAAAATATCGGATAACATTAATTTTGTTTTTGAATAACAATAAATAATAAATTAATTTTACGAATGCAGACAACATATGGTGCCATCAGCTGACAAAACTACGCATCACTTGACATCTGTTTCGTGACAGTTCATGAAACATTCGATCTTAAGGAGAATGAGGAGATGCATAGGTTTTGAGGAGGAGGAGGAGGCTCATCTGATGTTAAGTGTTACCACCTTCCATTCACATTGCCAGAAGGCTCGCAAGTGCGTTGCCAGCCTATAAAAAGTTGGTAGGTTCTTTTTCTTGACGCACCCTAAATCAAATTGGTTCGGATATACTTCAGTGGGCAGCCAGCAACAGCGTTGGTCACGAAGTGCGGACTGCAGGTATTCCGTATCAGTCGTGATCAGTCACCCACCTAGTCCTGGAATGCGAGGCTGTGGCTAAACAACGTACAGAAATCCTCGGAACAGTGAAATTGCTACGTGAAGCCTGCGAAGTGCCCAGGAAGCTTCTGTGCTTTTGGAAGGAGTTAGGCTGGCTTAGTTAGACAGGACTTTATGTAGTACTGACATATTGAGCGTCTGAGTGCGAATATAGAGTCCACATACCAATACCAATAATGGATACTTCAGTGGGCAGCTGATTCCAAACAGCGGTGTAGTGCGGCAAAAAATCCCTTAAAACGCATATATGATGTATACGTAGATATTGTTGTCTTCTATAAAACTGTAGTAAATATTGTTTATAATAATTCAAATCAAATCAAAATCAAATCAAAAATATCTTTATTCATATAGGTAAACATGTACACTTATGAACGTCAAGAAAAACAAATTAAATTAACTGTAAATTTACATTTACAACCAGTTCGCAAGTCAAGGGCGTAGAGCGGGTAAGAAGAACTGGCAAGAAACTTTCCGCCACTCTTTTCAATCGCCAAGTTTTTAATACAAATTATATATATATCAAGTTGCTGCAGCGTACGCGATATAGATATTTAACAGACATAAATATACATTATCGAAGTTTAAATATGGATTAATAACTTAATGCAAACGTTCTACAGCCTATGTCCATCATGGATACATAATGGTGAGAGACTTTCTTAGATCCGTCCAGTTGTTTTAAAGCCTATTTAATGCAAATAACCAATTAAATTTATATTAATATAAGATTAGTATAGATAAATAAAACTTTACACGTATAGTAAATCATATAAAAATACATGTAAATTGAAAACAGGAAACGAACGACAAAACATTGTTACTTGAATGTTTGAAGAAGTTTCCACGGGAAAAATTACTCCCAGATGGATTGGCATACGAAATTTATATTTTCCCGGGAACAAAGCGTCTAAGTTTGTCTATGGCACTTCAGCTTAATTTTACTTCTGCGGGGACGTATTTGCGAAGTTTCATATAAACAGCTCTGTGGAAAGGTAAACAAGTTTAGTTTAACTCTCATTTCGACACTCTAAGGAGGCATACAGAACTTCTGGCGTCGTCTAATTAAGAAATAACTTCGGTCCATTCATTTCAATTTCATTTGGTGAATTAACTGTTTCGAAGTTCGGTTAACCTCTGTCGTTATCAATTAACAAATTGTTGTATAATGTCTCATTTTTTATCTTATATTTTCTAAATGTCAAAACTTTGGGATAGGACACTTAGCGCCGCTATAATTCCACCCGTATGACCTCGACGTCCACACTACCACGAAGTATTTCGAAACCACTTCGACCTGGGTTCCTTTAAGGAAAGAGCGAACCAATTCTTAAAAGGTTCGCAACGCACCTGAGAGCCTCTAGCATTGGAGTGTCCATGGGCGGCGGAATCACTTAACATCAGGTGACCCCTATTCTATAAAAAAAATACTTAGGACAATGACAGCTGTTCATTAAGAGTATTGCTCTTAACCAGAGACAAATATGTCTACTTCTACTCTAGAGCAGCGATCTCCAACTGTGCATAAATAGACTTTCTATATTTGCGGGCAATTAACACTCGCTTGTACGGTTAAGGTAACCAGGGTGAGGAAACTGGTGTACCTTTGAACCAACCTACTCGCCTATAAGAAATGATCACGGAACAGATACAAATAATATTTGGTATATAAATGATATACTACTACGCATATTTAAATATGTGGTGAAAAAAATAAATGACCGACAAACGAATGAAAGTACAACAAAGGTGTTCAACTAATGACTGTCATCTATTTATCATGATGGATGTTATCGTGATAACGAGCCTTTTAAAATTATTAGTCTTCAACACGTATTGAATATTTTAGGTGTAATTTAACTAATGAATGTAAAATGCTTCATTTAGAAAAAAAATGCTTTTGTGTCTTTTTTCTATTATGATAATACTATTTTGTGCTATCAATGATTAGTCAAATACATGCCGACCAAAATTTTAAAATACATTTAAAATCTCTGAACTTTTGTGTAACATATGTATTAATTTTTTATAGTAAACATAAGCCACGCACTATAGTTTTTTTACTAAACGCAAATATATATGTAGGTATTTTAAAAAACCAATCTAAAGATTTCTTAGAATCTAAGGATCGTTAAATTTAAATAAAAATCACCGAGAAACACCTCAAAAAGCTCTTAGCATGATTTGTAGAAAAAAGGGTAAAATCAAAGATTTTTTTCGTACACAATCCCGGAAATTTCCATATCTAAATGGAAAACCGACCCGCCACAATCAATTTATCCTTCAATATCCTCTAGCGGTATACCACCTGCACAATAAATATTTATATTTCACCCCTCAATACAAATGTATCGCTTACTTTAGTCTCACTCAATAGAGCCCCGTTTTTCATAATCTCGATTCACATTCGAGTCTTAAGTCTCCTAATAATATTAGATTCTATGATTATTTAAAACCAGATCCAAAATTTACAAAGTATTTAATACCATACTGTAATATACCATTTCCATTATGACTGACCATTAAAATTTTGATTGTGACTGACTATTAAAATTTTAACGTTACCATATGCCATATTACTACGAGTTCATATTTGTTATAATCCCCCGAGTGTTTTACTATTTTTTTCGGTGTTAATTTAATTTACAACGGGTAACAGAGGCTGAATAAATTCATCAACACCTCAGTGCGTTGACTGTTGACGTTGACGGCAAACAACCAAAAGGCTGACCTGATGTTAAGTTATAACGCCGCCCATCGACGTTTTAGGAATTGGTATGCTCTTTGTGGGCTGGGGCTACTCAGCTCTCTCAGCAGGTATTGTACCGAACCACTCCTCTGAACACTCTCCATGGTAATGCGGTAAATGATGCAGAGTGACTACTCATCGCCAAGGGATCAAGCCGCTCAGAAAGTGACTGGTCGTCGACTGGGGAGCTCCCGCCCAGAGATGAGAACAGTACTCAATGTGGGGCCGAATTTGTGCTGTATAAAGTTGAAGTACTGTTAAAAGCAAACCCAACTTTTTAGAGGCTAACTCTTCCAAATGACCGCAATAATGAACGTCATTCGATTTCTCAACTCCCAGTATCCCGATGCTAGGTGAAGCTTGAGAGTTTCAATAGAGAAAAAGGGACAAACGATATTTTTTTAGGGAAAAAATTCGCAGATTTGCGTCTTTTAATTACATAATTGATACTGATAAATAAAACATTTCAGAGAATGCTAAGAAATTTTATGGTTATTATAAGGAAATATGATCCAGTCAATTGACCGTTGGGTTTTATTGTTTTGGTTATGATTGAGATATCTCCTATTACAGTTAACAAACAACTGAATCTGATTTGATTTGTGTTATTATTATTTAATTGTTTCATCTAGAATATATTTATAATTTTATTTTTTATTTTATTAATGATTATAATCCAATATAGATATAATTTTCTCGCCCTATATAATAATAATAAATTAACTACAAATTAATAAAACTATTGTTGATTTTGTTTCATAATTTGGAATCATTCCTTAGCGAATATCATTATTCGCCAAGCAGAGTAAATACAAATGCCTCGAGTGGCGCCATCTTGACTTTTGACATTGCGTTTGACACAGAACACCGTACAGATTGAGTATTTAGAGGAGTTCTGTGGTGAGACCTTGGACAGAGTTGGGCCTGTCGATTGTGATTAAAAGTGCAATCGGTACTTTAAGCCCACTTGTTACACTTTAAGTTAAATGTAATTGTTTATAAAGGAAAATTTAAATTAAATATTGTACGAGATTTTTTGCTCACACTTTACCCACGGGTCGCAACTAAACCCTCACAAAAACTCAAAGTAAACCAGCTAATGACGAGATCGATATTATTGAGTGACGATATTCCTTCGACATATAAACAAAGCAATGTTAAATGAATTGATATATAAAAAATGATTATTAAAAGTCCCTACCATTTATTACCATAAAGTACCTATTTGGCGGCCACTGTGCGTTGCATTACGATAGGTCTTCGCCAAAACACAGTAATAAATTTCCACTGATGTGTTACCGCAGATCGAATACAGTTTTTCATGATAAAATGGAGTTTCACTGTCGTCTTAATAGCTTTAAATGAAATAGTGAGGGCGCTTGATGCATGACCGCCGTTCCCAATTGAAATATGGACACTAGAAATTGAAACATATAGTTTTGTTTTGGTTATGCCATAGGACATATTTCAATCCATTCCTTTAAATAGTATCAGAGAGTTTGGTTAAAACATTTTTAGTTATGAATAAAATAACCTTTGCATAAGCCAACAATTTACTATTTTCATGTGATAGATTATAGACAAAAATCTACACTTATTAATTGAACTAAACGTTGTTTTTTTTATAGAACAGGGGGCAAACGGGTAGGAGGCTCACCTGATGTTAAGTGATACCTCCGCCCATGGACACTCTCAATGCCAGAGGGCTCGCGAGTGCGTTGCCGGCCTTTTAAGAATTGGTACGCTCTTTTCTTGAAGGACCCTAAGTCGAAAATTTATATTATAAAATAAATGCACATTATTTTTATATTATAAAATGTATATTATATATTTAATAAAAATAATTCATATATAAAATACATTTTCGAAATTTTAAGCATATACGACCGAACAATACTTGAAATCTCTCGACCCCAGAATATTGTGTTTATTAATTAGCGCGCAGCTTTACTGTAATTTTCAGTGTAAAATTTTGATTTTGAAACTTTCCCCTTTAATCTTTGCTAATTAGGCATTCTGTAAAGTCTATTATGTTCATCTACGTCCTTATTATAAATAAGCTTACGGAGCATTAAATTTAAAGTATTAAATGTAATATAATTAGTTACCATTCGCTACCGTAACTTACTACTACTGTACTTATTTGTAATATCTAAGTGTACCAAAAGTAGCTATTAGTAATCATTGTAAGTGCATTAAAATATATTACTCAGCTTAGTATTCAAAATAAGCACTAGGTTCGATTCCCGTATCTCAAATCAAATCAAAAGAGGCAAACATCGTTTTTTTATACAATATCATACAATATCTGTTTTTGTTTGAATGAAAACTATCAACATGAAAATTAATTATTAGGAGAAATTACGAAATAGATTTCTTTGTCGCACAATGAAATTTTATTCTACTAATAAACTTCATTTAGGAATAATTATAAGTACAAGAAAATTATTATTGTCCTAAGCCTAATCTTTCTTGTCTGTCCTAATCTTTCTTCTTTCTTATCCTATCTACTAATATGTTTGTCGTTGTGTTGATTTATATATTTTGTATTATATTTTCGGCTAACGTTCCGCTGTCATGTTTTGCTTTGTATCTTATTTATATCACTAAATTTTGATGTGAAACATCTATAGCCGCACGTTAAACCGATTTCTGGCGTGGCGACACATGCCGTGGCGACGCATCGCCACGCTATATGATGGTATATACATACAATCTATATGCAGTAGTAAATTTTTGTATTTAATGAAAATAAATGTTTGTTCAATAAATAGTCATCGTTATCTGGAAAACAAAATCGTAATATTTTATTTTATCATTATGACATATTTAGTTCCTATCACAATCTGTTCTTTTCTGCATATTACTTCACAGAATAATTTCGATGTTTCACATCTGCCAGGCGTCCCGTGACGGCTCACATTTTTTTGTGGATAAATCTATTATGTTAATTTTATGTTTTTTCTTAACTTTTATAGAATATGTGTGTGTTTTGTTTTCTAAATAAATGTAATGTATTAGAGATTTTAATGTTGTTATCTTATAATCAACCAGCTAAACTGTTAAAGAGTTATCTAAAAAACAGTTTGAAAAAAATCGTAATAGCATATTAGAAATAAAGATATCAACGACTAGTGTAGTAAATTATAAAATGTTTCCGCTTTTATTATTGTTAATTAGAGAAAGCTAAATTGGTCGCCAGTCGAGTCAGTCAGTCTGTACGAGGGAAGCATATTCTACATAGACTACAGCGAGACTACTACTTACAAATAATTCAAAATATTTGTGTGGGATAATATGTCTATCAAACTAATCAATCAATCGATTGTTTATCAAATTACCATTGTACTTTGACTTAATTAACGCGAGTAAAACTATAAGTTTAAAGTACTATCCAGTTAATAGGTACTAAATATTTTATATTTAACTAAAATTATTTAAGCACAAGCGTTTGAAGATGCTCAAGACATTTAAACTAATATCAAATGCGACCAATGTTTACCTTCATTGATCTCAAAAATACAAATGTCTAACCTAATAGAGGAATTTCGCATTTCTCGTAGGCCACATCACCCCGCGAAAGAAATAACAATAAGTACCCAAACGAATCTGTAGCCACAAGTTAATCTCATTAGTGATCGGCGATGTATAATGCATCAGCCTATAAAGGTATGAAATAATATTGATTCATATAATTTATTTGGGTACCGATTTAAAATAACAATAATAATAGTGTGTCCGCTAATTGCCATCGGCCGTGCTTAATTAAACGGATTGCTATTTGTTTTCATACATTCAGAGGTAATATACGTTTTAATGGTACGTATTATAATGTTGAAAGGTTTAAAATGGTATAAAATGCAAACTGTTATTAACGCACTCGATAATTATTGATAATTATTGAAACGCATTATTTTTAATACATTTAAAGTCCTGTAATACTGAAATATGGTTCATACATAACAATAACAATAAAAACCCTAATTTGTGTGTTGTCTTACTGTTTAAGGTGATATTCACCAAAATCACATTATTTCCAAGGAGTGACAGATTAAGTGATATTTAGTGAAGATCCTGATCTATGAATATAAAACATATTCATTATTTTAGTTTTAAGTCTAAAATTTAAATCATTGTTGCGTGTCTATTTTGTTTTTCATCGAACAGTATTAGCCTAGTGGACGAACTTCCGAATCTCAACCCGAGCGTTTTTTGTTTTTTATATAGAACAGGGGGCAAACGGGCAGGAGGCTCACCTGATGTAAAGTGATACCGCCGCCCATGGACACGGAAGGAAATCAGCCTGAGACACTTAGCAGGTCTGATGCCTATAAAGTACAGTGTTTGTTAGGCACACAAGTCTGATTATTTACTTGCCTATAAAGAAAAGTTAACCAGAAAACAAAACAGAAATCTGTAGTCTGGACCAGGTGTTTTAGTGTAGCTCATTATAAGTGTTCTAAGCGGTTCGCTTTAATATCCTTTCACCGATCCTCTAAAACAAAACATGCAATCAATAAAGGTATATTTGAAAGTTTAAACCGAAACTACGTTACTATTTCCATACATAAAATCAATCTAGAAAATAAGTTCCACTGCAAGATAACTGCGCAAAGAGAAAATATTTTGTAACAAACATACCAGCTAAAACAACGCCCAAACTTAAACAAACTACATGAAATTGAACTAACAAGTTGTGAATACACTATCGTTTTATCTTTTAACTAGCGGTTCCCCGTTGATTCATTCACGTCAATAAAAAAACCGTGCGTTAATAAGAATATTTTAAAATAATGCATTAGTTGATATAATAATATATACTTTTCTGGTTTAGCTAGAAAATTTAATTAAAAAATAATCACTCTCAGATACCTGTCATACAATATATGTATATTTAAACAACAAACAAACAAAAATATCTTTATTCATATATAAACAAGAACACTTATGAACGTCAAAAAAATTAAAATAATTGTGAATTTACATTTACTGCCAGTTCTCAAATCAAGGGCGTAGAACGGAAGAGAAGAATTGGCAATAAACTCTCCGCCACTCTTTTTAATCGCCAAGATTTTTTACACAACGTTTGTAAGGAGCTGCAACCATTACACCATGTTCCATATGACATCTTGAGCAATCAAGAATAATAAAATAAATTAAAACAAAGATTTGTCCTCTATCAGGAGGAGGCATGGTGAAATAGGAGCACGCACTTACATCTTACTTACTCGTGGGAACAACAAGCAAATACGTAGTAGAAACAACTAATATCACCACATACACGAATTCAAATACGACCAGTCACCACAAGTAGCAACCGATCACGAGTATGACGCATGGCCAGCCATCGGCCCCCTCGCCATATATCAGGGAGAGCGACAACCCAAAGCATGGAGGCCGCTACAAGCAATGACAGTTAAGTTAAAATGTTTTATTTACTCATTAACTTTATTATTAAAAAAAATCGTCATTAATTATAGATTATATAAAATAATGTTAGTTTTAGTTCGCAACGGGTAGGTAATCTTTCATGTAAAGTTTATTTTAATTTATAGAACCCATTTCAAAATAAATGACGATTTTTACTTGAAGTAGTATGTGAAAACCTCGACAAAAATTTTATACCCTTGTAAAACGTGGGATTACATCTCGAGATGTGTACAGTACAGTCGTGCGACAAACGACATCGCTACGAGCCTCGGACGCTTGCCAACTATATTTTGTCCTGTAACAATGCGTATTCTCAACACGACTGTAAAATCAATAGATTTATCATAAATCGAATAAATTCTTTCACTTATTTCATGTCCAGCTTAAAACATTTTTCAGTGTTCTATTTTTGAAATTGTTCAGAGTGTTTGGACATTAGTATATTTCTTTTAACTATAAGATAAGATAAAAAAATAGCACATTGTGTCGAATGACAACGTAGTTTAGGTATGATAAAAAATGTAAATTTAATTAATCGAGTGTAAAAATTATTTCTGATTTCTTCTTTTACTGATTGTTAGCCATATTCTAATTCCATTTTGCCTTGCCAAGAGTTGGTACATCCTTTATTATATAACTCTCGTTCTGGGATGGGACGGATATCAGATACAATCGCGGTATGAGAAGAGCAGTAGCATTTTTTAAACCCGTGCTCAGTTTAGCCTCGTGCAAGGTTTCACTACCGTCAACTTTCAGAAAAAAATGGCATAATTATTTTTTTTCATTCTTCTGGGATTCCAAATATTAATATTATAAAATATGTTCGAAGCCCGAACATGCTTAATGTAATGACAAGAAAACTAACTCACTAAATAAAGCATAACAAATTTTCACATTTAGTTCTTGATGTTTTCTTATCCATCTGGATATTAAATATTTTTCATTGGCATAGCACCCGACATAGAATTTTCTGTGAAACATTTTGAGAATAGCAAACCTATTGTGTGATATTTTTACAAGTAATACTTCTTACCTGTCACACTCATAAGCCGCTCCAATCGACATCTCCTCACAAGATATCCGAATATTTTTCAAAAGCAATGTATTCTATTTTTATATTTCACAGACATCATTTCATCGCCCACTTAAAAGGGTGGAGAGACATATTCTTCCTAAAAACGATATGGTAACGGTCTTCAAAATAAATTTTCTAATTAAACATTAAAAAATGGTTCTTCCCAGAAATAGAACGTCAGTATTGAGGTCATTGTACCTCCAAAGGCTCAGTTTTGGGTGACCTAATTTTTTATTAGCTCCGATGAATTGGAACGTAGATTGCAACAACATAATTAAAAACTTTTGATAGTATTTGCATAATTTGTTTAATATAAAAACCATTAATGCTCATTTTCAGATGATATACAATAATATATATCCAATATTTATTTGAGAATAATATTAATAAAGCCTTAAACAAGTTCTCGTACGTCAAATTGTGACGTAATAATAACGTTCCGTTAAATATAGAAATGGAGCGTATCACATCCTTCGTTCGAGTGCGCCAAACTAATAAATAACAGGTCATCAATAAGTAAAAGCCATGTTCCAAGCGAAACTGTTCTCGATATATCACTGTATATCGAGTGCAATACTTTACGCTTTTTTGGGTTTTTCACATACAACACTTTATTTAAGCTCCAAATGCCTTGTACCGATGAAAGCGATACGAAAAGAGCTTTTGTTTTTCTCGGCTGTGCGTTGTAGTTAACACTAACCGAATACGCTTCTAAATATGATGAACTTACTATAATAGTGTCTTTACGTGATTATTAAATAAATCTTCTATAAATATAGACGAGAATTTATTTGATTATTTACAAATTCCAAGCGATTGTCTGACCACGATTGATGTAAAGTTCTCAATACGTCAAGTTATGCAAAGGTATACATACTTCGCCTATGCAAATATAAACGCAATTTTGAGGGCGTACTTAAGTTAATACACTTGGCTGGACCGATTTCGCTAATTCGTTGATTCTGATTATGTGAGCAGATGGTTCTTATGAAAGAAAAAATAAGAAAATTGCGCGGGCAAGTAGAAAAGTTAGAATTAGTTATCAAACACCTGGGACTCAATAATATCCAAATTAAAATATCGAGACAAAAAATCGAGGACACCATCAGTCAGTTCTGCAAAACCCCTTCATCTTTTAGTCAATATTACCTCCGGGGAAATATATACAGATAATAAATTTTTCCACAGCTGTGATACTTTTTGACATTGAACATCCCTTTGTCTTCAGTCACCGTAACCACGCACGTTGGAAAAATTTAAAATTCTGTAAAATAATTATTCAATCCGTTGAAAATGTGTTTTCTTGAAATTTAAGAATACTTAAACCCAAATTGAGTTATCCTGACATTTCTTACGATAGCTAATATTTTTTTTCAGTGCATAGCGCTTTTACACTTCAAACTTTTATCAAAAATGTATGTCAATCTTATGTCAAACGCCATAAGATTACATCATTAACCTGGTGATTTGATGTAACCTTCTGGCCTTTGACATATCATTGACAGAATGCGTCAAAGAATTGAATTTTTTCTTACATCCTGTAAGAAAAAATTCAAGAAAAGTATTCATATGTTGATAAAATACATATAAAATAATTAATATATGGTTTCTAACAAAAAATGAATTTTTTAGTGCGCATCATCGTTATATCAGAGCTATCACACCTTATTAAAAAGTTTAATGTAATATGGAGTTTTGACAAGTTTGGATACACCAACATATATCTTAATAAAATAACAAAAGAATAAAGGCAGGACAACGTCTGTCGGGTCGGCTAGTCAGGGACAAAAATTGCTTGCCTTTGAACATCTACAATAATATTATAATTTACCTCACCCTCTCAGCTATGAAACTTTATTCATAATAGGTTCTGTGGTTAACAACGAACTTAGAGTTCGCCGAGAATTTGCGTTTGCCATATCGGATAAACTACTTACATGGAAAGGATAACAAGTCAGCAATGCTCCAGTGCCTAGGCCTCAGGGTGTCTAATGTTACGTGTGAAGGCTTTATCGACCGCGTTACTATTCGTTTACTCAGCGAAAACTTGAAAAGGTTTCCATACATTTTCTTATGAGTGGCACATGACACAATGTTTGGAAATAATTGATGCACTGCATAGATTAACCGACGTTTTTAATTGAACAGAAAATACAGAAATAGAAAGTCTTTTTGTAAATATCTTAATCTATTAATGTTTAATGTTGTGTTGTTTTTTTCGATGTGTATGTATTGTTTTGTAAGTGATGTAAATGTAAATACAGCTCACATTAAATAAAATTTACGAGGCACAGCATGGGCTACACCGAAGAATCTTTATAATTTTAAGGCCCTATTAACCGAATCAACTTTGAACCCTGTAGGAAACTGGCTACTAAAACTTAATTACAATTTAATATAATTCTCCCTTATTATCACGCTCGTCTCAAGTGTTCACTATTCTGTAGAGATTCTGAGCGATGTATTCGCTTCGTCAAAGTGGTGAAGTTAGAAGCAAAGTTACAGAGAATAATGGTTGTGACTAGAGATTGTGGCAACCGCAGCTATGCGGTGTGTTAGTGTGAAATATGATGGAAAGAAACATTGCATTTTTTTTAAATTATAGTACTGTAGGATTTCCGTAGTTTTAAATCTTTATTAGGTTGTTAGACTCGAGTAAAATCAATAGATTAATATCACTTACATGACTGCGTATTATAAAACCTATACAATATCCATTTTATAAAGTCCTCAGGAGACTCACCTGATGTTAAGTGATACCGCCGCCCATGAACACTCTTAATGCTAGAGGGCTCGCGAGTGCGTTGCCGGCTTTTTAAGAAGAACGCTCTTTTCTTGAAGGACCCTAAGTTGAATTGGTTCGGAATTACTTTAGTGGGCAGCTGGTTCCACAAGGTGCTGGTGCGTGGCAATAATTGTCTTGAAAAGTTTATTCAAGGTGTTAAATTGTAGAATTATTCTCAATTTTAAGCTTTGTTTACATTTATGACAGAATAGGTTTGTATCAATACAAAGAAAAAGTATCGAGAAACCACACATCCATACGTTTTTTTTGTATACCGAAAAAATATAATATCTATAACGAAAAATTGTATCTGTCCAAATAATACAATTAATTAAACTGACACTCATCACAGACGCAACGTAATGCGCATGATTAAACTAAGATTTGGGTTAAGTTTCGGAGCTAAGGTTAAGAGACTTAAGTAAGACTAAGAAGAACCTCGAAATAACTAACCGTTAGACATATGCATAGACTTTAAATGCAAAAATTTAAAAAGTACTTCAAATAAGTGTACACAATTGAAGTGAAATTCACAAGTTAAAATAACAAACTTAAAGTGTTCTATACTTATTCAGAGAAAACACTGCTTTATGTATAAGTTTAATGTCCCGTGTGATTACCTTTTCAGGCCAATTTGTTTGCCAAATTTTAATCTAATTCAAATTACAATGCCTTTTTTTTCAATCCTGAATAACTGCGTTTATACATTTTCCAACACGCTTAATATTTTTTCTGAAACATACGTGTTCAACAACTTTTACTTTCTTGCAAAAGAGCAAATAAAAAATCAGCCACATTAATCTCTCATGCAAATATCTAATTATTAGAAATTAAAGGCAATTAAATTATTTTCTATGACATTATATTGCCTTATAACTTATAATCTACAAATTCCCTCACATTAAAGACGGGCCATATGTCGCTTTTTTTCAATGCAGTGCGGTGGTAGATGCTGGTACCCAAAGCAATGTAATTAAAATACACTTACTCAAATAATAAAGAAATTAAACGTCATAATAGAAAAATTAATAAAGTCAACGTTTATTTCATACTATATTAAATGTATTTAATACTTTTAAAGTTCAGTATACTTTTAACGCCAGGGCAGAAGACGAAACAAAATAAATTAGATTTTAGCAATACATTACTAAAGGGCATTTTGAAAGACGTCTGTAGGTGATAATAAATTTAACATAGATAATATGATTCAGTAATCCAATATCTAAAGTTCATTGCAAATAAAAATATTTGATATAAATCTCATCTGAAACTTGAATTAAATTTTATTATTAAAATTTATTCAAATATTGCTTTACCAATTTGTTGTCAAATATTTGCTTATTTAGTTATAATACTTATAAACACCAAAGCAACAGACGCGTTAAGCTACGCAAAGGAAATGAAATGGAGGTGGGCAGGACATGTTGCCCGGCTAACTGATCAGAGATGGACTAAAAAAGTAACTTTCTGGAAAGGCCCACTAGGCAAAAGAACAAAAGGTAGACCTATTACACGATGGGAAGACGACATTAAAGCGATAGCTGGTCAAAATTGGAGTAAAGCAGCTGAAGACAGAGATAAATGGGCGTCACTGGAGGAGGCCTACACCCAACTTGGGGTTCCAGTAGAAAATACATAGGAATTTTAGGTACATATACAAATGAAAGAGAAATTATACTAACATAGGTTAAACTACATGAACTAACACTAAAATGAATTGAAAGAAGTGTAAACTTTAAATACTGGAAATAAAAGGCTTTTTATTTATTATTTATTATTATTACTTATAAACACACATCCTCTCTACGAACACATCGTCTCTACGAATTAATATGTGTTTGGCCAATATAATAATTGTAAAAAAGCAGTACTCTTTTTTTACAATTATTATCAATTACGTATTGTTATGTCAGTGTTAGTGAAGCTCACAATATTTTTGGGCTGACATATATTACCTTAGATACCACAGAATCTTGTTTATTCTCACCCTTAATTATTTCGGTGATAAGCTTTCTGCACCTGAGAAAGTATGAAATGCCTGTAACCCTACGATGTTTCTCTTAATTATAGAAGAATGTGTTAATTGCGAACGCAGAACATTTGGAACACATCACCTTAAGGTTAGAAATGGCGCACTTAACCATTACCCTCTTATATTAACCTAAAGTATATCTAGAGTGAGTGGAGTTTGTTTTTCTGGTCTTTATTAGGGTTAGAATTTAATCACTAAACTGATTTTAAATAATCCTTCAAGCATCAGCTACCACGTGTCGTATTTAAGCCAATAAATAATTATCGGCGCGTGAACAAATACTTGGTAAAATAGCAATCCCCTAACTACTTAGCGTAGAATGTGTTCAGAAAAGAAATATGAAGCAATTTCGGTAATGCTTAGTTGTCGAGCCACAAGGGAATGAAAAATTCAAGGGGCCGACGTACATTACTGCTACACATCGCTGAGAGCGTTTTGTTCGTGATATATTTTTTGCAATGGAACTAATGGGATTCACTTGTCTTCCACGTTTAAGTTTTGTTGACGAGTACGGTGACATATGGGACTTTTAGCTTTGAGGGTTCGCAATATGCAACAGTATACAATTATTCCTTTACGCAAACTTAACAGCATCGATACTGATAAACGATCGTTCATTCACGTTTAAATATGTTGTTTTTCTTCTATCAGACACAAATTGTATTTTTTTATTCAGAGGTAAAATACAATATAATTTATATAAATATTTTTTTAAAGCCATAACATAAAGGGAGTCTACAATTGTCTTAATATTTTTAAGTATAAAATACTGTTGGGGAAAATAAAATATAGTGTTAACATTCCTTCGTATTATCGTCCCGGCTGCGTTGCTTTTTTTATTCAGAGGTAAAATACAATATAATTTATATAAATATTTTTTTAAAGCCATAACATAAAGGGAGTCTACAATTGTCTTAATATTTTTAAGTATAAAATACTGTTGGGGAAAATAAAATATAGTGTTAACATTCCTTCGTATTATCGTCCCGGCTGCGTTGCTTTTTTTATTCAGAGGTAAAATACAATATAATTTATATAAATATTTTTTTAAAGCCATAACATAAAGGGAGTCTACAATTGTCTTAATATTTTTAAGTATAAAATACTGTTGGGGAAAATAAAATATAGTGTTAACATTCCTTCGTATTATCGTCCCGGCTACGTTGCTTTTTTTATTCAGAGGTAAAATACAATATAATTTATATAAATATTTTTTTTAAAGCCATAACATAAAGGGAGTCTACAATTGTCTTAATATTTTTAAGTATAAAATACTGTTGGGGAAAATAAAATATAGTGTTAACATTCCTTCGTATTATCGTCCCGGCTACGTTGCTTTTTTTATTCAGAGGTAAAATACAATATAATTTTTATAAATATTTTTTTAAAGCCATAACATAAAGGGAGTCTACAATTGTCTTAATATTTTTAAGTATAAAATACTGTTGGGGAAAATAAAATATAGTGTTAACATTCCTTCGTATTATCGTCCCGGCTGCGTTGCTTTTTTTATTCAGAGGTAAAATACAATATAATTTATATAAATACTAGCCGATCCCGCCCGCTTTGCTGGGCGAATTTTCAAAGGAAATAAATTAAATTTTATTCATCATTTTTATTTTTTTTTGCTTTTTTTGTTAATTTTTATTTTTTTTTCTGAAATTGACAATATTTTTCAAAGAAGAGTCAAATTCACTTAAAATAAAATTTATTGACATAATAAATTATTATTATTATTATTATAAATGTTGATGAACAACAAAACAAAGAATAAATAGAAAAATTGTCCAATAGAAATGGTCCGATTCATGGAGAAATGAGTATTAATCTTCCTCCATCTCACATTCGACGACTCGTCGCTCGTAAGTTGAGTTTGATCAATGAGCCTTTAACAACAATGATGTTCATGCAGGCCAATCGTATTCTTAAGAAGATCACCCATCAAAGTACTAACCACTCTAAAAGCTGCATAGATTGGGTGATCAACCGAATCATACGCCAGCTATCACTGCCGCACATATATTAAATAATCTTATTACAATTACAATAATAAACATTAATATTTTTTTTTAAATAGAGAAGGTAGCTTGAAAATGAACCGAAATTTAGAGCTAAATGTACGTCAATGTAGATCAATAATATTATTTTCTGGACATTTTCTAACTTTCTTCTTTATTTTTTAATCTTTTTTATTCCTCTATTTTTTCAATTGAAAAAATTGAACCACATATACCTATATGAATATAAAAATATGTGGCATGTATTATTTTTATGTTATAGTTACTACTAACAAAACCTACATTTCTTACATCTAAAATCTGATAGATTCTCAGTATATCACGTACCATCGATTTACCCTCCTGGGGGTCAAAAGATATTTATGAAGATAATTCAGATTTATTATCGCCATATTTTACTGTTGAGCACCTCTTATCTTGAGAAAAAGTTTTATCTGATACATTTTTGAGAGCTTTATACTATGAGTCTCACTACTTTCCCAAAAACAGCTTAAGATCCTGTTATTAATTTTATTAACTAGCAGTAGTTCAATGTAAAATGATTACTAATAAACGTGAAATTCTAGTAATAAGCAAGTTATTATTATATATATATATAAATTAAAATACATTCGCATACTATTTTTAAATTTGTGCACTATAATATAGCGTCACAATTATAGACGCCTTGATGAATTTAATATATATTCACTGGAATGAATAAATAACGGGCATACGTATAGGTCCTCCGATGTTTTTTTGTTTTGTATTCTACTTGGTACGGTTGCGTAAGTTGTTTCCCCTTTCGAACTTCTGTTTTGTTTTGTGACTTGTCAGGCACTTGATATAACAATTGCGCCGCATATTGCGACAAGTCAACCCGGTACCATAGAACAAATAAGACTACTATTGACATACAACAGTTTTATGTCGTTGACTTGGTAAGAAACTCGTCCATTTACATGCAAACGCATATCATTCAAAAAATTTGTCAATACACTGGAAATACATTTGAAAAATTATGTTGACATATAAATGCAGTAAAGTGACCCGTCTAACCTCAACTGTGGCACGCTTTGTGATGCTTTAATCAAATGTTCCATTCGGAAACTCTATCGATCCCTTTATTACTTTATTTTTTGTTGAGATGCATCATCTAGTTCTTCCAAATTAAGTTGGCGTAAGGTAAGTATTTAAATAATAAAACAAGTTTTGCAAATAACTCTGGGATTCATGAAAGCTGTGAGATATGTGTAAAGTGGCGGTAGTGCTCTCTGCGCCACTTAAATATTTAGCAGAGTGCAATACATAAACATACTGCGTTCAATTACTATACGATCCACCGCTGAGGGTACTTTATATAAATAAAATATATTTTAACTCTGTTGCTAGTCATTAAAACACACCTGGGACCTGTTAGTTTCAGACTGTTTTTCATTTATAGGTTTGTATTTAAGAAGAATTGTTAAAAATATAACTTTACCTAGGAATACTAATACCGATGTTAAACCAGTCAGTGATACTTTGGGTATGGCCATACAGATTTTTCGTATTTTAATCATCAAATTTTTAATCTATGCTTTACTAGAAGATCTGAGCCATCGCGATTTAAACATTCGGAAAGTAACTTGTTTTATGCTATTAATGTTTAACTAACGAAAATATAAAATCTGCAACGACCTTTTTAATAGAATATAATCATATTAGCACAAAAAGTTGCACTTTGTTAAAAACAGAATTACTTTTGACAAAACGTATTAGTATCCAAACGGTACACTGTAATAGAGAATGTGACAAGAATAGAAAATCTATTGGACGTATTTGTGGTTATCTGTTTTAACTTCCCACCTATTTTTAAAATTTCAAAGCATTGGAATCACTTTCTATCTGTTATTTCTATCGAAATGTTTTATTATTACAACTTACTTTTGCAAGCTTTGCAAGATTTTGAACTACCACATATAATTTATATTAACATAAATTGTATTTACTAACAATGATTGAGAATCGGCATACGTTACGATTTTTGAGTCATGCTTTATTGGGTCTACATGAGTTAAGGGTCTGTGAGTTGCTTATTAGTTTAGCGAGAAGATTTAATATGAAACTTTAGCTGTTTCTGATTGACATTTGTATGATTTATTCGTTCTAATTGATGTTATTAGAAAAGCTTTACAAGTCATAACAAAAAAATAGCTTATCACTACATAGTATAAAACAAAGTCGCTTTCTCTGTCCCTATGTCCCTTTGTATGCATCTTTGAAACTACGCAACAGATTTTGATGCGGTTTTTTTTAATAGATAGAATGATTCAAGAGGAAGGTTTATATCTATAATAACATCCATGAAATAGTGGAGAAGTACTGTTATTTTTGAGGTTTCTAATGTGATGTCGTAAATAATTAAATTTTTTCCGCTTACATTGCAAACGCAGGTTCAGCCCTGCGAGTTTTATCAAAATAATGTACTAAGTATTGTACACATTGAAAAGGTCTACAGAAAAGTCCGTGATGGTATATGTCTATCTCTTATGGATAACCCACAATAACTTTTTTTTTGTCATTTACTTTCTACGACAAATAATGGCTAATTTTCGATGCGATTTTAACCAATACAGCATTAATCCTTAACCAATTAAATACCTTGAATACATTGTTCATTTAATATAGATCTATACAGCCCATTACAGCTTATTTAGCATCGATCGAATGCGTATATTATCGGAGCTTTCCAGCGACGGAAATAACAATACATAATAAAAACCTGCCTTTCATCAGCATTGCACCCGTGCGAAGCTGGGGCGGGTCACTAGTTAAAAAATAAAAGGATGTTGCCAGCTTTAAGTGCTGAAGTTCCGGGGAAAATGCCTCAATAAGAGCGGCAATGAAACGCGTTTTAATATACGCCGTTAACTGTTTGTTCATTAAAATTATAAGGAGTTTTTATCCTCATAACTTTATTTCTGGCAAATAATTCTTGTATTAGATTTTTTTTATTTACATTGCGTTTATTTATTATATTTGTACGGCATTAGATAATATAATCGTTCTATTTTGAACCGTTGTGGTTCAGTGGTTGTGCGTTTTAATTCCCCCTCCGGCGGTGCAAACATGAATTGCACTTTATATACTATTATTACATGCCAGTGTTTTTCTTCTGTAAAAACATCAAATTTATGACATATATATTAGATTTTATTAAAGAAACCTCGAACCCGTAAGAGCGGTTGTTTATTTATTGTTATTTATCTTGCCTTTGTATTTTATATTTGATTAAAAGAACAAAGTAAAGTAAGTCCCATTCTAGAGTGTTGTTGACACTGTGGTGCCTTTATTATTGATGGGCATAATTTATGGGATTCGACTGTTTCAAGGGGAGGGAATCGTAATTTATGAACCCTCTGAATAGGTGACTACTAATTTTTGTCGAAGTTTTGTATACTCTGTAAATAATTGCGTCTTAGTTTTCGAGACAGTGATTTATTGACTTTTGCTAGCTAGTTTATTGTGTATAATATCCTAATAGGATCACTTCTATGGCAACCTCGTTGTATATTACTTCACTAGGTGCTTATGTAGTTACCCAATTATATGAATGTAAAAGAAAGTAAGTGACAAATATAAAAACATCGTTATAAATACTTGTAACTAAATTATATTTAAAATAAATTAAGTAATAAGTAAATAAATATAGACAAAGGCACAAAAAGAACTACAATTTAATAATAAACCTCACTGTAACATTTTATAGACTTCTGGTCCGTATTTTTTAAACATGAAAAAACAAATTAACATTCGTTATTGGTAGCTGTGAATCAACTCGCAAGTAATGCGCCATGAAATTACCAATTTACCTACTTATCTAGTCGGAGAGAAAATTGCCTTCCGAATTTCCTCTTCGGCCATTCGTTGCAGCGGCAGTTGACAGTGCGCTCAATATTTAAAATAAACTTTAACTTTAAACATCTTTTTTAGAAAATGATGTAGCTTTTAAGCGAGATACAGTAAAACACGAAATAATCACTCCTTTGCAACATTAATTTGAACTTCGAACTTCCTTCCTGACATTTTTAATGTAGAGAGTTGCCAATACTTTTATTGTTTTTCGAAGTATTATCCGTCCCTCTCTACACATCGTCATATTCGATGGAACCACTGAGAGAAGCAGTACACCCATTCTTTCTTCGAATCGATTCTTACATCGAATTTTATCTTTAGTTCTTGGGAATAAGTCGCAGGGTGCCAGTTCATGTATGTTCATGGATGTATGGAGAATAATTCATTACCTCAACACCTGGCATAGCCAAATAGTCAACAGTCAGTTTTGCGGCGTGTGCTGAAGCATTGTGGTGGTGAAGGAAGATCCTGCTTCGAGGGCGCTGCTGTCGACGTTTTTCCAAGTCAACATGCAAACGGCGTTTGACATACCAGTATGCAGTAACTGTCTTTCCATCTACATACAACTATCGCGAAATGACGTTTCAAACCAAAGAATGAGGCAATCATCTTTTTTCCTTAACTACTTCCTTTCTTCACCTTAGTTGGCCGATCCTTGAAAGGAAATGCACACTGAGCTTATTGTCTTTTGGTTTAGGGTTAGTAGCATTATACCCAGCTTACATCACCTGTGACGATGTCAAATACAGCATTTGAGTCACCGCCATTGAACTTATCTAACATTTGGTAAAACCAGTTCATGCGAAGGTGTTTCTGGTCTTCGATTTAAGTATGGGGAACCCATGGTACAAAGCTTTCTGACGCCTAAATGTCACGAACATTTAATCATTTTTGAACTTGAGTCATACAAATGCCTTGGATTGCCCATACCTAACCATAGGTCACTATCTAATCTTCCTCTATCATGCGTCGCACAGCACTGATGCTATCTTCAGTAGTCGCTGTTAACGGAGGGACTCACGCGAATTAGCCACGCTTACACTCGTTAAACCAATTGTACATAGTGGCACGAGATGGGGCTTCATTGAGAAATCGCAGCCGCTAATCGCAGCCGTGTAACAAGAGTTTTATATGCTGGCAGCAAACACAAACGACAAATAAATTCAATATACATTCTAAAATTTACAGTTCTAAATTCGAATAAAGAAAAAGTTTTCATTAGCAATGTTTCTTTCTAACTGGCCAGTTTTAAACATTTTTAATGTTACCCACGTATTGTATTGAAAAGTTTATGCAAAATATTACATGCGTGTTGACTTCAGTAATTAAGTCAATGGAGGGCATATTCCTTTGTTTATATCCGTTAATATTTTTCTTTAGTCTCAGAAATACCTTAAAGCCATCTATTATTCGGCCGGGAGTCAAAGGGAAAATTTGTTTTTCGGCGCAGAATTGATCATCATATGAGGAACAGGAAGTTAGTTATCAATTAAATACTAAACTATATTCGAAATCAATTAGCAAGTACGAAACAGTTTTTGTAACAGATTGTTAAATTCTTAACGTATTTTCTACAATGTCTGTAAAAGCTCCACGCTGACTTTTACAACTATTCTGTATTCAAGCTTTCAGACTTAATACATTATTAACACAATTGAAAAGGTATTTACATATTCACACAAGAAGAGTCAGTAAAACGATATAAAAATTTATACGGTTTTTACAGACTGTATTAAAACTTGCAGAATTGTAGGGTTGTCAACGATCCTAGAACAGATATTTTAGTTTCCTTACTTTGGTGACAAATTTATTTCTTAAATACAAAGTTTGTTGTTTATATATTTCCGCTTAATGCGGAACAAAATACATCAATAAATGATGTCTTTTAAAAGCAGTATTAACTTTTACTAAAAAAAGAGTGTGTGTACAGGCGTTAGAAGTTATACTTCTTTGGCGTATGGATAAAAAATAACTAAAATGCAGTATTGATTAACGGTAAATATTAAAATTAATCGAAAAGATTTTATTTAAATAAATAAATTATTAGTAAATTCTATCACCGTCGTATATGAAATTGATTTTAAAATACCAAAATAATATTTATTTATTCACATTGTTTAATTCTACTGTTACCAAGCACGTTTTCTAAATAAAAATACTAGAATATACAACTTGGACATAGTTATCGATTTCCATGCCACCTAGACCTAACTTTAAGATGTCGAATTTAGGTGTTCGTGTGCGCGTGCATCGTAAAAATTCATTCGCATCATTTTTCTCTATCGCGCCAAAAGATCATTTAATTTTTTAGAAAATGTAAGACTTCAAAAATATCATGTCATTTTTTTGTTTGATCCTGCTATCTAGACTTAAGTTATTTATTTAGTACTCCTACAGCTCACTAAAAAAACATATATACAATACATAAAGCTTAAGATGAAATGCCTAATATATACAAAAGTTGTGCATAATATCTATATAAGTCCGTTAAAGACGCTATACGGACGATAATTTGACGTGATGACGTGACATGACAATGAGTCATGTTTTTTCATCGATTTACAAGATGTTATCACGATAAGTTTCAAACACTTGCGAAACTTATGTTAGAAAGAATCGTTGAAAATATATTAAATTATTTAAATAAGTAACCTAATTCGAGTGTGGTGAGTTATTGTGTGTAATTCTGGGCAGAATCATGAGCTGGTTTAGCTAATTGCATAATTCCATGCTTATTTTATGCATATTCCGCTGATAGCTTCAAGTTAAGGCACGAATAGTGGTGTGTCCAGGCGGCCCGATAGGAAACTAAGTTTTTCAAGTAGTTGTTTAGGTTAGGGACGTGAAACACAGCACGACTACGAGTCTGTTAGGTAGAAATAAGGAAGTGCAATTTTTGTAGTGTTAATTCATTTTATCTGAGATGAATTTATGTATGTGTTTGAGTTGTATTGATATTTCTATAGATCTATTTGCACTTAGGTATTTTATATCTTTTTGCAACCCTACATGTTAGTTAATGATTTCAACCAGCGTATACAATTGGACTATATCGAATCACGTCGCTACCTGTCTGTGCCCTGACATTCGGCGAGGTTTTATAAATTATTGCACGTCATTTTAATTATTCCCTCAGTCTGGTTTTATTTCATGTAAAATCTGTTATTTTCTGTTATATAATATGTTTAAAAATACTAATACGGCAAAGGTACAGAAGGCTGACCTCTTATTACATTAGACAGAGTTTATAATTATAATCCTTTATAATAAATTGTACAGCGTTTGAAATACAATAATTAGCTGAAGCTTGCGAATAAGAATTATTCTAAAATAATCAGTACACGTTTTTTTAGACTTTACGAATTAATATGCAATAAAATTACATTGCGAAATTATAAGTGTCAGGTATACGTGAATCTTTTGGAATATGCTTGGAAAATTGACAAAAATTTAATGTTTGAGTAAAAAAATCATGTTCCAGAGAAGAGAATTTCAAACTCACAAAATGCAATATCAAACAAGTAAATTACGTTCGTGTCTATATTCACGACAGTCTTGCCGCTTAGGTTAACTAAGCAAAAGTAATTTAACGAATATTAAAACCTAAATATGTATAAAGTTTTCCATTATTCTCATTACCCACTCTTCATGACATATATTTACTGTTCCTTTGTTGCAGTGCATTGTGCTGTATGCACAGATCTTAAATGTCGACGTTTATATACGTTTAATTATGTAAATGCTTTAATATGAGCGCTCCCTTTTGTTTACGTACATTATAGGGATTATATTTTTAATCTGAATTAAAATATTTTTCTTGGTCAAATTTCTTTTGTATTTATTGTTACCGTCACAATCACAATACCGTAAATACTTATTTATTACTCGTTTCTAAATTATCTTTCACTGTTATGTTGTCTGGTCGTTGCATCGTTCTTGAGATATAGTAATATAGTTAATGTATCCTCTATATTTTATATGTAACAAACCGGCAAACGATGTTTTGCCATGTATGCTATATCTAGGAAACATATTTTTAATTCTACTACAATTATAATATTTGATTGCCATTTTGCAACCTTATTGTGGATCTGTGGATAGATTAAAAAAAATAAAAATCGGGATGTAAAAATAGGGGTTGATCGTATAAGAGTGAAAATTGAGAGAGATATGAATTTTTGTATTGTCATCACAAAATAAAAAAAAATTGCCAAAAAATTAAAGTTTATAATTAACAAATAAAAATAAAATAGGGGTTGGTTACAGAGTAGTGAAGAATTCAGGGTCATATGAAATTTTTTATTCTAAGTCATGACGAAATAAAAAAAAAATTCTTGCAAGAAAATTAAAATTTTTAATTAACAAATAAAAAATAAGGGTTGAACGTAGAGGGCTGAAAATTTAGGGTTGCATGTATTTTTGTATGGTGTATCGATAAAAAATTTTGTCTAAAAAATAAATAAAAAAATTTAGGGGTGGACGGACAACCCTTAACATTTAGGGGGATGAAAAATAGATGTTGTCCGATTCTCAGACCTACCCAATATGCACACAAAATTTCATGAGAATCGGGAAAGCCGTTTCGGAGGAGTTTAACCACAAACACCGCGACACGAGAATTTTCCATATAAGATATAAATAATATATCGTCCTCTAATATCCTCTAGTATCCGAAACTAAAAATAAAAGAATTAAAATTTCTGTTACACAATTACAGCAGTAAACCTAAATAGCGAGTTGTAAACCCACTGAGCACTTTTATAACTACAATGATTCGCAATAAAAATGTATGAGGAATAATTCTCCAATTACGTATAAATATGCAAATATCGATGTCGCGTGGCTCCAGTGACCTGAGGAAAATGGCCACCGCAGGAACATGAATCTGGGACACGATCTAAGGCTGTATCACGCCACTTAGTTTTCTTAGTACTAAGTACTTGAGCAATTTTTTTTATCGGATATTTATATATGATATTTATTAGAAAACCGTAAATTTGAAATATTTCTCTATTTGAACTGCAAGTCGAACCAAGTCAGGTCAAATAATTTATTCCAATAATTCGACCACCTAAATTAGCACCTTTGTAAAAATTTAAAGATAGTAGCCACTTCCAAAATGTAGTTTCAGGTAGAGAAGAATGGGAAGAAACTCTGCCCTTACTCTTTTAAAATAGGTTTTACAATATTTTGCAAACATTAGTAAATTTTTTTTATAGATCACGACACCAGATGTTAAGAGATACCACCGCCCATGGGTACTCTCAATGCCAGAGAGCTCGCGAGTGCGTTGCTAGCCTTTTAAAAATGATATGTGAAGACAATGTACTCCTAGAATAAAACTACTACTACTCTTCCTCGAGAATAGTACTAGAATTCTTTTTAGCATAAACACCTTATGCTAAAAATAATTAGGATCATTCTCATCTCGATCTTCCAGATTGGTCCACAGATGTATGTATGACAGTAGGTGTTATGCATACAAACTTGCTCCTCAAATAGAAAACTTTGATATTTGATTTGATTAAAAACAGGGCATTTTCAAATTCTAATTGAAGAAGTTGCATATTAGCACCGCTTTGTATACGGTAAAAGATATTCTGTGATAAGGTTGATATTAAAGAATGTGAGGTATCCCATACTTCCTGCTAACATTAGAGTAATATTATTATAGCGCCTCTTTTAGACTAGGTTTACTTACAGTATCCCAAATGACGTTGTATTATATTCGAGAATTTCCTTGCATGTGTAGGTATTGGAAATTAAATATAAGGTTAGACGGTCGACGATTTTTTGTAATTAAAATAGGTTTATTTTTAATGTTCACAACTGAACAAAATATTAGTGTAACGCTCTAGGTATGACATTTTTAACAACCTGCCTAACGTACATTATGATAAACGTGTATTTGTTAACTGCCAAACCTTGTCAGAACTATCTCAACAGACACAAATCATATTAAGTTTAAACATCATTAGGTTCCGTTGTAAACATAGATTTATATGTATTTTGTGATATTGCAGTAGTTAAGCTTGAGTCTACACTTTGTAGCAAATACATTAAGTACCAAAGTTTGTTTCAAACACTGAAGATCATTAGTATTTGGGAGTGAGAATTACTCCAAAGGAGGTTAACAGTATTCATTCGAATACTCATATTTTTAAGACAATTTTAAAAACCTACAAACCGGGATATTTTGTGGCTTTGCTCTTCCGTTATAGATAAGAATTAACGATTTTCATACATTTATAAAAGACAACTGTTGTAATAATAAACTATCCATTGTTTGACTCCTACGATCATAGTATGAAACATAAATTCCTTTGTAATTTCTATTTTAAAATGCGGCCGTTGTTATTTTTGTGTTGTAAGCTGATCGGGCGCGAATGTTTTTATGACTCTTATATTATGATCATTTTAGGATCACTCATAAGTAACCAACGGGGATGTAACGGGGAAATTCGTAGGTGAACACGGAAGCAGTAATTAACAAACTGACTGCTATAGCATATATAGTCATATATGACTAAACAGAATCTACAGAATCTGATAATAAAACAGAATACGTATCAAGGCCTGGTAAATTTGTTCAGCAGACAAAGCAGACAGCAGTTCAAGTATGACGTAAGCAGATTTATTGCAATTTATACCCCCCCTTTGTAATAAAAAAGCAAAAGTAAGCAAAGCTCTGAAAAATAATAGTACATAAACGTATTAATTTTATGTAGGAATCCCCGATACTGCAGTTTCGTTTTTAAGCAAAGATAATGTGTGCGTAATATATGTAAAAAATTAAATAATTACCGTTGACGTAATCACCAAATAAGTTCGGGAAGCGGATAAGGCTCTGCTGTTACCGCATCCCGCATAAGGCGATTGTTGGTGGCACCTTGGGGTTTTAGTGGGTATGCACAATGGCGAGTCCCACATAACCCTTCTGCACCAAGCAGTCGCGCCGCGGAAGGGTATGCGCAATGCATTTACCCAAGTAAAAAAAAAAAAAAAAAAAATCACCAAATAAGAAAGTCAAAGATCGATAGTGCTGACGTAATACTTGAATGGCCCTTATAATAATGGGGCCGTTCAAGTATTAGAAATTCGTTTAAAGATACGATATGTAAACAAAAAAATAATTTACTTAACAACTCATTACGGAATATTGATATTTGTCCCGGATCTGGCAACTTGTTTTTTTAGATCCGATCAATGGGGAAAACATTTTTCCTCATCTTTCATGGCGAAAGATAATTTGATTTCCGCGAACGCGGGTTGATTTTTAAATCTTTGCTGTAATTTAAGGAGTCAAGATTTTTATTTACCTCAAATTACTGTTTATTTCAACTTTGATGTTTTGTAAAATTAATGAATTTGATTTGAGATTACGATATTAACATATTTTTCACGATTCCTAACAAAATTCCCGAAAAAACCTAACCTTTTGATGCATGTTTGTATTTGTATATTGGTCCGTCTAGTCTTCACTCTAGTCTAGTCCAATTTTGGTAAACTAATTGCATGCTATTATCAGATCAAAAAGAATTACAATAATCGCTCACGTAAAATTAATTTAAGACTTCCTTGAGGAAATAGGAGAAATTTACAATCTATTTTGTTACTACGTATGTGTGCATTCAACAAAGACCCTCAGTATTTAGGGCATTTGTATTTGTAAAGGATTTTTTGAAGATGTTTGGTGAATGAAGCTTTTAACAGAATTAGGCTTGAATTTGTGCTCGTAAGTAACCCTGGTCTATGACCCCGACATCGCCTTGTGTAAGACCAAATGCTGGTTCGTAAGGTAGTGATTTCTACTCTAGTAAAGAAACTGTAGAATATACAGTTTTCCTTAACACATTGAATGCTATAACAATGGATTAAAAAGATTACTTTTTAGTCCATTGTTTTTATGGTGAATTTTGATTAAGTAAATATGAATGTTTGAAAATATGTATAAATGTATACTACTATTTTTATTTAAAAAAACATTTTTCGGATGCGAGTGATTGGCATACGGATCCGCGTATTCGGCACCCGAATACTCGGATCCGAGAGCTAGGGATGGCAGTGGTTTAAAAAAATGAACGGGACGCTCGCACGGATCCGAGTGGGCGGCACCGCATCTATGACCCGGCTCCACTCAGATCCGAGAAAAGAGCACTTAATGTGTGTGTGTACACAACCTAAAAAATTATAAACCTTCTTTAACGTCATATAAACGTCTGCTTTAAAAAAAATATTTAGAATGTTAACCGCTGTATTTCCATAAGTTTTGTATTTGGATATATTATAATGTAAATAAAAAACCCCTTTTATTAGTACTCGTATTGTATACAACATTATCATACGCTGCATTAAAAACTAATCTCTTGTTAACATCATCTACAACACTGTAAAAATGTCTCGGTGTGGTTACTTTGAAAGTTATTTTTGAAAGTGTATGTACCTATACTAATATTATCAAAGAGGATTTGAAACGCGCTATACACAGGTTAGATATTCCATTTATCAAGGAAAGCTTTAGACTAATAATTCCATCCTACAACTGTATTAACGGTGAAACCGCGGAGCCCGGCATTATAATAAAGTTTTAATGATCTGTTTGGTTCTCTTTGTTATATAAAAACTATTGTAACTATTGTATACGTGTGGTTATTTATATTCCACCCGTACAGAATACTTTCATCCCTCATCAACCAATTCTGGCGCGTCGTAAAACAAAACTCAATTTTCGTTAACAAATAAATGTCCGTTCATTTAATTTATCCCAACCCAAGGGAAGAGCCTCCCAAGATATCTTCATGTTCACATACGAATGGTAATTCCCACAGTCTATTCGCCTATTTACGAACACGTTAGGTGTTAATAAATACCGCTAATGGTGCGTATTTCGTTATGCGATTGTTTTACATTTTATGTGAGTACTTCTTGTCTGTTTATAACTTATTTTTATTAACGAATATGTATATTGTTTTGCCTCATTTTATGGTAGTTAAATTTTTTTTTATATATTAAAAATAATATCGAGCTACAACTTTGTTAGCCTCAGAATTCAAACTGTTTTTTTTTAAAGACAACCTTGTAAGCCTGAGAAATATTTTATCATGAGTCTTTTTGCACCCATAGACAACATTATCCATTAGTACACAGCTGTGAATCAGACGAAACATCATTTTCTTTAGTTTACAACAGATTTTGATTTTTGACAGGTTAAGTAATATTAGTAGACTCGTATGCTTGTTAAATCAAATCAAATCAAAAATTATTTATTCATATAGGTAACATAATGTACACTTATGAACGTCAAAATATACTTTAAATGATAGTTTTAAATAGTTTAGGTATAATACCTAAGTTATATTTATCCTTAATAACTTTTATATCACATATTTATTTAAAATATTTTTGTCAATTTATGCGTATGTTCTTAGTATATGCTACAGTCCGAGTCACTTGAATAGCCTCACCCCCAAAATTAATATAAATTCTGTTGTATATTCAATTTTGCCTGTTTTACTTCATAAGTAAACTTCATTAGCGTCGTACTATAGCTTAATTATAAAAAGTAAAAATAAGATAAATAAATAGTAATAATACTAACTACACTAAAGTAGTGAAAATGGTGCGTCACTTGAATAGCATCAGTGAAATAAAACACAAATAAATAAGGCTATAATTTGTTTTTAATACTTTGTATACTTTCCATTGCTTTTAATAACTTCAAAAATACGTTCGGGAATAGACTTATATAATGAATGAATGTAATTTTGATCCAAATTATTCAAATGTTTATGAATTTCTTGTTCAAGATCTGCGCTGCTATTAAACTGGCGTCCACCGGCAAATATCTGGCGAGATAGATAGCCCCAAATATTTTCCATAATATTCAAGTCCAGAGAGTTCGATGGCCAATCTAAAACTTCAATTTTACTTTTTTGAAACTTTTGTTTCCTGTGACGCATGTATAGAGGCATTATCGTGTTGGAAAATCCAGTTCCGGTGTTTTAAAATTTTACAAATATTTTTTTCTTTTCTTCTAATAGATTAGTATACAATGCTGAATTTTGTTTGCCTCGGAGAATTGAAATTGGAATAGGCCCCTTATAAAAAACCGCCCCACATACCATTACTGAGCCATCTCCCGAATGACGACGTGATAACACCCGCTCTTCTTTTCTTAGATCGTGAAAATAATATGAATAGCCTGGTCCCGATGGCTAATTCTAAATTGATCAAAAAATCTGATGATGATGATATGATATTGATAAATGATGAAAAAATCTAAATTGAATTTTTTTTTATCACTAAAAACAACATTATGCCATTGATTTGTCCAAGACATATGTATTTTAGCAAATAACAATCGGGTTTTTTGATGTTTATCGCGCAAATGAGGTTTCCTCTTGATTTTCTGCCGTTTAAGGTATGGTGATAACTTTATAATGCGTCGCACGGTAGACAGTGATGCGCTGGTATTTACTTCATTCGCAATTTCTCGCGCTGCCTTGGAAGAATTAGATGCTGCACGTAAAATAAGCCGACGTTCACTTGACGAAGTAGCCAATTTTGTACGACCTTTATAGTTTTTTCCATAGTTTTCTTTATTTTTCACATAATTATTAACTACTTTAGGACTGCGACCAATTTTTATTGCAATTTTACGGTGAGATAGTTTTTGATCCAAATAAAAATTCACTTTTTTCTCTTTCGATTTCAGTTAATTTTCGACCACGAACCATGATAGCTAAACAATTGAATAAGACTTCGAAAAAAATATATACGTAATATTCGACGCTTAAATAAAGAATTGCTACCAAAAAACCAAAACAAACGCACGCGAGTAATGTTCGAATAGAACTGAGGCTAATCATGTGACGCGGACGAAATGTCGCACCGACGCGGGGCGCGGTATTCCAGTGCAGGTTCGTACGTGTTTTGTTTTGTATCGTAATGCACTGCGCGTGAAGTCAAATTAATACTATTATGAAAATAATATTCGTTCATATTTATACAGAAATTACAAAATTTAGGGGTGAGGCTATTCAAGTGACTCGGACTGTATTATATTAGTAATGAAAAGTAACGACGGTATCTAAAATACATATTTTTTGGATAAACTGTTACAACTAACTGTGCATTCGTATCCAAAACACTGAGCAAATAATAATTATTATAAATCATCACACTTTCACATCACACATAAGATATTCAATAGTTCCTTCTGTAAATAATTAAGTTACTCTATGATAAATTGTACGAAAAGCATAAGAATCTTGTGTCCAAATCAGGCATCGGCAAAACCAAATACATATATTTCTAATCAGTTACTTACTTTTAATAAAATTTCTATACCAAAAAAGTTTCAATTTAACGAAGTAATGAGTATTCAATTCTTTCGTCTCCACAAGCTAGCTACATCTACATTTATAAACTCTTTGGTAGCAGCTTAAATTTGTATTCAAAGCTATTTTAAAAAGTTTTCTTTCAACTTGTAAAAATTACATTTAAAAACGAATTTATCTCGAAAACAAAGGGTTGTGTGCAATAAAAGAGCTTTATTCATACTTAGGGACCTGTGTGATTTTATTTAAATGAATCAGTTCAAAAGGGGTTCTGTATGTGTACGAATGTTTGCATGCGCACTATCCTTTTATAGATACTATCAGATTTTTAAATTGCTTTTCTTATTTAATGAGAAATTAGTTTCGCTGTTATGTTCTTAGTCCTTTAGAAATGGTTTGGTAGTACAAAATTAGTATTATAAAATCAAAAAAATAAAAACAACTTAATGTTATTAATCATTTTATAGGTTTAAAATGTACGCAAAATCCTGTAACATACGGCATGACACAATAACACTATTCATTATATTTAAACTTCTACAATAAAATATTAACAAATATATGTCAGGGTATGTTATATTATGATCGAGTCATTATCGACTCGAGTCGAAATATCATTATTTAATTTGATTTAATTTTCTTAGTTATTATTTAATAATATAATATTTAAAGAAATTTATTTCTAATCACAAAAATGTATTTTATTTACATGAGAAACTTAATATATATACGAGCGAGTTACACGTCGCCATTAGCCATCCCAATTTTATTCTCCTATGTTCACTCTAAAATGCATGTTTAATGCCTTTTTCTATTTGTCAAACGCACCAATATTGAGAATTTTGAAGTGATTAAACAATTGCACACCCTCATACCATAATAGCCTTCTTCAAATAATTTGTACTCTGCTTCGGCAAGATAAGCAAACTCGCTCGACGGGTATTGCGTGTCGTTGTGTATGTAATTTAATAGTTTGAAATCATTACTTAACGAACTTGAACGAATATTCTACGACAAATAAGAGCAATTTAAATGCCCCGAGTGGGCTGGTGATGAGAAATAGTCCGAGTTGGGTCTAGTAGATTGTGATAGTGAGGTCTTCTAGTTGAGGTCACTTCTAGTTAAAGTGTTTAACTAGAAGTGGGTTCAAAGCACCGAGTAGAGAATATTTAGAGTGTTTAAGGAATAAAATCAAATTAAATATTGTTCGATAATTATTTTTTGCGGTGCGTGCAACTTTACCTACACGACGCCGTCTATAACAATAATGATGATGCTAATGTCGATGGAGGAACGATATTTCTCCTACTTATAATATAATAATCACATGCACCACGCCATCTATTGTTGAATAAATAATAAAAAAATATGGCTTTTTTACTTTAAAATTTAGTAGTAATTATTAGTGTTCATAAAATATGTTTTGATGATCCGAGCGAACTTTTGCTTTTATATGTTTTATAAAGTAAAGCATTAAAATTATAAATAATAGCCTTTGTTCGAGAACTACACTAAGCCCGTTTTACACTAGTAATCGAACTCCGACGGAGTAAAGGCTTCCTCCAAATTTTACAACACACGGACAAGTGGATGTCTTTATACCTAGTTACAATTTTCGCCCAGAAAATTCTGCCCCGCTAATCCGTTTTACTCCCTCTTTCCAAGATTCTGGTGGGTGTCCTCTCTTTCTTCTTCCCACTGGGCCATTCCAGGTTCCATTAGATTTTATTGTATTTTTTTTAGATTTCCTAAAATAAGTTGCGATGATCCGAGTTTAAATTGAAGTTAATACTTTTACTTGTATTATGTTTTACAAGTTACTGACATTAGAAACAATACAGGTAGTATAAACGCCGTCAACGGTCGATACGTAAGAACTTTAATAAGTTTAGAACCGCCGCGCTAACGTCGACAAAATTTCATTAGAGGATTAATTCCTTAATTTCTACGGAACATCACCTTGCATAACTCGATTCGATCTTAACTTATTTTACGATAGTTTATTGACAGGACTTTTAGCGTGGCTCTTTTTACGATCGTACAATTGTTTGCGTGTCCATGGAGAAAATTTATGGCAATGCACAATGGAGCATTGGGAAAATTGGAAGTTATTTTTACCAAAATACGTGAATTTATTTCGTTCTTATGCAAGGAGTGTAAAAAAAAAATTATATGTGAATAGAGATGAATTTATCCGTAATTTTGTAGTATTAGATAGGATGTATCATATGATGCAGCATACTAGATGTTAACTGGTGTTTTTAACAAAGATTTTCATAATATTGTCTTTTATTAACATAGCTTTTGCACATTTAAAGAAAACACTTTTTTACCGGATTGAAGCTATGTATTATTAATGACTGAAGACAAAAGGTGTTGAATGTCAAAAAAGTATTACAGCTGTAGAAAAAGTTGTATTTATTTCCCCGGAGTTAGTATCGACTAAAAGATGAAGGGTATCTGGCATTATTCATGGTTTTCACCATGACCACGCACACTGTAAAGTACGCGAATCGTCGGATAAATTTAAAAATATGTTAAATAATTATAAGTTTACAATAACGTATAGCTTCAATACGGTAAAAAAGTGTTTTCTTTAAAAGATTTTAATTTTAGGTTTTAAGGGAGAACTACAAACAATCGAAATACAAACGAATAAAACCTCATGCAATTTGTAGTTTCAGATCAATCACTACAAAGCTTACTCAACATAAACTATCAATTACGAAAACGACAAAGGAAAGTTTAAACTCCGCGAAACCTTGGACCGCTACTATTTCCCAGACCTGAAAATTGAGTCTGGATTCCGTTGCACCGTCAGCATATTGCTCGACCACGTTCCACTGTATTATGAAGTTCTATTTTGCCGTGACATATTTCGTTCAGGAATACCGATTGGATTTTTTGAAATGTGTAAATTCGATAAAAGGCGTGTACGGAATCGCGGGGCTTGTAAATATTTGCTGTCATTGTTCCTCGTAATTCATTCGGGAAGTGAAATTGATATTAATGAATTACTAACGATGTGGTTGTTTTTCACGTTTGTTTTAATTATTGTAAAATATGTATGCTTTCAGAACAGCATGTTTCATTCTTGCAATTACCTTAATGCTGTGGTTGAAGGTGCATTTAATAATACTAAAACCTGAATTAAATATAGACAAACAATTGAATAGATTAATAAATATAGATAATAAAATATAATCAACAATAGCTCAAGTATTTATAATTACTAAAGCGTTTTCAATAATTCAATCTTATATCAAATATGTATTAGCGAAAATTTGCGGTTAAACTGAAATTTACGGGTCAAATCTATCGTTAAATTATTAATGGTTAATATAGTATTAAGCTACTATTTTAATAATGTATGACGCAAGTAGCCTCGAGAGGGCTGATCTAAGTTTATTTATATGCCATGAAAAAATTTCAAATTTATTGATTAATTTCAAGCATTTAATCCAAATATAATAAGTCACCTTGACAAAATCATTGTATACGTTTTACTGTATAAAAAAAAAACAGCTAAATAAAACAAAATATGTGAACTTAGTCTTGTCTAATATTAATAATTATATTATAGTAATGCAAGTTATTAAACCTTGTCCACAAAAAAACGGAAATGCCAAAGGAAGCACTGTACGTAACTGTTCCAGGAACAATGAATCTTTAAAAGAAGGTAAGTTTATATTTAAAAGTTTTAAACTTAGGTAAGACTGAAAATGTTTAGAAAATGAAAAACGGCTAAATGTAAAAAGTTGCCAATACTTTTATTATTTTTCGAAGTAATCTTCGTTCCTCTACACATCCACTGAGAAAAGCAGTGGGCCCATTCTTCCGCAGGGGTCTCTTTCTAGGGTCTCTATAGCATTTTCGTACGCTTTCACCATATATTCAGGGCTCATAAAGAGAGTACCTCGAATTTTATCTTTAGTTCTTGGGAATAACTGAAAGTCGCAGGGCGCCAGGTCAGGACTGTATGGCGGATAACTCATTATCTCGACACCTGCCATAGTCAAATATTCAACAGTCCGCTTTGCGGAGTGTACTGAAGCATGGTCTTGGCGAAGGAGGATCTTGCTTTGAGGGCGCTGCTGTTGAATTTTTTCCAAGACAACAGGTAAACTACAATTGACACACCAGTCTGCAGTAACTGTCCTTCCATCTTCTAGCACAACTGTGACGAAATTACCTTTTCGACCAAAGAATGAGGCAATCATCTTTTTTCCTTCCTTTTTTTACCTTAGTTAGCCAATCCTCGAAAGGAAACACCCACTAAGCTGATTGTCTTTTGTCTAGGGTTCGTAGCAATATATCCAGCTTTCATCACCTGTGACGATGTCAAATACAGCATTTGAGTCACAGCCGATGAACATATCTAACATTTGGCGAAACCAGTCCATGCAAAGGTTTTTCTGGTCGTTAAAGTATGGGAAATCCACCTGGAACAAAGCTTCCTGACGCCTAATTGTTCAGATCTGCTAATTGGTCACCCTCATGTGGATCACATAATTGGTTTAAACTTGTAAATATTGGCACGAGATGGGGCTTCATTAAGAAATTCTTATTGCAGACTATGAGCTATCCAACTATCTAGCTATCGCTTTGTTTTTGAGTAATCCCTCAATGAAAGTCATAATAAATCATTGACCGATAATTTTCTCGCGTTAGGTTAGATTATTTCATGTGTAACAAGAGTTTTAGAATTGCTGGCAGCAAACACAAATGACAAATAAATTCAATAAAATAATACATTATAGTACGAAAGAGAAATTCAAGAAATGTTTTCATCAGCAATGTTTCTAACTGACCAGTTCTAAATATTTTCAGTGTTACCCACGTATAAATCATCTGTTAAATTTGTCAAAAGATAAACCCAATATAGCATATTTGAAGAGGCATTATGTAGTCAGCGCGCATAAAATAGCTTCAATACTGTCACCAAGCTCAGATCCCGACAACCATATATCGACGATACGATTTGAGCAAATCGCTTCAGAATATTCAAAGTTAGATTGATTTGAATTTCACAGCGCATTCTAGTACCTTACATACAGGAATACTGATTGTGCAGTATTGAATACATACAATGCTATTTAGATTAGATAATAAGGCAGTATTTTAATATCAACAAATTTTATTAAAATTATTACAGTTTTTTTAGTAACCTCAAAAAAGTGAGTTCACACTTCATACTGTTTGAAGAAGAATTAGAATTGTTAACAGGATTATATATATAGAAGGTCCAAAACAGAATTTGCTATTAGCTGTTTGCTGAGCCTAACTCAACTTTTAAAGTTAAAGAAAAAATAACTTTTAGCCACAAAAAATACTGTAGAAAATGTTAATGAAACGTTACACTCAAAAGCTTTGATAAAGCGGTTTTATATAAAGTTTATTTGAAACCCATACAATCATGGGTTTTCTACTAATTATAGAAAGACAATAGTTGATTGACGTTATTATATTACAAGTAGCACAACAAATAGTCCGTGAAATAAAAACAATAATATTCACTGAATTTAATCCAGAAACTCCAGATTAAAGTCCCTGTGATAAACATCATTGTCAATACAACATTTTAGATCAGGGCCTCAGATTTATGTGTAGGATTCATGATGTTCATTTGTTTTTTTCTAATAGGCGAATTAGCTATTTTATTATTAATTATATTAATTATTTGTGAAAATGGGCTCACGCAGGCCCGCGCCAAGGATATCGAGCTTAAAGCGGGGACTGTGAGGCTGGGTCTACACTCAAATCCCTCTGCTACACAGAGGAGTAGCGAGACCCCACTAAAACACCTCAGCCCTTCACCCGCCCTTGAGATGGGCCTTTGGGGTTCGCCAGGCATTAGGGCCCAAGGGACCCGGGCATATTCGACATAGAGAGCTCATTCAAGAGATGCTGTTTCGGGCCACTCGAAGCACACACCTCAGCTTTGAACCACGTCAGTCTACGGTCATCTCCAGACCTCTCCCTCAAACGCTCAGCAGCGTCATTCTGAAGCATTACATGCTCTCAAAAGGAGACCATTGCACTCCAGGCCTCCTCACTTCCTAGCATAGCTAATTACCTTTATCAGGTAAAGTGAGGTCCGCCTCACATACCCCGCTATTTCCCCCTACGAGTGAGTAAGTTGGTTAACCTTATCTGACACTTGTATCGATTTCTAGGGCCTAACGCAGGTTTTTCTCACGATATTTACCTTCACCCTATGAGCGAGGGTTAAATGCGCACATATACCGAATAGTCAGTGCCGGGGATCGAACCTAGGACCGCAGAGTTAAGAGACACTGAAGCCACAAGGGCAACACTTCTCTAACCACGACTGAAAGTATTTGGAACTCGTTCTAAAACGTATAATTATACGACTACTAGAGATTGTTTATACAGAACGTTTCTGTAGAATATAATAAGGTAATAAAAATAAATTTTACCTAGCATTATAATAAGAATTCGGGGCCATTGCTATTCTCAACAGACGCTCTTTGTAAACTTGAAATTTTCCGCTGCAATGAAAATGTTACGTGCTCTCCAGGCATTCACCGGACAATCCTATAACCTGTACGGTCAACTTATAAAGTACAACTTAAAACTAAGTGAAGCTTAAGCACATCGTTACGTGTACACATTAAGAGCAGCAAAAATACGCTAATTGAATTCACTTAAGACTAATATAGTTATTATTTGTTTGATAAGTAAATATTTAGTAACTTATTGTTATTATTTATTTTCCTCATATATTATTTATTACTTTTACTTGCATTAAATAACTGGTACTTCTAAGGTACGGTTGAAGATATCATACGATTTTTTTAATTTAAAAATTTCAAACATGTAAAAACCATACATAATCTTTCATGTATCGTTAGTAATACTGTGTTATTAAGAAGATTCTTTTTAGTTACGATACATAAAACTCTTAACTCTTCAAGAACACAACTGGCTCAATTAAGCCAAGAAACTGATTAATTACAATTATGTTTACAAAATACCCAAGAAACATATTTTATGTTAAATATATAGTCAAAACCGTTTACGACGATATCGGCTAGAACAACATACCGCTTATATTGACCAAAATCAAGGGTCCTGCCTGAATTCTATTGTATTGGGTACTTAATAACAACGTCATCGGCTATCACGACTATCGGTTTTTACGACCAAATATATCCCATCGATATCGTTATAACAGATTTTGACTGTATTGTTACTTTATACACAAACCTCCTTTGCTATGTTAAAACGGTCAACTGTGTTATTAAATTTGTATTGTCTTCCGACTTGAGTAAAATGCAAATACTTAATCGTGTCATGTTTATCATTATAATGTGTTATTTAAAATTGCACTTTCACAATGGATTTTTAACGGCAATGCTGAGTTTAAATTTTTAACAGACTTTAACAGTTTTTATAGTTAATTCTTTATCATAGATTGACTTATTGTATTGAAACATTGTTTCTGTATCACGGCAGCATTCTATTGTTTTTGACATACAATATTTTGGATAGGAAGAATACAGACTTATACAGACTTATACAGACGAAGCATTGTATCCCCATTAAGAGCTAAGAGACTAAACTATAATATCACATAGAAATATTCTTATTTAAGTAGAAGTTGATATATCGATAAGTTTTACAATATAATATTTTGACGCGACAACGTCTTATAATTCGATGGAGCCGACTGCACGCACGACAAAACATGACACATGCGGAGTTACCTCGTTAACGCGTTCCATTTAAGGTTTGAAGTGCAAGCGAGAGCGCGGAACGAGCGACAAAGAGGTACAATCGGCCTCCACGTTTGGCAGCGTTTGTTCTTTAAAAAAATTGACATAATTATATAAATAAATGTAACTTAATCAATTCAATTGTGATTTCCATTTACCTCCTTCTCTAAATCCATACAAAATATCTATCAAACAATTAATATTAAATTTGTCTAGTATATTCTTATGACGTTGTCACGTTCAACAATAGTCACTAAACTGACAACCGATTGTTTAATAGCATATCATATGACTATATTTCTTATATTACGAATTTTATAGAAAAGGGCCAAATAGACTCTTCATCCGATGTTAATTGACAGGTTTAAAAACATTCACAATAACTAAACGCTCGCATGTACGTATCTGGCTTAATACGGAATTGTATAATACATAAACGTAATTATTCAAAATATAATATAACGCGAATGAAGTACAAATGATACATTTTAAAAGACCGCTGTAATTATTCAAACAGACCATAGGTACGTGACGGTTAAATTGTCTAATATTTCAACGAAATAACGACCAACGTTGAATAATACTCGATCCTTACGTTTTACGAAACGTGTAGAAAATGTTTCCCAATAATATTTTTGGGAACAGAATTGATAATTATTATTCTTTGTACTCATATAGGTAATTGAAATGTATGTATGTAAAAATTATTTGTATATTTATAAAATTGAAATCGGTCTTTTTAACTAAATTATATATATAAAAATATATGTATTATAGTAGCTAGGGAAACTGAGCTTGTGTACTATTGTACTATATTTTGGCAAGATTTTTTGCGACCGCTTTGACAATTATCGCTTTTTTTACTTTTTATATTTCCGAAGATAATTTTTTTTTTATAGAACGGGGCAAACGGGCAGGAGGCTCACCTGATGTTAAGTGATCCCTACATGTTAATTATATGCCTAAGTAGATTCAGGATTGCAACCGCCAAGAAAAGCAAAGGCGTGGCCAACCTAGGCAAACCTGGCGTGGTATAGTAACAGATGACGTAAAAAGACTTGAACCGAGATGATATACGAGGCTCAAGACTGAACGCGATGGAAACTCACTGTGGCTGTCCTCTGCCCCATCTAGGGGGAAAAGCCAAACCAAAAGACAGAGGGAAGTTGGCTTCACTATACATATATATATAGTGAAGATATCGTGTAAAGAAAGATCTATCAAAAAATGTCTTATTTCCAAATGTACCTACGTATTACGTAACGTACGTAGTATTTTTGTTTTAGGTTGTAATAATTACTATTATTCATAGTAATCATGTCTTAAATTAATCAAAATGAACTAAAATAAAATAGAAACGTATAAGTAATCTGTGATGACGGATAAGCCATGTCAGCCTATCGGTGAAACGTTCAAAATTAACAATGCATAATAACCATAAATTTTGTTTAGCTTGCTAAATATAAAGTAAATGTGTCTACAGTGATAAAATATTTAATCTGAGTATAATATATATTCTATAATAAAATAGGAAAAGGAATAAGGATATATATATATATATATATATATATTTATGTATATATATATATATATATATATATAGTTATACCAATCCGTCAATTGTTGATCATGCGTGCTATATGGCGAGCACTTTGTTGATCCGAAAACCTATGTTGATCCGGGTGGTTTTTGTTGATCCAATATAATATTTTTCATACAAATGTGGTTCCGACCGGATCAACGATTTACTCCGTTGAAGTTTAGGCAACGCAACCGAAATGTTGATCCAATATACAAATCCACTCCGATAGTTGTTGATCCGATTCAAATGGGCCAATCAGAAGTCAGCAAGTCCTCCTATTGGACATACCTGAGGTATATGGATGGTTTAATTCCTATAATTTATTGCAAGACCAGTAACTTTTCTTTATTTATTCAGTTTTTATATTTATAGGTATGATATTTATATATATATATATATATGGTAAGGAAATTTGTTGACGACACGCGCTTGTCGCTTACCCGATGTTAAGCTTCGTGGCCAGCTGCATGCATGCCAGCAGCTCAATGTCATACAGAGTATGTGATATTGTATTGCACTCAGTAATCCTGAGATATAAGATCTAGAGTCTCGAAGCCCTGTTATTACTCCGCAAATATGGCCCTTTATCCCGGGAAACCGTAGCGTTGTTTAGCTACCGCTTGGCCGTTGATTAACTGACAAAGGTCTGGCCTTTCCTCAGACTGGCCTTCGCAAGAGTCCTACCAATACTCGATATAGTCTTATATAAGGAAAAATTCTAATTGTTATTATAATGTTTAAGTGGCATGGTTACATATATTAATTAAAGTGATAATTTAGAAAGGCAAAAAATGATCTTATCGCATCATATCAAAGTTGAGTTTGGATGACATTTAGAAAAAAACATTTGTTATCAATCATATTTTTTTTATTATATAACATCTTTAATATGTTAGACATTTCTAACATTTACAAAATAATTTAGAAAATTTTTTATTTTTATTTATGTATGATTGGAAATATTTTTTGACTAATTGTATCTCTTCATCCGACCACTTTCTATGACTGTTTATATTGACATATGATATTTTTATTTTTAGAATCTTTATGATTTATATTATTTTCTTTGGCTCGTCTAGTTTTACTTCGTTTCTGAATCTGTTTATCATCATCAACATCGCTTTCACTTGTACTACTTGACCATTTTCTTTTCGTGTTGCTTCTGTTTGGCTTAATTTTGGGGTCTTTATTTTTAGGATCTTGGTTGTAATGATTTCAGGTTGAGATTTCTATATCGTCCATGTTCCTATTGACTGTAGTTTCTGGTGTTTCGATAGATATTTTGAGGTTTGTTAGTAAGATGTTAGATTGGCCGCTTTCTATTGCCGAATTTTTTGAAGATGGCGTCTCTTCCTCAAAGTTTTTAATTTCTTGGTTGAGACCTAATCGTTTGTATTATGTTACTCTTCTTCTCCATAAATGTATTTTCATATTCTAAGAGTTGAGATCCTACAACAGCTTTTTGGAGTACTTGCATATGCAATCTATAATTTTGTGCATGAACTGATATATCATGCCCTAGAAATCCTGCCAATTGCTCAGTATAATGATCATTTTGTTTAGAGTGAATTTGGGACATTGTAGCAATATGATCTCTCATTCCGGTTGATGTAATCATCTCGGAGTGTTTCAAATTACACTGTTTTTTTATCATATCCAAACACTTACCGCCCTCAAAAGGTTCTTGTGTACCAGGTCTTGGAAATAAATATTGGTTGGAGCTTGGAATTTTTAAATCTTCACGGCAAGCTATTATTAAATCTATGTTTTCTCGCATTATTTTTGTTAGCAAAATAGGCACACCCCTTGTTCTTTTACTGGGAATCTGAAATAAGTCTAATTCTTTAATACACTTCCTCTGCTCTACTGTTAAACTTTCCAAAACCTTTTCGGGCACTTCTTCATTCTTTCTATTGATGTATAACGTAAGTTCAGCTTCAGCTACGTCACCTGAACGATTTCGGGCCAACATTATAATGTGAGCTATTGTTACTATGCACAATAATTCATAATTTAAAACACATCTATCTTTTCTCAATCTGCTCGCATATTTAATTTCTAATTTATGGATTTTTTGCATAACGGTATTAATGTCACTATCCAACGGCATGATTTTATCTTTCGTTAAGTGATTTCGTTTTCTACTTTTCTCAGCGTTCGACGAAATCTCCCACTACCAATTGATTTCAATTAGGTAAATATTTAAAGTCATCTAAATTTTTGTTAATTGCTTCCTTATAGGCTGTGGATTCGTTTTGCATAATAGATTGTGTGTATAGTATTTCAACATATCCCAAGACAGCGGGACGCATACGTGATTGTGGGTATGCTTATAATTTTGACCATGCCTGTTTGTTCATTAAAGCCACACATTTCTTTTATGGCACTTACAAATGTATCATATTTTTCAGGATCAATTGCGTCAGTGAGATTTTCAATAGTTGTGTCTTTTTTCCGCAATAAAATTAAAAGAGTAGCTAAATCTCTCATTTTGGCGCAAATCGCTTTACGACTTCGTCGTTCTTTTTTCTTCTTAAAGAGACAAGCACCGTATGCTATGATTAATGGATCATTTTAAACTACTAATGAAATTTCATCAGAACGAAGATACGACAGTATTTTTTCTTTTAGCTCAATCGAAGCATTCGCCGTATTGGGAACGATTGTTAAGCTGTGATTAAACAATGCTTTTCTTTTAAGTGACTGAAGAACATGTTCAGAAGCTTTACAATTTCTTAAATGTCTGAAAAATGAAGATCTTTTAAATGTGCCCAAGCATACTTTACAAGTAGCGTAAGTTGACGGACTAGAGGTACCCTGGTTGCTTCGTTTTGATGGTAATAAGGTTAAATGAGCGTCCCGATAAAAGCTCACTTTAGAATTGTGTAAAAAATTTCCCTTGTTTCTCAATTTATCTGTAATTTTTTGTCGTTTAAGCTTTCGTATTTTAGGGTCTGTATCATAGATAGATTTATACTGAAGAAAGCTGAAGATAGTTGTACTGTTGAAGTTTTAACTTCGATTTCATCAGCGTGGTTACGTAAAAGATGTCTAGAATAATTGATTACAATTGCTTGACCACAATTAACCACAACCAACAAGGTTCAAGGTCAAAAGCCCTCGGATCAACGTTAGTTAGTAAGATTTCGCATATAAAACGGATGCACATTTGACTGGTCGGTATAATATTTGCGACCGTTACGGATCTACAAAAATATTATGTTAATGTATTTTTTGATGGCAAGTATGTTGCAAAGCGACCGATGCAGATCCCCAAACAAGCCTTCCATTTCTAATTCCGCACAAAGTATATCAGTTATATATATATATATATATATATACATATTCTATATATATATATATATATTCTACTATATATTCTCTAGGGGTTCGAATCCAGATTGGACCTGCTACCTTTTTATATCTTCTTCCATTCTCTCTTGCCTCTTCTCTCACACTGTTTGTTGTATACATTTGCATTAAAGAAAATTCAAATTTCGCCCGTAGATCATGCCTTATTATTCATTCAAATCCTACAATGCTTACATACAATTTAGTTCTAATAGATAAACCACATCTAATTAAAATTATAGCTTATAACAAGATGTCTCCTCGGTATTTCGTTCTATGAATGCGAATTCACCTCGACAACTATCTAATGTCAATGGCAAAACGACTTCTTAAATGATACTTCTCTGTGCTAATGACGCCGTTTCATCCATTCGAGTACTTAACAATTAGGTGAGAAAACAACAATGCTTTTACGTGTCTGTGAAATTTCAGTTGTATTAAATGCCCGTAGTATTGCCCAATATACTATTAAACCAGTCATGGTCGTAGCAGGTAAAACACTTGATTGCACGCAGCCATACAAGTACTTAGGGGCATGCAATGAAACATGCGATTCCGATCAAGAAATTAAATCTTGAATCGTAATGGCCCGGGCTTCTTTTAATGAACTGAAAAAAGTTATGTTGTCGCCACATTGGAGTCAGATTGAGGGTTTGACTCTTAGTTATATCTGAAGCGCAAGATACACGGCAATTCGGGTTGTTTATAGACGCCCTATAGAAAAAAAGTGGCACCAGAAGAAGGACTAGAAAATAAGCCAAAGTTGGTATAGTGGCTTCTTTGTGCAACTCTCATCTCTGAGGTCAGAGATTAGATGACTTTCTATCTGTGTATGCATTTAACAATCCCTGGAACTTACTTAATTGTTTTTTTATTAAAATTGTCTCACAAAAAAATTTATTCTATAATATAAGTACAAAATTATATAAAACATACCTAGATGTATATTCGTCGGGTTCTATAACTAAATTCAAGATATGATACATTTTGTACTGTATTTGTTGCCTCACATTACGCTACGCATCCATACTGAGTGATCACGTAACTTCGTCTCTAACTCAAAACAAGTCATTTTATTGCGCCCGATAGTACAATTGTTTACACTCATGTAACATACTGACATGTCGTATCACCTTCAGGTAAAAAATAAATGTGTGTGGGTGATAATCTCAGTTTAATATAAAGCCCGTTTATTTGCTGTCTTTATTTGTTTTTCCAATATCCTAACTTCCTTCAGTACCATTGGTCGGAACCCCATGACGCCTAAAGGCCTTCTCCAGATTTTTCCAAATATCCATGGGTTTCTGTCACCATATACTTCCTGCTAACGCTACTATAACTTCTATCCACCTGTTTTTAGGGTGTCCTTTTCTCCTTCTTCCCCTTAATCCATATAGTTATCTTTAAAGGCCACCACAACCACCATATATTTGTGGTTCTCGTTATAATGCAATAATGATACTTAGAACCAAAATGTACTGGCCAATGAATATCGTTAAAACTTATTTCTAACAATAAGCTAATTCCTTAATAAAATAAAATAGTGTTCTACATTCCAACAGATACGTCTCAGAAAATGCATACTTTTTGCTCAGGCTTATTATTCAGTACGCTGAGTTTGAAATGGTACTTCAACAGGGTAAAATATTTAGTAGGTCAGATTCACTCACTTATAAAACCCAAGCGCTGGCGTTCCTACAAAGTTCACGCTTGCGGTCGAGGCTTCAACTTTGTAGGCTATGTTTTACGCCACACTGTGCCACACGGCTTCACTATGTACTATAATATGCTCGTGACTTCTTCGTTCAGCAAAAATATTGTCTTTTAACATAAAAGTCTCAATTATTACGTCAAGTATATTTTTGGGAATTCAGTTCTATTTAAAATCCATCGACAACGATTAACTTCTATATACGAAAGACGAAATTAAATTAGAAAAAAATAATAATACCTGAAATGCACATATATTTACTTCGTTGTATCTAAGTAAGACAAGCTTTAAGTTCGTGGCTACACAAGTACTGGGTAATCGCTCAGTGGATAATTATAAAGAAATATAATTTTCTCACAGTTATAATTCTGAAACAATTTATTATTTATAATTAAGAGTTGTAGTATATTGTTGGAGTTGAAACAAAGGTTTCATAATTTTATCAGAAAAGAATTTCTGTCGCAACAACGCGAGAAGACCTACAAAGTTTAAACTTCAAAGCACTTTACTGAGTTTGAGACTTTTTTTTATATATTTGTACAACCAATTTTGAGTAGTTCAATTGCTTGTTATACTAAAACGAGCATGTTATTAAAAATAACTTAAGCAAGTCTCACGATTAAAATTATATTGTTGGTGTATGTATGTGTTCAGTCATCTCATGTTGTTATATGTTATATTAATCAGGCTTTGCATCTCATGTTGTTATATGTTATATTAACCAGCAGCTGAGTTTCATCATCGGACGTCGAGGCAGGGAATAGGAAATTCTGATGTCCGCCGTTCCACAACTGAGCCTTTTTCAAGGCAGTTATTGCCGCGCACCACCACTTTATGGAACCAGCTACCAACTGAAGTATTTCCGAACCAATTCAAGAAAAGAGCGTACCAATTCTTAAAAGGCCGGCAATGCACTCGCGAACCTTCTGTCTGAGAGTGTCCATGGGCGGATTGAGAGTGTCCATGGGCGGCGGTGTCACTCCTGCCCGTTTGCCCCCTGTTCTATAAAAAAAAAACTAGCAGTATGAACTATAATTAGCTTCTGATACGAAACAAAAATTTTATAAAAATCGGTTCAAGGATTTCCTTGTGACATTTGTCACACCAAATACCGTGGCACTTGAAGCTTGTTCCTAACATACAAATCCATATTTATGTTTGATAAGTACTATAAGTGAATCATTACACAATACACTTTACATTCCAATCAGACGCTTCGTTGATGAAGTTTTGATGAGCCCCCTAGACCCCCTTTATTACGTTTCCATTCAATAAACTAGAGCACTGCTACATTATAGTTACTGTGATTGTTTGGTTTGAGAAGTGCAAACACTGTAAAACTTAGGTTTTTTTTTATTTACGTATACTACGTAGCTATTGTAAGAAAACATTGCGAGTGTTAAAAAAATCGAAACAACATTTCATTCAGTCAAACAACTGATTGAAATAAAAATAGTTTCAGTATAAAGAAATTTGTGGAGATACGTCTTTTTTGAAGTCCGTTTAAATACGTGTTTTATGCATAGATTCGTTCGCCACATAGAAAATATTCATTAAAACAAGTCCTCTTAAGTCGAGGTGTGAAAGCGATAGCTTTTAATAATACAATATTTTTAAAAGCTATCGTCGTGTTGTGACAGTATTTTAAATGTTATCGGGAGAAATTGAAATGCCACAGCAAAAATCAATTCTATTAATTAACAATTTACGTTTAAACAATATTGAGTTTTTCGGAGTCACAAAACTTATTTATATTATTTTAAAAAGGTATTATTTGCTGCAATTACTAGTTGCATTTTGCACCTTAATTCTGTAGTTCTAAGTCGACTTACGAAAATTGTCTATTTTATGGGTCTACAATCTTAAGTGTTTGTCTGATTTTTTTGGTTCTATACATAATAAGTGACTTTGGTTCGGGGTATAAAACTGTACCACACGGAACGATTTGGTCCGTTGATACACAATTTTATATTAAACTAGCGGACCAGACAGACGTTGTCCTGTCTACACGTCTTTAATTTGAAAATTTCAAACTTTTTTTAATAAGCTAAAACATTCTGGACCATTTTGATGAAAATTATTATTCAAATTTTATGACAATATCTAACGATCCAGCACATGGTCTACAATAACACAATGATAACAAAACTTTTTTTTAATTTGATCGCAGCGCTAACTGTCGGGATAGACTAAAATTAAAATTCTAATATTATTTAAAATTTGACACTGCGATAGTAGCGCCGTCTGTCGCATCCAATGTAAAACATTCCAAAATCAACAACTACTAATAAATTAAAAATTAATTAAAAAAACATTGTCCAGCGGACAAAATTGTGAATCTAAACCATTCCCAGATCCCCTTGAACACACACAAAAAATTTCGTCAAAATCGGTCCAGTCGTTTGAGAGAAGTTCAGTGACATACACACTCACAGAAGAATTATATATATAAAGATTGATAAGCCCTAAATACGCTATTGCTTTGAAAGGCGCACAATTGTCAGCCGTAAGGATATGGAGAAAATTATCAGGGGAACAATAAGAGAGGTTAGGCTGATAATATACTACTTATACTTACTTTGCCTTTACAAAAGTTTACAATCACTCACTAAATAATTTCAATTGAGGACGTTACTATAAAAATATAAATGCGTCTAGCATATTCCGTTCGAAACAAAAAAGCAATTTAATCAAAATATAACGACAGAATAAAATATAGATCACCCTCATCAAAATATATGAAAATAAAACTATATATTTCGAGCAAATAAGATATGTCGATTGTATTGCAAATAAATAAGTAGGAAAAAACATTCCTAACTATATTAATTTACGTCAAATTACATTATTGACCATAATTGCAGAATTTTATCACATTATATTATTTCTATATTTTATAAATATCAGTATTTAAATAATGAAATATATTATTCAAAAGGGTAAAAAATATCTCATTACCGAGGGTGGCTAGCACGCCATTGGTCCATTAAGCGACGCGTCAGTAATCTTGGCTTACAGTAGTTAATATCTCATTAAGTCCTGATCAAACATGGAAAGTTACGACGTTTTTGCTGATCTGTAGGTTATGAAAATATGGTGCCTGGTTTTAGATACATAAATTAAAAATTAAGAACTGTCTTTAAAACAAATAAACAACTACATAAAGGAAAGGACATTTTATATAGAAACGTTTTGCTTTCACCCGAATTTAATTTATTAGTAAATACCAACTCATTGGAAAACAACAAGAGGACCCTTTTATAATCCACTGCTCTTTCTTTAATAAATGGAAGCAGTGTTAAAGATATAAAAGTTCATACCTAATTTTTTACATTCCAGTTCTAAAAAATAATTAAGGCAAATGGTATCTGGTTTGACACATATATATGTGGGAATTTCCATAGTGAGATTGGATCCCTTATTAAGATAATATACTGATGAAAGTACCGGGTGCGTGATTATTAGCTATTGTGCTATTCAATGATGGAAGAGCCAATCTAATCAACATAATGTATTATCATACCATTATCCTCCCTCATTTGTATAATTCTTTTTCGTTATTTTTTGGAACATTATGATGATTAAGAAAATATAGGTCACCGTTTTTATATTTATCGTTGCAACGTCTTAGCATTACGGGTAATGATTACAGGACGCAAAACAGTTGATTTGTTTTTTTGCAAATTATAAAAACTATTTTATTGTAATTCTGTGACCTATAAATTATTAAGAATTCTGTAAAATATTTTGCAAGTTCATTAGATTCATTCGCTTTGTTTTTAAAAATAAGGTTCAAAGTGCACCTCATACGACTGCAGTATGGCGCATTTCATAATCTGTATAAAAAAAACAAGACACAAATTAGTATAGTCTCTGGAAATCGAACACAAAAACTTCAAGCCAAAACACAATGCATTTAGAATATGAATATATGAAGTTAAATATCTTTCCTATTTTTCATAATTTTTGACTTTTTGTTGAACACACGTTTTAAATACTTGAAGGTTAAGATTAAGTTAAAATTAAATCACAAAAAATATGAAATAAGTTTTCTTTGCCAAAAATCTAACCAAATATTTCAAAACATTTTCATTATATTCCTGTCAAAGAAATATTTGAATATCGTAAATCTATCGCAAGTAGTATTGCTTTAAAATACCAAGTATATTTTTCATTAGAATGAAGCTGTGACAAATTATATTTTTTTACAATAAATCTTCATCAAGAAAGCTTAAAACTTCAATAAGTAGCTCCAAGTACTTAGCAAAGATCTATATTATTATTTGTTAGCAAGAAAAGCTTACCTACTTGCTCAATCGTTTTCCGATAACTAATTAATTGATTAAATTGTGGGTAAGTTTGATATCTTGTTAATTAATTGGAACGTAAATTGATTGGCAGTGTACCCTACAAAATTTATTTATAAATTCAAAACTCATAATCACTTATTCATTGAGGTAACACAATGCACACTTATGAACGGCAATATAGCAATACATGAATGCTTCTAATTTTACATTTACTGCCAGTTCTCAGTTCAAGGGCGCAGAATGGACAAGAAGACTCGCTCTTTTTAATCGACAAGTTTTTTTATTTTACAAAATGTTTCTTAGGAACTTCTGGAATATTCCACATGACATTTTAAGTAATTAAGAGTTAATTAATAATAAAAAAAAAACAAAGGTTTGTCCTCTATCAGCAGTAGGTATGGTGTTCCTAGCTCCTGGCTTACTTCCTCGTGGGAACAACACGCGAATAGCTGAAATAAATAACTAACACAAATTCCGACTACTAGCGATTCCAGACGTTATTTTGATATAACATACTTATTTTTCATATCGGAATAAAATCATTATAGAGTTCATATATCCATATAATGTCTATAAGTTAATTAAACAACGAATTTAGTATAGTATTTAATATAATAACTGTAGAATGGAGTACTTTTTAATTTGGAGGAATTATTAAATTGTATCTTAAAACACTTTTGGGTAAGCGGCATTATATATTTATAATAGTAAAAATTTAAACTAAATCTAAAAAAAAATGCAATTTGAAAATTCCTCCTAAATTAAAAAGTACTTCAATCTACAATTGTAATAGTAAATGCATTATAAATTAAGTATTCGTTGTTTAATTTACTTATAAACATTGTTTGAATATATGAACTCTACTGAATGTTCCAAAAGATTTGAAAACCCCGCTACACCATTATTCATGGTACGCTTTAAAATGCCTTACGTCTCTCGTCACCCCAAATTTCAATTACACCGTTAATGCGGCCACACAAATGCGCCCCAGCACCATAAAACTGACGTCCCCTCATGAAATGTCAAGTGTATGAAAAGAACAAATCTATGGCAACGGTGGAGTAGGATAAACTAGGGTAAATTATACGATGAAGATTTGTGTGTTAATCTTTGCGACGTCCTTTTTATACTAGCTTATTATGGTCAAAGATAAGATTAGAAGAGAGTTTACTTTAAATGTTACCTATGAATAAACAAATCAACAGAAAATATTTATACCAAAAACAAAAGATAAAAGTAAATGCTTTAAAAAGGAATTATTAATTTTCAAGTAATTTTTTGTATCATCTCTCATTTTACATATTTTTATACAATTAGATTGAAACTTTTGCAATATGTGATCTGTGCTTTACTTTATCTGTGCTTTTATAAAAAAAAATAAGCATGCTGAAATTATTGAATTTCATATAGTTTCTCCCCATAATAGATGGAAAATCGCACTAATTGAAACCAACTGACCCCAGCTAAACTTCAGCGCTATCTTTGCTATATTTTAATCCTTAGGGGTCCACTTATATAATTGCATACCCAAGCACGTGTCTTTGAAATCTCATCGAGCTAAGTCTTGATATGACATGTCATTTGCTGCCCGATTACATTCAATTATTTGCGAATAGAAGCGCGCTAGGGGTTTAATAATAATTTCGCGATATCCACAGGAAATAAAATTGTTCAACATTCACACATCTTAATTAAGTTCCAGTTTTGATAAGAAAAAGATATGATTTATTTTACATAATAATGAAAATACTAATAATAATATTATTATTAATATTGGCGTACTAGTTACTATGGGGTAGGATTCTCTGTGGTGACTTTACTCTTATCTTCTATCTATCTATCTATATCTATATATATATATAATGAAAATGGTCTTCGTTTGAGGCTCAATCACGCCTAAACCACTGATCGTATCGACATGAAACTGCCACCATTCGATGCGAAATTTTTCCTAGATGGTTTATGGCTATTTATTTTGAAGTGAAGTACCTTCTTATTATACTTAAACTCCGTTATGTTAACGAGTATGTTTTACGTCCCGGCAAACTCAACTTACGAGCGACGAGTCGTCGAATGTGAGATGGAGGAAGATTAATACTCATTTCTCCATGAATCGGACCATTTCTATTGGACAATTTTTCCATTTATTCTTTGTTTTGTTGTTCATCAACATTTATTATTATAATAATAATAATAATTTATTATGTCAATAAATTTTATTTTAAGTGAATTTGACTCTTCTTTGAAAAATATTGTAAATTTCAGAAAAAAAATAAAAATTAACAAAAAAAGCAAAATAAAAATAAAAATGATGAATAAAATTTAATTTATTTCCTTTGAAAATTCGCCCAGCAAAGCGGGCGGGGTCGGCTAGTACATGTATATATATAAAGACCAGACTCAAGCACGAAATTTCTGTCCTTATGTTGAGGTAAAAATCACTTACCAGCATTAGACCAAAAATTTATGAGATGTGTCAGAGAATTGTGGTATAGAAGGCTCACCTATTAGTCTATACAAAAATAAGGAAATCAAATATATACTAACGCCCAGACGTGCTATTGGATATTACGCACGTCTATGGCCCTAGATGTGCACGTTTTTAATTACTATAATTTTTCAATACTAAAAAATTCAACACGACTTATGTATGGCGTTGTAATAATATCATAGAGCAGTGCGTACAATCAAATTCAGGCCATTCTGAAATTTGAAAAGGGATGTTCTTAAATTATTCTCAAACATACAAGTGATATTGTATGTAAAGCATATATACCCTACACTTAAGAGGGGGAATTCGCAGCTACTTAATGCCACTTACGCTTATGCATTATTTATTGCATCTGATGCGCTTTACGCGTTCAATCGACTTAGGGGAACTTCTCCTTAAATTGATAATATTTAATTCGGGTAAGTGCTCGACTAACTACTTGTCAAATGTCAGAGTTTGTTAAGATCCAGTCTCCCTGTTACCTCTTGAGGTTTCTCCCTAGTCACGGGAGTAATAAGATACGTGTGTTTGATATGTACTTAAGTGTGTCGTATATAAAATCGATAAATGTAATATACTTAACGACGTCTCTGATAGTTTATTAAATTTATCAAGTAAAAATCATGGGGTAAAATTTATGTTTTTTAATTATTCAACAATCAACTTAAAAAAAGATATTCATATCGAATTGATAACTTCTTTCGGATTTAACTGTAAGACTTAAAATAACAAACCCTGGAAAGAAATGGGTACGTAGGAGATTAAAGTGTACCTCAAGTATTTGCTATGTTCCCAAATAGAGTTTTTAATTGGGATTTGTAGGTGCTTTGTATATTATAGTATGGACTTTAAACATACAAGCAAACAGAGAAGGGAACTTGATGTTAAGTCGTACTGTTGTACGGGACATACACTTCTCTTAAACTCTTTTAGAACACAGTTTTGTTGGAGGACGCAAGTCACTTTATTACGGAGATACTTCTGAGCTTTTGCACATAGTTGTATTATGTGTCGTGTTAATGTTTTGATAATAAACTACCAATACCTAATATTATCACTAAGAAAACATATATCGTTTAAACACTTGAATTTCGAACACCAAAATGTAGTAACTATAATATGAAACCTTTGAATGGACACGAGTAATTGTACTCAGACAAGCGACAATAAAATCAATAACAATCCCCTTCTGAACTTCGTGGAACCAATTAATCGTTAACTGCTATAACATCTTTTAATGTTCGTAAGATAACCTGACAAGTAGGCTTGAAACTTGTACTATCTCACGTAGTAGGTCGTTACCTGAGAATTATGGCTGTGGTTAAACACATGCTACATTTACTCGAAAGTTCTTGTTACGCCCGAATTATTCCCCTGAAGGGTTCAAACTATTTTATCTATACGCACTTTTGAGCCCGTATAACGGAAACTTTAACCTAATCGAAATAAATATAAGAGATGAGCCATTACAATCGCCTCAGTGGACAAGTGGTTTATAACGTCCTCGGGATAGATTTGGAATGGTGAAATTTAACTTCGCAGCGGCAGAGAGACGATCAGAAGGAAACAGAGAATCAAACGTTAGAAATAACTGTATTCTCAGGCATGGGTGTAGTGTATTGGCTAAATAAAGTGTTGCTTGGTTGTCTCATGCGCCTACGTCACGAGTCAGTCGTAAACCGTCACCCGAACGGAGCGGTTGTGTTTACAACGACTATATAGTGTTGTGGTGTTGGTGAGCCATAAAACACTCCAAGAGGCAGGACATTACAATGGGTATTGAAAGTCTTCCCTTCCTCATTTTCATATTGGGTTACATAAATAACTAAAAATTCAACTTTTTTATAAAATGATTTTTCATAGTGAAAATGGATTGCTATGTAATCTATATTTTTGATTTATGCTGCATATACAAGTTCAAAAGCAACGTAAATAAAGCTTAACAAGCCTAAAGACTTTACTGAAACTGTTATCTTTAACTTAACAGTTTATTTGATCAGGCATCGCAACCGAAGGTATCAATTAAAATATCAAATAATATAACATTACAGTGTTCCAAGTTCGTTGACTGTTTACAAAAAAATCGCGTTCGGGAATCGGAATTATCTCGCTCTCGATTATTATTCATAAAACATATTTTCAGCTCCGTGCTTTAATATTTAACACCTTTAAAGAAAACGTATAGCCTTGTTTGGATGAAATAAATTGGTTTATTTGCATACTGACTTAAAGATTCATTTTGAACCATTACAATCACTCCAGAGGGTATGATAAATTCTTACATTCTGTACCCGCAATACTTAGACTTCACCAAGGGTAGGGATAATCGAAAGTAAAGGAAAGTATGTGTCAAGAATCTCCTATATATTTTATTAGAGATGCATGATGTACGTTCGTTCGTACATTCTCCGTTATTTATGTGTACACACATGGATCATTAGTATGATTTACTTTGTTTGATGGCTCATAATGTAAGGCATATATCTGTATCCTACCTACTTATATGAGGCATACAAGGTCCTTTTTTTTTTACTTGGGGAAATGCATTGCGCATACCCTTCCGCGGCGCGACTGCTTGGTGCAGAAGGGTTATGTGGGACTCGCCATTGTGCATACCCACTAAAACCCCAAGGTGCCACCAACAATCGCCTTATGCGGGATGCGGTAACAGCAGAGCCTTATCCGCTTCCCGACACAGGCATACAAGGTCCATGGACAACCGTGTACTTTACAGTTAACAGTGCCGGCCACTTAGAAAAATCGCCTTATAAGATATTATATAACTATATACAATTCCTACCTAAGCTGATTCGCAACGTCGAAATATATTCTGGAATAATCTTTAAAACAATAGTTTTAATTACATGCAAATATCGTTATATAGAAATGAGTTTCACGTCACACGAAGCTATTTCGTTTCAGGTAAGCGTTCGTAACTTTCAATTCCAATTTCGAATGCAAAAAATCCATATCTTCAGCAGGTCCAGGTGCAGTTTCGAATGGGATGCGGGAACAAAATTGATTGTAGGGCAGCATTCCATTTAGATATGGAAATTCACGCGGTACGACACAAGCTATGTATAATAAAAATATTCCAATCGCCATTGTCAACTTGTGTTATTTACAATTCATGTATATAGATATCACTTTTGATTCCTAAATTTACCATGGTTAATAGACTGTTGGCTTGGAAATTTTTTTTTATTTAAGAAAATAATTTAATTATTACTTATATATTTTAAGAATCTCATTTTAACGGTTTTTTTAATAAATAAATATACAAAAACCAAAAATTGCCATCTTTAATGCTTCGTCATGTCAGAAACATAAAAACAGACCCCATTTATTTATTCGTTTGTCGCAAAAAGCCTTTTCATTTTTTAGGATACAGCTTTTACAATTATTGTTTACAAATCCTACCTCAAAATAAAAGCGTATTGTTTGGTTGCCTTTGTAAATATAAAGAGCGCTGTGATAGTTAAAAAAAAAAATATAACATATTATTATTATATATCAAATGTACCAGTAAACTAATAGCGCGATTTCTGTTATAATGCCTATCATCTTCCACATAATCTACTACGTGCCAATATGATTGGCATATAGTAGATATTTCTATTGAATCCTGTGGTGCTATTAACACATTTAAGCAAATAAATAAACATATAAGTACAAATAACTTAAAGCTATCTATTTCTATACACACGAATCGCACGTGTGTATAGAAATAGTTTAATAGTTAAGTGTTTAATTTCGGCTACCATGTTACCAAACCTATATGGGTGTCATATAAGTCTGTTGGATAACTTATCCAACTGTATAATCGAGCGTACTTTATTGCTGTTTGTGTATAGCGAACTCATTTGCCAATATATAGGTCAATGTTTTCTATGTCAGAATAAGAACAAGATAGATAATAGAAAGGTTCAAACATAAGATTGTCAGGTCCCAAACCTCTTACCCTTTTCCCAAGGCCTCATAAAACAGAATGTGCTGTCGGATAATTTACTTTGCCGGGCTCATTACGTCAACGAAGTGGACAGGCTAATGCACCTTGAGCCTATAATTTAATTATCTGCGGAGACAAATACGAATTAATGACGTACCTGCCTCCATGAGCTTAAATGCTGATGAATTTTTCTCGCAAACCTTGTTAAACGGAGACAAATTAAATTTGTATTGATTATCTGAGCTATTTTATTGAAAACATTGAGCAGTGTTCTTGTAAATTAAATAAATTTTGCAAGTTCGTTTTTTAAATGTTTTCTTAAAATTATTTTCTTATGTATGGTTACCGAGTGATCCCGCAAAGTTGTAGTATAATTTGAAAGCTAACGTTAAATTAATGAGTATACTTTTTTGTGACACGAATTTATAAAAATATACACATTTTTAATTTTTCAAACTTAGCGATGTCGTTTAGAATAAAATACGAACTTCAGCAAATAGACTGCATTGAAGCAAATAGAAACTTTTTAAATAGCACTAACGACGGATGAATATAAAGTTTTAAAAGTGGGACACCCACACAGCCTACATTCAGTCAAGCTCAATTATTATACTTAAATTGTAATTAGTGACTTACCATTGTCGAGGCCGTAATTCTCGTCATTAAAACTCCATAACTATTCTATTTGTGGTTTATTATTTCGCAAAAAGTTTAATGAAATTTTCCATTACAGACGATTTTTATTGTTGTTGTAACTCGTTGTAGTCGTATACTCTTAAAGTAATATCATTTCAACTTCTTGCAAATGCTTACTAATATTGATGTAAATTGATTTATTGAAAATGCAAATGAAAAAAAATATTTTATTATGTATATAAATATACTTTCTTTTATATTATATAAAAAACTAGGCTTTGAATGCGATTGTTAATGCTTGATAACTGACTTTTATTTGTAAATATTTTGTTTCATTGGGTAACCAACAATACCTGGGCATTAAAAAAAGATAAAATAATTTTTATAAATGACTTTATTTTCCCATTTACCTGGAATCGCTTAGATATTAAAAATTAATTATTTACATTATTATTCAGATACTTAGTTCGTAGAAATAACATAATATACATAGTTTGATTACATACATGGCAAACATTTTATCTGAACAAAAAGAACCTTGAACAACATTACTCACAGATAAAGAATAATTTTGCTGTCAAATGTCATTAATTACTTAAATATATCTTAAACAACATTTGTGCAGAAACTAGATAATACATTCACAACTTACGTAGTATTTTTACAACCTATATCACATTTCATTTTTTATCTATATGACATTACAACACCATTTATATTAAGTGTCTTATAAGTTAGAATAAATTACAGTGTGTACATTTTGTAATTAATACAGATTTTATTAAATTTCAGTAACGATGACTTATAAAAAAAACATCAATTTGTAAAAAAATAGGAATGATATAATTTGCACGTAAAATTTTCTAAGTTTTCAAGTTATAAGTCAAGAATATTGTAGTAAAACGCGAACAAGTTGTATTTACAAATATATACTAACTCAGTAAACAAAGTCATTGGGAAGAAATTATTAATACCGAAAAATATACTAATCTCAAGTGAACACTAAAATTAAGCGAATACATTCATAACACATTTACTTTAATTACAATATTATTGAGTTTGTATCTTAATATTGTCAAGCGTTATTTACAATTTAGATATGTTATTTGAAGAGCCATTTAAATACAAAATGTATAAATACGAAATGTTAGTATCGTATCAATTGTTTGAAAATCAAGACACGATATAGATTCCGATGCATCTAATATGTTCACGCACTGCATGAGTTTAGAAAGCGATTACATTTGTAGGCACTTTCGCCGTTTCAGTCTTTAATATGAAAGAAAACTTTATTAATGTTCACACTGTCGTCTCCAAAGGGTCCGGAGATTGTCAACAAAAGCCATCCTTTAGGTCTGGGTAACCTAAATCAGGCAAAGCTTTCCTTGAACTTCTATTATCTGTTCGACTGCTTCTACCGCGGCCTAGACTTGCGTATCTTGTATCACTCAATTTTTCTCTCTGAGCCACTTCATCATAATACCTAGCATCATTTAAACCTGCGCTATACTTTTGGCTCAGACTGTATTTGTCTATAGTAGCATATTTTTGTACAGTGGCGTATTGAGTGGCTGCTTCTGGTATGCCATTAGTTTTTGCTCGATCATATGGTTCTTCTACTTGTAATGCTCCATCGAGACGTGCTTTAAATTCTTTGTCCTTTTTTCTTCTTCGTTTGCACGCACAAAGTGCTATCGCTATTGCACATATAAGTAGGCCTACGCCGGCCACCGCCGCGACGTACGGTGGAGGCAATGATATTCGGAACGAACAGTTAGAATCATCTTCGTCGTATCCAGATGGGCAGTGAGCGCTTCCATCACACCACAGTGTGAGTGGAATGCAAGCATTTAGTTCAGGACAACTGCAAGAAAAAAATAATTTGAAAAACAGAATATTACTAAATCCTATATTTTATTTATAATTATAATTTGTATGTGTGACAGTATTAAATTGCAAAAAATAATAACATAATTTTTAGTATAGGGTTACGACACTATATTACATATTAAATTGTAATATAGTGTAGTATAGGGTTACAACGTAGTAAGAGAAACTATTTTTTTTATAAAATGGAAAACTTACTGGTATCGGCAGTCGAGAAGAACTGAAGATGGTAAAATAGTATTTTCTGGATCATTTTCTATAGAAGGCTTCTTCATAATCTCTATCCATTTAATTGAATAATCAGCTTGCTCATGTTGTAAGAAGTCTATAACAAAGCTTCTTGCATGTGGTTTCAAAGATGACTCTATTGAAGTTTGAGCTGAGTCCCACCCAGGTGAATAAAATTCCATCATGCTTGATGTATCGGGGCATATTTCCCTAAATCTACTTGTATCATATGCTTCATATAAAAACAAACGATTTGGTGTGAGGCATAACGATGAAGCTTTATCGATTTCGTATCCAGGAATCTTTAAGTAAAGGTATCGACCTTGCATTGGAGTAACTTCGTCACCGCCTGGTTCAATTAGCCACGGTCTATGCACACAAGCTACTTCTGCTTTTACACTCTCTGATATCACATGCCTATCACTGACTATTTCTGGTAAAAGCGATGTTTCTCTCCTGTCAAACAGTCTTATTTCACCACTGCTTCCTCTAAGTCGTCGTTCTCCCCAGCCAGTCGAACAAACACTCTCATCCCCTGGTCCAGTTGGTATAAACTTATATTCACCTTCAAAACTAAAATCGTCATAATCTTCAGTAATGTTCATCATAGTAACAGTGAAATTGACTTCTATCACGGGAGCTGTTAACGTATGAATGTGTAGAGGTTCAGAGCGGTTTGTACAAAGGCAATCTCTTTTTATGGGGACTCCCTCCCATGGGTATTCAGTGATAATTATCTGTGCGAGGCCTTCACCTCCTATTGTCCTCTTGAGAGGTCTATTGCATATCCAACGGCTGGTTCTCGAGTCCTTATGAGAGCTACAATGCTTATTGCCAAAATTGTTGTTATTAAAAATTAATTGAACCCGCTCGCCGTATTTTGCTTCGAACCTAAAAAATATATTTGTTATAAGTAAAAAGTATCATGCAACACACATTAAGTTTACGTACTATATACCAAAAACACAAAAAAGGACAAACAGGTTATTATTTCCTTTTTACAATGAAAATAAAAGTTAAATACCTTAATATACACGTAAGATTTTGAGCTCCACCGCGACCGTAATAAAATATAGCTCTCGGTGCTTGAAATCTTCCGGAGTACGTCTGGGCGGATTTAAAAACTCTATCACAGGCGGATTTTGAGTCCATCAATGGCTGTCCCTGTTCGCTGACGTCAACAAACTCGTAACGTAGAACAAATGACACAGGATATAGTGCTGATCCTTGGCGAAGTTCCTGAGAAAAACAATTACATTAAAGAAGCTGAAAACTTGTACTTTTTCGTTGCGATGAGTGAATTTTGTTATAAGATGAATTCGAGTCATATTTTTATTATTTATGTTAAACCACATTTTCCCAATCATTGATATTTTAAGTACAAATTAATATTGAAATGTTTAATCAGTCCTTATATAGTATTTAATACACTCTCCCACACACACACACATTATTTAATTACTTGTTAAATTGATTGTAAATTATAACATATAAGTTTCGCCAATTAGTCATGTACTCGATGCTAGAGTTTTTGTCTAATATATTTAAGGGGTTAGGCGCTGTATGCTGAAATACAGGTTCACACCTAGTTCAGCGTCAGATAAACCTCACTAATTTTGTTTATATAACCAGCGCAATTAGATATAAGTTTTTTTCTGTGAAACAAACTTGAAATAAATTATTATTATAAAACACTTTGGACAAAATATTATAAATTGATTCATAATTTCTAGCTTAGTACTGCAGAACAAGTTAAAATATTAAGTTAAACTATAAAGTCCCTACTCTTCCATACTTAATATTGAATAACAAAGTAGCTGCTAACTTGGATAACTTGTTCCAAACCATCGTTCTAATATTAACACATTAACCTGCTCTTAAGACATATAATTATCACATAGTATAGATATTTTAATTAATAAGTTTTCAAATGCATCATATTTTCGTAGTAACTCGGTTAATAATTTCTTATATCGGCTAATAATTAAAGAAAATCTTTAATTACAAATAATAATACTGGTAGTTTCATTTACGAGTTAATGTGGGACGTGGACACATTTCTTTCATAACAATTTTTGTGTTCATGTCGGTGATCAGTTGCGGCCATGCAATAATTATTTTACTATCCACTAGTATATGCAACACCAATAAACCCAAAATGGTAATTAACTGTCATAGTATTTCCCTACAGTCACTATAAAATCTTCCCAACCGTATGCAAAATACTTATTAAAGCGTAGTAAAGATTTTCGAATTGGACCAAATTTATATAACATTTTAAAGTTAATGCGAAAACTAAACCACAATTTAAGTGCCACAACTATTTGTTCGGTTTTGCACCAATTTTCTAGCGCTTTGCCGTACTATAATTTTCACGTTAAATTATTAAACTCTACGTACCATAATTAGTTACACCACAACGATTCGGTTAGACCTTTGTTAGCTATTTTAATAAAATTTGCATATAACATGCTTAAATTGTTGATTTTAAACCTATGTGGTGATGAAGATAGTACGGTAAGCATATAAGTGTAATTATTAAGATTATCACTCATACAGGTTTACATTTTTACTGCTGACATTAAGTTTATGACAATGATCAATAATAGATCTGTTAATTTTTATACATAAAGGTTAAACTCTAATTTATTTAAATTGTTTGACCCCGAATATACTCACAGATAATCTTTATAGCGTTTCGTTGTATCTGTCAGTATCTTCGTATTGTTAGATTACTCATAGATAAGATATCTGAACTAGGTATGGCTAATATCCGTCTAATTTAGTATAACTTGTAATCGTATCTTCTCTAATAGCCAATGGTGAACAGTATCTGTGAGACTGACAAATGTAAATTTTAGTGTTTATATTCCGGATTCCACACGATTTATATTAAGTGAAAGAGAAATTGTTAATCGCGCATATGGCGCGCTCAAATCACGCGCTACTAGATTGTGAGGAAGTTGCATGGATCTAGTTAGCGCTGCCACGTATTAAGTTTTCATAAATGTTCGAATAAGTATTCCATTGCCCTCATTTTAACATTTGTTTGAGAGGTTTAATAAAATATAAGTATGTAAACGCAACGCACGTTTAGATACACCACCTAAGCGATAAGAGTACGCTTATACTCAGGTCAACACATTATACACATCGATTAAACAATTTAAATAACGCTCCATATATAAGGAAAAACAGTATAGAACTTGTCAAATAAGACCTTGTTAAAGATAAGGATATGAAGAGAAAAATAATGAGCTGTCTTTGATCGTAGACACAGAACTCCGCAGGTTCCGAGAGGTTTGTAGTTGAACTACTTACTTATTGAAAATGTTTACAGTTGCAGTACTTGTCACGCAACCGTTTGAATCAGCGCACCCTCAAACGCTTGGCGTGTGTGCGATTTTAGACTACAACTTCAGTTAAGCGAAAGCGATTTTATATAATTTATAAAAATTAGTACCTTTTTTTTGTAATCGTTTTAACTTTAACATGAAACAGATGGGTGCTTAGTATAATTATTTACATTTAATATTAATAAGTAATGTATTATTTACGCCGTCATTGTTAGATTATTTTGCAGACGCTGGTCCGGTGCTTCCGAGGTATAAATAGATATATATATATATATATATATATATATACAGATACATATCAGAATGAGCCTAGTATACTAAAATTAGGGCGACTGTTCGCAACATGTATCTCGTATATACGTTTCATTCATTTCATGAAAAATACATTTATAAAATGTGAAATAAAGTTGTTTAAACATTAAAACAATCAGGTTTTAAACATATTGGTCACGTTATATAAGGAAGAGATTGCGGTAAATGTAATTTTGCTCATCACATTAAACTATGGAAAAATTACCCTTGTATTTTGAAAAATTCTAATTCCGCTCCCGCTGTTTTCAAAACCCCGTCCTAATGCGCAGTAACAAGTAAGGCATCGTGAAGTGTACACGTGCCCATTGCATTATTCACTATGGCGAGTGCAACGTGACTTATCTCCTGTGACTGTGAACTGACTGAATGAATGCATACATATATATAGGCCTCTGTAACTGAGAGAATCGCCATGCTCGCTGTATGCTCTGAATTCTCAGACAGCACCTACAGTATAAGTAATTTTTTTTCGTACAACTAGAAATTGTTCTAAAAAATTTAGTCCAAAAATTTATAATAAACTCCACAATACAAAAGCTTTTTATGAAAAAAATGTGCAAAGTCAGACTAATTCCAACTGCGCTTCTGCAAATTTGTACAATTTATTCAGAATTAACATTTTCCTGTCTCTTTATTTATTTATTCAAAGAGAAACTCATTGCTAATTGTACTTTCGTCACCTAGGAATGTAGTTGAAAGGAATGTAGTTTTATTGTACTTAAGTATGCTTAATATTCTATGAATAATAGCAGCTAAAAGTTCATTAAAATTTACTTTTATAACTGTGACATTTGCATACAGTAGTAGTGTTTTGTCTTAAATGAGCCGTAAAAATACGTTTCAGCTTTATAAATGAAAAAAAAAAACTCGTACTAAAGTCGTCATAATATGTTAAATTAATGATCGTACATAAATAATATAAAATAGCAATAGTTCTAGTCTGGTTTTGTAATAGAGATAGATACCAGTGGTGTAATAAACATGGCGGTTTCCGCATGTAAAAGTGAGTGTTAAACGTGCAAATAGAGAAATTTTATTGGTACGCAGCCGGGGATCGCAACTACAACTCCAAGTATGAGAGTCGTATGGTACCAGTAGGCTAACACGGCATTAGTTCGGTCGTAGGCAGACAACTCTCAATAGACTAACTCGATAGCAAGATTACAATATAAATAAAATATAATATAATAAAAATATTTAAAGAAAAACACTTTCCCCGGAGTTGGTATCGACTAAAAGATGTAGGGTTTCTGCAGAAGTCGATACCAACTCCGGGGAAATAATACAGATAATACATCATTTTCTACAGCTGTGATACTTTTAAGTTTACAATAATACATAACTTCAATCCGTTAAAAAAGTGTTTTTCTTTAAATGTGTAAATGTTATGTTAATAAAAGACAATACTATAATAAAAATAAGCAAATATAAATGTACATTACGTTGCTCTATTGTTTTATGCTTAGTAACAGAACAGTATGCTGAATTTTATCTCCTATATTTTCCGTTTCTTGCCTGCTGTTGTACTTGTTGTTAAGACTGTAATAAGCGTAACATAATATTTTATTAATATATTTTCTCACGTAAGTGAATGTTGTAATGCGAAATAAATATATTAACCCGTGTACATAGGTTTAGATTACATATTATAACAAAGCACTTCCAATGGTTGTCACGTAGCAGACGCAGAATATGTGTAGACGATTTGTCGTATGTCGTATTGTTGATATATTCCTAAACGTGTTCAAGCAATTTCATACAAAGTGATAGAATTGCAGACTATGCAGGACTATGCAGATCTGTACCTAAATATAATATCTTTAAATTATTATTGGAGAAAGAAAGGTCTACTAAACCTACAACCTAAAAAAATAAATGTTTAAGTCAAAACAAATAGGTCTTTGCACCTATGTGTCTTATTTTTCACAGCGTTAACAAAAATACACAAAGAAGCTAAAATGTGCAAAAGACTGAATTAATGTTAATGGATAATCAATAATTTATACGACTTCTATATCGTTTACTTGAAGAATAACCACTAGCTTATGTCTTTCAAGCCCGATTTATTTATGCGCATTTAAAATTTATTATTATTCATAAACTCAGATTTAGGTCCGAAAATCTAGAAGACGCTACATACTTGTTGAAAATAAAGATTGCGACTAGATGGACTTTTTAAATAAATCATATATGATTAAGCTATTCCTGTTCAAATACAAAATCGCTTATAATAAGTAAACAATAATAATGTACCATAAATATTGTTTTATTTACGAACCATTCATTTCATATTTCAATCATTTCTTTGTACAACTGCATTTTCACGAAACATAAAGAATTTATATATATGCAATACTGACATTACAGTTAGATGCATCTAAAATACACAGCGAAAATCTAACGAGCCACTAGTAAAACAACGTAATAGATTGCAATCTTGTCTGTGAAAAACGTTGTGTGGACTACGAGTACCAGCCCTGTTTGTGCGTTACATTTTTCAACGGAATTGCTAGTCATACAGGCACGCTATGCATTCCTGAGTTACCCGAAACGAAGGCGCAATATCTAATGAATGAAGCCAACAATAGCTTCTTTAGATATTCAAGAGGCTACCTATTATATATTTTTGTATTAACTATGACAATATGAGATTGCAATATGGTGTTTAGATTAATGCTGAATTCTTGTAATCTCTGTCATCAGTTATTGTTTGGCAGAAAAAGATCCACAAATCTTCTTCCAATGCTTGCCATGATATGCGCAATTAAATTTAATAATTAATGATTGGAAAATGTCATAAGCCTAAATTTCTCCACTAGTTTTCGATACTGAGTTTTAATTAACAATTTATAAAATAATGAGATTTAATCTCCTGTAATCCGTGCGAAATTTCATCATTTATAACTAGAGCGAAACTTATCAATTTCGGAATCAACAAAACCGACAATTAATTATAAATTCTCGGAAATTAATTAAATTCAAGCATGTGTTACATTAATTGTAGCCCACACGTCTGGTTGACGTACTATCAGCACACACGGTAATAAATAGAAACTGAGGCCTTACCTACTAACCTAAACATTTTTATCAGTCTTATTTAATATGCTATGATATTATCAATGTTGCTATAAATAAGTCATGTATAAAGTATTCATTATTATATTAAAATCAAATCTAAAGTATTACACAACATTAGTTAGTATAGTTTTTTAAGTAATAGGAGGCTCTCAAATGCGTTTTCGGCCTTTTAAGAATTTCTTATGTGTGGCTTACTGTGACTATAAATAAATGAAGATAGGATCCTACGTTGATAGATAATAATAATGAGTTATTAATCGGAAAATGAAACAGATATTTGTTTGAAACCGGCTTCTGCAAAACTGTCCGAAATGTATAGTTCAACTTTGTAAGAGCGAAATTTATTCTTGCACATACCCTAAAGTAGATATGTAAAAGATTAAGTTATTGTAGCTGTGTAAAGAAATAATTATATTTCTTAAATTCGATTATTATTTATCTATTTTGTGTTTATAAATGTTCATTTAGTTCTTAATTAATTAATTTAGTTAAATAATTTCTTTATCACAGACAAAGAAATTATTTTCTTTGTCTGTGATAAAGAAACTAGTTTTGTGTGTCTATGATGTGACAGTCATTTTTAATTTGAATATGAAGTGTTTGTTAAGAGTAAATAGAATAAAAAGTAATTTTATATAAAAAAAGCAAACTGAAATAGCAACCTTTAAATGTTGTTTATATTATTATATTATAAATATTTTGCAACACATTTAAGTTTAATTTCCTTATATATGTTATGTAGTTTTTCACATCTTGTACTCTCCCATATCATTTTATTTTTCTAAAAGGTTACATAGCGCAAGGTAAGCGATAAAGCTGCCCAATGGCCTTCTTGTTATTTCATTATTATTATTATTACTATTTAAGTGTTAAATAAATAAGAGATTATGTATAAACACGAAGCATAGCTGGTAAACAGAAAAAAACTTAGCGCCGAAGTGTATCATGCCTCTTGCCTCAAGGAGATTAAAAAAATATATAATTTGGCAATACTAGAAACTATTGGTAAACCTTTTGCTGACGGTACAGAATTCATATAGTGAATGTTGCCGCAAATGCATCTTGTGTGTTTACGATTCTAATGTCCTAGTCCTCAATGGATTTGATGAGATTTCGATAAGATTTACTTATCTGATTTAAAGTTAACTGTAGTTTTGAATTGAACCAAAATATATAGGATACATTTTAACAATTTAGAAAACACATGGCATATAATATTTAGCCTTTTCCTTAATTAATGCTCGATAACTTATATACTTCAGAAAGTTTTTCTATTCAAAGCTCTCTCTTTAGACTTAAATTTCCCCGCAGACGTATTTTATACTTTAACAATATTAGTGTATAATGATTTTAAGTACTATTTCAACGTCTCAGTCTTTAGATACTAGCAAAAAAATATTGAGTGAATAATTTAAATCGTTTGCACACATATGTATAATATATTACAGAACATAATATAATAATGATGATTACTTCACATCATCAATAAATCAATTATGTTATCCACTAACAAGAGGGTATTTTATATTTCTTAATACCGGATTAGTTTCTGAACGGTTTCGATGGGTTTATAGGCTCTACGTTGTAGAATCATTATTGTCCCGCAGACCATGACTGCTAAAACCATTTGAATTGTTGAATAATATACATGTGATAAATTTGCCTTTTTTGATGTTGAAGTCGTTTTTTGGTGCTACGACGTAGCGTTAACGCATCATGCGGAAGCTACACAAAGATATTACGTAACACGTGCAAGAAAATATGGTGAATATTAAATCTTGTTAAAGTGTCCTTTCCTTGAACAACACAGTATTTTACAAAAATATTTTAAGATGATGTTTTTGACCTTCTAATAAGAGAAAAAATCACTTTAATCTGTACACTTATTCTACTTACATAAAAAAATTGCATTTTCAATCGTATATCAATACAAGTCAAGTCAAATCAAATCAAAATCAAAAATCATTTATTCATGGTCGTAACTATTAAAGTCAAAATAAAGAAATTTAATGTATTTTAAGTGCTTTTAATTTTATATTTACTGCCAGTTCCCAAATCAAGGGCGTAGAACGGAAGAGAAGAACTGGCAATAAACTCTCCGCCACTCTTTTAATCGCCAAGTTTTTTTACACAATATTTGTAAGGAGCTGCAATTATACCATGTTCCATGTCAATATGACATTTTGCGTAATCAAGTATAATAAAAAAAGCCAATATAATTTCCCAAATTGATATGTACATTTAACTTTAATATATATTAAACTATATAAAAAGTAAAAGTGCATTTTATAAACGTATGCTCATGTAAGATTTAAAACTAGCTTCATAAATAAAATCTAATATAGCGAACCTGTAATATTGTAAGCGCTGGTCCAGAAGTGATGTAACTCTCAGATGGTGCGCAAGGTCTGGTTGCTCTCGTGGCGTTCGAGAGAAGGGCGTGGTCACACAGTCGTGGAGATTCTTCGCGACAAAACGATCCCAACAGCAACTTCTTGTCAGTCATATCCAACTAATTAGAAAAAATACAATATTTTATTCATGGTACATTTACAAAGTGATAGATACTACAAGCATGTTACTTTTCTAAAGTAGTAGTCATTCAGTAGCAAGGCTGTAGTTTAAGGTATAAAATTATAACCGGCGTATAATAAAATATAATTCACATAAAAGAAATGGCTTTGTTTATTCGAAATCATAATTTAATTTACACACTCCGACGCTTATGCGATATTGTTCACATAAAAAAGATGTAAAATCTTCAAGTTTGTTTTACAACTTCACGTAAGATAAACGTAAAAGAGAAGTACGGGGAAGTAAAACATAAATACGTATCAAGGAGAAAGTTTAAAAACAAAATAAAATTGTAACAGACTGCACAAAAATATTATAATTGTATTTGGGTTTAATATTTATTCAATAAAATGAATTGGCCAACGTCAAATTCGGTTATTTTTACCACATCATTAACAACTTCACATTCTTATACGTCTTAAAAATAACAAAAACTCGGATCACAAAGAAATTATTCCTACGTGTTAGTAATAATAAATAGTCCAGTGGCTCTAAAACCCCATATGGGTGATTGCTACAGATTGCATCCGCATCATTGACAATTTTTATGTAGACAACTAGGTGATCAGACTTTTACGCCAGATACATATCAATTTTTGGATTTTTGAGACCAAGTTTCCTCGCCATATTAGCCTTTACCGTAGGAGCGTAGAAAGATACATCCATAAGTGTACAGCCATGATTCGAAAGAGCGTTTAACAGTAAGAATTGCACAATTCATACACTAGCTCTTGATTATGTTGGATAAAAAAACAATTGGTTTATAAGTGACCTTTTCTGAAAATAGTTGTCTGGAAGAAACTGATTTTAGCAGTATGACCTTCATTTAATCTTAATTTTCTCTTTTTTCCTGTTACTTATTGCAAACAAAGAGTTATTATTATTATAATATTTAAGGCTACTATAAATTTATATATGTACTGCAATAGAATATTCACAATGTTTAAAGTAATGTAATCTTTAAAATAATAGAAAAACTACTCCCTACTGATTGATTGATTTATTATGTTTGAGAACACGATTTTCCTCTTTATTTATGCAAAAAGGCGTAAGCGCAAATAGGTAAGTTCATTTCATATTACTAGCAAGGGAAATCAAAACATTTATGTCTATTTGTTAGGTAATATCATTTGCAATGAAATATTCCTAATACTACACAACACAACGTTCAATTACAGTATATAAACACACGTTTCATGTAACGTCAGCCACGGCTTAATTATACGTATCGATTGACTTAAATAAGTACAGTTTGTACAGCAGAAATATCGATTTAGATTTAATCTTGCCAGTAATAACCGTATCTAGCGTTTTCATTGTGAAACTTAATCCCTGTTACATGTTGCTACAATGAATAACCCAGTTCTGGAAACCTAGGGATTCATACTGACAGCGTGGAAACATTAAAATAACCTATTTCTGCTGACTTCAACTTTTTAGATGGGTCTCAAGTATTTTAAAACAGCTCAAAATTAGGAGAGAAGTTAATTCTTTTACTTTTACTTAAGTTAATACTTATTAAGGTAATTTACTCCTATAAAAACTGTAATAAATTATACTAGATCTGCTATCGATGAAATGCACAATTTTTTTATTAATTTTAAATCTTTTAAACATATTTGACATTTTGCTAGTCAACAAACTCGACAGGTTAATGACATCGTCGAGGCTCTTTGGGGAAAACATTTCTCTAAAACTTTTGTCGTTGAACTAAATTTAAATTATATTTTATTTAAAGAAAAACACTTTTTTACGGATTATAGTTATGTATTATTGTATTTAAACTTATAATTATTTAGACATAATTTTATATTTTATTTTATTTTATAGGTGATCAGTGATTTTTTAGATTTGAGGCATGCCGGTTTCCGTAGGAGCGAGGGTTAGACAGAAAGTCTATTAGTGCATAGCCGAAGATCGACCTCAGGGAAGACTTTCGCATGCCTAAGCCCAGAGCTAGCCTAGCTTTTTGAAGTTATACTTCTTTTGGCACGATGACGAAAAGTGATGAGAGTAAATTATTACGATGCGCGCGCACACCGTCACTAAAAACCCATGCCCTGAAGTTAGCACAGTCAACATTATAGTTTTGGCACTCATCTGTAACGAAATATAGTTTTCTGCTAGTTGCTATTCAAAAATGAACTTCACAACTCAGGTATTTCTTGACACAGAAAACTTTTGATTAAAGTGCTAACAAAAACTTGTGCTCATCCGAACTGAATGCAATAGGAATGTCGAGTGAATGAAAACACCGCACTGCAGTGCAAGTAGGAAAGTGTTCAGACACATTAAAGAAAATTAATGTTTGGCTCAAGTATAGGTAGTTGGCAAAGTGCTACGAGAAACTAGACATTTTTATCGAGTGCGTAGCGTACAGCCGAATGTTGTAGTCTCAATAAATAAAAGCTAATACCACTGACCTTACAACAAGCTAAAACAACCGATTTGTTATAATGTGCCGTACACTAAAATCTTTATTTCTTCAATAAAACTTAGCCTAAGTATATCTTTAATTTTTTTTTTAATTTTTTTTTCTACACAATTCCCCGACTATATAGTCGTCAGAGACATTAAGTATCTATATTGTATTGTATTGTAAGTAAGTATATTGGTACCCTACTGCCTATTCCCTTTAACCACCCTTTGTATAACCACTACAGCGAATCTCAAAAATATGCCCCTCAATTTGACGTTGAACATTATTTCCCTTAAATTTGTCTCCGCTACTTTTATGCCCATAGCTTGCTCAGTGTTAAACCTGTCGTATCCATACATTGGACATTCGGTCAGAACATGCAACACCGTCTCCTAGTTCGCATCGCCACAAGGATAGGCAGCACTTTGTTTAATCCTGAATTTGTAAAGGTACGACAGGAATCCACCGTGCCCTGTCAACATCTGGGTAATCAATCCCGTTGGTTTCATTTGTTTAACTATCGAAAAAGCCGAAACAACATTTGGAATGAATAACTTTGTTATTGCCGCTGTTTCACCGTTCCGATATCTGTGATTCCATTTTTCTATCGTATTTCCGCGTAAACAGTCTTTCAAATGCGATATGGGGAATCTATTGTACACGCGTGCCTCTTCTAGGTGCGCAGCTTCTTTTGCCAGTTGGTCTGCTCTTTCATTCCCCTCCACGCCCGCATGCGCTTTGACCCAAAAAAGATTAATTTTTTTGTTGTTGAAACGCGCTTTATTTATGTTCTCACGGATTTGAACTACAAGGGGATTGAAAGAGCGACCACCCGTAACACATTCGAGTGCACATCGGGAGTCACTATAAACGTATATCTTTAATTAAAAGCAAACGTAAAAAATGTTTAACAATCTTGTAATTGTTATTGTTTATTGCATTTGGGCTAGTTGTAGTGACGTAGAAATAACACCTACCCCATTTTTGTAAACAAAAACTGTATGACGGTAGAATAGTGCGGCCACCTCGTTGCTAAGCGGGGCGCCCGTACTATTCGTCACTAAAATGCATTTCAAAATTTTTTGGCCTCAAACCACCCGTGCCCTCGCAATATTTTCCTTAAACGTCAGTGATAACGAATATTGTTGGAAAGGTGAAATCCCACACACAACGTAAACATAATGATTTTATTTAGAATGTTCTCGCATTAAAATTTGATTGCTAGTTTTATAACGGGATATTAAAAACCACTGTTGAACTAAATTAGTATACATCTTGAGTATAGGAAGATATAATATAGGTATAATTAAAGTTTCAATGGCATTAAATCAGCGCTTTACATTTATCCCGTATTACGGTATAACCTACCTTTCTATCGAGATCGGCATCTGGAGCAGCCCCATCCCAAATGGTTAGCTGTGAAGAGCAGTCCTTTTGTTGGTCAAAGCCAGCCGGCTCCGTTCCCGCCGCGTGGTACTTCACAAACGAAACCCACACAACTTCGTTAGGACGACCCTGTAAGAGCACTTTTGTTATTTGCTAAGAAAAACTTTTACAGAACAATACACTTAAAACGACTCTCAGTAAAAGTGGCAACGGAACATCGTTAATAATTTATAGAAAAACTTCATAATTCAACTGTCTTATAAAGCACAATATAACTTGACTGACAAAATTGGTCGAAAAAATATAAATAAAAAACTGAAGATCGTTTTTTAATGTCATAACCTATTTGACAATTGACATCACTAGTTTTGATGTTTGACAGTTAAAAAATAAAGTCAATTTGAATAAAGAATAAATTATAATAGATTGTATGACTACGTAGGCATAACGGCGATAGACAAACATTTGCAGTTTCCGTGGCTGAACTTTTGAAAAATTGGCCAAATACTTTTTTAACAATAACCATAAGCCATAAAATAAATATGAAAAGTAAATGTGACTTATTGTTTTCTTTTTACTGCATATGGCTCGAAAGGTATTATTTAAATATGCAATGTTCGGTGAAGATAGTCAACGATAGTGTTGTTATTTTTTTTTATTTACGCTTCATAAAAAGTGGTGACGATGCATATCTTAGAAGGACTCTGCAGCTTTCAGTACGTTCTGAATAGCAAAGTATAAATAATAAATAGGTAAAACATAAAATCTTTACAACCACTTCACTCAATCATCAAATGTTTTTAGGTTCATAATAATTCCAAACATCTAAGGCAAATAAATCAAGATATATTGTGGAGATCTCGGATTAAAATAAGCCAAGAAACAAAATACGATGTCTGTTTGAGAAAGGTAATTCTGGCTCGCATTACTCTGAATGGGTACTATTCATCTTAAGACTTGGATTATACCGTATTAAAAACGAGAATTTACATACAAAATGCTGTATTTTAAGGGTCCCTTCTCGGTTTTATCGTTGTTCACTTGTTTTTTAAACAAAATTGCGATGGAGTTATTGCAAATAAATCAAGTTCAGATGTTTTATATTTGATTCTCAAACACTCTATTTCATTACATTGAATATTCATATAAAATATTTATATGGCGTATTATTTGAAGTATGTTACAGCGTGTTGTGTGTATGATGGTAAATATAGTTATTAATTAATTATAAGTAAATGTTTAGCCAAAACACAGTATACAATGTCGATACATTTGAAATTGTTTTGCATGAATAATTCGATATAGTGTCAAATGAATCTTAAATAGTTAACAAACTAGCCAGTTTAAACCAGCAAATTGATAACTCGTGTACAATTATTCCATTTAATTATATCGATTCAATGGAATTCGTTGTTTAAATAAAATATTATTTTTTTCGTATATTGTTGAATTCTATGCTTCTGACAAAGGTTTACAATCCCTTTTTTATATTCAATACTTAATTTGTTTTATAATAAATTGATAATTGTAATACAAGTAACGATTATGTATTATGTATAACAAGTAAGTATTTACATTTATTTTTCAATTGCAGTTACTTTTTAGCGAAATAGCAATCATATTGTTAATAAGTTTACATAGCAAAAGTTTCAAATCGAAATTAAATAACACAAGCTTATCGCTGAGTTTTATTAACTTAAATAATTAAGGAGACTAATTTAAAAGTATTATACAAATGCCTATACACACATCAACCATTTTGTATGTATTAATAACAAGAACTAAAAAAGGTAGACATTTTTCAATACCATGAGATTCAAAAATAGAACTAACCTGAAAGTAATAAACGCAGGAGGTATTAGGAGGCAGGGAGTGTCGTGGATTACGAAGCACGCCACTCGTCCTGTCAGAGGAGCGTAGAACGAACCGGCAGCGCCCATCCGTGCCCACGTACGAGTGGGAATCTTTGTCCACGTACAACACCTGTCGGCGATTTGATTCTGTTACTACGTGATATCGAATGTATGTTCAACTTATATGAAGAAAAATATATAGAAAGATCAAGAAGCCATGTCTTTGTTTACCTTTGAAAATTTAAATTAAAAAATACATTCAAATGACTATAATAAACAAGTATTGGTTACAGAATAATTAACACAAATATATATTACGTGGATATATTGACCAGCTAATTTACTGATTGACCGATGTTATATATACATAAAAAATACTAAAGATTTTATTCTGTACCATTTTGTATTACGTATAAAAGGGTTGTTTCTCCTCAAACTCTTGTATATTACATACATTTTAAATTCTTTCAAAACTTACCTGTACTTCAAGTTCAAATCCTGGCAAGTAGCTTAATGGTACGGGATGAAATGGATTATCATACGGCGATGTATGAAATTCGAGCAGCATATTTGGACTTCTGCTAATGATATCTGGTACAGCATCGCCACCACAAAGTCGCACTAGCACTGGTGAATCTCTTGTTGGTCCATCCCAAACCGTCAGGTAGTCTTGGACTACGTTGCATTGGTCCCAGATTCTGTTACAAGTAATCAATAATTACATACTAAGTTTAAACAGCAATGTACTTCATAAAATTATACATATTACAAATGTACCAAATTTAATTTAAATCATTTTAAAAGAATACGAAAAAAATAAGAATATCGGAATATATATGATATAAACTATGTTGAAAAGGCTCAATATTATTAAAATAAATTAATTAAAGGAAATTCTTCATCACTTTTTTAAATAAATTCCGGAAATTATATTTCAAGCTTTTGCATTTATCAAGCCTCTTTAACAGAATGACGGCTGTAATTAAATCAATTTTATCGTAGTATGGGTAAAAGCTTCATAGTACTTACTTTAGTACACGTTGACTCCTATCGTACTTTACTATTTGGTCTTTGATATGTATTTTATGACTATTCGTTTGCCTGACTGCCAATAGGACGTGTTTGTCTGCTGGTATCTAAAAATAGACATGCTTTATTAACTTCACTATAAAATCATTTTAAGGATTTTTTCTCTATATTACCATATTTATTTATTTATCATCGCAGGAGCACATTTCATTCAATTTAAATGTTATGCCTTCATATAAATGTATCCTCTATAAATTGAATAAATAAAGTTGATGGCTAAAATAATAAGTGACTAAATATAAGCACTATGTATAAGCTTATATACATGTAAGCGCACCAATACATCAATTCTGACCCAGCTCTTCAAACGGACTTGCCTGTCTATCATATCAACGAATTATATCATATTTCGACCGTACAATAATAAAAGAGCTTGGCGAAATTGATCGTGATTAGATTTAAGAGATTATTAGATATACAGAAGGCCAAAGTTCACGTGGCCGTTCACCAACCACATGGACCGATCATGTCAAAACAAAACACTGTTATAAGGAAGGCAGTGGACAGAAACAGGTGGAAATATATTATCCGGTCCAAACGTTTTTGCCGACTACTACGCTACAGAATCAGATGTGAGCTATCGATTAAAAAGAGCGAGAGAACACTTCGAGACAGACTACTAAAAATCACGCATAAAAAAAAAGGCGAAACAAGTCGAAAAAGCGGAGTGAATGAGTATATAAAAAAGGTAACACGAAATGACGTTACAAATCTTAAATCGCGTTACGATATGAATTTTACAACCGAGGACTGGTGAGAAGTTTGCATTAAATATGAAAACAGCCACAACCATAGTCATTCATTTTTGTACTTGTAAATTGTAAATGTTATCTGTGTAAAACTTAATTCAGCTGTGACTCGAGGCATAGAAATGATAAATTAATTTAGCGTACAAATATCAATCCCAAACCTCCGTTACACGCTACGTTATGAATTAGAACATGTTGAATGTACAATATATTTTGGTATGCTTGTAAAATTAAGGAATGTTTCCAAGAAAAACTAAATTGTATCACCTGTGACCGAAACATCTATTGCATGTTGAATATGCCTACGTCACAAATTCTCGTACATTCATAATGCGAATCTCATACCGAGTTCGGGTGTAAATTTCAAATTAAATATTAATACAAACAGCCACATCAACCACACGAGCGATTGTCGGGCCTCCGCTCCTTCTGAATTCGTAAACGGTTCAAACCTATGCGTACGAATTATTTCGCTTTTGTTTTTTATTGCCGAGTCAATTATACGTCCACTGATATTTATAGCTGGGTAAATTCGTTTTGTCATGAAATAACATTAACACAATGGTTTTATTTAATGCATTTGATACGTGATATTTCTGTACACACAGTATAAGAATAGGAATAAAAATTTAATTAATACATTTCGTGTAATGCCAAGAAAATATTAGTACTTCCTGGATTTTGTTCAGGAATCCGACAAGGTCTATCAACCCGAATTCACTTTCCCCTGTTATTGTAGCAGCTTACATAAATATATTATAATGAAAATCTTTATACGTTTTTCATTTAAAAATATCTTCAACCTTTTGTATTTTAAATTTCATAAGTAAAGTATAATATTAGTTTAAAACTTTATAGTTTGGTGAATCCAAATTTTACAGCACCTAATATTATGTAATATTGGAACGTTAGTAATCAGCAAACTAATTTAATAACAAGTACATACAAACTTTGCGAACCGCGTATCTTCTCAATATCTCATTTATTATGAGTAAATAAGCTTATGTGCGTCATGATCTATGTTGTATCGGAATTCGTATCGAAGTTTCTTATGATATAAAAGTTATAATAGAACGTAGCTGCGTTTTTCAATAGTTTCTATCCTATCATGGAACATTCAAGAATTTTTTATTACAGTCAAAAAACTTTAACAATAGGTCGTGGGGCAGAGGTCGGGTCTTATTGCTTACTATTTCTACCGACTTAATGATTTTTCTGCTAATCGAATCACAACCCGTGGATTATACAACATGAGCACTATCATCTACATCATGCTGGTTGGGTTTCTAGTTTCTTAAAAGTAGTTTCAAAGATGTCACCGTAAAATTGTAAAAAACGTAAGGTTATAATCTAAAGTAAACCGTCTAATTGTAAAATAAATTTTCATCAAATCAGGGACAGCCTTTGGACAGTTGACAATTTGACAATTTTAAGATTGTTATTTGAAGGTTTCATTTTAAAAGATTACAATCTACCGAATAATAGCATGTTGAGGTTCACAATCTTTCGACAGTTCACAATCTCGCTATTACGGTACATTTATGAGACAAATATATAATAGTATATCCATAGATTTATTCACGTGGATTTTATATCGAATAATCATCTCAACAGTAATAGCCTACAATAAATTTAATTCCCTATGGGACAATGGAATTGCCTTTTTGCTAGAAGCATAACTTTGTCTCACCTTAGTATGCTCAATGCGATAGGTGCACGTCGCGTTCCTCGGGTACACTCCAGGGAAGTTAGGAGACTGTATCCTGCATGCTCTTAGGTCGCAGTCACTCAGTATGCGGTCGCAGTACGTTCCAGGTACCCCCTCCCCCCTCCACGCCCCCACCGTCGTGTTACCGAAGCGGAGTCTAGCGTCGCTCCGTCTTAGAAACTTGTAAGCCAACTTGAAGTCGAAATTGTATCCAACGCCCTAGAAATGCCGTAATTAGAATAATTTCAATCGTCATTGTGTCTAGCTACGCAATGGGCTTAGTTTATAAGTTCTTACTTTAAAGACGAGATAAGACTTTATCTGAATAATATAAGGTTTTTTCAATGTAAAAACTAAAAATAGCGGTTGAGTGATACAAGGAGTTGAATGTTAATTATTAAACGCGTTTTTACCAGCGGTCCCTGGACCAATACCCAATAAAATAATTGTTTATTGTGGAAAAGTACGCAAACCAAAGCCAGTACTTGTATTATCAACTTAAGGCTATTTTTTAATATAATATATATGATACTACAATTTTGGTAAAACCTGAATTACATCTTTTTCAGTTTTTACCAGAAAAGAATTCAGGTATTCAGTATGAAATTTCCCATTCTGAAATTCTTTATTCCGAAGAACGGAAAGAAAAAAAAAATATATCTCTAATTATATTATGTTTTATTTCATTTTTTCTCTTTGCTTATTGTATGTGTTTATGTGTGTGTGACATATCATTATGTCTATGTATTTTTGATTTATTAAATACATATAATTTTTTGTTAATTTTCGCTTTAACGTAATTATTTCGTTCAACAACATAAATATAGCGACCCTTGTAAAGATAATTAAATTAAGGAATATTAATATTTAAACATTAATTTCGTACTCAATCCGAAACAGATTATTCGAGCAATTCAGGATTTCAAACAATTATCTGCTAATTTTACCCGGTACTGTGTGAAATGACGAAATTTAATCAGTGAAAATATTTGAAATCTCCGAAGGATTTAAAGGGATCCTCAAATTAAATCGCCATTAACATTATCAAGTATTTTTTTTTGTCTCTCGTGTTAGAGCTAGATATATTCTAGTCTAATCTTATTTATATATAACCTATAACTGTTATATATGTATGTCATACAAACATATACGTCGGCGTACCCTGATAGCTGATGAACCGTGAACACAAAAACAAAAAACAAAAAAACAAAACAAAAATCATTTATTCATTTAGTTAACATAATGTACACTTATGAACGTCAAAGCGAAAGTATTGTTGTCTCAGAAGGTTGTAGGTTCGCACCCTGACAGTACACCAATGGACTTTTTTGTGTGCATTTAACACTCGCACTCGTATATATATGTTATTATGTTTAAGTGAAACGGGACTAATATTATTAAAAAAGTGGTGCTACAACACTAAATAGGTCCAGATCTCCGATTTCTCTCTTTTTGTTCTGTACGCGTGTAGTAAGCTTTTTGTAGAAAGTATATTTTTGCACATAATGTTGTCCATTATTGGAAAAATAATTAAATAAAATAAAAAATTGATATATCATATAATAATGACTTATTAAAATACGCAGAATTAAATTGAATTCGGTTAAGTTTTTCAAAACAAGTTTAAATTCGTTTCTTCTAAATACGTAATATTGAGCAGTCTAATCTTGTGTCTAAACCGACTCTTTCTAATCCTTGAGGTCATACGTTCGAACCCAGGTCTTACATCTATGGTTTTTTGTACGTGCAAGGTGCGTACGTAAGACTTGCTCTTACTTTAAAGGAAACATCGTAATAAAATCAGCATGACCGATACAGATATCACAAAACAGATAATGTAATCTGAAACCTAGACCAAGCGTCAACCCAATCCTTGGTCTTCCTATCATTGTTTTGCGCCACTTTTATTTCAAAAATACTTATTGAATTTAAATTATATAGTCTTACTTAATTAGGATTACAGTAATTTTTTATCGAAAATCTCTACAATTTTATAGAATTAATAGCAACAGATTAGCTTACCCTTGGGTGTTCCTTATAATCTCTTAATTAATTGATCGTTACACATAATAGCTAAAATGAGATAAAGGGGACCAGTGAACCGGTAAAATTAGGCTGATGTGAAATATTAGTCAAGTCAGTGACACAGTATGCTTAAATCAGTTGTATAATTCTAAAAATCATCGTTATATAACATCTCGCACAGCCCTATTAAAAGTTATTCAAAGAATAACATTTCTTATAAGTTTTTGGTTAATAACAGACAAATATCAAGTATTTACAATATCCTTAACTTGCATAGTAATAATAATAAATAAAGATGAATAAACAAAAAACTAAAATTTAATTAAGACGTGTCTGTAATAGCTAGTAGTGCTGGGCAGCTTTTCTTCATTGTATTACGATACTTATTTGTTAAGCTAGGAAAACACCAGCTCGGTTATAATCTAAATGTTTTTAGCACCTGTGCACCTAGTTCTCTGGGCACCTAAGAGTCTATACTTCTTTTCTATTTAATAATCGTAATAGAACAGAAAGAAATAAACTTTATGATACAATATAAAATTATGTATAGTTAAAAAGTAAAGTACACTAGGATATCCTGTTTTTTGGCGATTGAAAAGAGTGGCGGAGAGTTTATTGCAAGTTCTTCTCTTCCGTTCTACGCCCTTGATTTGAGAACTGGCAGTAAATGTAAAATTAGAATCATTTAATGAATATTTCTTTTTTTTTTTGACGTTCATCAGTGTACGTTTTGTTACCTATATGAATAAATGATTTTTTGTTTGTTTGTTTTGGCAGCTAGTCCTCCGTTTGACTTGTTAACTAATTTTAGGTACTAGACTTTATAATAATTCAATCATTTTAACAAATAATTATGATACTACTAATTGGCAGATCCTCATCTACTGATTTTTATTGATACCTTTGGTTAAGGATAGATATTTATCAGGTCGTTACATCTTATCGACATTGAAGAAATCTATGTATTTCGTTTCAGCAAGACAATGGTTAAGATGAAAAAAATATATTATCTAAGTAAACTTGTAAATAAGTGAACATACTCCAATGTTAATAAACTATGTAAGCAAATTGGCTACAAATAAAGCGTTCATATGACATCGGCCTACTGTCCTCATTATCCTGTATTACAAGCGTGAGCACTGTTAGTTACGTCATGTCATTGAAACAAGGGGTTGCTTAGTAAGCTCTTAATGAAGATAAATACCGTTGTTCATTTATATGGATTAACTTTGCAATGTGCTGAAACTGTTAATTAACGTTTCGTGTCGAAGCTAAAATGTATGAAAGGATCACCGGTAACACGCTACTTCTAGATCAGTTCAAACAATAGCTGCCCGACTGTATGTCTAGTTAAAAGCTTCTAAAACAAAGACTATATAGACTATTTCATTTAAACCAATTTCATTGGGCGAAATTAAAGTATCGTGTGTGCGCAAGTAGTAAAGTTAGTACAACATGGTTATGTAGGTTTGGAATAAATTAATTGAACCCGCAACCCGTTCGACCCTAAACAAATTGGTGATTGTTCAATAGTTTCAAATAGTTTAATATAATCGTTTAGCGTAAATTTGATAAATTAAATTTAAACAAAAGGCTAAATGTATTTTATCCCTTCAAAAAGAAAAAAAACAATATACTAGACCAATTTTACTAAAACTACAAATAACCTAACAATTGATATATATGAATTTCGGGAAATTTGGTGACATAAAAATGATTTAATTCTAAAAAAATCGCATACTGATAACCTCCTTTTGTTGTGTATATAAGTGCTATATATTTGCTTTCATACATTTTAACAATCTATTAACAAGAGTTTCTTACATTACCTGTTGGCTCAAACGGTCCAGTCTCAGCGTCATATTGATGGAATTTGATTCACTGAAGTACACTGTGTAGCCCCAAGCTGAACCGCACCACTGTCCCGTAGGCGGTGATGGGCTGCTCTCCACAATCGTCATATGCCCATCTGGACACCCATCCGACGTGAACGACACGAATTTACCCACGGTGAACGTGTCGAATGTTAGCTGAAGCAAAAATACCTTCTTTTTACGGAAATCGTATTAGAAATTGGACAGTTAAATTTATGTGATTTTTTATATTGGATATGCGAGCAGAGATGTAACAGTTATGGCTAAAATTTTCTATAGGAAAGAAGTTACAATTATTATTTATATAGAAATATTGTCGCGTACTGATAATTCTCTATAAGCTATACTATCCGCAGGGAGGCTATGGAATTCACTCCCTCTCACTATCCACTTAGCTCTTTCTCTATCTTCCTTTAAATCATCACATCATCATTAGGTGCCTTTTATTTGTTTTCAGAATTGATATTTACTTTGTTTTATCCAATCTTTATAGGTAATATTTTATATATTATGTAGTTTTACACTTGTTGAAAAAAAATCATTATTAAAAATCAGTATTTAATTTTTTTTCTATTACAGTTGTTGTCTAGAGGAATATGCTCTGATATAAACTCACCCGTTGCCCTCCTTATTATTTAATAATGTAAGTACTGTATTTCTTTCAACGAAGTGTAAATAAATAATAACAAAAACTATTAAGACCTCGTGGTTACTTGTAAAGATAACATATACCTATTTCGTTGGCGATGTGGCTACAAGTTTTCTAAACTATAATTAACATAATTTAAATGTTTAACTCTCGTACATAAATCTTAACATACTTTAATAACCTACCACCGCTCATACGATTTAAATTGTACTATACTAGGTATGCCTAGTCTCAAAGGAAATTTTTACCATTCCAATATAAGAATAAACAGGAATCCATGAATCCAATATCTAGTTGATAAAAGGGTCTGGGACTAGTGCTGGGCAGGTTATTTCTAATTAATTTGCTATATTTGTTTTAAAATAAGTATTGTTTGATGATTTGATTTTTAAAAGAGTACCGAGAGATTTTAGGCCGGCTTTTTTTCTCGGCCTACACACCCTGTCTTCTTTGCCGATGAGTAGGGATGCCTACAGGTTCAAATTTAATTACGTTGAATAAGTGATACCTTGATGATCTTATGTTTAAAAAAAACCTATTCCATTATTATTTTTTATCCCATGGAAACAAATACTTATATTTATTTCACATTTCCTACTAATAAGGAAGGTACGATTACAATCAAATGTATATTACATTACATGAACACATTAATCTTGAACCCTTCTGTAAACTCCAACATAAAACAAAATTAGTTCGCTGTTGTTTAAAAGATTTAATTGTTACTTTGAATTGTGAACATTTTATATAATGTCCAGTATTCTAGAAACAAAAAAATATATAATTAAATAAATATAGCTTTGAATATATAATCCCGATTACATAAAAGAAATAAATAATATTGGTAGTTATAAGTCTGGGTGACGATCAGTTTCCAGGTTTTTACGTGTTGGGATTTCGGTTTGATAGCCGTAATCCCCCGTGTGAGTCATACATACAGATTAAACCGCGTTTTCAGATACGATGTATATATGTTTGACCCATGACATATAAACTCCAGTAAAACAATTATACTAAAGATATAGCCAATTATGGAATACATAGTAAAAGTTTCATAAATATTAAACTTAGGAGGCGAATCTTCAATAACATACAATCAACAACAATCAACTGTGAAGAATTCAGGTCGTCTTCAAGTATATTTACTATAATTTGGGTAGCCCATCTTTTATATGTTTAAGGTAACAAAGAGTAAATAAATAAGAAAATACCTGTATTATATCGCCATAATTTCCACCACTTGCAGTAAAGTTGAGGTAGCATATGAAGGGGAGATGGTCTTCTCTCGGTCTTCGTACTTCCAGCTCATAAGTGCGGCCTACGTCACCCATGTACGTTCTGTTACACGCTGAAAAAACATATTCATTATTGCCTATTATTACAAGTTTTATATACTATGTGGAAGATGTTAACAGTGTTAGTAAAACGAGTTTTAGTTTTACTTTAGCGAATCAATTTTACAAAGTTAAACAGTGTATATTTTCATATTTGCTGAGCAATTTATATTTTTTTTATTTTAAAATAATTTGATAACACAATGTACTCAACTAAACTGCTTTAATGTATCACTAAGTTAATATATTTCTTTGAGAAATAAAGTATTTTATTTTATATATATTTACAACTATCTCTGTGGACATAGATCAGAATATGATAAATACAATATCATTACTTTACAGGCACAGCAATTAAAATTACTAAGAAATCTTGAAAGCACTATTGAAGTATGAAACACTTAATATATTAATAAGTCATACAGAGCAAACATGTACTTATCAATGTCTGATCTATGACCACAGATACATACTTTAAATTTATATGGAACTAGTGTTGGGCGGGCTACTTCTAATTAATTTGCTTTATTTGTTTTAAAATAAGTATTGTTTGATGAATTGCTTTTTTAAAAGAGTACCGAGAGCTTTTTACGCCGGGTCTTTTTACCAATGAGTAGAGATGCCTACAGGTTCAAATTTAATGACGTAGAATAAGTGATACCTGTCTATTTTATATTCCATAATATACGTATTTTATTTTTTATATTAGTCATATTAATTTCTTTAATGAGAGGCAAAATAAAATATATATCGCTTTTGTTCTATTTTTAAAATTATAACTGGTAACTTGAACCTGTCTAACCTGTTTAACCGATAAAGAAATAGTGACGCTATGGATTAATATAACAATATTATATAAAAAAGACCTAACAATTGGTATGGACACGTATATAAATAAAAAACATGATTCGGTTTCTTTCGTTTTTCCGTATTAGAAATTTTCATTATACGTAGTTTGGGCGCATAATCTCTGAGCTATGGGCTCGTTTCCAAACCAAGACATTTGTAGTTTTGTCGACATCAATACAGTGTTTATTTGATACTCATTCGTGTCTTTCCGTCTAATTATATTGATGCTTTCATGAAACGAGAGAGATCAAGACATTAACATAGGTTACTCATTAATAAATTCATATACCACGGAATTAGCTTTTTAATTATGATAGCAAATTATATATTTATTACTAATAGAAGAGTATTTGAGAATCAAAATAAACAAACATGGCGGCTTTCAAATATAACGGAAATGACAAGAAAAAGTATTAAAGCTTAGAGAACAATAGAGTAGGAGCGATGTTTTTACAACCTTTTCAAAGCCTTTTGTCCACTGACAGCCACATTAAGTACACAGCAAGGAGTGTTTACTCCATCACGGACGTTATTGTTCATTGTAATACCTTTCAGTTTTGTAAGCCTAAACTGATTTCATTACAAATTTAGATATTTTAGATATTGTGTCCAATTAGTACTATAATGTCTGTTTAAGCGGTCATCTTCGTTTTTATAAGGAATTCTAGTGTAGAATTAGTATATTACGGATAGTAGCTTAGGGATAATACAGTTATGTTAAATTTTATTCCAATTTTACAAATTAAAGTGAAACTTTTATTACATCGTCTCAAACTTTTTGGTCTGTGTGGCGCATGTCGCGTGACGGTCGGCCGCGGAGTGTATAAATAAAGTGAAAGTCACTCGTCATAAAACTATTTAAAACATGTGTTTTATTTTCATTTAATCAAACATCACACAATATGTTCAAAAGAGGACGATCAAATACTTATAAAAATATGTTAGAACTTATGAATGCGTAGCGCTAACTAGATCCATACTTGAACTTGACTTGAATCTATCGAAGAAGTCGCATCCGCAAAGAGTCTGCAAATATACATTGCAAATACATAATAAACAAAATGTTACGAAAAGCACAAGTGCAAAAAAATATATAGAATTTCAATAATAGTAAATACTGAAAGTTTACCAAAACGAGCTTATATAAATGTCCAATGAATCATTTTTTATTACATTTTAATTGTAATGCCGTACCCTAGTCCAGCCATAAGTTTTGTTACAAATAAAACTGCATTTTTTAATGAAGTAATGTAATATTTTTAAAATATATACCCACATATTTATTTAAGTCTCAGCAAAAAATAAAACAATATTCTATTAGAAATTTTTCACTACCACCATGGCCACCTTTGGCTTTAATACAGGTCTTTAAACTGTTCGGCTACGAATCACATAGTAAAAGCGCAAAAATCTCTCACTGTCATAATAAAAATTATCAAGAAATCCCGGGTAAGTGACAAATAGCACAATTTTATTAAAGATTACAGAACTAATATAAACGATACCAGTTTGTAAGTGAAAGGTGAGTTTTCACCACTTTTTTACAAATTGAAAAATATATAAAAACATATTACTTGATTTTTTGTTGTTGATTACATGACAAAGCATGTCGTCTTGAAGTTTGTGTTAGAAGCACAATAAATAAAATCAATAAAACAGTGGCGCTACAACCTCTTTAGGTCTTGGCCTCAGATTTCTGAATCTGTTTCATGATAATTTTTTTATAAATCTAATAGGCAAGTAGGTGATCAGCCTCCAGTGCCTGAGATACGTCGTCGACTTCTTGGTCTAAGACACGTCGGCTTCCTCACGATGTTTTCCTTTACCGTTCGAGCAAATATTAAATGATTAAAATTTGATCATTTAAATTTAATGATTAAAATTAAATATGAAATATTAAATAGAAAGGAAGTCCATTGGTACACAGCCGAGGATCGAACCCACGACCTCTGGTATAAGAGTCGCACGCTGAAGCCACTAGGCCAACAATGCTCTATGTTAGAAGCACTATAACATACACAAAAATGTACGTGACAATAGTGTATTCACGTGTTGAACAAATACAGAATACAACCTATACAGACATGAAATTCCACTTAAATTATCGTCTACATAATAGTTATAAAAACCATATCAGCAAACAATCTTAATTTTGCGGTAATAAATCATTTTCGAATACGCGCGATACGATTTAAGGAATACAATAATATACTTCATCTTGATATAGACGTAAACATTAAACGTAAAAAACTTTTAACTGTAACAAGTTAAAACCCTATTTCCTAAAGAGTGCGACAAATTAACACCTTATAAAATGGTTCGGGTTTTTTGTTAATTGCAGCTATATTTCGGGTGAAAGCCTCGTACGAGCGAGGCTTTAAGTTACCTTAATTAAATACGGTTGAACGCCTTGGAATATAAATTTGGTAATTCACATATAACCAGCACTTCAATCTCATCCCCAGACTTAGGATAAAAATATGCTAAAAGATGTAGCTATTTATTTCACAACGGCACTCCCGAGCCCTCAGGCATCGAGAGGGTCCATCGGAGACGGTATCACTTAACAGCAGGTGAGCCTCCTGCAGCTTGCCTCTAGTTGTATAAAAAAAAAACAATTTATATAATGTCAAAATCCTGTCATTTAACTGCACAAAAATCTATCTTGACCTTTAGATTTGCAGGAAACTGCAAGAAAACACTGGTTCATATTTTCTAGTTTACATTACTGGTAAAATATCTATTTTATAAAAACCATCTGTTTTTGTTTAATGTATGATGTAAATTAAGATAAATTTCTCGTTGACGTTATCTATTTTTTGAGACATTCAGAAAATAAACAACTAATACACTTTTCCCAACTATAAAATAACTTTTGATAGTTAAAATATATGTAAAACTGAATATAAAAAAATACGGAAAAGATTTTTTTCTCGAAATAAAATATCACCTTTTGATCTGAAGGAAAAATGTTCCCAAAGGAATTGCTGAATTGCAAGAACCGGGAGTAATCTAGCTCTATCTTTGTCGAGTCTTTTGAAGACAATTATATCCGACCATTCGTAAAAACGTATTTCAAAGCAAGAAACTGAGGCACTTTAATTAGGTGCTTAACATGCTTTGTTGTTCTAAAAATAGATATAAAATTGTTGTTTAAAAAATACTTCTTTAATTATTACATGATTTACTTAATCCGAATCCCTCTAGCATCGAGAGTGTCTATGGGCGGCGGTATCACTTAACATCAGGTGAGCCTCCTGCCCATTTGCCCCCTGTTCTATATAAAAAAGCGCCATATTAAGTTTAAAATATACTATTATATCTCCTTATAGAAGGGACATACTATTCAAGATGTTGATAATAATAATGTGCTATAAAATCGCTGGCACTTCATATTAGTGAGTGTCAAATACGCACAAAGGCATATCCATTCAGCACAAATATTTTTGTTTTATTTTATTAATATTTGATAAACAAAAATTATATATTTTAATTGTAAACAATTTTTGACGACCTTAATAAATTTCCCCGGAGTTGGTATCGACTAAAAGATGTAGGGTTTTTGCCGAAATTGCAATGAAAACGAAAATGGAGGACACCGTGAGCAATTTCTGCAAAAACCCTACATCTTTTAGTCGATACCAACTCCGGGGAAATAAATACAGATAACACAACATTTTCTACAGCTGTAATACTTTTTGACATTTAACACCTTTGTCTTCAGTCACCGTGACCACGCACGCTGTAAAGCACGCGAAACGTCGGTTTAAATTTAAAATTATGTCTAAATAATTATAAGTTTAAATACAATAATACATAACTATAATCCGTAAAAAAGTGTTTTTCTTTAGACCTTAATATAAATTTTATTATGAATATAATATTGTACTTAAAAAGTCAAGTTGTACGCGATTGAAGTTTGAAATCAAATCGCGTAATCACCAATTATATTTTCATGACTCACCAATTACATATTAAGGCTCAGTGGGTTCTACACGAATAAAAATCAGCACCCAAAAATCGAATTAAAAATGACAGAATTTACATTTCTCATACCTTTGTTTTTTTTCAATAATTAAATGACGATCGAATTAAAATTATGAAACAATAGCTGTACTTTGAGTCATTTAGTAAGAATTATTTGTTCCCTTGTGTTAATATAAATAAGTTTTTTTCTACTTGTTAATATTATTATAAATAATTATCTTGCATTAGTTAAATTAACATTGTATAGTTTTCAAATGTAATTTATTCAGCTGCGGCCGCCATATTTTATAATTATGCTAATTTACACACAAATAAATGATTTGTTAACTTATTGGTTTACCGCAAAACATAATATGTTTTAAACATATTAAATACAACATATATTATTATGTAACTACTCTAGCCATAAATACTATTACATAAACTTTCATTCTTTTTTTGAACTTTTTAATTATTTTGAATTTTGAAGACCATTATTATTTTAAAAACCTGTAGATTTTACGCCATTAAAGACAATTTTATAAATCTATTCAAATTATATCCATTAGAAATAATAATGTTCATATTTTATAACACTTGTAAAGAAGTAACAGTTTATATATGGGTAAGCTTCAATAAATTTGCGTCTTTTTACTTTACTTTTTCTACATATGTAAGGATTAGTCTACTGTTAATAATTATTATTTTCATAGAATATCATTACAAGATAATGCTTGAAGATACTAAGCGGTTTATTAACCCAACTATTGAAGTGCTAATTGAGTTAATCGTAAGAACAATCATTGAATGTAGCTTACGTATTAGGTCAGTTATCTGAATGAAAATTCCAGTTAAATTGATTTAAAAATAACAAATAATAATATGTCTCTATCTGTCTATCGTTTGGCGTGTTGAGTCATATTAAAAAAGCTTAAACAAGTGGTCACAAAATGCCAATCGCCAAGGGAATTTTCGCCCGGAAACTTTTAGGTGCAAGGAGAGAAGAATCCTGTTCCAAAACTATAAGATCCTTTCAGGTGAATCAAAGGAGACGTCCAGAGAATAAAAAGGCGAACGGGAATGGGTGTGCTCCAACATTCCCGTCACGATTCTCAAAATTTTCTCGACTACAACTTTATATCCTCTTGGGAAAAATTTGATAGTATTTTATTTTTCTGCTTTTTTGTTTATTTGACATCTCATAACTTAATAATAGTGTTTTCATGAACACTAAAGAATTTAAAAGACTTTCCCAGTAATATTTTTATACACATGTGATTTTTATAAACTTTGTAATTTTTGCTCTGCTTTTGTAATGCTTATCAATGTTAACTTATTAATTACATAATATATTATAAGAATAATGTTTGCGATGGCCATCCACGCTTACTATCGAGGCCACACTTTTTATCTGCGGCTATAAATATCTTATTTTAAACCCTTTCTTCAATTCTAGCTTTTCTCACAGTTACTAATACAGAGGTAACTAATTACTTACGGGTGCAGGCCTTCGGCTCGTCGCTCTTATCTCCACAATCGTCTTCGCCGTTGCAGTATTTATCTAAGGATATACACTGGCCCGTATCACAAAGTAATTCACTAAGTCTACATGGAGTTGCCGCTCCAATGTTTCTAGGGAATTTTGCTTTTCGAACTGCACTCATTTCTGTTATTATTTCGATACTGTCCTCTATGAAATCGTCACTCAAGTCCTGAGGACTGCACAGTTTAAGCGATAATAAAACGATTATAAACAAAATTGTTCTATTATTTAGAAAGTTGAGATGCTTTTCGAAACACATTTTGCGCGCGCTGCTGTCACAACATGGCTTTCCTATGGATTGGAAGTACCTGAAACAAAAATATTATACTATTAAAAAAAAATCATTCAAGTTGATTGATGATGATATGCTTCGATTTTGTACTCTTGAACAAAATTATGTCTTAATTAGTAGCATAAAATCTAGGTTTATTCCGGTTCTATTTCTGAGGAATTAATGTTCTTTTATTATCGTCGGTCGTCGATGAATCAAATAAATCATCAGTCAAGTGGAAGTGGAAGTGGAGCTGGTGCTGGGAACACAAATGCAAGCGGTGCAATTGTTCTAAGGTGGTAGAAAAAGAGACTTCCTGTATAGATATCTATATTAATAATGATTTATTGGTCATTGTTAATATTGAGCACTTTAATAATGTGCATTTAAAATAAAGACTGACTCTCAATGTATTTAGTATTAAATGGAACATAATAAAAAAATCTTTATAAAGAAAGCTACTCCAATTTCGAAAACAATTTAAAATCCATTCCAAAGATTTATTCACTCCTTACGCCTATAGTGAACGTGTGAAAACTGACATCAAAAAACGTTGCAAAATCTCATCTGTAGACAGAATGGAATTTTTCATAAACCTGTAATGAAACTTTCTCTTCATCAAACAGAAAAAAAGCCTTTGAATTATAGCGGGGTGTGAAAATTAAGAGCACAAAATTTTTAAATTTATACAGTCTGCAAACAATACCTTATTTATATTTCTGCTCTCATCAGTTTTCCTATTGAATGAAAATTATTAATATCAACAGTATGTCATAATTCAAGCTTTAGATACTTCAACATATCATCATATCTATACCATATCTATTATTAATATTAATTATTTATTACAACTTATAAAGCGCAACTAAGAGACATAATCTTATATATCGTACATTTTCTATGGATGCAGTTGATACAGTTTAAATACGTTGTTAATTTATCGGCGTATTATAAATTGATAAAGTTAAATTTGCAATAGAAATAATATATCAAAATTAATCATCATGTGTTGGAAAATTACCTCGTTCAAAATTAACTTTTCCATTAACCGTGAGTTCCAATATTGTATCGCGGCTCGACTTATGTAGGCTTATGGAGGTTTTACGAAATTGTATTTATTATCTTTGTTTTGCAGACATCTATGTATACATTTTAAACTGATACAAAGAGTTAAGTTTATATATTTGTGAGCTTTATTTTTTTTATATTATTGTGCATAGTTACTGTCCTTTAGCTAGTCATGTTTAAAATCTGATTTGTGCATAATGACTGCTTCCATAGTGTGGCGTTTAAAATATCTATGTCAATGTTTCGTAAGTTGTTAAAACCTTTTCACAGTGTGTTCGTCCTTTGTTAGTTCAGCAATGTAAGCTTCAAACGTAAACAAACTCACCGTCACGTTGTATACTATTTGTTTCACAGCTTTGTATTAAGCCCCGTAATGGGACAATCTGTTCATTTTAAAAACGAAAAACATAGTTATATGCCAAAAAATACTGTCGTAAACTGAACCCTGAACTTTCACCATATACACCAATTAAGCTAAAATTAAAATGAGCTTATTTTTAGATAAATAAGTCAAAAGACAGAAATAAATTAAATTTTCTTTAATAAATATAAATTTATTATTTAATTAAATACTTGACTCTTATTGTGTAAAACAATCACAGCATTTTATGTACTCAAAGTATTTTAATAGTAATAATCCTACAATACTAGTAATTTTTATTATAACTTGCATAACCAGTGCTTTTGACAGTAGCCTCATTTGACGAGATTGTATCGAGTCAATGGCTTGAACAAAATTATAACGCTAACTTAACTAGCAAAATTAGGACGAAATTCAGTGGATAATATAATAGTGTTTATACTAAATACAAAATTATGTATGCATGCATTATTACAAACAGTGTAATACAATTTTGTTCGGCTAATATTAATAAGTTAAAATAAAAAGCAGATATATAAATCTTAGCTTACCTACTCACTTTCCTTTTTAGAATTTTAAGAACATGTGCCAATCACGCAATACGCAAGTATAGTTGGGTTATATTTCGGTTCTTTAATAACACTCGTGTCACACGTTGAAAATTAATTAACGAAATACAATATAACAGAGAAAAGTTAATGCGCAACGATTACATTGGGATTCTCCTGCTTCATAAAAAAGTATATGAATATATCTTCGCTAAAGACTGATTTTTATAAATAAAGAATATTCTTGCTTTTCGTTTTAAATTCTTATCCTCTTCCTTAACTATGTTATATAATTTACTAGCAGACTCGGCTTAGTGTTGCTGTAGCTAAGGTTTTTGTTATATTACATAGAACTAAACTATTCAAGGGAAACGGAGAACCTATGTGAAAGGTAGATAGATAGCTTATGTGAAACGTTGGTACTTTTAACACAGCGCCATCTGTTAGAAATATTTGCAAAAAATGATATTGCGGGTATAAATTGAGATGTAAGCTATCCTATCTTTTAAGTAAGATCAAACTGCATACGATGTGCAAATTTTATTGATATCGGTTCGCTAGTTCAGGAGTCCATCGCGGACAAACATCATGACAGGAGATTTATTTAAAGATAATGACACTTTTTAATATATATCAATGCGGATCTATTACATTGTGGTGTAAAACTTTCTCTTCGAGAGAGTCTCTACGTAAGGTTTTATTAAAATAGTCTCGCGTAAAACAAACACCATGTGATTATAAAGTAGCCTTTATTAGTAATTTCTGCATTATAAGCATTGTGATTAAAATCAGGCATCGTTCCAAAAACAGCAGTGAAATTAAAATTGTCGCGCCGCGGTAATTAATCCCGTACATAACTAACGACTCTTAACGATACCCTGTTCATATGAAGCCAAAAAGTGCCTCCACGAAATTAGTTTGCAGTGGCAACATTTGGGCAATATTTTGTCAGCTTCCCTACGTGAGATAGTCAGTTTTAGACAGGAAGCTTTAATGAACGTCAATTTTGTATAAATATTAGTATGGTAGTGTAATATAATTTTAGTGCCTCAACGTGGTCATAGCATGTCCTATTATTGTTGGGAGTTTTCACTAAAAATATTGTTAATCAAAATCTGAGTGTTCATGATGTTTTATTCCTTTCAACATCAAAAATTTCTAAATATTTATTACATATTAGTAGTGATTAAGAGTTGGAATCTCAGGCCTGACATTGTGACCATACTCAAACTTAGGTGTAGTTTTTTATAATGCGACCTAGTTTAATCATGTAATAGTGTGTGTAGGGATGGTAACTTTTATATAATGAGTCAGATAAAACTTATACATATACATAAATCTCCTTTCAGTACACAACACGCACGAAAAATACTAAAAAAATAAATAAAAATTAGTGAAAATTACACGTTCGTATATAAATTATATACACTCGAAAATTTTGGAAAATGTATCTAAGTCATACGAACAATTAAAACAGTCTCTCTACATGTTACGATACCTTTAATAGCTTGTTAGAAATCCAAAAGCACGTCTTAAAGCTTAAAATGCAAACTATCCTAGAATTTTTGACCAGTATCAATATCCCCTTGTGTCAGTATTATGTTGATCTTCGTAACCAATACGTATCTGCAACGGTTTTATGATAGAATTGCAAATTTAAACCCTTTGTAAGCATTTCAGATTCGGAAACACAAATTCGCTTTTACGGTCATTTGCATGCTGTGTCGCAGTTGCGGCGATTCCCAAATTGTTCAAGTGCTATACATTACCAAACAGAATTATATGCATCAACTCAGTAGTCATTGTATCCATCATGATTCAGATTGAGAAATTTGAATTTTGAATGCGAATTAACTTTCGAATCTTTTTAATTGAAAAACTTATATTACAGAAACGTCAGGTGTCAATTATAAACAAATAACTAAATTTTCTGTCAAAAATAATACAATAATTGTATATTCAATACAAAAACATTTATTATTTATTTTATAATAAATTATTGTTATATTTTACAAAGGGGTTTGTAGTATCTATAGATAATCATTTTTTTTTAATTCATTAAGTTAAAAATGTTCTTTTAAAAGAACAAACAACTTTTAAAAAAATGCTTGTTTAAACAAGCATTTTTTAATTGCATTCAACATCCCGTCACCGCAAAAATTTAAATATTTTTAACCATCCATTTTCACCGATAAACCACTCTAGGTTTGGACGGTTACATAACATAAGCGTTAACTCCCAACTGCCTTGATTAGTTTACAATTTTCTTTTATCAAAGAAAATTAACAAACATAATAAGGAGAACTAACAAACCCCGGTTGGCAAACATAAACGATCGACCCCTGTAAGTGGAGCAATTCATTTCACCCTGGGTAACATGTGTGCATCGTAAATAATTCGCACCTGTAACCTAGTGCCTTGATTAAAGAAACTTCATATAAATTATAGATAATTACCATCGGTAATATACAAGATATGTTAAACATCTCAACGAATTTATAGGAACTTTTTTACTGCCAACCAATACGAGTATCACTATACGCAGCAATTTAAGGGATTTTTTTTCCTTACTAAAAATAATTTAATAACTGAATTGAATTAATGAACTGTTTATTATTCTTACAAAAAGAAAGAAATCCTAAATTCATAACCACAGTTTGTGTCAGCCATATAAGATAATTAAGTAAATACACTAAATGTTTCTGTAAACTGAAACTAAGACAGCCAAGGCCAAGGCTGTAAATGAACTTTTTTTTATAGTACAGGGGGCAAACGGGCAGGAGGCTCAATTGATGTTAAGTAATACGGCCGCCCATGGACACTGTCGATGCCAGAGGGCTCGCGAGTGCGTTGCCGGCCTTTTAAAAATTTGTACGTATTTTTTCTTGAAGTACCCTACGTCGAATTGGTTGGGAAATACTTAGTGGGCAGCTGGTTTCACAAAGTGCCTTGAAAAACGCGCAGTTGTGGAACGGCGGACTTCGAGGTGATACGGGTGGAATTTCGTGCCTCGACGTCCGATGATGAAACTCAGCTGCAGGTATTAATCCGAACAACACCTCTGACGTTTGTATATAGTTACAAAATAATTGTTGGTACCTCATTTAAGATAAAAACCAATTTTTAAAAAGAACAATGCACATAATTAAAGCCCCTTATTTTTAGTAATAAGCTTGTGAGGTGCAATTTTTGTTGGTGGAAAATGAAAAATCACGCCCGTCGCAACATAAGACCTTACCCGTCAGAAAACAAAGGAAGGAAACTTATACAGCATTGTTTTAAAATTGTGAAAAATACAGTAGTAGGCGTTATACTGTATAATCCTTTGTTACATTCCGAGTCGACTTTCTTTTAATGAAACTATGTTGCTATGTAAATAATAATTAAAACTGTTTGAATATAAATTCTTTACTTATACAATTTGTCTACGAGATAATGTTAAGAGTATCAATAATGAAATAGGATATTTTACGTCAGACTATATAATCTTATTTCTTGAAAATTAAAAAAAATATCCCACTTATATTCATCAAATGTAAAATTGTTCCAATATTTCTATTATAGCACGAAAATTGGAGTAACCGTAAGTGTAAACATGTACTCCATTTTAGTGTTTACGTACTTGTATATAAAAAAAACTCATTACATAAAGTACTGCAGAAGCGTATTAACGTACAGTATTATTCAAAGAGACCGCAGATGTTACATAAAAATAATAGTATATCTCTTGACTCATTAGTACAGTGGAACTTGACTGCTAATTTATACGCGTGAAGTAAGCTTTCGCAATTAGAATAATTGTTACGTTTATTTTGCTAACTTCATAGGTTTCCTGTAGTTATGTTTAACGAACGCAAAACACAGTTAACTAATTATAGTTCCACTCTATATTTTTTATACAATTTCGAATCACAATTTACCATTTATAACAATTAACGTTATATATTAAATACCAATGTGATTTAGCTTAAATGTTTCAACACACTTATGAGGAAGTACTGTGGGTCTAGTCAAGACGGCTTAACAGTAGTGTATGTAGAAAGTCGAAAACTAAATTTGTATGAAAATGACAGCTAGTAGTTGGTACCGTTGTCGACACTAGCTGTCATTTTCATACAAATTTAGTTTTCGTCTTTCTACATACACTACTGTTACGCTGTCTTGACTAGACCCCCTGGACTGAGTTGAATAAAAATGTGTTGAATAGTAATAGTCATCGAATGTTTTGTTATTTAAGTACATATATATTAATTGATATTAAAAACCGCAATGAAATCTGAAATGTAATCAATCATCTTACACTTGTAGCCAATAAACTGTAAAACGGCAGTTTTACAGTTTATATAGTGATGAATGAGCTCTTTACTTTTTCATACATGCATAAATTGTTATTTTACAATCTCGTTTCCGAGGTACAATAGGTCGACATCACTTATATTTTTCATATGTAACAGATGTATCACTTAGTTTTAAAAACCCATAAATAAATTAAAGTTGTCTGTTAGTTCAGCGGTGCCGTAATTTTATGTTAGATATAGCTGTAACATTTAACGATAATAATAATAATAATCTTTATTTATTTTCCCACAAAACTTCAGACATGATAATTTACAGCTATTTATTAATGTATGTAAATACTTGTCATTCTTCTTTTGACTGATGCCTGCCATAGGTTAGTGCACCTGTTTTACAGGTCATCAGGCCTCCACCACTTCGGATCGACAAAAGATAATAAAGAATATACATTTATGGTTATACTGCGTTGTAACGTTAACAAAAGAAGAACATATATCTATAATAGTATATACGTAAGGAATGTATATATTACAAGGAAACCAAATAACGATTAAAGACAGTTTACAACTTCAAACAAACAGGTTTCATTATTTGAACATCCTTCCAACTACCGCCACCAAACTTAACTTTTAGTAACGAAAAAACGAACGAAACCCCTGGGCACTTCCAGAATATTATATAATGATGTATAAAATGAGTATGTACCAATTATCCTTAGCATTTAGTTAAATTGACTGAAATAAGTATTATCCGTATAGCTATCTGAAACTTTCTTCGTTATTTCCGTCCCAATAGTATTGGCATGCAAATTTCCTAAATGCCCCTGGGATCGGCCGCCAACTGTGAGCAAACTGAGGGCTATCAGACGTCACAAGTTTAATCCCGTCTGCGCTGCAATCTGGGCAAATGACTTGATGACTCTAGTGAGAGATTTACTCTATTCCAAGTTTATATTTGGAAATGGCTATTAGTATGGGAGTATGTAACGACCACTGTCCATAGATGGGTAGCAAACTTTACGCCATACGAGGGTAGAGTTTAAATGTTATCTGCAATTTCACCACACTATTTTGTTAGAGGAAAATGTTCGGATTTTGGTAAGAATCAATATAATTTCGAACAAACCAGTCTTAGACTTTTTAAGTTAATTTAAAATAAGAATCGGTTGTCAATTCCCATAAAAAATTATTTAAGTATAATCGGAACCATTATGACTTATAAATGTAAAATCGCTGTACTTATAAAATGTTGCGAAAAAGTATCGCTTGTAATGTAAAGGGTTAAGAACTGAAAACTTTTTTACAAATCCGTTTCTTTTGAACTTATTTGAGAAACTTTAATTTCCTGTTGTACTTTTTATTTCTGAATAACTTATTCTGACAACTAATACATCAGGTACAATTATTGATTTTACTTATAGGCAAGGCTTTTGGTCGCCGAACCAGACACACTCTTCATATGTAATACATAAAAAACCATTCAGTACTTGAATTCACAAGCGTTCAATTAACTTAAAACCAACAGGAAACAATTTTCATATCTCCGATAGTTGATTTACATACACAATATTATCATTTATGTATTCATCGCAGTGGCTATAATAGCGACTCATTTATATTCACGTTACGAACGGAATAATAGCTTAAAAAATTGCTCGTTATATTGAGAATATACGCTCTGACTTAATAAAAGAGATTCTGATTGCTTTCATGATTGAATTGTTTGATGTACGGATATTTAGTACAGAATATAAACCTTATTAGATTATCTTATGAATACGGTCGGTTGTAGGCTTATATATTACTTGTTTTTACCCGGGACGTCCGTCAGATTTAAATGCATTATACCCCAATAACGTACGGAACGGGAACGTCAGAGTCAATTATTTTATTAGAATGCCACGAAACCCAATATCATAAACAGTTTGCAAGTTATAAATTATCAATTTCAATGTAATTTATATGGGCTAATAAAAGTAAATCTGACAGTATGTAATAACCAGATGGTTAAAAATAATCTCTTCGAAACTGTGAACTCTGTTGGGGAATAAAACAATAATGTATATTAAAGCGCTAACAAACTGAAGTCCTCGTTAATACATTTATAATATATGTAGTTACTCGTATAACTAGAAGAGGATACAAGAGGTCTACAAATCTACAGTTTGTTTTTATCAGAAATGCAATTTGGACATATATGTGTGATAATTATATCATACTTAATATATTAAAATGAAATTAAGGCACTTCTAAATTCCAAATCTAGCAAAAGCCTATTTTATGGTACGGTTTCCTTAAACATCACCGTAAGATTCTGTCAGCTCCATTAAACCAATATATGTTACGAGACAGTTGCTAAAAGACACATAATATTCATGAAAGTAAATGGATTTCCATAAGTATATAACAAATTATATTTCCTTTCAAAAACATTCCTATTTCAAATTCGCGTGCTACACCAAAATAAAAGAACATTTTCCTCTGAATATGTTGGACATGCGTCACTTCTTCCCGCCATTATTTCTGGCCATCATTGTGTTTTCGAGCATTTGTTTCCTTACGGCAGTTAGGAATATTTATTGGCACAACTTGTACAACTCCGCTTTTTATTTTATACTGTACTGTATTGTATCGACGAAATTGGTTGATGTATCGAGCAATGTAAAAGTTTTAATAGTCGTGTATTTGGTATTTCTATTGTAACATGTTTTATCATTGTACGTCAATAATAATAGATAGTTAATGGCATATTAAGAAAATTTATTTCAAAAGAAATCGTTTACCGGATATAACGCACTAGTATCATTGTTTTACATGATATTATTATTAATTTATTATAGTTAAAGTTTCCTTTTAGATAAGAATAAACAGTAAATGTACATCATAAAACAGGTAATTTTAGAAAGTAGACTAAAGTCGAGCAGTTTTTATCAGACGACGATTTCAGAGCAAGTATATCGTGATAATTGAACTCGTTTTGAAAGTGTGATATTTGTTTAATAAACGAGACAGCTAGTAAAAATAAATGATAATTAATCATAAGCGATTGTTCATTATAATCATAAGCGAAGCCTTTTGATTAAACGATCATATCTGAGACTACTCTGTTTATTTTTGAGTTCGATAGGTAGGTTTTTAGCTATTTAAAATTATGCTACGGCTTTAATATAAGTCTATAAGCATATTATAATTGCCAATATGGGTGATATTCTGAATAAAAATATGATAAAATTGATTTCAAAGGACTATCAAATAGATTGAAATAGTTTCTGTTAATGTAATTATAGTATGCAGGGCCAAATATAAGTTGTGCTAATAGTTTTTACCGGCTTAGCTATTTAGATTTTTGAGCTGCTCATAAAGCAGTGTTGTCAACTAGTTTTGTCTTTTATTAACATAACTTTTAAAAAATTATGAAAACACTTTTTTAATAGATTGGAACTATGTATTATAAAGTTATATTTATTTTACAAAACTGAAGACAAAAGTGTTGAATGTCAAAAAGTATCACAGCTGTAGAAAAAATTATATCATCTGTATTTATTTCCCCGGAGTTGATATAGGATATAATAATACATAGTTTTAATCCGCTAAAAAAGTGTTTTCTTTAAACAAATATCGACTGTTAAATGAATTTTTGTAATTTTAAATTGTGATTTTTGCTTGTCACCCAACTGCCCACTTACTGTGAAGCCTACATAATGATTCTTATTTCAATATCAAGTTTTTGTACATATAAAGCACTACCTACATCTTTAAAGAAAAGTGAATCTTATTCATTTACAGACGGTCAAATTAAAAAAAATCGAATAATACTCTAACTAACAACTGTAATAATTGTAACGTGTAAAAAATGTAGTTTGCCAGATTACAATTTAGTATGTATATAGAAATACCTATTTATCATAATTATTCTTAGTATAGTCAGTACACACAATATAACCAGATTAAAAAGGAAATTCAAAAGCATACACCAATTACAAAATTAAGACTACCCTTTAAACCAATGGACAAATCTCAAATTAAAAAAAACACCAGCTATATATCTGTCATACGGTAACAAAGCTCGACCACTTAGGAAAAGAAACAGTGGCTGAAATGTTGAGTACAATGGCTCTACGGCATTCTCGAGCCGTGTTTTGTCCCGACGGCATGCGGCGTTGTAAAAACACACCGTGTGAGACCCTTTAAGCCGGCACTTAAATACTCTCAACTCATTTACATAAGCCCCATTTGCGTAGTCTAGGCCCTTAATTCTAAGCCAACTAAATTAAATAGCATCATGCTTTTTGCAAGTTTATTCAGATTAATAAGTAACGTGTACTAAAGTCAGGACACAACTGTACTGATAGCTAAACCTAGTGACGTATCAATAAAAAGACGGTTGAATGGCGGTACATGGACACCTACGGATATAAAAAGGGCTAAAAGGAAGCGCAGTACAAGGCTGTAATCCCAAAAAATAGTTTTTTTTTTAATTAGAAGATATCGTCAGTTCGAAAGCACTTTTATTTTCGCTACCTGAACAGCCAGACATTAAACACAATTAGGTTTTGACCTGCCACATGGTAAAGGAAAAAACAACTTACAAATACTTAAATGAAAGATAATACTTGAGAAAAATTGTATTGATAACGTATATGATTTGTTTTTTATCAGCAGTATAAAATTCATCAAAAAAATTCCCGATTACGGTGCCTAAAATATAATAAATCCACCAAATATACACGAGCTCACCTTTCATAACTTCACTATCGGAAATAATAAATCTGCTTAATAATTTATAAATTATATATTTTCTATTTACAACAACTTCACTGTTGGTATTAAAATCAATCTAATCATTTACTCGATTGTAAAAGCATAAAACCATTACAATTTTGCAGATCAATAAATAATAACATAAAAGAGATATATAAAGAGTGATTATCTTTCAACTGACCGTGTGGGGTCTGTGAATAGAATGTGGCACCCCTTTGTAATCAAAATAGTCATCAAACGCTATGAATTAGGGATGCATGTTGAAAACTCCATTAGAATTTTACATTCAGCCCCCGTAATTAATCTGGTAGGGTACAAGGAATCAATTTGTTTTTTGAAAGATAATATCTTCAGTTGATATTAAGAACTGTAATAACAATGTTTCGATTATAGCAATAAGTATAGGTATTTAATAAGTATCTTAAGAAACTATATGTTTATACTTAAAAATATAAATTTTCATTCATCTCACAAAATACAGATTTAACTTTAAGTATGGGTGATTTTTTTCGGCTAATTTAGATTAGTGGCAAAATACAATTTTGCCAATTTGATGGCAGTTTGTTTATACCTTTACTGTAGACGTATATATGTCGGACGGGAGGCGATACAGTAAGCAAAAGCCTCTCGATTGTTGAATTTTCTCACACTTAAAAAAATTTCTTCATTAAAAAAAATATAAATGTGTTGGTGCAAAGTCCGGTGAGTACGGTGGCTGGAACTTTGCATTCTCTTGAAGTGTGAGCTTGGACGTTTTCGCAATGAAACAACAGAAAAGAGCGATTGACTGGTATTCGTTGTTGAATCGCTAACTTCTACGCCATTGTTGGCAATTCTTGCCAATAATGGCTAACCATATGCTGTCACTTGCGTCATTCGGAAAGAAGCTTTGATGTAATGTGATTTAATGAATTAACGGTTGACATTGAAATGTTCGCTTGGAGTGTGGTAACAGCAAGGAAAGCTTTGGCACAAAATTATTTCAACCATGATGAATGAAATGCATTGATGACCTTGTTTGTCAACAAATTAAATTCTGTTTTTCTTTTTTATTGTTTTACACTAAAAATGTTTGAAATGTTTACCTTCTTGTTATATATTAAAAAAAAAGAACTATTTGTGAAGATTTGTTATTGGCCCACAATGTGTTATATGGCCCTGGTCATCCAGACAGACACCATCATAAAAAATGGTGATTGTCTGAAGAATAATCTTGTTTTTAGCACCTAATTTGCTGTACCTGTCCCAGTGCGCATGGGGCTGTGTGGATTGAGTTTTATCGCAGATAATAATTCGATGTATAATTCCCTCGTTTCTATGCTGATTCAGTAGTGCTATGCATACTTTGACGTGTAAAAATTGTTAGTTGCTTAGATTATGCACCCATTCATCTAGTTTTATTATCTTTCCAATTTGACTTGCGTCAATTTTGTTTTGACATTATTCTCACCAAGGCGCGTAAGCCGCCGTACATTGGGTCAAGAAAAATCCGATCGCGAATCTTGTTCCTCAATATATATTGAATTTACTACTGGTTCAATCCTTTTAAACGTTCATATGAACATACATATAAACCATTTTTATGCACGTCGGAAAAAATAGAATATTATACGAATTTTCGGTTCATCCATGGCGCTATGAAACTACCATGATTTCACATAAAACTATTTAAGTAGCGTCATAATTAATTACAGCATTTGAAATTGAATGAACAAGGGTTTAGATTAAAATTTATTTTAATTGCGATTTACACGTGAATCCGTAATTAATAAAATGCGGGTTATACAATCTAAAAGTACATATGCAATGTATCTATTACGCGACAGCCTAAAAGATCTTTGAACTCATCAACTTAATTCTATTTTATTGATCGAAAGGTGTAGTCCTATATTAAATAGACTGTTTGCTTTCACTTTTTTAGTATGTTTTTTTATTATCCATAAGAGATACGATGTTTACGTAATCAAAATATGGTATCGATTTTTCAAGAATATTTAGAGCATTTTAATTTGACCGAACGTTTCGCTTCGGGCATTGTTCTCTTTGCCCGTTAGGATTGAATTTCCACGAAATAGTTTTCAATGCAGTGTTATCGTAATAGGAATTCAATATTCATACAGAGTGTATTTCATTAGATATGGGTAACTGTGAAATCGATAATCGAGCTACTTACCTATATTGATCGTATAGGGGTGTTTTGTGATTGATTTATGAATGGGAATATACCGAAATTATATCGAAATTAATTGAAGTAAATCTTAATATCCAACATATATCTTTTTATCATAGTGGCCTTGTCTTTTTTCGGGGTCACAGGCCAAATACCAACCTGAAACAATAATATTTGTTTGACCGAAAATCGATTTCAGAAAAACTAAGCTCCATGTTACAAGAGGAAAAAAAATGTGCAAAATACAATATACTACCTGCTGTCACAATCTGTACCAGCATTGAAAGACATTAGAATAATTTATCGCATTTAATATTATCTTATACGTACTATACAAAAGCGTAAAAACTTCTTGCAACTCCATACATCGACATTCAATGTTATTACATTTTTATAGTGTTCCAACAATCCTATATCCATATTACGTGTTAGATTTCCATAATTGAAGTCCTGAAATCCTAAGAGAAACACATTTTGCTTCAAGGAAATAAGAGATAATGGTATGCGAAATGAGCTTCGGTAGCTTCGTCAAAGTAAATTTAATCGAAGATAACTTTTGTACTTTACATAATGTTATTGTACTCGTATTATTTACATTTTATATCTTTTAATAGTACTGGCAGCAGGCCAGTATCTCCATGGGCCATTGGTTCGATTCCTGCCACAGAAATCCAATATTGCAAAGTGTCAAAATCAATAAACGAGATTCATAAATCTGCAAAATGTGTTTTTTATTTAACGATGGCGTAAAACGATATGCCGATGTTTCAATAATTATTTTTCGTACCACGTAGTGTTTACCCGTGGGTAAAAAAGATATAGGATATTAGTATTATTACTATTTTCTTGTGTAGCCAAGTCCACATTTCAAGGATCGTCATGCTCACTTAAATGTCATTGCTTGTGGCGGCGTCCATGCGTTGGGTTGTCTCTCTCCCTAAAATATGGCGAGGGGGCCGATGGCTGGCCATGCGTCATACTCGTCAACGGGTGCTACTTGTGGTGACTCGTTGTACTTGAATACGTGTGTGCGGTGATATTAGTTGTTTATACTACGTATTTGCGTGTTGTTCTCACGAGTATGTAAGTGCGTGCTCCTATTTCACCATGCCTCCTGCTGATAGAGGACAAATCTTTGTTTTTAATTTATTTCATTATTCTTTATTTCTCAAGATGTCATATGGAACATGGTGTAATGGTTGCAGCTCCTTACAAAGATTATGTAAAAAAAATGGCGATTAAAAAATGTGGCGGAGAGTTTATTGCCAGTTCTTCTCTTCCGTTCGCTCTTGATTTGAGAACTGGCAGTAAATGTAAAATTAGAATCATTTAATGAATATTTCTTTTGACGTTCATAAGTGTACATTGTGTTACCTATATGAATAAATCATTTTTGTTTTGTTTTGTTTGTTTTTGATAAACAATTGGTACACATGCGGGAGTCGATCACAAAGTCACTCCTAAATATGATTGTATGTCTTACTAACTTTATTCTACATTACCGTTTATGCATTAGAAAGGCAGATTCAACATTGTTGCAATAAGTTGATCTTCAATCGAGCATAGCTAGTGGTTTTATTTATTATGCATCAACTGAAACTAAGCATTAATGAAATTCTTACGCCTAATAAAGAAAATCGCTGATCTAAAGCCAATTCCGTTTGCGAAACAGCGAGTTAAGCACTTAGGTTACAGTTTCTCCGTAGATGCTTTCTTGGCATAATTTGCTTTGATTTGCAGCTAGTTAATTATGAATAGCGCTTACTACGTTTAACGGTTAAAATTAATGAGCAAACAGAAGACATTGTATGTTTAGTAAAAATGTTTGCGTCATCGATTTTTTTTTTATATAATAGGGAGCAAACGGGCAGGAGGCTCACCTGATGTTAAGTGATACCGCCGCCCATGGACACTCTCGATGCTAGAGGGCTCGCGAGTGCGTTGCCGGCCTTTTAAGAATTTGTACGCTCTTTTCTTGAAGGACCCTTAGTCGAATTGGTTCGGAAATACTTCAGTGGGCAACTGGTTCCACAAAGTGGTGGTGCGCGGCAAAAACTGCCTTGAAAATCGCGCAGTTGTGGAACGGCGGACGTCGAGGTGATACGGGTGGATGTATTGACAAGTGTACAAAGAGGTACCTGCAATAATGCAGATATATTATATATATATAATAATAGGTGAAAAATAATCTTTATCATCACAATATAATTATTTTCGCATTATTTAGGATTCGTAATATTCTTTAGCATCCATCTTAATGAGACTAACATTTCATAACGTTAATCAAACTCAAATCTGTCAAACTATATTTTCTAGTTATAAAGTATTATTTTTAAGTTTAAAAGCCATAATTGTTAATCGTGTAATGTTTCTGGTAGTAGAATTTTTAGAAATATAAAAGTCACGTACAGCCCCATGAGGCGTTGGTCTTAATGACCGTTTTTTGTATCTATTTCATGAATTTTGTTTTTCTTAAGAGGCTGAGCTACAGAAAAAAAAAATTCTTATACACTCCGTTGTCTTTAAATTCATGGGTGCCGTTAATAAACTCATAGAAAAGTCAATTGGTGTGCCATTGGTGTGCCACAGCCATGATTATAGTGGTAATCATTACACAATGTTAAATGAATACCAACTATTTTCAATTATATTGATTTGTTCTATAAACAATTTTCAATGAGCTCTATTAATTTCTATTAAGAGGTTCAAAAAACGCTTACTTAGTATATGAAGTATCTGAAGACGTTTTACACAGAACATCTCTTGAACATACAGAAAATCAGCTATTATATTTCTCTTCCTAACGCTTCACATATTTAAATCCTTATTTTTAGCTTTATAAAAAAAATCACGTTATGAATCCAGAAATACATTTAAACACAAAATGAAAGCTCGAAAATATTGTAGCAAGCCGCAGCTTTTTCTTAGATAAGCTCGAGGTAAGAAATAGTTGAAGCATATCTCTCAAGGAAGTAACGAAATTGTTCCCTAGCGGCATTTCACGTCCGTATAATACACCGAAATGTTTTCCTTAAATGGATGTTGTTCCTAGTATCGTATAATCTATATGTATCCTTGTCACTAGACAAAGGCTTGCCTTATAGATAATGTAAATTTGTAGTAATTTTGAAACATATCCCTTGACCAAACAAAACAAAAATACCGCTGTCACAAATTTGCAATTACTTTATGGAATCCCATATAATAAATTAATCTTAATTTTGAATTCTTTTATTACATAGTGAATTTTACAATCACTTTTCACGGTTGTTATAACCTGGTAATAATAATATTCCTTTTAATTGTGTAATACCTACTCAACTCATGTGTATATAATAAATTTAAAAAATATTTTGGAATATGTTTGTTTAATAATTCAAATAACTACTTATGTATGTAGATATGTTTAATCTCCCATCTCCTGATGATTTGTAAAGTAGATGTTAGTAAAAAGTTAATGTTTAAATCATCTAAGAAGAAACTTTCCGTCACCTAAATTTTTTAAAAGAAAAAATCGGTAATACTTATTTAGTATTGTCTTTTATTAACATAACATACACATTTAAATACATAAATTCAATCAGTTAAAAAAGTGTTTTCTTTAAATACTTATTTAGTTTTATAATATTCAATGTCATGTGATCTCAGTTATATTAGAGTAATTCAAGCCAGTCCTAATGAAAATTATGCAAATGACAATGAAAGTAAGTAGGGGTTATTTTCATGTTAATTTATAAAAACATAAGACCATGTACCTTCAACCCTTCATGCAAATTTAGGGGTTAATCTAATTATACTGTAAACAGAGCATGTATGAGAGAAAAGAAATAATTGTACCATCTGCCATGTCTACATTAAATCACGTACAATCTGTGTGATTATTTCTCCGACATTTAAATCTTTTGAAAAACCGATGTTTCTTGTAACTTTTATTTAATACATTTAAGTTACGGCAGAAACTATCTTTAGCGAACATTTTTTTATAGAACAGGGGGCAAACGGGAAGGGAGGCTTACCCTAAGTCGAATTGGTTCGGGAATACTTCAGTGGGCAGCTGGATTCACAAAGTGGTGGTGCGCGGCAAAAACTGCCGTGAAAAACGCTCAGTTGAGGAACGGCTGGAAACATCGTAATACGATGATATAGGTTAGGAAATAGGAAACTGTTTTTTCTGCACCTTCATATTTGTTGTAGGGGGGGAGATGAGCTACTGTTAAATATGTTTTCGCTTTTAATATTCAGTCAAAATATTTTGTGGGCAGACTTGAGATGAGAGATACGATGAGATACGTATTTATACAGAGTAGTGTTGGCCTAGTGGTTTCAGCGTGCGACTCTCATACCTGAGGTCGTAAGTTCGATGCTCAGCTGTGCACCAATGGACTTTTTTTCTATGTCAACGAACATTTAACATTTGCTCGAACGGTGAAGGAAAACATCGTGCGGAAACCGACATGTCTTAGACCCAAAAAGTCGACGTGGCACAGGCACTGGAGGCTGATCACCTACTTGCCTATTAGATTTAAAAATGATCATGAAACAGATTCAGAAATCTGAGGCTAAGGCCTAAAGAGGTTGTAGCGCCGCTGATTTTTTTATACAAACATATTTTTAAGCATATTTATAACGCATCAAAAACATATTTTACATAGAAATTATTTATATCAACATTTGCAAATGAACTGGCTACGTCGAATTATCTCAATAATACGGAAGTAGCTTGAACATTTTGGCCCAAGTAATAAAATTAGATCGACAAGACTAAAATACTTGAATGTCTGAAGTTAGTACAATCCGCAGACAGCGATTCTGAAATTGCTTGCTATTTCTGAATTTCAATGTACTTCGAGGATACGAAATGTAGCATTAATCATTACTATAAGAATGAATATTATTAATGAGAAAGTGTATTTTGTACTTAAATAATCGTAATTAGTTTCATTAAATAGTTTATGATTGATCCGTTTGAATTAACGATTGATCCGCTCTGTTCCTAACCTTTAATAGTAACAATATTAAAAAAAAATGATAAATAAATAGCTAAAAAAAATTTAACAAATTTGATCGTGGCGTGGATGTACGTTTAATGCTGGTAGCATTTCCTCGCTGTATTGCGTTATTTATTCCTTGAGCGAGAAAATCACCAACTCTTGGCTCACCGGTATAATGTAAGAAGCGTATATTTAAATCTTCAATTAGCGCCTGTGCACTTGAACCATTCGTCTCTACTAGACGTGGGGTCCAAGTTGAACAACCACGGGAACAAAAAAAAGTTGAAGGTAAGTTAGGTTAAGTTATATTTATCCACTAATTATTTTTTTAATAGTTATATATATATTGTGGAACATGAGCTATATGAAAGCCTTTTTTTTTTTTTTTTTAGGCTTAGGCACTTTTTAGGCGGCGAGAATTTGGTGAGCACGTCGCGCGTTTACGCGACGGGCCTGCGGTTTTCTTCGCCGTCGCGGATGGGCATCGGGACAAAGCTCCCTGGTCCTTTCCGCCTCTTCTTTTATTTTCATGACCGCCTCGCAGAAATTATAAAATATTTTCCACGGGCAGTCATTTTTTCGCGCTCACTAAAACCTTCAATACATTTGGAAGTGTTGCGTCCTCGCCCTGGAGTGCATCTAGCAACGGTCCCCTTTCCACGTCCCATGCTGGGCAGTCCCTCAGCGTATGCAGGGCGTCATCCGGGCTGTCTCCGACACAGTGGTGGCAGGTTGGTGCCTCTTCACACCCTACTACTCTGTGCAGATAACTACCGAAACATCCGTGTCCGGACAGGATCTGCACAAGACGATAGCTGAGCTGGCCCCAGCGCCTCCTTACCCAGCCTTGAAAGCCTTGAAAGATCTAGGCCTAACCCCCACACGTTGGATTGATCAAGTTAAGGCCTTTTAATAAGCCATACAAATAAAAGGCTTTCCCAAGTCAGTCAATGAAAGATTTAGGACAACCTTCAGAAATAGTAAACGCGATTTATGAAAATATATTAAATGTAGGACAAAGTAGAATATAAAAGAACTTCGGAATAAAATACTAAAATATATTACTATATAACACACGTTGGAAAGACAGCCAAGTTGTATTAGATAACGTTATTACTTCGCCGTTACTTGCTGAAGTTTTTGTCGGTCTCTCAATTTCTACGTTCGTTTCATTTTGCGTAGAGATTTTTTTATCAAATACTTATAAGCTATTTGTGATCGCATAATTGTAATTACGAAGCAAATAATGCCAAACATCGAACCAACTTTTTTAATTAACTAAATTGTAAGTTTTTAATATCATACCCACATACTTCATTTACATCAATAAGGCGTGTATTTGCTCAGCATATGGTCAGTTTTAAATAAACTCCGGACGCAATATATGTTCTTAGAGATAAAAACCCTTTTATAAAAGACATCATCAAAACAAAACAGTGATCTGTATCTTCCTAAACTGGTATATGTACCCCTCACGACGCACCAAGCTTTTAAATATGCCCAGTAAGCTTACTTATAAAAAGTGTATTTATATGATAAGAAATTATTTAAAATTTATGTAACCTTTACGGGTTTGATTTGATTTCCAATTTCCATACATTCCATGTTTGTTCTCATGATGGGTCCAATTCCATTATGACATTGACTGTAATTCGAATTTTTGTAACTCTTTAACGATATTTTATCGTTAAATACATTCATTTTTCCTGTCATGTTAGAAACGGAAGTCTTCGATTGTTTTTGCTTGTACATGTGATGTTCTTGTACATGTACATATAAATAAAAATAAATAATTTATCGTAAAAGCCATCAACCATTATGCTTCTATCTATCAATTATTTTGTTACCAACTAACTATCAGATCTTTAACGCGTTAACCAAATAACAGAAAGTTCGCAAAAAAAGGTTAGGTACAAACGGCACGCGAGGCATTTAATATTTTTCCTCGCTGGCCGGAGAAATATGACGAGGTGGGTGACGTAGGTAAAAATAGACATGTCCAAATTGTTTTACGTTCCAAGGAATATTCGGCCTGGGGGCATAACCAGCGTCTCATAAACATTCCCCGGGCCTATAAAAATTCATAAGGGCACTTTTGCCCAGGTATAAACGCTAAAACGTCGTGAACTTTTTTCTTCATATAAATGATTTTAGGCGTTACTTACGTACTTACTTTAAGTTTAAATATCGATTCGTGTTGGCTCGTTTAGATTAATGACAGGTGTTGCTGCAGCCATCGACTTAAAAGTGACTTTTTCAATTTTTTAAAAAGAAACTACACTTTGTAAACTTCCTTAAATTTATTTTTAACATAATCTAAAAATGACAAGAATAGAGTATATACTAGTATACAAAACTTCATATGAAACTTTTCTAAATCCAACAAAAAATGACCTTGTCTATACGAGACGGAACAATAAATAAGTTGAGCATACAAAACCTTCGAAGTTACAAACACGAACGATCACGCACAATGTAAACGCAAAGAAATTGCTCTAACATAATTTATAACAGTCATTTCGAAAAGTCAATCCGAATGAGAATTATGAAGATGAGGAAACTTGTCTAAAAAGATTTTTTTTTTTGCTTTAAGATTACTATTGTTATCATTAGCTTATGTACAATATATACATGTATGTACATATACATATATTAATTTTCTACAAATATATTGTATGGTATGAGAAAAGATACATATATTTTCGAATTAAAATTAGACAGATATCTAGAAAAAACTGCTCCCTTTTTCTCCTACACTGTGATACAGACAATAGGCCTGCAGTGTGCTTAGATAACGTATTTCTACTATGGCTATGAAATGGAATATATATGGAATATATATAATATAATAATATATGGAAGAGAGAAAAAAATGTGCTTATATCCCCCACTCAACTTCCGTTCGCCTTGCCCGATCACACTTTTCGTAACGCTTACGTCACGCGTTCGCCAGCTTACTCCCCAAATCCAGCGTGCGTAAAGAAGTTTCACTTCAACGATATTATAAAATATTAATTAAAAATAAGTTTCTTTATATTACCTTCCAAAAAACTTAATAGATAAGATGTAACTTTAAGTGTACGTGCCCATTATGGGCATTGTACAGTATTTTCTTTTGTTTTGAGACTTTTTAGTTTTTGACGGATTTTAATATCAAGTGTGTTTTACGATGGTTAATACGTTAACCACCCTATGTAACATTTTAAGTTTATAAAAAGTCAAACTATTCTGTTAATGGAACATACCTTATCTTTGGATTTAAGTTAATTATTATTTAACTATCAGCTGCAGCTGTGCAAGTTTTTATCTTAAAAAAATCCTTCCTACTATTATTGTATTATTCAATGAATTTTATCAATTACTTGGAAAACATATGCAATGCATAAATTTATGAACTCTATTCTAAATTGGAGGTGTAACTGTACTTTTTGTTCACAATAATATTTTATTGGAGGATATGGAGGTATTCCTCCAACTAGTATTAATTTAAGTATTTAATAATTCGTTTAATATTTATAAAATTCCAATTTGGCTATACAATTTTGCTGGTTCGAAAATTGTTTGTAAAATTTTCTCCAACCTATTTTCGAGTAAGCCGTAAGCAAAAGCTTTAAAATAAAATTGAATTTCCCAGGAAAGCTTTTCTTAAAATCATTCTTTTTTAACGCACTAACTAAAGCCCAGGACATTGCTTACAAATATCCTGTTTACGACGATTTAATCGGTCAGATAATAATGCGTCTTATATGTTTTAAGTATCTGCAGCATAGATCATTTCCTACATAAAGATGATGTTCTTACTAATTAGTGAGCCAAAACTTTTTTATTTATTTTTATTTTAAATTAACACTTTGTTAAATAAAAATATAAAAATTGAACATAATTAAATGAGAAGGAGAGCAACTGGCGGCCTTATTGCTTACAAGCTATCTCTTCCAGGCAACCACTGTGAGTGAAGAAAAAAATTTAATAAATTACATAAGGTAGGCAAAATACATATTGCATATAGTTAAGAAAGAAACAAACTAAATAGGAATAAAAATATACTAAACTGATACTGAATCCGTGAAAAACAAAAAGTCAGTTAGTAGTTAGTACGAAAGTAAGTATAAAAAACTTTTCTATCTTGTCTGTAAAAATAGTTATAATGTGTACTTTAATGATAATGAATAATATAGTACCACTAATGTAAGATACTAGATCAATAATTTGACTGTTTTTAGAAGAGATAGATGAGATTCGTTAACCTTAAACTCGATTTTACACACTTTAAAATCGATTTTAGTTTAGTTTTTTGTAATTGTTTCTTTTTGTAATGTTTGTTTTGTTTAAAAATTGTTTCGATCGATATATGTGCTCTAAATAAATGTCATGTTTGCCTCTAATTGCTTGTCACATTCAAAATTGTATTTTGTGTTTGTTTTTACCAATGCATCAGTGTGCCGAGCGCTGGCAAACTTTATCAATAAAAAAAACTGTTAACTATATCCTAAAATGTATAATTAAGCTTCAAATCAATCATTAACTGTTTTGAAAAATCTTAACGTTTAACTACCAAACTGTGTATATAATTAATTCTTATCAAATCGAAGTATTTTGTATTATAGGTAAAAGGCATTTTGAATTCCTAATTATTACATAAGGCAATGTAACTTGCCCTCCCTTCATTTAGAATTTTACGCCATAACATAACAGTAAGTATGAAAAGCTAATACGAGCTAAAAATAAAGCGTGTTTTGATGAAAAAATAGAAAATGTTCACGACAAAGCTTCCGATCAAAACTGGAGCAAAATGGGCAGTAAGCAAACAGGACGGTTCAGTTTCAGTCAATTTTCCTCGATAGCACTATTTTCTATTAATGCACTACTTTCTAGATGCTGTTGACCGTCTTTTAGCAAAGGGAAAATTCACATGACTATGTCCGAGGTTTGAAGTCAAATAATGAAGAATTAGGGGAGTAATCAAATCTCTCTCTCTCTCTCTATCATGTCCTATAACCCCTAGGTGGGGCAGAGGGCGTCTTCAGCGAGTCTCCATCGCGTTCAGAGTAATCAAATGGCTGAACATATATAAAAAGTTAAACAATTTAAGTGTGACAAAATTGTTACCCGTTACTTGATAAAGGTTTATAGAAATATTATCATTTATTTCATCAACCACAAAAAATATTATTTAAAATTATAAATTTTTCCAACGTTTTAGTACGTAAGAGCAGGCTTAGTTCCGTTATTTGGTTTTTTTTATCATCAAAACCTTGTAATACATAAACAATTATTAAAAATAAAATTTTGGAGATAAATAGCCTTCCCCTGTTTATTAAAATAAGGTGTTTCGTAATATTTGAAATAAGAACAACATGCGCAATATTCCTATATTCGTACTGTCTTATTTTTGTGTCATTAATTTAAAAGCCAAGGAGTTCTGCAAAATAACCAACTCCTTAACAATGACATCTTGAGAGATGTCAACTCTCACGGAGACAGTACTTGAAATATTTCTCTGTTCTATATTTAAAAACCAAAGAACATTCAGACTGTTATATGTATATGTAGTATTCATTTAGGAATACGTAATTATATGACTCAAGGACACAAAGAAAATGAGATTCTCCGTTCCGTTTTTGAAAATAAACAGGAAATATCCAGTCTATTATAGCAGTATAGAAGATACAGTAATAGTAGGAAACGGCCTAATCTGTATATATAAAAATGAATCCTTATTTCCCTTGGTCACGCGTGAACGGCTAGACCGGTTTCGCTAATGACAACGCTTGGACGTGACAACGTCTTATAATTCGATGGAGCAGTGTGCCCGCACGAAAAAACATGACACATGCAGCGTTACCTCGCGGCGCGTCGTTACCTCTGATGCGTTCCATTTAAAGCTTGAAGTACAAACAGAACAAAAAAAACTCGGTTGTCTGTAAAGTCGGTTCACTGACGATAGTTGAACGTGACAACGTCATAAGAAAATTATTGTCAAGCAAAAATACCATCCGTATCCCCTCCACGTCCGTCGTTCCACAACTAAGCGTTTTCTAAGGCAGTTTTGCCGCGTGTGGTACGCGTTCCAGTTTGTGAAACCAACTGCCCACTGAACTGTTTCCGAACTAATTCGACTAAGGGTCCTTCAAAAAAGGAGCGTACCATTTCTGTAAAGGCCGGCAACGCACTTGCGAGCCTTCGGGCAATGTGAAGGTCCATGGGTGGCGGTAACATTAGGTGAGCCTCTTGCCCGTTTGCCTCCTATTACATTAAAAAAAACAAATATTGAAGATGAAGTAAGAAAAATGAATATCATTTAAAATTCCATCGGAGTTATTATATTGATAAAATACATATAAAATATTTATATACACGCCAGAATAACAAACAAAGAATGTTATAGATCCATAAAGCATCAGAATTATAAACACTCTTTCTGAAACATTTTTTTAGTGAAGTATACCAATTTAAAAACAATATACATAGTTAAGAACGGTTAAGATAATAAAAATAAAATAGCAATCTATAGTTAAATTCACAAAAGTATTCGGATACCCATATTTTGTTTATAATGTACCAGTAATTTTTAATTGACGATACGATATTATTACCAAACATGAAACAATAAGAATACCTGAAAGACACCAAACACAACGAATAACATAATTATTGTACAATAATGGCGTATTTGAACCGAAACAGCCATTGTTACAGGATTTTAAAACATTCAATTGATGCAACGGAAACCTGAAGTAGGCTAGCATAAAATTTCTGCATGGTGACTATGACATTTCGAGCTCACAATGGAGTTACCGTTGCATTACACAATGACTTCACTCAATCGAGGTATTGCTTGTTCTACAAACAACGTATGGGGTTTGCAAAGTATGCGATACGACACAACAATTGACATCCGATAATATACATCGCAGAGTATTGTTCAAGTATAACACGAATGTAAATCGATAGATGAATAGCGAAACCCTGTTTGATTACAAGTGTAATATTTCTTGCTTCAACGCGTTTCAACTAGAAATACTACTTGTGGTGACTGGTCGTACTTGAATTCGTGTATGCGGTGATATGAGTTGTTTATACTACGTATTTGTGTGTTGTTCTCACGAGTATGTAAGTGCATGCCTCCTGCTGATAGAGGACAAATCTTTGTTTTTAATTTATTTTATTATTCTTTATTACTCAAGATGTCACATGGAACATGGTGTAATGGTTGCAGCTGCTTACAAACATTGTGTAAAAAAAACTTGGCGATTAAAAAGAGTGGCGGAGAGTTCATTGCCAGTTCTTCTCTTCCGTTCTACGCCCTTGGTTTGAGAACTGGCAGTCAATGTAAAATTAGATTCATTTATTGTATTTTTTTTTTCTGACCTTCATAAGTGTACATTATGTTACCTATATGAATACATTATTTTTGACTTTGACTTTGAAGTTGACCAATCACAAGCATAGGAAATGTTTCGTGTTTTTTTTTTCAATTGTATTGCTGGGTCATGTCTTCATAATGTTTTTATTTAGAATGAAGCTTTTCTTGAATGCTGTTTTTGGATATTTATCTATTTATGTGTAATTGAGTAGTAGTTTTGATCATGCATGCATTATGAACGAAACAATTAAATAAATATTTGTTGTATAAAGTTACGACTTAGTGGCGGCAGTTACTGAAAATGGCAATTTTATATTTATTTATGGAATCATGTCAAATTTTCTGTTGAATCTTTTATTTTTTTTAATTTATATAAAAAGGGCTTTCCTAAAAATATTGCTTAAGGTCCAAATCAATGACTAATTTTTAATTCACAAAAGACATTGTCCTGTCTTAAAATGTATGAATATAAATTCTAAAAAAATAATATTAAAGAAATATTGTACTGCTCTGTGTTACAAATATAACAGTTTATTATTGACAGGAGAACAGAATTTGCGAAATTGTTCACTCCGTTCACGAGTATCACATCAGTAGACTTAACAAGACATCACGCAGATATACCCAGGGAAAGAAAGATTCTTTTTTATATTTATATTTGATGTGTTAAGTATTATCACTCTCAAATTAAAAATCCTATCATGTAATCGTTTAGTTTGAATTCTCCATCCTTGAAGTATATTATATCAGTTATTACTAACTGGGTAAACTTCGCTATCAATCTTGACGAGTTTCGACTTTGTTATTGAAATTTGAATTGTTCGCTCACTTCTCAATAATGAACGTTTATTGCTAATACTTGTAACGAAAACGGAATAAAATATTTGTCTGAAATATGAATACAAAGTCACAGACAAAAAATCATTTGTAAAAATCACCATCATAAATTTTGCTTAGAGGGACGTCCCAAAAAGTTTAGTGTTTAATAAAGTTAATATTATCTTAAATATTTTCGCATAGGTAATTTAAAGGTCTTTAATAAAAAAGTCATAATGTAAATCATGGATACTATAAACATTTGCCTAGGGTAGGCGCTGTAAACCGGCGTTGCCATATGATGATGGACCTCAAGAGTCAGCTAAACTTGTCTATATATATTTAAGGCTTTATTCTTTATTCCCAATAGAATACATGTTTTGTTTGTATATAGTAGGCATGCTAGTGTAATGTTTTTATCCGTTTATTATCAGACATCAGGAACAATTATGTCAGACTTTAAATGGTTATCGATCATCAACGCTAATTATCATGAAATCTTTTGGCTCGGAGTTTTAAAATAAATGTAACTGTTCCATTTTTAATGTAAAATAGTGTTCCCAATTTTAAGTTATTTTACTTTGTATGCGGCGGAGGAAGTTTGTACGTTAATATTTCAGGTTTTCTGGCACATTGCCTGTTTCAGACCCCATTCCGAGATGACAATCGGAGATTAGGCTACCGTAACCCTTACTAGACTTCAACGAGAAAATATACAGAGTTGTTTATGAAGTATTAAGTATTCTTACAATACGTCACTTACGTCTATAGACTATATTTTCTATAGAGTCTATATTTTTATAAAAATAGATGTCAATAAGGAAATTAATTTTAGATTTGCTTTTATTTGTTTATATGGTGTTGACTATATTTTATATCGTCATAGTCATATATTTTTTGTATCGGTTGACAATTAAATGTGAATATAAAATACCTATATATCTAAAGTAAAATCATAAAAAAAAACATTGCATTGCATAATAAGGTACATATAGTAGAAGCAGCATATAATCTATAAGCGAAATACATAAATAAACAGAACAGAAACAATTAACTTTAAACTGTCCATGGGAGGCAGTTTCGCTTTACATCAGTGGAGCCTACTGCCCGTTTGCCCTCAGTTGTATAAAAAAATATACACCACAAATGGAGCTTACACTTTAGCTTCACGCTTTAAGCTTTTAAAACAATTTAAAAATACATATGTTTCATAAACACCCTTTTAAATTTTAAAATGTTTTTATCAAATTGGGATAAATTATTGATATATTTTTATACATTATTCATATCAATATTTATACTTATTCTTATAATTATTTAATGTAAAGCAAGTCTTATAATATGAATATATAAAAGATATTACCTTAGTGGTACAATTACAGTAATTCCATAAGCACTCACGTGAAGCAGTCAAAATTAATTAAGTTTCACAGACACTGTAACGTCACATAAAGGCTGTATAATCCATCTGAAATTATTAGAGCCCTATTTGTCTCACACTAATCGTCTGTTTTGAACTACAATAAAATTAATTATACATATATTAAATTACTGAAAACAGGAAAAAATATATAGTCAATGTTACTGAGGCATATTTAACTTTTTTTTTCTTGCATTGTCCAAGAGCTTTTCACAAAAATAACAAAACTGTACGTACGCAGATTCTATTGTCCGATAGTGAGCTACGACGAAGACGCGTCGTAGCTCTATCACGACCGACAAGCTACTGGCGGGGGCTACGAAACCCGGACCGCGCACACAAGCGAACATTCGTAGCTGTAACAACGTTCCTACGCACGCTCACAAATGCTCTCACCGCCAAAAGGCCGTAAGAGGAAGCGGGAAAGTAACATTTTTCGGGTTGTAAATGACAAACACGTCTATGTTTTAACGCACACATTCAAAGCCTTGTTATACATACCATTCTACAGCGAGGCGATTTAAACTTGTAATCCCTAACGATGATTTGAATTTAAGAGATTTGGTTCATCTGAGAAAAACAAATACGAAAGCCAAATTTTGCTATACTCGAAACTTGTAATAGAAAAATAACGTGATTTTTTACGTTTAAAACTTTAATATTTTTTTTAAGTTGAGATTTAAAATTATAATAAAATCTCACTTTTCTGGTTCTAATTTTGAAAATGAATACAGTTTCAAAATATATAATCAACCGTGCAATATGACCTTATTTTACGGTTGATTATAGGGTAATTAATATTTATATACATTAAAACTACAGTGAAAGCAGTGTTGGCTTAGTGGCTTCAGCGTGCGACTCTCATACCTGAGGTCGTAGGTTCGATCCCAGGCTGTGCACCAATGGACTTTCTTTCTATGTGCGTTTAACATTTGCTCGAACGGTGAAGGAAAACATCGTGAGGAAACCGACATGTCTTAGACCCAAAAAGTCGACGACGTGGCACAGGCACTGGAGGCTGATTGCCTATTAGATTCAAAAATGATAATGAAACAGATTCAGAAATCTGAGGCCCAAACCTAAAGAGGTTGTAGCGCCACTGATTTATTTATTTTATACATTAAAATTAAATGTACCTCTCAGCAATTTTGTAGTAATATGCTCATTTAAATAGACGACATAACTTATGCTAACTTTAAATAAGTTGTCTCTTATTCATATAGACCTGGTAAGTCTGGAATGGATCTCGAATATTAAAGTATATTACGTATGTATAGCAAAGTTTCTATCTAGAGAGCAGGTGTTGCGAGTGACTTTAATAAGTTAGCCGGCGTAAAGTACAAGAACCGAATGTGACCTGACACTGCACTAACTCAGAATACTTTATACTTAATATATTGGTCTGCAGAGTAATATTATTTTCAAAGTCCACTCATGTTAGACATAGGATATCGTTTTTATACTGATTTTGTGTTACAAATACTAATGAACCAGATACAATTCTGGTACTATAATGTAAGTATTGTTTTACTGAAAACTAAACTACGTTGGTAACTTGTGTATGTAGTAGTGTATGCAGTATGGAGTATGGTTTTCGAAATAAAAATACATTTTACTGCCAATGTACAGTAACAAAGAATTCTTGACCTGTTCAAACAAGCGTCGTAAGAGACAAAGCAACCGAATTAAGATTTACGTTGAGAAATATCTATCAAAGTTTTAACCGATTTGACTGACTCATTCGCTTAAATTTCGAATATTTAGGCCAAAACATTTTGTTTCAAACAGCTACTGCATTGTCAAAGTTCGCCAGAGAAATGTTCAAATATCAAAGTGGATTGAAAACTTTTCAATGAAGACGTCGCAATTAATTTTCGATAAAATTTAGCTCGTTAACGTTCGAAAATTACACGGTCGCTAATTGAAATATACAAAAGTTTTTTCATTAAGGGCCCACCGATTCACTGAGGGTGTTATACGTTGATAAGGCTTCGGTTTAGATTTACAATTTAATTAAAATCGATATTTGTTATAATTATAATACAGATTCAGAAATTCAAAATTGTAAAGCCATAATTCATTCCAATCATCTAAGCTGCTTGAACCCAACTAATTAAAAACTTAGAAAATGTAGGATATTTAAGTACCAGGACATCATAGAATAAATACCTTAGTGAAATTAGTAATTTGAATGTTTATATCTTCTGCAATATAATATGGTTATAAATATTTTACGTGTGTGATTTTGCGTTTGGATAGAAACTGTGCATCATACATAAAACCTATGCGATCCAAAAATCGACGATAAAGACGCAGATTGTGTCATCACCACAGTGGTAATGGTGTGCTGTAACTCTTCATACTTACGCCTATATGGCCGCTTAATTCCCATACTAATAATTTAAATAAACCAATGTAACTCTACCAAAAAGGAGTAATCTAACACCAAAAGGAAGGGATTTCACCTCCTAGTTATCAATCATCTTTCCTTTGGTCAGTTTGTATAGATTCTATTCAATTCTCTGAATGCCTTCGAGGTATATTCATACAATTAAACGGAGGAACTAGGAAGTACCCTCATACATAATATAACGATTCGTGTACGGTTACCAATCCTCATTTGATCTAAACCATTATAAATTGAAACATTATAATTATTTGCCTACCGGCGCTCTATTCAATACAGAATATTGGTCAATGCTACTGAAAGCTCCATTTAGATACAATTTTAGTTATAGTGGTTACTACTGCGTAATATTAAATTTCTATTGTTTGTGCCAAAATACAATGAACTTTCAAACAATTACTTATTCCATCCAGCAAGATAGTTGAAGTCCGTAACAAACATCTTCTGAGTTAAATTTGGTTGTACGGTGTCTTTTTACGCACTGAAAATTTAAAAAAAAGTTCTTAGTGTATTAGACTTTCAATTCCTTTTTTTGTGTAAATGTAAATTACACCCACCGTGATCGATGTTGAGATCCAATGCCTCCGAGTTGAGCGGCGGTGCTATGGATATGAGCATACAGCTCTACAGTATGTCTTAAAGACTGCTTTCATTCACGTTTAAATAGTATGGCCTTTACGCCAAAACTCTGGACAAGAGACAAGCAGTTTTATGTGTATTATCAGAAAACTGTGATGAATATACCAGAAATGAGTTCAGGAACTCTGCAATGAAGATTATATTATAATAAATATAAATGGGCTGATGCTGGACTATGCAAAATAGGCATGCTATTTTGCATAGACCAGCATAGATGGAAAAAAGATAATAATTGTTTGATGCTCATACGTTATATCAAATATGAAATATATATAAGTGTCATATGAAAAACTTTGGTGAGGAGATTCCAACCATGGATGTACTAAAAGACTACTTGAAAACGTTGAGAAAATTTTAAGGTTTTGGGTTAGGTATGTTATCTTCTTTCAATCAATTCCAGTTAAAATTTCTTTATTTACACAAGCCGCAGTTTGGAAATCGCTACGGTGACAACTGAGGTTAAAAGGTTATTTGATATGACCAAACTAGAAACCGATACGATAACAAATACAAAAAGCCTCTTTTACAAATAGTATCTGCACCAAAATTATTGGCTAGTATAGCCAGTATAGTATAGCTATTGATATACCCAATATTGGATATAAACATAACATACAGCATATATATGCTGTAACTACATGCCCCTGTTGCCCTTTCCCTGCGCAGCGTATTGGCTTCACAATTTAGCTAGGAAATGTCAAGATTAGGTGCAGGATAAGGATCCAGAAATTAGAGAAACCATATGTGAAAATAAAACATCACATCATATATATAAATCATCTATAAAATCGTTATTAAAAAAACAGGGTATACAAATAGACTTTTACGTACAATTAAAAATAATATAAGTAAGATCAGAAATATGTAGTAATAGATAAATGGCCGGTATAGAACTACGTAGTTCCATCTAAGCAATACTTGAGTAAATATATAATCTAGTGGAACTTAGCCTACAATAGCCAAGGGAAATAGGCCAACTTAGGCTATAAAAAGATTTAAAATAATCACTAAGCACTCTGAACATGGTTAAAAAATGTCTATTAGTTTTATAAGAGTAGTTCTTGTTAATAATGCCATATTGTGAGGATATCTATAAATGGTTTATAGATTAGTAAAAAAACATCAGTGAAGGTTTTTCGTAAATTGTGCTCGAAGTTTCACAATATGTTATTTTGTCTTTAATTGAAACAGGAGATATTATCTGAATAACTGTACCAAACTGTAAAAACTGTAACGGTTTTCAAATTATTTAATCCTAGGGTATATGCTAAGATAATACAGTAAGAAAATGATTATTTGAGATGATGGTTAGGTTGGATTCTCTTATCTCTAAGGTTGCAGGTTCGATGCCCAGCTATGTACTAATGGACTTTCTGTCTATGTGAGCATTTAACACTCGCTCGTACGATGATAGAAAAACAGATAAAGTAACCGGTATTCCTTCAGGCCCAGACATTCGAAGGCGTGTATCAGACGCAGAAGCCGTGATTAAAACCAAATAAGTACGAATATAGAGAAATCTCTGACCCAGAACTTAAAAGTTGTTATATATTGAAGATAGGACGACACTTCATCTAGAAGCCTTCAAACCTGATCAACGGCTTGTAGCCACACCTATGCAGGAAAATACCCGTATAAAATTTTTATCCAAACAATCTTTTTCTTAAATAGAAATATTTCCTCACAATATAATTGAAAGCTGCAACATGCGAGTTACGATTGAACAGGACTAACAGTTCAATCGAAGGAAATAATTAGAACCTTTATTAAAAATCTGTGTTATTAAACATTTCATTATTGGGTTTTATTTTTGATAATATACGCTTATAGGATTTTCTTTATAGTTTAGAATGTTCTTAATATTTGCACTGCGCTTTGCAGACCACAAGACATAGTCATAGTATAGAACCATAAGTATAGTCATGTAAAATTGCATGATTCAAGAAGTCATCACGTAACTTTAACGCAATTTTTCTATTTATTTAGGCAACGACTGCCAACGACCTACCGTTGATCGTCGATCGTCGCTGTCGTTTAACTATGAATGTCGTAAAATAATGTTAAGTAATTATAAGTTTACAATAATACATAGCTTCAATCCGGTAAAAAGTGTTATCTTTGAAGAATACGTATTTTAGTCAAAATGATGTAATTAGATTGATTTTATTATGAATAAGGAGGCTTTAATATAATAAGGTACTAAACTCGCGCAAAATAAAACCAAAAAATATTTAAAATATTCCACACACTAAAACCACGAAAACTATTACTTTACAAAATATAAAAAGCAACCAACTTCAGACTATCGAGGGCCTTTTGAGACTTACTGAAGGAAATTTAATTTAATACTATTTTCTCTCAAACCGACCACGTTACGTTCGTTTTTATCGGATTTTTCTCATAGAATATTTGTGTGATTAGGTGCAATATAGTGTTTACTACCAAATAGATTTCTTAAGTTTAAAAATGTTTAAAGAAGTTATACCAAAATTTCCCAAAACCTTACTTTGAAAACATAACAAATAATATTCTCCACGATGCAATTATTACTCTTTGAACGTGAAATTATATTTTCATTAAGATAAAGGGGAAACTGCAAGAAAATAATACACTACGGCCTGTTTCACAATGTATGGATAAAGTACCAAATAGCTATGCAACACATAAATTATTCGGAAGATAAAATTTACGAAGAAATTTCGCGCTACCTGACAGTTGTGAAACGCAAAAATAGTGTTTATCCTACCCATAAGTAATAAATAGCTAATTTGGAACTTATCCGGACATTGTGAAACAGACCGTCAGACTATTAAGACTGAACATTTTTTAGCATATAGACCTGACGCATTGATAAAATTGAGCATTTAAGATTTCATATTTTATAGGAAATACCATGTTTTTTAGAGATATTTCAAAAACCAGTATGACAAAGGCAGAATTGTATAAGTCGTGGGATCAAGGTATAATACTCGTATACATAATACTAACACAAACAATCAGTGTCTTACCAAATTAAAAATTTCTAGATGAAAATTGGTATAATGAACGCATTGAAAACAAGATGAAACGAGAGTTTGGCAAACAACAATCATAATCTTTGATAACGTAAGGCAACAGAAGGCTGGCAATTACCGTAAAAGGGAAGTCGGTGGAAAATGTCCAAGCTATTATGATTCCCAGGAATTGCTCAGTTTCATAGGTCAACTGCTGAATGGATTAAGGCTAAATTGAATTGTCTACGGCACTTGTATAAACACGTAATAGATTGGGAATTAAACTGACAATAAATAGATGTAGGCTTTAGTCTGTAAAATAGTTTAATTTGTTGAATTTTCATTCAAAATAGGTTACGGTTTTGCCTTGATCTAATGAAATAGTAATTGTTCAATTTAAAAGCTTCTGGTGATTCATGTTAAAATATATATTTCTTCTGTGCGTGTGTATGTGACTGAACTCCTCTCAAACGACTGGACCAATTTTGACGAAATTTTTTGTGTATGTTCAAGGGGATCTGGGAATGGTTTAGATTCACAATTTTGTCCGCTGGACAATGTTTTTTTAATTATTTTTTAATTTTATTAGTAGTTGTTGATTTTGGAATGTTTTACATTGGATGCGACAGACGGCGCTACCATCGCAGTGTCAAATTTTAAATAATATTCGAATTTTAATTTTAGTCTATCCCGAACGTTAGCGCTGCGATCAAATTAAAAAAAAGTTTTGTTATCATTGTGTTATTGTAGACCATGTGCTGGATCGTTAGATATTGTCATAACATTTGAATAATAATTTTCATCAAAATGGTCCAGAATGTTTTAGCTTATTAAAAAAAGTTTGAAATTTTCAAATTAAAGACGTGTAGACAGGACAACGTCTGTCGGTTCCGCTAGTATATTTATATATCAATAAAGGCATTTTAATTTAGTTACGTATCGAGTAGTACTAGAGTAAAAAACACATTTAAAATTAATAAAATAAAAACTAATAGTATAATTTAAAGAAAAACACTTTTTTAACGGATTGAAGTTATGTATTATTGTAAACTTATAATTATTTAAACATAATTATAAATTTGACCGACGATTCTCATTGAACACCTTTTGTCTTCAGTCACCGAGACCAACGCTGTAAAGCACGCGAAACGTCGGTTAAATTTTAAATTATGTTTAAATAATTATAAAATTACAATAATACATAACTTCAATCCGATAAAAAAGTGATTTTTTTTAATGTGTAAAAGTTATGTTAATAAAAGACAATACTATTAGCATAATTTTAGATTCACGATTTTCTAAAATTATTTTTATTCAAAATACAATGTGAACCAGAAACTTTTACGAATGTTATAATAATATCGAAACTCTCTTATACGCTGAGCAAACATTCAGGTACAAAAAGGAAGATGATTTAACTGCTCAACTAACAATACAGTCGGAACTTTCGCCATAAATTCTAGTAAATATAATTTACATTGAAGTTGAACGTTTTCACTGACACAGGACAGAAAACCTCTTAAATAACGACTGGTCTGAAGTTATCGGTTAGCCAACTGCACTGAAGTTGCTCCCTGTTTCTTGTGGAACATAATAAATCTTAGCAAGTGTCATTGCTACTTAGCTTTGGCTAAATGAATATCGTGGTTTGTTCTCGAGCAAGACGGATTCACTCTTTTGATAAAATCAAAGGTCATTTGAATCGATTTTGTTTTGTTTTCGTTTCTGTTTATAAATAAATGAATGTTTATAAATCATCCACCTTCTTAGGTCTAAGATTTCTGTATGTTTTGTTCATTTATCAAACAAGGTGATCAGATCGTGCTTGGCACACGCCGTTGACTTCCGGAGATCGAACCTACGACCTTAGGAATGAGAGTCGCATGCTAAAACCAAAACTGATCTTAATACATATGTATATATATGTATAATATGAATATGTTGCAGATTCGAAGCAATTAAAATGTGTGAGATAGTTATCACTATCGTCTGAAATTTCGATTGAATTGTAAAAAACAAGGTCAGTGCGCACATCCGGCGCAGGCACCGATGAGAGAGAAACTGAACTCAACGATCGATCCAACGCACTATTGACAACCTGTAAGATATGATACATTGTGTTCGTTATCTCTGACAAAAATATTATTTAATCGATACAATTCTAACGAATATGTATAATAAATATACAAGCTATATGTCACTGATGACAATGATCTTCTAGAATGACATTTATGTACCTAGGTTTTGTGAAAGAGCCTTAGGCTCTTAGGTCTTTTTTCTAAATATTATTAGTGTTTATGAACTAACAAATATTTGCGAAAAAATAGAATTTTTAATATAAAAAGTGATTAAATATAATTTTGCCAGTGCAACTCATTTAAATTTTTAGTACCAATTAAAACTACGATAATAGTTTTATATTTACTTTGCATACCGTCTATTATGTTAGACACGTATCAAATGTGTCGTATGGAACGTGAGAGCAACCTGCACAAGGAAGCAAATGGTATACTTATTCAATTGTAAATAGTTATTTTTCTCTTTAAAGATAGATATAGATTATAGTTGGTGTTTCTTTATCGTTGTTTCTCATTAGGGTTGCCTGGAAGAAATCGCTTGTAAGCGATAAGGCCGCCCTTTGCCTTATATCTTTTGTAACTGTTTTTATTTTTGTTATGTGTGTTTTTATATAAGGCGATAAAGGATAAATAAATAAATAAGCAAGAGGCTTATATGACGATATTAATTTAGTAGACACTGTACGAGGAAAGTGTGTTTTAAGAAGCGTATAACCAAAAGATATTTTATTTGAAACTTTAGTATAATATTTGTTTTAAAATATCGCATATGCTATATTACAATATCAAATATGTTTCTCTAAACGTGAGTTACTTACGGTTCTAATTTCCACGAAAACGACCATTGCTTTTTAAGTAGATTGAAAATTATTAGCCCTGCCTAAAGGACTACAGTTAATTTAAACAAATGAATAACATTCCTGTGTCGCGGTGTTTGTAATTAACTCCTTCGAAATGGCTCGATCGATTTTCGTGTGCATATCGGTTAGGTCTACCTATCTGACATCATCTGTTTTCATCCCTCTAAAATTTAAGGGTGGCCCACCCCATTTTTGTTTTAATTTTTTTTTGATACAAAAATAAATGCAACCCGTAATTTTCAATCCCTATCTTTTGGTTAGTTAAAAATTTATAACTTGAACTCTGAGGAAAAATATATATAGGGAAAAATATATATATAATTTATATAGGGAAAAATTTCACAGAAAAACCTAAAAAATATATTTTTTTATGTGACAAGCACTTTTAGACTAACACAAAAGTTTATTCATTTAAGTTTGTTTATTTTTCCAAATAATAATAAATAAGTGATCACCGATTAATTTGTATTAAATTTATTTGATTAAACATTAATAACAAAATATCCTGTTAGGCGGAAAACTCGAAGACGGCTTAATAAATTTCAGTATTTTCATAAATTTATTCCTTGAACTTTGGAAGGTTTTATAGAGACAAAAAAGTAATAAAGTATGAATATTTTTCTTTTATTTGGAACTTAGGTTTTGAATTCGTAGTTTTCATAGGCAGGAATACCATAATGTCCCATGTGTTGTTAGTTATCTATATAGTTGCGTAGCTACATAGCTAGTCGTAAGTCTAAGTCAAAGACATATTACGGCGAAACATATTCGCGGAGGCAGCTAAATAAATTCCAAATGAAACATCAAAAACAAGCTGACTGAAAGGTATCTCGCAAATTCGCATGCTGACATCTAAAACGTCAATTAAACGAGCAAACGCCCGACATCTTAAAGACACGACAGTCTCATTTCATTAAAACTATTAAAGTTTTCATAAAAGTGTCCACATTGCTCATTAGTATTAAAATATTCTGTCGCTACAGGATTCACCTGGCGCTAATAATCCTCGCTTCCCGTCTAGAAGCTCCGTCTTTTATCAACTTTATTCCTTAAAATACGTAATTGATGTTATGTCGCTAAGTTATTAAGTTTTATATATTTCATAAAATAAATTGTGATCTCTGTGAAGGTTAAAAGAAACTAATATTTCGTTTCGTCTTCAAATTACATATTAAAGAGTCGTGTAAAAGACCAGATAGACTCCTAGATTATATGAGGAGTTTCACCTGATAGCAATGGCGTTAAAGTGCGGAAACTGAGTGTACCCTACATACAAATATTTAATTGGAAAGTGGAGAAATTAAACATAATTACTAGTTTTAATATTAAGTGCAGATATAAAATAATAAACGGTACTTACAAATATATATGGTCCTTTTTCCAACTTCGATTTCGTTCTCTTTTGGAGGAGAGACTCTTGGGCCATGGACTTCAAGTGCACAGGCGCTTATTAAAGATGGTAGATAGTGCCGGTGACCCCAGAGCTGATGCTTTACTGGCTCAGTAAATAGGTATCGCAATACAGCGAAGAAATGCTGTCAGCGTCAAAGGTACATTGCCACTGGGACCAAACTTTTAAAATTTGCCTGGATTTCTTTTTAATATTTTTTATACTTATTTATTAAAAGTGTGTAAAGTGCTAGTCTTTTTTCCTATTTGTTACTTCCCAATGTTAAAAGATACTCTTATGGTCGACACCTAGGGCAAGTATGACGCATCATTCTATATCATCAAATCTTTGAAATTCTAACACAAAAATTTGAACACTTCTTTTAGCAACTATAATGCTATTTAAGTTTATAAAAGAAGTGTTTAAATTTTATTAATTATATTATTATTTGATACACCCTATTGATAGTACGGTAGTACTTATCGTAATACCGTTGCGTATCGACGTATCGAATATCTCATTAACAGAAATACATAGTTGTATGCCTTTTACACTTTTCTTGTGTTAAATCACAGAACAGATTTTTATTTTATTTATTACTTGTGTAACTTTAATGACCTTGTGGTTTATGACCTTTTTCCTTTGAATAATTGTAATGTTGAGGGAGTTTCTTGTCCGTTCTTCTCAGAACAAGGCCTCCTGGTAGTTTGTCATCCGATCGCGCAATTACCGATTCTCTCGCGCGAATTTAGTAAATGTTTTTGACATTCATAAGCATGCCCTAAGACGCATCTAAACTGATCAAACGAATTTTGATTTTGATTTTTAAGATTTGGTATGCTGTTTTCTTGTAACTCAACTAGCAGTTAAGCTATTTCCAAAAGGCTGAATGCACGTAGATCTTGACAAAGGTGTGTTCAAATTACGCGGTTGTGCGGATATAGGGTGATACTGATCAGGATTTCAAATTCCGTCGTCCGACAAATACATAAGAATACGGCGATGAGTAAAACAAGAATATTTAAACGTGTTCCATGTACAGATGTTTTGTACGGCTTTCGTCGTGGTCGTTCGGCTGGTGACCTTCTTGTATACCTTACGCATAGATGGGCGGAGGCAATTGAGTCCAAGGGGGAGGCTCTAGCGGTTAGTTTGGACATAGCGAAAGCCTTCGATCGGGTGTGGCACAGAGCACTGCTCTCGAAGCTTCCAGCTTATGGGCTTCCCGAGAAATTATGCGATTGGATCTCCAGCTTTCTGGCCGATCGGAGCATCAAGGTCGTCATTGACGGAGCTTGTTCCGACCTTAAACCCGTGAACGCTGGGGTCCCACAAGGCTGTGTTTTATCCCCGACCCTGTTTCTTCTGCATATCAATGATATGTTGCAACTTAGCAACATTCATTGCTATGCGGATGACAGCACTGGGGATACTCTTTACATTGGCCGGGCAGGTATTTCTCGGGCAGATGTCAATGAGTACCGGAACAAACTTGTGTCTGAAGTAGAAACTCTACTACGTGGAGTCTCCGACTGGGGCAGACTAAATCTAGTCCAATTTAACCCCAAGAAGACACAAGTTTGCGCGTTTTCCGCTAAAAAACACTCCTCTTTTCGAAAACACTCTTCTTAAAGCCGCAGCCAGCATTGGAATACTTGGCGTTGACATATCGAACGACGATCAGTTTCGCGGTCACTTGGAGGGAAAGGCTAAATTAGCCTCCAAAAAGCTTGGTGTGCTCAACAAGGCGAGACGGTACTTCACTCCGGGCCACCGCTTGCAACTATATAAAGCGCAAATTCGGCCCCACATGGAGTACTGTTCTCACCTCTGGGCGGGGGCTCCCCAGTACCAACTCCTTCCACCTGACCGTGTTCAACGAAGAGCGGTTCGAATCGTTGACGACCAATCTCTCTCCGAGCGGCTTGATCCTTTGGCGTTGCGTAGAGATGTGGGGTCACTCTGCATCTTCTACCGCATTTACCATGGAGAGTGTTCAGAGGAGTTGTTCGGATTAATACCTGCAGCTGAGTTTCATCATCGGACGTCGAGGCAGAATACGAAATTCCATCCGTATCACCTCGACGTCCGCCGTTCCACAACTGCGCGATTTTCAAGGCAGTTTTTGCCGCGCACCACCACTTTGTGGAACCAGTTGCCCACTGAAGTATTTCCGAACCAATTCGACTTAGGGTCCTTCAAGAAAAGAGCGTACAAATTCTTAAAAGGCCGGCAACGCACTCGCGAGCCCTCTAGCATCGAGAGTGTCCATGGGCGGCGGTATCACTTAACATCAGGTGAGCCTCCTGCCCGTTTGCCCCCTATTATATAAAAAAAAAAAATGTATCATTCATAAAAACTAAATTATTGTTATTGCACCGTCATAACTAAAGTACTCTTATGAATGTCAAATTGTGTTTACACTGAAAGAGAACGAGTCATTGACAATAAACATTTATTAATATTTTCTACGGACACATTTAATAGGTACCGTCTTCAATAAAATGATTATCCAAACAACCACATTCCTTTTTGACATTCCTTGTAAAAAATCGATACCAAATTTTTCTACTAAGGTATAGAAATGTATGAAACGCCATGATAGTTAAGTGACCGTAAATACTCTTATATGTTCTTTTTAGCATTGCCCATTCTCCTAAAAGGGTGTAGAGAAATCCATTCTTCTCCTTAATTATGTCCTAATCTTTGACAAAGTAAAGTCCGAACAACCCCCAAATTAATTGAAACGAAGACGATGAAGACTGTATTAATTAAAATGCTTGATTTGGGCATTCTATTGCCTCGTTGCGTACCTTTTTAATTAAAACTACGCAATCTGAATAAAAACTCTTCTTTTTAATTGTTCAATACCGCTTAATATGTATAATAAACAGTATTATAGGGCCCTATATAGGGAAAGGCTAGCTATCAATTTGTATAATGTATACAGTTTTTTTATTTTATTTAGATATTTGTATTTATATAATCGATAAATGTTAGAAAATAAAGGGTTACATTGAAAAGAATAGCATTTGCATTTTCGCTTTTGCAAATGATTAATCAAATATAATTTTATAGCAATAAAATTCTATCAGCGATACTTAAGTCTATTGTTTAATTATAAATTAAGATAAATAATGTTTTGAAGAATATTCTTTAAAGAGAAATAAGACCCTTACAACGAAAATGTCCTAACCTTCCTCTTATTTTTCCACAGCACATTAGAGTTTCAACATTTCGAAAAACAATTCCGAAGAAAATCTTTAAGGAATTCTGGAAGTTTTTCATAACATTAAGCGGAGTCATGGCTCGGTCGACACTCGTTGCCTCCATTAACGGAGATGAAATCGCTTGAAGGGGAATCAATCTTTAAAAAGTTGGACACGCTTTCAAATATATGAATATTTGCATGCTTGAAACTTCTATCAATATTAAACATGGAGTCAATAGGGGAAAGTGAGGGTAAAGCTTTTCCCATATACGGTTTTAATAAAATCCCATACGACGGGGCACTCACAACTTTTTTTATTATTTTCTTTTTCTTCGGTTTCTGAGCCTTGGACTTAAGCACTAAGGTTAGTACTAACCTTAGTTTATTCAAAATTAAAGCTGTATCATACCATTTGCTTTCTTTTTATTCTTAAGAACTACAGTGCGATTTACGATAAGAAGTGTTTACTACTATTGAATTAGTTAAATTTAATATAAATTTTATATAAAACGGCATTAAAATTAATACACAGAACTTTGCGTAATATAATTGCCTCTTATAGACAATGTTTGCTTGTTTTTTAAACAAATAGTATTATTTAGTACATTTTATGGTACCTCCAAACTTTTTATTGACTCATACTTAGAAAGTACAACAAAAGATATATATTTTTTACGACAATTCACCGAATACGTGTGCGTAATGATTGAAGCAACCCTAAACCACTAACATCGAATTTCATCGATCTACATAAGTCCCCTTCGATGTACAACACTATAACATCAAGGTGCTGATCACGTAGCTACACTGGCAACACCGACCAATCGCACTGTTACAAGACGCGACCCACTTACGTTTAAACCATTTAAACTCGAAAATCGAATTTATTTGATTCGATGCGACGTTGCTAATCAAAATTCCACCTTTGCGGTTAAAACCGAACATGGCATTCGATATGTTCAGTAGAATGATCACCCCTATGTATTGCTTAATTAAATAGTTGAAATGTATTGTATGTGAACATATTATGTTTGAAAATATATCTTCAGTATAGGCTTATATGCAGTAAAACAAAACTTGTGTTTTAATAACAATCAAGTTGTTTTTTCTTCTTTTCGTCGGGGACATTGGTAATGATTGTTTTAATACAAACCACAGTAATTTTCTAATGTATATGCTTATTGTAATAGTCTGTGGAATAAGACAGGCTAGACAATTAAGAAAAAGATCTTAACTTATCTTATTAAAACATTATATTTTATTGATATGGGCATTTTCAAGTTATTTTAACATCTATAAAGAAATATTTAACCAGACTAGTTAAATATTGATTTTTCATTTACAAATTTAAACGATTGAGAATAACAAAAATTAAAACGAAACAACTGGCGATCTATTAGTATATTTAACGTTAGTCATTTTAATTATTAAAATCTATCGAATCACGATACTCTCTATACAACCTTGACTAATTAATTAAATAAATTATTCACAAACCCCCTTGAAACTTTTTAATGAGCATTGCGAAATCTGTAGTATCCATTTTGAGCTTAAGAGTATTTCAAATCGAAAGACGCAAAGCGCCAAAACAGATGTGAACAAAGATGAAAAAAGTTTCCGAATTGGGCTCGGAAGATGATTACTGTACACAGAATGGAGCTGCGGCATTTTTATGAAGTCCCCTTTGTACTGATTCCGAATGTTTCCTTTGCAACTTGGAAAAAGTTTATGGCTAAGCCGAGTCCATAATACCGAAATAAATTCGACAAAATCGCCTAATTTTAATGTTCTTTTGTGTACATTTCGTCTTAATTCCGCCTTATTGTTGGAATTTTAATTATTCCGGATTTAACAAGGAATGCGTTTGAATAGGTCGTAATGATCGGAGATTTATAGAAAAGTTGAATTAATCTCAATTTTATTGCGATATCCGTACATTCTATGATCGTAATAATATTATATTTAATAATTAAATGCCTCAATACTACAATACTAAAAACTATATCTAGTCATTATTATTCCCCAAAAGTAATCATAGTAAGTAATAATAATACATAAACAGACACTAAAATGCAAATTCTGAAGAAATTTCCTTTATATCCAACGTATATTTTTGCAACATGACAGATACAAATAATTGACTTTTATGTAAATTGTCAAAAGCAAAACACTACACTGTCAGTTGATAATTGACGTTTGAGTTCGACAAGTTACTTATACTTGATGATTCACAGTTATACGCATTTATTATAAGTATTTTAGACACTGTGTTGATATAAAGTAAGACTCCTTAAATACACTTAATAACGGTTATTTAACTTATCTAAAATTAGGCGTATAACTTTAACTGCATTATGTAGTGAGACTACGTGGAGCTGCCGAATGATGTATCACTTCAAACATAAAACTTAAAAATCAATACATAAATCACAGTTGAATTATGAGTATTTATTTAATTAATCAACATCAACCGTGAAACCAAAAATAAAAACCATCAAGTATTTTAATTGCGGCTAAAAATAACCCTACTTCATTATTGTGTTCTAATTTTGAATTCTTAACAAGGCAGTAAATTAAGTTTGCTCTCACCTGAAGAACGCAAAATTGATTTACGGATGGAATCTGGCAGCAACCCAGACTCAAGAGCAACCAAGCGTTATGAAGCCAAGCCTGTCTTATAAAACCCTGCCAAGTGATGTGCTTAAGTAACTAGCTTTTATTTCTTTCATAGAACCCATAAATCAAATTTACCTTTCTGTATTTTCAGATTTAAATTAGGAACATTGAAATCACCAAACACCAAATGTTTATAGACACAATCTTCATCGTAAGAATTATTATAGGTAGTTTGCGTTTCCATGTTTATATATAACCTAAAACAGATTCGGTCTAAGTTCTTTGGCAGTCATACACAGCTTTAATTTGAACATTGTTCTAGTTTTAACAAAACTACAATCACATGTTTTTTTTTAACGTTAAATTATTTTTTATTTATAATTTTTTTCGTTATTGTTACATTAATACTATTATAATTATTTAGTCGATTATTTGATTCTCCTAATATTCAAGCACTCATTAAAACCAGTCATAATTCCCCGGTTTCTATCGAACTTCCTAATGAAGTATGTAAGTAGCTGGCTTACTGGAAGACACAAATTAATCTTATTTACCGACGGCATTACCTGCTTTGAATATTCATAAATCTATACTCCCCAGCTAAGTAATTGAAATATACGGATAAAATCTGTAGAGAAAATTTATTTCTAAGTACTGAGATCAAATAAATATGTTCTTTGAAGTTACCTGTATCATAATCTTTTAACTTATTTCATTTTATCAAAATAAAAAACCTAAACCGTGTAATAAAAATTAAATGACGAAATGTACGCAAAAAATACGATTGCCTGATACGATTTAAGATGAACACATGTTTTTATAGTTGGATTTCAAACTATTTATATATATATATATAGATTTTAAATTAAAGATTTATTGCATTGATAATGCTTTTAAACGACACTAATCATGACTGTAATCACGATAGCATAGAATTCAAATAAGTATTATCAGGTCTGTGCAATAAGCTAAGTGTAAATTGGCACATTTTGGGGCTAAGGTCTCTATTTAGTTTCTTTCTGTTAGAACTATATACGAGGGAGGGTACAGAGAGTAAACCAGTATTTGTATACCTATTAAAATATATTAGATATACCTACTGTATTAGGGTACAATTCATTAGAACTTCGTAGCTATTTGGCTGTGGTCAGGTTTAGTTTAAGCGTAATTAAAATCCAAACGGAAAGTGCGTATTTGCTGGGAGAAATCATGAGACTGTACCTTCCGGACAATTTTTACCGCTACCGGAAACATGACCTCTTTGCTGTGCGTTCGGCTCGCACTGTCCAGCGTGGACATGCTCCCATTCCACGATTACCCTCGCTGCTTAATGGTATCTACCTATTTGGTAAGCGTATAGGGGTAGTATACTCTGATTTGAGGGTATACCTGCAGGGGATTAGAGGATAGCATTTACTGGCAATTAATTGTTAATAACTTAATTGTATTTTATGTTATTTTATATTTAATATTTATATATTTTAGTATATTTTTAGTCTCAGTTTGGCCATGTATTATATATGTATACAGTACAGTGGTGGTCGTATGATTTGAAACACTACTAATAGTTCTTGACATTAGGTATGTAAGATACGTCGCCGTTATAAACAGTATTATTATCATTTATTAGAATAAGTATATAAATCCCATTGCACAAGTGCAGATACAACATTACATTACGAACAATTAACATTTAAATCATTTTTTAACAATAATGGTGCACTAATTCGAAACAACAATAAAATGTATTAAAAACAAGATTTTTTAAGTATAAGTAATTAGTTATACACACAAGTTAAAATTAATATTTAGTGGCGTATCCCGTATTTGTAATATGCAATGATGTGCAACGACGTGCGACGACATTGATTCAATCAATTTCATAAATTTTTCTAGGGGGATTGAATTCCATGCTTCAATAAATACCTCATATAGTTCATTTTGACTGGTGTTACGTTTGTTTGAAACTTTCCTTAGCATTATACCAGAGATTTTCTATCGGATTTAAATCCGAACTATTTGCTGGCCAGTATAAAACGGATATACGCTGTTCGCTAAGGAAACATTTGTGTGTTGTGTGTGTTTCCCGTGTGTTTAGGGTCATTGTCATGCTGAAAGATCCAGTTTACAGACCTATGGTCGTCGGAGTATGGAATCATTGTGTGCTCTAAGATATTTTTGTATATTTGTATAATCAATTTAATCCTTTAATCATCGGAACGGGTCCAACTCCACTTCCGGAAAAACACCCATATAACCGCCACCGTGATTGACTATACTTCCTGTATATTTATAATTATGAGCTATTTTTACAGGATGTCTAACATCAAACGAAAGAAAATAACTTTTTTTTTTCATTTTCGTACCGTACATGTAAAGCATGTAATTTAACAATTACATTGCCACGACTTTGATTTCTAGTCCATTTTCAACAAAATAAAATTCAAATTAAATTTTGGATAGCCGCCAAAATAATAGCCAAGAAAGAAGAAGAGAATAACATCTCCAATATCAAAATTTAATTTTTGAAATGTTTCTAATTAGTCATGTATGAGTAAGACTCATTTTGTAATTAAAAGTATGTTTTATATAAAAATGATTGTTAGTTATTGAATGTGTATATTGATTATGTATGGTGAAGTTATAGTTTCTATTTATTCATAAGAACTGTTTCTAATTTTATGACTCCTACAGTATATTTCGCATCTTTTTTTGATAACGGTGACCAATAAATCCGCTCTCACTCACTGAACCTGACAATATAATCTTAGCCGACATAAAAAGACAAAACTAAAATTAAAAGACACGATACTATATTCAACATCAACCAAATAAAACAATTTGAAATCAGTTTCATTTCTTTAGTTACATTAAACAAAAAGGAAACAAGTATTTAAATTTTAAAAATGGAACAATTGCTTTTAATTAAAAGCCCTAATAGAATAAAGTAAATGTCGTCGAATTTTTTATTCATTTCAAAAGACCACGGCAATTACGGAATTAATTTGAAGTGAGTCTGATAAAAGATGGCTAAACGAGGAACTGGGAAATGTCGACAATTAATATTATGTTATATGATTTGAGATTACAGCATCACTGAGTTAATCTTGACAGATGTCTGAACTCTTTTACATAACAATTAATTTGAAGGTAATATTTATTTTATTTATTTATTAACACTTCGTTGCATTACATAAAAGAAAAAAAAATTAAGCATAATTTAATGAAAAGCAACTGGCGGCCTTATCGCTTTCGAGCGATTTCTTCCAGACAATAATAAATATTATCTTTGGTTTGAGCCAGTAGAACCTAAAACAGACTTCTTTAATTATAAAAATGCGAATTTATAACTTCTGTCGCAGGCTGCAACTACTGTAAAGAACCGAATACAAAATAATTGGTTTTTGAATATATCTTTTAGTATTTTTGTGTAATGTAGGAATACATCATAGTTTCCCCACAATATATTACTGTGCTAAATGTAATTCGATGAGTTCCAAGAAGACAAATCATACGTTAATCTCTTTTGGATCACAGCAAATGTTCGCAGATGTTTTAAAACATGTAATTGATTTTAGTTTCCACTTCAAGAAAAGAGCGGACAAAGTATTAAAAGGCCGGCAACGCACTCGCGAGCCCTCTGGCATCGAGAGTGTCCATGGGCGGCGGTATCACTTAACATCAGGTGAGCCTCCTGCCCGTTTGTTTGTTGTTCTATATAAAAAAAACAAACCACTGTGTATTTAAAAGATTTTATGATTATCTTAGATGACTTTAGTAAAGGCACTTAATATGTTAATCATCCAAAATACAACGGTAAAACAAAATAAATCACAATTTTCCAGCGATACAATGCATTCTGTACAGGGACCACTGGTGCGATGTCCAGTTTATCTCCACCATACACTTTCTGATAAGGAGCTTACCAGCAAAGTTAATAAGAGTTGACAGTATCACTTCGAGCAAAAACAGTCCTTGCACCGTTGAAATACGCGCTTGTTTAGACTAAATTATCCGGTCACCTGGGTAACATAGCTCGGGTCAGTTTATGCATAACGTTACTCCAGCTTTTTGGGTATCAAGTGCACAATAGGGATGTAATAATGCGACGTGCCGGAGCACAGTTTTACCGCAATAACAAAAGTAAACTTTGAATGCTAAATGTGTAGAATTTATGAATAACAACACCGCTTGAGCGCAGTACATTATATAAAGTGATGGTTGTGTATGTAGTGACGGTAAATAATGCAGCTTCTATTGCCTGTATCAATAATCCACCTGTTTTAAATAAACGCACGTCTATTACCCACTAGATGAGTCTATTACCCATGTGAGAATGACAAAATACGCAACCATGTGTAAAAAATCGTTAAAATATTATTTTAGTGATATTAGAATTGCAGGATTTTTATATATTTTAATGTTCATATCTTAGAGATACTCTTTGTACACAGTGATTGTGGTTTTGCCAGTATAAACAATACTCATAACTATTGAATAATAAAATTTTGTATGTCATTTTTTCTGTACCTTTGTAATCTGTCGAGCCTTAAACAATCGCGCTTCCGAACCTCAAGACGTCCAGACTGTTGACGCAAGCTTGGCGCAGGTGATTCGAACATAAAATAATACATAAAGCTAAGCACATAATTATTTACAACTTCATTAATTTATAAAGTTATTTTACGAAAACAAATACGGTTTACTAAATAATTTCCATTCATTTAATACAAGCACTCAAGACGTCGACTTATGTATAAAACTTATAGTTATATCGATAAATATTTATTTAGAGAATAGAGGGCAAACGGTACGGAATTGGTACGGAAATACTTGTATAGCTTGTTCCAATACATAAAATATACCGTCATCTATCGCAGGTATGAAAATGACGAGCACAAAGTATTGCAAAATTGGAACAACGTATGGTTGAACACTTTACGGTGAGACAGAAGCTTTCGCGGTTTTAATATCAACTGTAAATTACAGCAGCGCGCGAACACTACACAAATTGGCTTTGTTCAATCCGTATACAGGGTGTGGTTTTATTTAAAGTCTGCTTGGTTAAAAGGCAATTTTATTCGACGCTGATAAACATGGAATGTGTATTTTAGTAAAAATACGTTTTTCAAGAAAACAAAGGTTCTCAAAGAATTATTCATTTGTATATTGAACACGAAAAACTGTGCGAACTATTAAATACCAAAACGGGGTTTCAGTCCCGCTGTATATATATTGTTATGATTGTATTTATTATTCAAGTACCTTAATACAAATTATACACACTTTAGCCAAGCATTGTGATATACCATATTTTAATCGTTCTTGCGCACCACAGAATAGAAAATCAAGACATCTTGTTATGCCAAGTTAAAGACAAAAAATGTGTTTCGTAAAACGCGTAAGTCGAATTCAATTGCGTCACCTCAACGTATGCCAGAGCCGAGTTAAGCGAGTTTGATAAGTAATCCTTCCGCAGTTACTTAACTGCCCGTAATTGAAAACTTGGGACTGACTGAGAAATTTTAATTTTATCAAGCAATGTATAAACACAAATATATGTTCTTTAACCTAACACATCAATATAATAATAAGAGCCCTTTATTCGCTGACCATTTAGCTTAAATGCTATTCTTATCAAACTATATAAATATTACTATATTCCTAAATCTAATTACATAGCAAAAACAATAATTTATTCTTAACCGCCCTGGTCAGGTTGTCCGTCGACATAGGCCTCCCCCAATTGTTTCCATGTCTCTCTATCCTTGGCAGACCTTCTCCATCCTTTTGGTAGATCGTCCTCCCATCTTTTAATTTGACCTCCTCGTTTTCTTTTCCCGTTTCTCGGATACCACTCTATTACATCCTTAGTCCATTTTTCTTTGTTAGTCCTCATTATATGTCCAGTCCAGTTCCATTTAAGCTTTCTTATTTTTGTAGAACGTCACTGACGTTTGTTCTTTTTCTTATTTTTGTAGCTGTCCATCGATCCCGTAGTTTTATACTAAGCATGCTCCTTTCTATGCTGCGTTGACAAACTACTAGCTTTGGATTGTTTTTGCTCGTCGTAGGCCAAGTTTGACAACCATACGTAAGACATGGTAAAATACAAGTGTTATATAATTTGGTTTTCATTGCCATGGGAATTGTTTTATTTTTAACTATTTCTTTAAGAGACCAGTACCGTTTCCAAGTGTTGCATATTCTTCTATCTATTTCCTTAGAATACTGGTCTTTTGTTGAAATAAGTTGTCCTAAATATATATATTCATCTACATATTCTATGATTTGTTGTCCTATTACTATATTTTCTTCTATTCCATTCGTCATAGCTTCATTCAATCAAGGTTTATTGATAAACCTGCTTTCCTGCTTTCATCTAATTGTTGTAACATAGTTACACATCAAAAACAAGCCTGAATAAAATTTAATATCACATCCATTTATGGCTCACATTTCTTTCAGTGGGCACACAAAATCAGTTATCATAGACAACAAAAACAATACCTATAATGTATATATTGATTATGACATAAGGCTAAAAATAAAAATAAATGGCTCACATTTGGAGCTCAACTATTTTGTTAATTATAAATGTATCATACATATCATAAAACTACATATTAACTTGTTCTGACTAAAATAAGGCAGTTTGGGAATGCTTCTCACTGTTTCGATATAATATCTGATTGTGATTCTGCCACAGTATCTTAAACTATGCTACATATCATCATTATTAAACCCTATTAGAAAATAGGGTTCAAAAGTTTCAAAGAATTTTTTCAAAAGCAATACCGAAAAGTAAAATCTCTGCAAAATCAGGCTGTATAGGCGCTTATTATGCAAAGAGCCGTATATCATCTTAATACCATTAGCAAACGGAGATACACGTTATGGCGATTGCGAATACGGTTTGGTGGATCGTATTTGTTATTGGTTGGATTAATTGAAATTTGCAGACAGAATTTGTAGACAATGATTATGTTATTGTGTTAATGAAATTTAAAAACTTAGATGCCTCGCGTTTACCTTTAATTTTGCTATAAGTGTATAAATATATATACATATATAAAACCAATACCCAGGGGTACTCTAACAACAAACAAACTTATCGATGATGATACATATGAGTACGTGTTGCGTAGATCAATTTTATAGTAATATAATGAACCTTCCGTATTTTACAAATATACGACTAGATGCTTTTTCGGCAATCGCAGCTGAGAGAAGTCTAAACTATGTAGGGATACGTAATTGTGTAAAAATGACTAAAATAATACAATCATATATAGTAATACTATCAGTATATTCACAATTAATTTCGTGAGAATTGAAAATAAATTTCATAATAATTCAGTTTTAATTCTTTAAAATACCAGCAAAATTAATAAAATTAGGCGTTACCCCCGACCTTTGATTTCGAATTTAAACAACCATATTGCGAGCGCCATAAATCCCGTACAACCTTTGCATTTCTGAGCGGTAATTAAAACAGGTGAGCGTCATAAAATTAAATCATAAAGTTCTGACACTAATGTTCGAACATTCGAAATACAACCTTTTATTCAATATAACTTTGCTGGGCGTAGGCCGACTAATTCGATGTTATTCCCTCATTAATGTGTCTCTGAAAGTTGGGTCAGATTAAAAACTCTCCTGGGAAGGCACGCCCGTGCAATTACCGCAGACCGAGTCCAGTGTTGAATCTAATTGAGAAATAACATATCGTTATTTTTTATTGTTTGTTCTTTGCTCTTCATTGCCTTGCAACCGCTTAAGCGTTCGCAACTATCGACAGTCAATAAATCTCTACGATTAAGTGTTCAATGAATGATATAGGTACTAGACAAAAATTCGATTCGAAATTTGAACTCTTTCGTAGTTTCTGAAGGTTCAGTATCCTTAGTAATATTGATGACTGTACTCAATCGCAAATTATAAGCCAGTTTGCACGTACGATCCTCGGTTTTGAGAGATTACCAATGATTTCTTGTAACTCAAATTAGTTTTCACTGAGGGTAAAATATGTAGTTCACAAAATGTAGTGCCTATTTTATATTTAAAGGTTTCAACTTATACCGCGTAAACATCACAATTCAAAGAAGTAAAAAAAAAGAATTTGCCAGAAACAAAACAAATCAAATTTATTACAATACGGGTGTGAGCCTTTTGTAATGACTCACCATTTTCATAATCATGTTTTTAAAAATAACTGAAGATCGCAATGAAGTAAATATGACGGTTAATACTTAAAATAGTACCTTTGTTTTACTTTATTTGCGTTACAGCAAATCCGCCCACATTAGACTACGCATATGTAAACTCCATACAATTTGACCAACATTGACAAATAGAAATCTTGAATACCAACCGACCGGAAACAAATACTTTTTACCGCTATTGTCTCAGACCGTATATTCAGAACGTTGTATTGTTTCCAAATACATTGTTATGCCTCTCCCATTTATCCAGCCAGAAAATTGATGACGAGTCCTTTACGTTCGGATACATTTTACAATCTCCAAACATTCCCAAGTGATACATTTCCCTTTCGTATTACAGTGTACAATAAAATTCGGGTCCTTCGTCAAAATAATTCTTTATATGACAATTTTCTTGCAATAACGCTAATATCGTTTTATGACTTTCGTTTTTGGTGGATGTTTATATTCATTTGTTTTATCACCGACGAAATACGCATAAATAACGAGCAACGGTGGTTTCTGTTGTCCTCGATTCATGGTAAAACAATATAATTGATTTAGGTTTGTCAAACACAGTGCCGCATGATTACATCGCTGTTCCCAAGTGATACCACAAAGGTTAAGAATTAATAATAATAATAATTAGCAAGAATATGGTACAAAAATGTTATGGTGGTACAATCACAAGCTCGTATATTCTGTAACACGTGTCAGTTTGAAATAAAGCGTGCTTATTTTGTATTTATAATGAAAAAAATAAATAAAATACGTTTATTTTGGAACATAAGATCATCATGGTATCACTTATTCCACGTCATTAAATTCGAACCTGTTGGCATCCCTACTCATCGGCAAAGAAGACAGAGGGTGTTGGTCGAGAGAAAAAGACGGCGTAAAAATCTCTCGGTACTCTTTTTATGGGCCGGAAGCTCATCTGATCATAAATAATATGGTTTCTGTCAATGCCAGAGGGCTCGCGAGTGCGAAGAAAAATGGGTATTCTTCTTCTCAAGGCCAGCAATCTCGCTCTTTATTTCAAGGACCCTAAGTCGAATTGGTTCGGAAATACTTCAGTGGGCAGCTGGTTCCACATGTTAGTGGTGATCGCTCGATTGTCGACGGAGGTCGAGATGAGACGGGTGCAATTTAACCACGAAGTTGAAAGGCTCTAAATGGTTATAAATAATAATAAATATACTTGCTTCATTAAAAGCTTGATTACTTTTGTATAAGATTATCCACGGCATAAATTAGCCTTAACCCGTCATTTAGCAGGGCCTGAAGTGCATTAATTCTCCATTATCCCGATCATTGCCTGTGATTAATACGATTACATAACAAAATAAGTAATCAAGGAGGTAAATTATTAAGGACTCTGTGTATTTTAACAAAAATTCGAGAGAAATAAGAAAAGAAGATAACTTGACGCTTTGACCAGAATGAAATATCCAATAGTTAAAAGTTTTCTTTCAATAAATATTTATTACCCGATTCCTCATACAAATAAGCAAACCACACATTTTAAATAAAGAAAATTATTTAATCTAATCTTTTTGTACTATATATTATAATGTTTTTGTACTATAAAAAAAGCAACTGCATATTTTTTTTTATATAGAACAGGGGGCAAACGGGCAGGAGGCTCACCTGATGTTAAGTGATACCGCCGCCCACGGACATCTTTATTTATATCCAATATATGTAAAACCTATTATTAATCGCAAATCCATTACATAAATTACATAAGCAGATGTTTCTGAGTTAACCATAGACATTATACATCTATATAAGGCTTTATCTATTTACTTCCCGATCTAAAAGTTCACAGAGCTTAACTATCTAGTTTAGAAATTTGTAACAAGTCATCGAGCTATTTAAGTCACATCTTAACGCGCCATTAGGAGCAGATTGCGTGAGGGGAATACTGGTTATTTGCTTAATGTTGCTGAGAAAAACCAATTTGTATCCCAACGTCCGCTCCAACAAATCCCCATGATCCGATAGTTTTTAAATTGTTTTGTACAAGGGATCAATGAGATGATAATTTTAAGCTTGTGAGTATTTAAAGATGTAGATACTTATAATAAGGACTGTAGTAACTCTTGTTAGACTTGAACCAACATTTGTATAATCATGTTGTAAATAATACATAAAAAATTGCAGTCGTGTGTCTGTCAAGAACGCTAAATGCACCAATGCACCAATCTTTTCGCAGCGTCCTATTATAACCCGTTTATCAACTATATACCGACAATGTATCATTTCGTATTTTGGTCACACAATGCGCAGGGGTGACGAGGACCTAAAGAAACTGTCAGGGATTGGCAACACCAAATGCAAAAGAGCTTTGGACTTTCGTCAACGAGATGCACTGATCAAGTCAAGAACTCGGCGTCGTGCTCAAAATGATATAGTATTGTAAGAAGCGTAGTACCAAAATTGATAGAGGAAAATGATTGAGTTTGAGAGAAATTGTGTGAGTGTGTTGTTTCCACAAAATTGTAAGTCCACCTATTTCACCATACCTCCTGCTGATAGTGGACAAATCTTTGTTTTCGATTTATTTAATTATTTATGATATTATGAGGAACATGGTGCAATGGTTGCGGCTCCTTACAAATATTGTGTAAAACTTAGCGATTAAAAAGACTGGCGGATAGTTTATTGCCAGTTCTTATTTATTTATTCACACTTCGTTGCTAGAAAGAAACACAAATAACACAATACATATAAATTACAAGGGATGCAACGAGCGGCCTTATCGCTAACAAGCGATCTCTTCCAGGCAACCCTAGTAAGATAAGAAAACAATAAATAAAAAAATGATGAGTGCAAGAAGTGCATAACCAGAAGTTATATAAAAAACAAACTATATTTATATTAATCTATAAAACCTTAATTTAATAATAAGTTATTAATATTATTATTTTTTTAAATAAAAAAAACAATATTAATAACTAAATAAAACTAAAAAGCTAATCTTACAGATTCAAGAATAGCAAATAGTGAATTACATATACAAAAAGAAGAGGAGATACAAGAATTACACAGGTCACGATTGATCGGGATATGATAAGGTTAGGTTAGTTCTTCTCTTCCGTTCTATGCTCTTGATTTCAGAACTGCCAGTAAATGTAAAATTAGAAGCATTTTTTGACGTTCATAAGTGTGCATTGTTTTATCTATATGAATAAATGATTATGATTTGATTTGAGCAGATCAAGGTTATCGTGAATTTAGCAGTAAGCATTTGAACTTTTATGCATTTTAATATATTTTGGCAAATATTTTAACACGTCCCTGAATCATGTTTAAGAAAATTCATACAAGGAATTATAGTTTGTCCAGTATTATTTCTTGGAAATAATTATATGCCGTACATTGTGTGTACAAAAAATTAAGTTTAAATACACAAAACCTGAATTCTAAGAACTATTTACTACGTGCTCTAATTTAACTATAGTGAATTAAAATGACGCTTCAAAATAAACTACGAAACGTGTGAAACAGTTTTAACTCACCGCGTAGTTTTCATTAATACAGTGAAAACTAATTTGTTTTAGTATTCACGTAAGCACTAATTTTGCCTTGTATCGCTAAGGTAGTATTTCCTGTCTGTACCTGGCTTATCTCGAATCTTGGCCGTTTATAACTACATGCAAGGCTCTATATTAACACTTTTAGTTGAGCTTAACACAAGAGTAATTTTAATGTGATCTATTTATTTTCAAAAGCTTGCCAACTCTTGGCACACAGATACATTGGTCCATAAAGAAAAATAAAATATCTACAACATTTCACTTGACGAGCACCAAAAACACTGATATTTACAATGTATCGACATAGATAAAAACTAAAGCATAATTGATTTTAGGGTGTGCAATCATGGATGTCCTACCTAGCTCATTTATCAGAATTCTCAATCTTGATATCTGTGAGTTTTGAGTGTTCTTCTAAAAAGAGGGACAACTGGGAGGATGGGATGACGATGATGGGATGGGATATCTACAGGATACACCAAAATTAATTATACGTGAATACATTATCACGTCTTCTTGCTGCATCCCTATTTGTTGTCGTTAATTTCTCTAACAATCCCTCCTCCTTATGCGATACACAAAATTGTTCCATCTTACGAACTTGTATCACCTGGAAAATTCGCCAATGTTTCGGGTTTTATCGAAGTATGACCTAACCCTATTAACTACTAAACTAACAAAAAAAGACATAAGGAAGTACTTGAGGAGGCGGGAAGACTCTGATTTTGTTTAAGTAATAATTTGAAAAACTGAAATGTTAAATTTCAGTTTTCTTTTAAATGTATATTTGTCTATTAATGTACTTACTTGTTATCTGTTTCAAACAATACAATGTTTATCTGTGTAATGTGTTTCGGCTTTCTGTATAGTCTTAGTATTTGTTGTACTATATTATAATATATAAGCTGTAAGATAAGTAATAATTAAATAAATAGTAAACGTCCAGTGTGGTAATTATAACGTTGTCACAGTTGCTGACGGTACTAATTTTACCTGAACTAAGGAAGAAACTACTGTTACTATCGGATTACTGACTATTATATATATTATCGGACTATTTTCAAGCCAAGCTGCGTTTTTTTAATATATTTTGTATCACTTTTCTTAACAGAATCATTTATTGCCGAATTTACGCAGTGTTCCGTGTGCGCTGACCTGATCTCAAATCGTCTAAAAATTAGCTTAACTTAAATCAGGTTCGTTAAATTTAAAAAAGCGTAAGATTAAGTAGTCTTAACTTAGCAACTACACTATGTTATTGGGTAAAAGAAAGCTCAGAGGAAAACATCGCGAGGCATGGATTTGGTCCGAAGTTAACATATTCTACGTACAGAAACTTACTCAGCAATCACAGATTAGGTGAATTTCTATGAGAAAAATTAATGTCAACATAAATAAATATGGAAAAATGATGCCTTGATAGACAATTATAGCAGAATTTGATTACCTTTTTTAGACATAAACACCAAATTTGCGACATTCCTGAATTTCTATCCTAATTGAATTTCTTTACAATATTAAGAGTGAGTCAGAGACAGTACCTGCGTTGTGTATAGTACTTATTCTTCTACGACTCTTAAGTGGATGCTAATGAGATTGGTGACCGTGACTGAAAAGCGGACTGAAGCGTCATTATATCATTAATGGGATGCCGCGACCTTCTGGGTATAAATTATAAAACGAAGAAATAAATAGACTTGTGTAATTGTTTTAAGTAATCATATACGTAAGATTTTTTTATATGTATGTGTGTGTTCTTACGTACAAGCGTTAGAAATAACAAGATCTTTTCAAAAAAAATATCTTTGGCCGTATTCTACGTTTGTTAAAAAGACACTAACAATATATAAAAAAATACTCTCATCACTTTTCCCAAACGCGCCGAAAGAAGCATAACTTCAAAAAACCAAAATGTTGACTATAGCTAACTTCAGAGTGTCGATTTTTTGTGACGGTGTGCGCGCTTATCGTAGAAATTTACAGTCATTATTTTTTAAAAAGAAGTGTAACTTCAAACACATTTGTTTCATTTAAAATATTAGTTTTTTCTTTGACCGCCGCATGTTAACGCGCACATATGAAAATTTTTGTACGCATGTCCATAGGTTATCGCATGCTGAGCAACACGACAGTCCGCACCACCAAAGATATTCCATAGAATATAGTTGTTATTTCGGGTATTCTTTGATATTGACGTCTTGATTCCCACTTTTATTGGTGGGAAAACCCTAGGTTTGCATCTCCGAACCACATCGAATTCAGTTTACAACTTTTTCGCTGCAGTATTTCTTTGGTGACGCGGACTTTAACAATATTGCTGAGCAGTGTCGCAACAGGAAGAAAATCCGGAATTATTTCGAAATATTAAATAAGAAATAGTGCTAGATTTCATCCGGCAACGTTTTTAATGTAAGATAAATAAACAATATTTTAGCTTATGCAACGCTTCTTGTGTAAATTAAATAAACTAATTAAGCGTGTACTTCGATACAACGCGGTTCTCTGTAGTACAGTACAATTTATTTTTAATAGAAGCAAGTCCATTACTTTTCTCTCCAACGTTCGACTAATCCCGGAGTTTATTCCATGATATAATAATTTAAAGGTTTTCTTAAACATGTAAATAGAATTACGTATATTGAAAATTATATGTCTATGTCTTTCAAAAACCTAATTTAATGTTATTATAATATATATCGGCTACGCTTTCCACACTGCAACCAATAAAATTGTGTCAAGATCAAGCGAGTATACAATAAAGATTTTTATGAATAAAATTTACTGTATAAAATTTTGCTTCAGTTCATACAAGCCTCATATTGTATACCAGTATGTCCTAATGGCATTTAAATTTCCTTTTAAAGGTTACCATAACACTTTTTAGACATAGTTTAAACGTCAGTTCCTTGAATGCGTGTATCTTAATATAATACCCTAAACATTTATTCCATGTCCTGGTTTGTTCAGAAATACACACAATTCCCAACTAAGTGGTATCACGTTAGTTTGAACTCACTCGACGCGGGCCTCTTGACGGGCGATCTCTTTCAATTAAGTGAAGGGCTCTTCTGCACTGAGACGAGCCTTTAGAAATTCGGACATTATTATGATTTACAAAATGAGATCAGTCTAGAGTCATTGACGGACTTTTGATTAATTCTGAATTCAAAAAACGAGGGTGCAATCGTAATTCAAATTTGGAAATTCTTTAATTTGTGTTTGAAACCACAAGTAAGATCTCACAAAGTAAGTAAACGATAACGAAGTATTAATATATAAGGTACGTTTATTTTTAAATAAAAAAATTATACATTATGTACTACTTTAATCTAAATTATAGAAGTACCTAAATCTAGGAACCACTTTCTACTAGGTACTTTCTTAACGCAGTAGTTAATAGTTTAGCGATCCTACTTGGTACTTGTGTGATAATATATAGAAAAGATAAAGTTACGTCAGTTTAAGTTAAGTTTACCGTAAATTTATATTATATATATAATATATTGGATAACGATGTTAAAATTAATTTAAAACCAAAAGAAATGCTCTTTACAGACATAAGCATGAATGTCATTTTAGAACTCACAATATATCATTATTCAAATCATAGAAAAATATTGTTAACATTCAATACAAATAACCATCTATTCCACATTATTATTCAAGTTTATAACACACGGTACAGTTGTGTCGAAAATTGAAAATGATTTGAGTCAGAAAATCAATAGCAGCTGATGTTTATAAATCTTTTCTACTGGCAACACCGATGGCAATTCAATTAGGTGTTTGTCATCGCTCCGCTAGGCAGGGAGAATCGTGTTTGCTACGACGATCACGTACGATTATTTTTGCTATATGATAGAAGAAAAATGATAAGTGGATAATTTGTTATGTAACTTTGCTTAAGTTTTCTATTTTTATAAGTAAATCCTATATAATATAGTTTTTGTCTCTTTCTTAAATAGTTGGGATGAAATAAATCGTTTTTTGCAAAACGTCGAGTTGTTGTAGTTATAATGTAATAAATTCGTACATATGTTTAACGGTTGTACTATTTACGTAAACAATATTAATATTATTTCGCAAATTTCAAATTGTATGTAACGTTCAAACACAAGCATTATTTTCTTGGAAATAGAATGTTTTCATAGAAATATCTACAACTCGAAGGTATAAATATTATACCAGTTATCTTAGGTATTTCACACGTTTAGCACACTCACACTATTGTATAAATTTAAAATTCGAATACATAATAATAAATGAAAATGAACAATAATGTAAAAAGTAGATTGAATTTATAGAAATAGCACCCCACCGGTTCTATTTGAGTGAGAAATCAATTTGTTCCAGCGTTTTCATTTATGTGATTCCACTTTCCATTTATTCCAATGCAAATTGGAAAGGGCTTGTCAAACGCGACTTATGCAGACCCTAGAACTAACTCGACGTGTTTTACGAGTGACTGATGTCTGATGAAGATTAGTAGCAGTGACTACGAAATCTATAAAAAATGACTTGGACCTAGTAAAATACAATAACCTAATTACACTTGAATTTTTCATTTCAAAATTTTTCATAAAATTACATATTGATTTTCTAAAATTTTGGTAAACTGAATACTAATAATGACAGATAAAAAAAATAAGCTATTGTTAAAACTACGCAAAAAAAATGTTTAAAGAACTTTATTTCTCATTACAAAACAGAAATATTTTATTTACACGAGAAACAATATGAATATGTATATATAATACGAGCGAGATACACGTCGCCATTGGCCGTCACAATTTTAGTTAACTATGTTCATTCTAACATGCATCTTTACTTCCTTTTTGAATCTGTCAAACACTCCAATATTCCGAATTTGAGATGGTAACTGATTAAATAATTGCACACCCTCATACCTAAAAAGTCCAGTAAAGCAAAAAATTTAATATATTTATCATTCGTCTATGATAAGAAAGATTTATTTAATACATATACTTACACAATAATTATTCAACTTCGTAAAAACCCGTGAAACCATGCTAAAATCCTCCATTGCGTGAAAGAAAAATTAATCAACATAGTCATTTTCATAAACGGATACATAATGAAGTAACCGTAATTAACAACGGTAGAATTAAATACATATTTCCGCTGCGAGATTAAAAGCAAGCTAAAAACGATGTGTTCTTTATACAATGTTTAAAATTCACGATTCCCATCCGAACTAAGCCTTCGTGCTTCACAAAACTGATATATTTTTTATAGCCTGCAGTGCTCACAGCTAATCGAAAAACTGTAATGAATCAAAGGCCTGATGCGTACAGCCTTTGTATACTTTTTAGCCTGGTAGTCCTCGTTAGTCTTGAATTAGCCTGATATTTCCACTTTTATACGTTTCAAAAACATTATGTATTCAATGCATTTGCATGTCACATTTCCCTTTGATCGAGAAATTTCTGATAAATTATTCGTGTCTTGTTCGCGGTAGATTTCGTTAGGTTGGTATAAACGCATTGATTGGCTGATTTCTTTGTTTCATTGAATTGGATTAGGTGTGTTTGATTTGCGTTCGGTTAGGTCAATATACTCCAATTATTCCTATTTTATATTAGGTTTCTGGAATTGCCTATTAAACTGGTTTTTGTTGGAATATTCGTAGAATAATTCCTATTAATTTAATGAGGCCAACGCCCATTGAAGGTCGTAACTCTTGAGGATTATAATTTATCATAATAATGATAATAAAATAAAAAGCAAATTTTACCAAATATAAATTTAAGGCACAAACCCGAAACATTTCATACTAAACGCGAATTTTTTCTATCGTTTTTATATTATCCGGATTAATTCACGTACAAAAATAATTTATTGTTAAAGCTTTTCATAATATAAAACATTCAATAGACTCGGCCACTAAGACGCAGATATTTTTCTGTGTATCTATGGTGATGTAACTACAGAAAAGAAAGACGTGAAAAGATGCGCAATGAAGGGCGTAATTCCGTGGGTGTGTCCCACGTCCCACGTAAAATTATATTCTACCTGGTCGCGTTTGATATTGGCTAAAAGAAACTTATAAATAGTGTAAATGATTCTAAATATAAATCTAGATGAATAAGCAAGTTAAAACTCATTCACCGTCAAGTACATTTTTTCTTATCATTTTACGTATTCCGACATATTGTATGTACTTTAATTTGCCGCTGGTACTAAATTCAATGATATGCCGAACCGGCATATCAGTCGTTGAAAATCGGCACCTGTAGGCGCGGACTGCCACAAGAAGATTAATATAAATATAATTAATTAATATTTATATTAATCTAACAATATGATTAGGGAAAACAGTGGCCCAAGAAAGGTATCAATGGAAAAGGTTGGAGGAGGCCTTTACCTACTGGCAAACAGTTCTGCAAAAAACCAGCAAGATACAAATATTACAATAGATTTTTTGTCTTAATCTTCTAATACTTAGTTTAATGTAATCTATGTGTATATGTGTACCTAAAAAGTTGATCTAAATAAAAGGCTATATTATTATTAATGATATGATAAATCGTAAAATACTTAATACACTTAAGAGTTCGATTATTTAATGACAGATTTATTAAAGTATAAGATGATTTTCTAACCTAATAAGTATACACTGAATTTATTTATAAATGTTGCTTTAGTGACCATTTAATGCAAGGATACTAAGAACGGTTCTACCACATACATACATACTTAATAATTGTGTCTATATTTTGCTATAAATAAATAAAGGCCATATGTATAGATTTTTGTATGATTTATCTACATATAAATCGTAGGTCTGTCAGACGCGGTTGTGAGCATGTCCTTACTACAAAGACTTCGTTCCCCTTTTTGCGACCGACCTCTTTGATAATAAGATTTTGAATTAACTCACAAAGGCTTGTATTTTTATATTAAGAAAGTGGTTTACTATTTATTTTCTTTTAATTTACTTGTTAAATGGAGGTTTACGATTTTTCCCCAAATGTTATTTAAAGTTAAGTCTTGATTGTTAACGAAAACAATGAACGACACTTATTTTACTAAATTAAATTTTTAATCAAATAATTATTAGTAATAATAGTATGACTTGAGTGAGGTTGGTAATTAAAGTGCACACGAACTTGTATAAAGTTATTTATGTGTGTACAAATTTATTAATAGTAAAATTTCAAAAAATACATCTTACTCTAGACTCACCAGAGCAATGATTGAGAGGATATGATTTAAAAAAATACTATTAATACAAAATATTTTTTTTCAACAGGCTTACTTATTTATAAGACCTATGTAGTATTGCTAAAATAAGTCCGAATCGAAAGTTCAGTAAAAATGTGTATTTTTAATTTTAAAGTTAATTTAGGAATGTAATATTTTCAAACAAACTATCACGGACCAATAACAACGCCAGTCTTACCCTTTTTACTTAGTACTCATCAATAAGTAAAACCGCATAAAGTATAAAAATAAAAGGACTTTATATAAATAATATATTTTTAATGAAATTCCCTCATTGTTGCTTTGTTGAGTTAGGGGTTGCTTGTGTTTTTTTCTATTGATAATTTATTTTATAAACTATATAATATAAAGAAGAGACAAAATAAAATATACAGCAAAATAACTAAGGTAGTTGATGGTATCAATAAATATACTAAAGTGGAAATGGGCGGGGCACATCGCAAGAGGGACAGAATAGTGGAGCAGACAATAACTAAAGCTCAAGGTGCCCAAGATACAGCGAAGAGACCACGTATAAGGTGGATCAGACCATATTAAAGAAACAGCAGGTAGTACATGGCAGAGAGTAATGGCGAGATTTGGAGGAGGCCTAGGCCTTTGGCTAAAGACATCTGCTGCTATAGATCTAAAATAGAAATGTGTCTGAATAAAAGCTATTATTATTATCAATAAAAATAATTTATTATATACATAAAAAACTTATAAACATTCAAATCAAAATTCGTTTTTTCAGTTTAGATGCGTCTTAGAGCATGGTTATGAATGTCAAAAATATAATACATATAATAATTTTATATATAAAATCATATACAACTACAAGTGTAATTAATTATCATTCACGGAGTTATAATTCATTAATTCATGCCTATTTTCATCGTGTTAAAAACTGATACAGCTCCCTCTATTCAAGAGTTTCCATTCGCTTTTTGTGAACATTCTTGTGACACTTCATTTATAATTCTGCTTAATCCAACTGAGTGAGTTCTTAGTGAATGAATGTGTAATGTGAAGATTAATGATTGAACGGCCCTAAAAATCTTTAAGACCGCTTTACGCACCTATTTGCTCGAGGCTGTGAGTTACACGTGAACAAAGACATTTAGGGAAAATAAAATGTTTCTGTGTAATTCCTTGAAAATCATTAATAATAACGAACGCTATGTTTAGCTTATCTCTTAGTCTATCAGTCATTAAAAGGTTAAGAAACATATTATATTATTAATTCAATGGCCCTGGCAATCGAATTTAATTGTTACTAAAATAAAATGTTAAAAACATTAAATAGAGATGTAAATGTTCTTGAGAAGTATTGAAACAATTTCTCTATTCGGATAATTTAGAATAAAATACAGAGTCAAGTTTATTTTTATTTTAACGCCAAACCAGTTGGCAAATCAAGACGTTTTTGACACAAATTTAGTTTAAAGTTAAAGTTTTTATACTGTTCAAACGAATTAATTTTCGCATACATATTATATAACAAAAACTAAAAATAGCTGTAAAATCTAGGTCTTCGTCTGAGATTTCTAATTGTATAGTGATCATTTATTTTTAATAAGCAAATAGATAGCTTTCGCGCGATAGAAAATAAATTGAATATTACTTTTGAGAAACAGACGATCCTTTATTCTAATTTCAAATTGAGTCGCAGTATTAATATTCTGTAGTGGTATATAAACTATCCGTTTATAGATTTCCACATCTGTTTCATTAAACATTTGTATAGGTTAATTTCTGGGACTAAGATGTGGGCACTTGTATGTCGGTATCAGATGATATCACTTATGACCAAGTGCTAATTCACACTTAGGAGAATAACTGAAATATAAAATGATGTGGTGTCGTGGGACACCAGGTAGGAACGAATTTGCCTAATGTAGAATCGACACAAATTGCAAAATAAACGTGGCTACTCACGAGTAAAGTGTATCTATAATGTGAGTATTCGCCACGTGCTTGTCCATGAATTCATGAGTATATACTACGCATTGGCGGGGTGGAGTGGTTATAGAAAGAGAAGTGATGAGAGAACGAAAAGAAAGAGGGAGAAAGAGAAAGGTATTATACACTACTTGCTTGTGTATGCGACTGTCGCGCCTGCGCACGTCTCATTTAACGGTTTTATTCCACGCACTTTTTTCCACGGATTTTTTCTTTTTCTACTATCACATTTTTTTAGTTCGGTCGCGCAGCATAATCCCTATCCCCTCCAAGCTTGCCGTAAGGAACTTCGTTCCAAAACCTTAAAAAACTGTTCAACGTTATAGTAACTATTTAATTTCTAGTTTCGTTTTCTTATGTGTGTTTCTAGAGGTAAGTTTATATAGTAACGGCAGATCTGTTAGGAGCCTTTTAAGTATTACGTAAGCCCCCCCCCCTGTTTTTTTTCTTATTTGGTGATTACGTCAACAGTAATTGTTTACTTTCTTACACATATTACCCACACTTAGTCTATGCTTAAAAACGAAATGCATTTTCGCATATTCCTGGAAATAATTAATAGGTTTATGTCTTATTATTTTTTAGAGCTTTGCTTTCTTTCGCTGACAAGAGGTGGGGGGAAAATTGCAGTAAATCTGCTTACGTAATTCTCGAACGGCCCCTTACCACCTGAAAAGTGTGGCGGACAGTGTATTTCCAAATTTGAGAACTGGCAATAAATGTAAAATTATAAGCATTTAATATGATTTCATTTATTTAACTTCATAAGTGTACATTGTGTTACCTTTATGACTTTTGAATTTGAATTATTTTTTTAAATAAATACAGCATATGTCAACCCCGAGATTGCCATGTTCGATAAAGCTCTAGGCTAAATACTAATACTGTTATAATGACTGTATACCACCCATAAAGACACATAATATAAATTTTTTAAACAAAAGATTCTGCAAATATACCGATATTTGAAATGCGTGTTATGTAAAGTGAATTGACGAAGTTCAGATTGAAAAAGTTATGACGGTCGCATTCGCATATCTCAAAACGTTGCGGTACTTGGTACCTATTCCTCGGGGGCAATTATCAGTTATGTTTGTTTTGTGCAATTTAGTTAATGTAGCCTCGGCTGGTTTCAGTGCTGCCATATACAGGAAATATTCCCATTTATGGGAAACAACTTTTGGATATATTTATGACAATAATAATATAAATATAATAATAATGAAGCCCGTTTAATTTCCATTTTTTTATTTATCCTGTAGTATATCCTATATCTTAGCTAAGGTCAGTACCGTCGATCGGAACCCCTTCGCGGGTAAAAGCCTCCTCCAGCTTTTTCCAACTGACTCTGTCCATGGCTTTCTTTCTCCATTCGCTTCCTGTTACCGCTTCTAATTATTCTATTCTCTTCTTTTTCTTCCCTTTGGTCTTTTCCAAAGAGTTTTCTTTAAAGTCCACCTTTTAACTGTGTATATTTATGACAATAATGAATCCGTTATTTTATATATGTGAATGAACGCAATTATTATATTTATCAAACTGTATTTAAGCACCTAATTGACTGAAACAACCTGAATAACCCTTTGTAAGGAGTTATTGACTAGGAATTTGCCGAGTATAGTTTATTTCTTTGACACGAATTTGTCTTTTATTTGGCACAATCCTTAGAAATTTCCCCGAATCCGCCAAGGATTAAAGATTCAGTTTGAACGACGTAGCAAATTTTCCATAATATCATTAATATACTATAAAATTAGTTTTAATATCGAAATGAGGAATTTTTAAACAATATCACTGAACACTCATTTCGTTCCATATTACGACTTTACGTATACGCTTAAACGTACCTACATGAAAATTATTTCTTAACGTTTTATTGCGTTGGGGTCGTAAAACTCTTCTGCTTAACTGAATTTTTCCCCGATTTACGGCTGAGGAAGGTAAATTTAATGAAAAACTGTTCGGGAACGCTCGAGTTGAATCACCGACGTGGCTGAGAGATGATAAATAAACAGGGTGTATTTATCATCTTCTGTACTAATTATATATTTCCTAGCAACCGCTTTTATTCTTATAGATATAAAATGTCTATGAATCTTAATGTTTATCAAACTAGTTAACCAAATCATAAGACATAAATAAAAATATTACAAATTTTATACGTTATCCTTCAAAACTTTAAATTATACGATTGTTAAACAATGAATAATAAAATTGAGGTATTCTGAAAAATGTACAAAAAAGAATGCAATCTCTATTTTGACGTATAGGACATGCTTTGGGCTGAAAATAAATTATAAAATTTAAAATATTATGTTTATTAAAATGCTTTGTTGTTACAACATTTTCTCTATTTAAATGTTCTAGTAATGTTCATTTACATAATTACAGAAATAAATTGCAGACCTAAGTCTTTACCTATTGTATTGATGACTAATCCATGGAGATGGATTATTATATTGTTATTATGTTAATATATAAGGTTAATATTTGAAAAACTTATTTTAATAGCATAACCAAAAGCCCGCTAAGCTTCAGTTCTAAATAAATAAGTCATATATAAGATCACAAAGGAAATCTGTAATCTTCGAATTTTAAAAATTGTCTACAATATTGTAGTTTCCTACCCAGCAGCCAAATTTAATCCATTTAGCTAACTTGCCAAGCCATACAAATGTGTAAAATCAGCTGCACCCTAATGAGTCCGAAATAACAGCGCATGCGGTATTTGCATAGCCTTCCCAATATTCCCCCTTTTCTCATCGGAGTCACGTGAAAATAAGTTGAAAATGCACAGCTGGGTTTTAACTTTTTTGTATTCTAATGAGAGCTTAAATGAAGTCCAATTTTGTATGCAGATGGCTTAATTAAACTGATGTTATTATCGTCGTTTGTCGCGATCATGACACTGTTCTCATCATTTTGTTTTGATTCTTTTAATGCTCATATAATAATTCGTTCAATAACTTCAAATATATTAAAACTATATTTTAATATTGATATTAGAACGTTCACGTGCAGGCACCTACTTGTTATACGTACTTATTTACGTACATTCCTTTATAATTCCTTAAAAATCGCTGTGTCATAGAAAGACATGCGTTTCGTAAGTTAAACCGTTTCGGGTTATCAATAAACCACAAATAGTAAAGAGTGTTTTTCGCACACGTGCCCTAACAAGTTTGGTAAAGGATTGTAAAACTTCATCGGCAATGTTTTTGGTTCAGGCAATTGCTACACAATTAAATTCCTATTTACCTATATGCACACTAACGTATTAATTATATACACAGTCAACTATTGAGGCCTCAAGGGACCGCGATCTAATTTTCTCTTATTGAGGTTTCTCACTTCTCTTTTGTAAATCACTGAGTTACAGAGGTGTCTGTCTCACATACGTTAATTATGACGTTATTAAAAATTAAAAAAACCGTGAGTGGCAAGTATCAAACTAACTTATAGAGGTTGACGCGTTAAAAGCTAATGAACCTTGAATGTTTTCATGTTTTTCCATTATACATAGAGATTCTAGGATGGCAAAATGACGGAACCCGGTACATACTGTTATTAATAGAGTTTTCTTGCTAACCTAGTTGTCTCTCACTTAAGTTTGGCATCGTGGACTGACATATCTGTTAAAATCTCAATATAGTATTGTATCCTTCACAATTCCTTCACATTAAGAGAGTATCGTATTTCCGTCTTCATCCAAAATCAATAAGGATTATTTGCGGAAAAACGGAAGTGTACCTTAAGCTCTCGTTGGATATAAGCGAACAAAAATGTCCAGTTACTTTGAAAGAAGATACGTAAGCCGAGCCGTTTGCAAGCTTTCCCATTGATTTGGTTTCAAACTGTGGCGATTTTAAACCAAATGAAGGGATTAAGCCAGCCTCGGTGCTATTAACGTTAGTTACAATGCTAACTGCATTAAGGAGAATAAAGTCAATATGTGCTGATACGTTTTGTTATATATTTGTATATTTTTATACAGTGGGCAGCTGGTTCCACATGGCGCAACGGAAACAGCCTTTAAAATCCCTCACTTGTCAAACGGTGAAAGTGTTATAATCGACATCTCCAATCCAACAATGGGGGAGACTTTGGCCCATAGGCACACAGAATCGGCTATCGTACATTAAGAAAAACAATAACTATAATGTATTATGTATTCTGATATAACGCTATAAATAAATATACAAAACGTTGATTAACGCCAAAATACTAATTTGACGACCAAAGATGACGTTTTCATTGCAACTTTATTGCGATATCAAATATATATATATATTTTTATGTATATATCTTGGAATTATTCATATGATAATCGACTCCAGCACCAAAGTGCTAATAAACTTAGCTATAAAAAAATATTTCGAATAGACTCTGGCCCACGCCCCAGGGGCTGGATTTTATGAATGCATGTTCAGTGTCCTAAAATAATTAATTAAATCGCACTTTTCTAAAATGAAAAATGATCCTCAAAGTTCAATCTTAAAGTAAAATCTCAAAAGTTAAAACGCAATTTTGTAAAGTACTGTTTGCTAGCTTTGAGTATTTCTCTAGATCAAGGGTGATAAACAAGCAAATCATTAAATTAACCGACGTTTGCTGTAAATCAATAGTAGCTTTGAATTAAATATTACGCTAGACTGGCAACACCACAAGGTGACATTCGCTACTATTTTACAAGCCTTTCTCACAAATATATCAAAGAGTGTAATTTGAAAGGTATACGAATTTATTCTAATGTTATATACATCAAAATGAAAGGAAAATATAAGAAATGTTTAACTACGAATGATGTTTTAATATATATTATTCATTGTAACTTCCGATTTAAAAGAAAACACATCTTCGATCACTGTAAAATAAAATAATTAAGCTTCAATTAACAACGTCTTGTTTATTTAAAAATACTGCCAAATAGAAAAACAATTTATATTTGTTTGTCTAAGTCTCTCAAAGTATTACAAAAGAATATATATACTCGTATTACAAAGTATAACTAAACTATATTCATAAACCTGCAACTTCATAAAACTATCCAAGATAAGTTAGTACAAATTGAAAATTTCATAAGCAACAGAAAATGTTCATAATTTAATATTTTTATTAAATAGATATTGTAATGAGAATGAAAATACTTTGAAAGCTGACTATGAAAATTTTAAATTGAACGAACCAATATTTTGCTTATTCATGAAAATCAATTTATCTATTGATGAATATTTACGCAGTTGCAAAACCACTTTCATTATTAAGTATATTTTATTGATTCTGTTGATCAAAAATAGTTATGTTAAATAACTTTCAATATATTGACACTATATATATATATATTTATATATATATATATATATATAGTGTCAAATGTTAGTTCCCATATACCTCCGAAACGCTAGACGGATTCCTATGAAATTTAAATTTAATTAAAAATTCAGTAGGTCTGAGAATCGGCTACTATCTATACCACCCTTAATCTCGGCTACTATCTAACCCTCTTCGATCAATCCCTATTTCTTATTTGATAATTATGACTTGAACTCAGAAGTTTAAATAGATTGTAACAATATAGCAAGCCAAGAAGCCATAAAAGAAACAGAGGTAAGTAATTTAATTGATGGGCAATTAATTCATGGAAATGGCTGAAAAGACTAACGCCTGGACCACCTGGACGCCTGGACTGGATTGGTGTATAATAAGGAAAAATGAAGGACAATGGAGGGGACTTTGGCCCGTAAGCACACAAAAACGGTTATCCTACATTAAAAAAAAACAATAACTATAATGTATTTTGTATTCTGATAAAAAGCTATAAATAAATAGAAAAAAATAATAATAAATGCATTTGGTTAACACCCAAATACTAATTTAAACGTTATTATTGCAACTTTATTTCGATATCAAATATATATTTATATATCTTGTAAGTATTCATATTATAAATAAAATATTTATCTATCTCTACACTATAACATCACAACTAAATTCAACTTCAGTAGATCAGTACGAAAATATATTAAAATCGAAATCAAAATGGAAACCTTATGCTTTTCATAACCTCAGTTAATTCAGTATTTTTTTCAAAATTGGAATTATATAATCGTTAACATACACCGTGCGGATCAGCGGATGGGAACACAGGCACGCTTCGAATTTTAAATATTAGTTAGGATTACCGTCAAGATTAATTCTGGATCAGTTTTCTTTCGGCTTAATCACGTGTATCGCTCACTAATGATCGGATCTCGTTCTAATCTAGTTGTGTCAGAGGGACAGACTACTTTTTCTTCTTAATCCCAGTATTAGCGCGTTTACTTAAGCCTCGCAAAGGGCCCTTGATTACAAACATAGGGTGTTTTGATTTGTCGTTAAAATTCTTTTTTTTTCAATTTCAATTCTCTACAGTATATCTACCGCTTCCAAAAATTTTGACTTTTTGATGTATATTATTCTAGCTTTCGTTAAACATTGTATTGCAAAGGTTTTTGTGACTTTTCCAACAATAATGATCGGTATACGTATTTCACTAAATTTAGACAAAATTATAGTAGATTCGATTACAATCTAAATATTTTTTTTTAACCTGACCACATGTATTTAAATGCTACTAGATAAAACATAACTGCTCATAAAATAAGCAATCATAATAATAATAAGCAGGTTAGAATATATAATATATTTTAACTGTTGATAAAATTGAAAAACACTTGCATAAACTTGGCACACCCTACATGCAACAAAACCATTGAAAAATATCCTACTTCTGAGATCTTCTTCACAAAGAGATTTATTACTACAATGATAGTGTTAAAAATAAACATCTTGAGTTAAATAATATCTTACAATGACATGAGTTATCTTAAATAGTTTACATCTAATATTTATCACTACATAGTATAAAACAAAGTCGCTTTCTCTGTCCCTTTGTCCCTTTGTATGCTTAAATCTTTGAAACTACGCAACGGATTTTGATGTGGTTTTTTTTAATAGATAGAGTGAAAAGAGAAAGGTTTGTATAATAACATTCATTAAATAGTGGAGAAGTACTGTTTTTTTTGAGGTTTCTAATGTTATATCGTAAATAATTACATTTTTTCCGCTGACATTGCAAATGCAGACTGAACCCTACGAGTTTTATCAAAATAATGTACTAAGTATTGTACACATTGAAAAGGTCTACAGAAAAGTCCGTGATGGTATATGTCTATCTCTTATGGATAACCCACAATAACATCTTTTGTCATTTACTTGTTACGACAAATAATGGCTAATTTTCGAAGCGATTTTAACCAATACAGCATTAATCCTTAACCAATGAAATACCTTGAATACATTGTTCATTTAATATAGATATATACAGCCCATTACAGCTTATTTAGCAGCGATCGAACGCGTATATTATCGGAGCTTTCCAGCGACGGAAATAACAATACATAATAAAAACCTGCTTTTCATCAGCATTGCACCCGTGCGAAGCTGGGGCGGGTCACTAGTAAATTTATAATTCTAAAAGTTCTGTGTTGTTTAGTTTATTTATGAAACATTGAGAATAAAATAAATTCAAAACCAACTTTATGTACTTTGAATCATCTGTGTTAGAACTTTAAGGGAAAGCAAATGCAAACGGTAACCACAGATTTCTACCAACAATACACACAAAATGAATTAATGAATTAATAAAACATTATGAGCACGTGTTGTCTCTGCGGAGTCCGCCCACTTCAGCGTCAATGAGCGCCACGAATGTGTGTATTAAGAAATATTCGTAACTGTAAGTACAAAATATATTTTTTTCAACACCAGCGTTTATGTTATCTGAAATAAGTATTCTCAGTCTCTACAAAAATTTTAACATTTTTAAGTTGGCAGTTAAATGTAATTTTGTATTAATCGACAAATTTCACTAAACTCTGCCCATAGTTGGCTCGGCATTATTGGAAGCTTTCATATCTTATATTTCTCTGTGTAATACCACAAGTAACTCAATAAAATAAATACAGGATCAAATAAATTGCTTTCCAATACACGAATTAAATCCACGAGGAAAATCTAGCTCCGACCTTTAATTCCAGCTGAAGCACTAAACATAAGTTGTAATACTTTATAGATATTGGACCGCAATTCTGTCATTATCGTAAAAGAGCGTCAGCAAAGAAAACTATTCTCCCTTCGATTACTTTCATAATGCTTAAGTGGATCGGATACTTTTGTGGAGGAAATTGAATCATTTATTGTAACGGCACAATACTGGTCGATCAGATAGGTTTAAGATAGACATATTGTGGTTTGTTTCCTCGGCTGAATTCTTAACCCTTCGGTTTGTGCTACTAAAACGGTTAGAGTAAATGGGTAAGTGAAAGCTATTTGTGAAATATAGTACCTGTCTCAAAAGGTATTATTATTATTCCTGCTCCATGGGGTAGTTTTTGGAGAATAATGTTCTCCATTATAATCAGTAAAAACGACTACTAACTAAATATCATTCACTAAATTCAGGATAAATTTACTGAGTTTTACTTGAAAAACTATCAAAAGAACTCGCTTGGTTCGTATTACTATATAAAAAGTTACTTAGTGAGAACATTGACTTTTTATTACGCTTTACAGATCGTCACATTGCACGATGCATTTTTTTAATCAGTTGCTATTTCTATTCCACGGTAATTAATATAAATTACTCTGAAAATGTATGCTTTGTTTAATGTACCACTTGAGTTCGTAATAATTTTAAAATAATTGTTGCTAGCTAAGAATCATGCACCAAGTGGCTAGTCTTATTTCATTACATTACATTGAGGAAACGATTGTAAGTAAACACACGTAAAAAATCCTATTCGGCTTATTCGTGACTAGGATATCAATTTCGATAAGGATACCAATAGTCCTAAGAGAATCCTCTGAAATACGATACAAAAAAATTGCTTTTATATGATTGGATCAGATTGTTCATCTCCTCAAAATTATTGGTATGATGTTTTCTCATTACACGATGCACGGTTAAAGGGCTATCGTTTCTCTAAAAATAATAGTATTATACCAAAGATAATGGTGTAGAACATTAATTTTTAATACTATTAATACATTTGCAATTACTGGATCTAAAAGGAACCCATACATCCATCATCATTAACAACTTGCCCAATTATACTTTAAACAATGGGGACGTGAACGCTTTAAACAATGGGACATTTATGGAATACTGGCGTTTCTCATGAAGGTGATTAACCAATCATTGCGATTAACATTATTATATAATACTAGCGGACCCGACAGACGTTGTCCTGTCTACACGTCTTTAATTTGAAAATTTCAAACTTTTTTTAATAAGCTAAAACATTCTGGACCATTTTGATGAAAATTATTATTCAAATGTTATGACAATATCCAACGATCCAGCACATGGTCTACAATAACACAATGATGACAAAACTTTTTTTTAATTTGATCGCAGCGCTAACTGTCGGGATAGACTAAAATTAAAATTCGAATATTATTTAAAATTTGACACTGCGTTGGTAGCGCCGTCTGTCGCATCCAATGTAAAACATTCCAAAATCAACAACTACTAATAAATTAAAAATTAATTAAAAAAACATTGTCCAGCGGACAAAATTGTGAATCTAAACCATTCCGAGATCCCCTTGAACAGACACAAAAAATTTCGTCAAAATCGGTCCAGTCGTTTGACAGAAGTTCAGTGACATACACACTCACAGAAGAATTACATATATAAAGATATAGAATAGAACAGTACTAAGAGACGATGTTACTGACCGCTAAACGTTTAGATATATAACTATATCTTCTTCGAGGTTTTATCACAAATAGGGCGTGAGAATAACTTTGTTTACAGTTACTAACTCGGTGAAACTTGTCTACCATTTAGTTAACAAATGATTAAGTGATCATAATCAATAGGTCAGGAAAACTCACACGTCTTGGGGAACTGAAAGATCCAGAACCAGAACCAAATCCAGAACGTTCAGAAAAAGTAGCCGTAACTGATACTATCTTGTCTCTCTCCCTAAAATATGGCGAGGGGGCCGATGGCTGGCCATGCGTCATACTCGTGAACGGGTGCTACTTGTGGTGACTGGTCGTACTTGAATTCGTGTATGCGGTGATATTAGTTGTTTATACTACGTATTTGCGTGTTGTTCTCACGAGTGTGTAAGTGCGTGCTCCTATTTCACCATGCCTCCTACTGATAGAGGACAAATCTTTGTTTTTAATTTGTTTTTTTATTCTTTATTACTCAATATGTCATATGGAACATGGTGTAGTGGTCGCAGCTCCTTACAAGCATTGTGTAAAAAAAAAACTTGGCGATTAAAAAGAGTGGCGGAGAGTTTATTGCCAGTTCTTCTCTTCCGTTCTACGCCCTTGATTTGAGAACTGGCAGTAAATGTAAATTCACAATTTTTAAATTTTTTGACGTTCATAAGTGTACATTGTTACCTACATGAATAAATAAATTTTGTTTTGTTTTGTTTCGAAGGGCCTCTAGACTCACTCCTTAATCGCTGAACCGATGAAGTAAAGGCAGATATATACCATCACCCAGGCGCAGAGAAGTACCGAAGACAGTGGGGAGTGGAGGATTTGAGCGGTGCCACTAACAAAATCTTAAGAAATGAATAGCGCTAAGTATATTAAGAGATAAGGCAGTATCATTCTAACTTTCCATATTAGGGTTGCCTGGAAGACATTGCTTGTTAGCGATAAAGCCACACTTTGCCTAATAACTTATGTAAGCTGCTTATTTTTTGTTTTTTTATACGTACACTATGGTAACAAAGTGTTAATAAATAAATAAATAAAGAACATGGTAAACAAAAGAAAATGGTATGCTCTTCATTTCATCCCTAGTTTATCTGTATATACAATGTAGCAATCTGTTATACGGAGATGTAAGAACTTTGTCTTTTTGCTCTCGAACAATCTTTAGAATTATCTTGGAGTGCATTGGAATTTCAAAGGCACAACTCCGAGTCTTGCGGGATTAAATTCTAATGGAATAGATTACAAGTTTCAAACATAACACAATCTCTTAATGCACTAGTTTAGGTGATTCTTCAATTCAAAGATTTACTTTGTATAATAAATAATCGTATTGAGACTTGAAACTCGCTGTTTACATTTGGAACTGAAGAAGGGCTGTGAGCAGTAATTTAGAAACCTTTAAACCGATATTCCAATAAATAGTATTGGAGACCAAAATCTCAATTCGTTTTTTAATATAGGCTGATGTGGGGATCAACAACGCTGCGCGGGATACATCAGTCGTTATCTAACATAGCAGGCCGTACGATCGCGCCTACTTACAACATACCTAATCTTAAACATATTAATTTACTATTATCTACATTGTATTAATTTATATGTTTAAAATACATTTGTATTTTAATATATGGGTGTTTTCATTCCCACTGACCATGCACCCATAAAACTATACTCCTCCATCTAATTTTTTTAAACATCCGATAGACATGCATGTATTTAAGCCTATGGATCTATATTATCAAATCATATGAAATTTTAAGAGTTACACGTACCTACCTTAAAGGATAAAAAAAAATGCTAACTGATATTTATTAACCATACAATTTTCAACATACAGGAATTTAACACTGTGTTTCATCGATCTCTCCTACAGTGATATAACATGAAGACCATTGTACCACCTGATCGAATACCTTTCTAAGAAAAACATCAGCATGCCTATCTGTAGTTTTAATTTCTGTATCCAAAAACAAATGATCACTTTAGTCTTTTATCTTACATTATCCCTTTTAAATTATTGGCCTAAAATTAAAACAAAAACTGTCGAATACCTCTTTTGAAAATCGAACAAAACATGTTGTTCTAAATACCTAGGGAACCAATCGCGACCCCTACAGTAGATAAAGATTAACGACATCTATCGACCTGGACGGTATGCTTCCTTTGTGTCATCTGATTGAATGACTTTCGGTAAACAATGATAGCGCGTTTCCTTTCACCATCTACTCGTTGAGCTGTGAAGATAATGGAAATTATTTTGTTCAGCTTAATATTCTATCAGCACGAAAACTTTTACGATAATTTTGTGTAAGTAAAATGAATATCTATCGATACTTGTTCTTCTACAGTTCAGCGTGTGTAATATTATAACAGTGATAATCTAATTAGTTCTTAAATCCTGTAGCGAAACCTACAATCTTCGGCTACAAAACAATACGATGATTTTGAATCATACAACGCGCTAACAAGCTTCAGCTTCATTCAGCTAATTAGATATACAGCTTTCCGGCTTTAACTATGAAGCCCTGGGGCTGTTCAGTCAGTGGTTAGAGTAGTCGTAGATCATAAAATAGAAAATCAAAATGTCCTATGAAAATCGACTAGTATTAAAATTTATTATACTTAAATATGTTTTTATTTATTTCAACTCAAACACTGCACTTCTAAATAGGCTTGTTATTCATTTCATCGTTAGCACCGACTACAAACTAGTAACAATCGATGAATAGACATTTGTTTCATATGACATAGTTAAAAAATATTAATTAAACAAAAATAGAAAAGGTTTTGAAACTAATATCCTATTCTGATGATTTTAAATAAAAGTCGAAATCGAATTATTCTTTTCAATTAGTCAAAATCTCAAGTTAAAAATATGACTCTAGTCCAAAAGGTAATTCAAGAAGAATGAACCAGGAAAGAAACTTCATACTTACTATTTTAAAAAAGTTTTTACAATTATTTTGATAATATTAACTGAAATCCATTTACATAGAACAAAAAAAATTACAGATATATTACGTAAATACATGGTGCTAACATATGTACCAATATTGCAAGTATAGCTTTTACACTATTCTTTATAAAAAATATAAATAATTAACATATTGTCAAACGGTTTCTATGTATACTGCCATTTGGACGAACCTTATCGTTAAGATAAGGTGTTTCTAAAGAACCTTATTTCGCAATACAAAGAAGGCGTGCGTTCGAATAATGAGCCGGCCGCAAGACTAACTTCATGATACTTCAAGCCTGACATTAGCCTTTTTATATTCGGAAAGCAATAAGGTCACGCTATTTTCAGAGACAACGATATTTTTATTTAAGCAAAATTTTTCTTTAACCATGGTAAAAACGTCAGTACTTCTTAGTCCACATGAAAGTTAGGAAAGTTCAGCGTTTCATTACAATGTGTAATATTTTCCTTGTAATAATTTTGCGCGTCATTCTCAGGATGAATACAATGAAACCGTCTTTGATGTATAATTCGACGACGTATGGATGAAGTACAGAAACTTGCCTAGCACGTGTTCAAGGCTCTGTACGTAGATATGGGGTCCAAGGTCTGAGTTCAGTGGAAGTAGCGCTTACTTTTTAAACAGTTGTATACTATGCACAAAAGCTCCGACAGGCAACAGAAAATGAAAAATTTATAAAATATCTCAAATTCCAAGCGCCATCGGGAGGTAATTACGAGATTTTTTAAATAGAATTTCCTGTAACTATTTAAACATTCAGCGCAGACAAAGCAACAATGAAATAGTGGAATGTAAAGAATCTGAGAACGTACAGTCATACTTGAGTACCGCAGACGTCTGGAGAATTGTGATGAAACAATGAACACTACGAGTTTGTAAATTATTTCAGTAAATCATTTGCTTCTACGGTGTTATGATTGCCTGGTATTCTAGTTTTGTCAATATAAATGAATAAGTAGGTACGTTTTGTGTGGTTATAAAAATGCTCCGGTATTTTAGTTATGCGTAATATATGTATATGTATATGTATAATACATGATATTTTTAATATTTTTGTAGTGTATATACTACAGAAAATCAAAATACTAATATAAGTCCGATGGTTACTGAAATAAGAATTCCTCCTTCCTACGTTAGCTACCCGTCACAAAGCTTATACAAGTTAATTTTAATTATACTACTGATTATTGTTATGTAGAACGTACTTTATGCAAAACATACTACAACTACAAACATATACTTCTATATATTTTAGGATTATAAGTGTAATTTTTATATTTAGATACTATAATATGCGAATGTTGCATATTATAAAATATTGACACAGTAAAATATATTTTTAAAGAATAAATGCAAACGTTATACTTTCTGTATCACAAACTCGCACGTTTTAACGAGTTCAGACGAAACGTAGTGCGCTTTCGATACGTCTAACAATATAAGTTAGATACGTTTTATAAGAGGACTGATTGAAAAGTTCCTTAGAGGCGCATTTCAAAGCAGAAAAGTACAGTCACATAGAAAATTGTTATAAACATTTTACATACAAGATGAATACAGCAATAGCTTTTGGGGTACGAGGCATGCCTTTTAAGATTTGTCGTTTAAAGAAAAAACACAACTAGAATCTTTTAGAACTTTTTATTGTTTTTCAAAGTATTCACTACGTAGCTTAATACACCGGCCTGCTTATCCAACGAACGTAGCCAAAGATGTTCTTTGAAGTGCTCCGAGTACAACTTTGGTCGGCTTTGACTCGTCTTGAAAGACCCAGATTGTAGACTGTTGTTTTGATTCAGGATCATAGGCATAGATCCAAGATTCGTCACCACTGATGATGTTCTAGACATGATTTGACTCTCCTCGGTTGAACCTTTGCAGAGTTTTCTTCACATCATCTGACGCGGGCCACCTTGTGATCGTCAGGAAGCAGATGGGTTATCCAACGAAAACTAGCTTTTCCACACTAAGCGCTTCATGCAAGATCTTCTGAATTGTTGTCCTTGAGATACCTAAAGGAGTCTCTATCTCTCTATACGTCACATGATGATCTTCGACAGTTTTTTGTCTCACAGCAATGAGTATATCTTCAGTGAAGGCGAATTTTGAGCGTCCTTCGTAAGATTTCGCAAGATCAATGAAACTTCAATTAAAGCGTTCGACAGTCCGCAGACATGGGCCTTCATCACTGAACATAGATGTTAGCTCTTCAAAAAAAAGGAAGCCGTGTCTTCAAAAGTGGTAGAAAATTTTTGCACGAACATTTTCCTTACAAATATTTATTTCGTACGTAACCTGACAGATTCCAATCGACCCTGTGACTTAGCACCAGCATTACTCCTAATACTTTCAACTGTTTTAGATTCAAAATTTAAACACAATCGAATATAGAACGGTTCCGAAATCAAACTTGCCGGGAAATATGGAAACGACAGAACTCAAAGGGCATGCCTAGTATCGAAGAACTTTTAGCTTACCGGTCTAGGCAGTTATTTCGATGGCTTTTGGTAGGTATTAGGAAAACTATGTTCTGTAATAAATAAACGATAATTATTTGGCATTCTCAACAAGTTTATATGCAATGACATCTACAAACTACTAGTCTATGGAACATGAAAAAAAAAACCAAGTGGAATTGATTAATCCTGTTTTTTTGAAGTCGGTTAAGTATCTTCCATAACTGATTAATTCAGACATCATTCTGTACATTTTTTTAAAATTAGGGTTATAACTATTATATAGTATTATATTATGCTACTGGTATGTTACGATTGTTTGAATATATAAAAGCTTTATTACATACGAAATGTACCAACGGTTAATTTAATTAAACACAAAGGAATGAAACTATCTAGATACATTGTTCAGATAGTGGTTAAAGAAGTCAAGTAGTACAGTATAATGGAATTCTTGAAGCAAACTAGCTAAGTTAATTTAGCACCAGCTAAAAACGTCCTGCGCGAACAAAGTAGTTGCAAGATATTAAAAGTTAGATTAAAGATTGTTGGTACAAATTCAAATATTGGTATTACCTAAATTTGTTGCTTTTGTTATATTCTGTTACTTCATAAACTGGTTTAGTTTATTTAATATTTTGCCTTTTTATTAAAAGTAACCAGACTTCAGTGACATTTAATTATAGCTAAAGGTTATAATATTATAAAATCATAAGGAGCTCCTGAGACAAAACAAGAAAAAATCTTTACAAACTTTTCAACTCTCAACCAAGAGAATTCTCGCTTTTTCCATAGCAAGTAAACAAGGCGTAATTCATGCAGTCTTTAAAAAAGGGAACCCACGTCAAAAAGACCAGACGCCGCGTCACTCAGCTGTCTGCCCTAACAAATAAGGAGCGGAGAGTGAATGGATGTCAAAAGAATACATTACATCGTAACATGTACCAGACAATATTACACGGTAGGATAGGTAAAGCTCCCAAGAGCCAGACTTTGGTTTTTTGTGAATTAAGTGCGGCGCGAGACGCGTCTTACGGTGAAGCCCGTATGTACGTGTCTAGGTAATCCTCATACATGTTCTCTATTAATGTTGCGCCTACGCACATGCGTATACAGCCATGGATATGATTCACGCATTTTTAGATGCTCTTAAAATATTCCTTTATTTCTTCGGAACCTCGTAAGTAAAAAATTCGTCTTGAAGAGACACCTCCTTATTAATTAATTATCATGATTTGTACTTATTTTTGTAACAAAATGTTAATATAAATATGAAAATTTCTTGACATACGGGAATAAGTAATGATTTTGCATACGAATGTACTTTTTTCATAATAAAACAATAAGTTCTACTGAACGAAAGTATGTAGGTTTTTATGAATGGAATATAAAAAAATCAGTTTGGGTAATGTCATTTTTAAACAACAATACATTCTTTGAATTAAATTTAGTTTTGTTTAGTGAATTAATTATTTATGTGAATGAATTATAGAAGAGAATGGATGCACCATTTAAAAGTGTATATGAACTTGGTTGATCAAATATAAATCAGAAGTATCAATATAAGGATCTCATTACAATATTTCAAATTTTTTTTTATAGAACAGGGGGCAAAGGGGCAGGAGTCTCACCTGATGTTAAGTGATACCGCCGCCTATGGACACTCTCAATGCCAGACGGATCGCGAGTCGAATTGGTTCGGAAATACTTCAGTAGGCTGCTTCCACGAGGTGATGGTGGGTTGAAAAACGCTCAGTTGTGGAATAGCGGACGTTGAAGGGATACGGGTGGAATTTCGTCCGACAAAAAACTCGACGTGAACACTCTCCATGGTAAATGCGGTAGAAGATAATTTTGGTAATGAGATAAAAAAAAATGTATACCTCACTTGAAAAAACGTAAAATATTGTGTACATTATTTTTGCAGATTTTCATTTAACTGTAACACTCAAACATAACAGATACAAATAAAATCATACAAACATTTTGATAAATTAAACATTTCCCGTCATTATTCTCTCTCAGTCAATTTCATGAGAAACAAACAGTAAAATAACCGCGGAAGCCGAACTGAGTGACAAAACAGTCCCGAAAATTTGTTGCAACAAAGCGAAATTCGCTTTATCCGTCCGCGGGGCAGGTGTGACAGCCGACGAGTTTATTTCGTGAAAAAATTAGCTTAGTCTGTTTGGGTTCCCTGGTTTGTCATGCTTGCTATGGCTTTTTATAGATGTTAAGTAACACCGCCCATGGACACTGAATGCCAGAGGGCTCGCGAGTGTGTTGCCGGCTTTTTTATTTTGAGTAAGTCGAATTGGTTTGGAAATACTTCAGTGGGCAGCTGGTTCCGAATAGCAGTAGTGTCTGCCTTGAAAAACGCTTAGGTGTGGAACGACGGATGTCGAGGTGAAACGGGTGAAATTTCGTATCCTGCCTCCGTCCTTACGGCCGATGATAGAATTAAGCTGCAATTTTAACCCAAACAACTACTGAGAACACTCACCGTCCATATACTAATCTCTTGCTTGGAAGAAACAACGTATATGAACCAAATTGTCAAGTGAACTTTAATTTATTAAATAAGGTTATTAATATTTGAAAACGGTATAGTGTGATTAATTTCGAAATTAAACACACATAACAGTGATCTCTTCAGTGCACCTTAATTTTCCATTTGTTGGATTCATGGACAGTTTAGATAACATTGTTAGCTCTAGATACAGAACCAATTCGTTCGAAACCGCATTCAATTCTTTCCTGAAAATCGTTTCTCTATGGTGAACAAATATAATGGTGCGTTATAAATTTTAAAGGCACACATTTCTCGCTTACATTTCTAATTTTAACGCGCAGGGTGGATTTATGTCCCATACACGTGTTGCCATAGAGAAATCGCGATATTGCGTTTGGTATTTTGGTAGCAAACAGTTTTATCACGGCAACGACAAAATACATGGTCTGAAGAATTAAATGTGAACAGTTTTTTCATATTCATTTTTAATAGTCTGACTATAATTGCAAGATTTTGACTTTGCTGTAAAATATTTGGTTAAGATATTCAACAACTCGTAAGCCATACCAACCAAAACTTAATTACTATAGCAGAACATTTTGAACATATGTTTACATTAAATAATTATTTAATTCCTAAACATGTATCTAACGTTCGTAAGAGTACAATATGTTACCTACTATTAATAAAAAAAATTGACTTAATAAGATTTAATTACACCCAACCAAGAACAATGTTACCTGACACAAAGTTTTCTCGTGTTTATTTATAACAAGATAAGTGCACAACAACATAGTACATGAGGACAAGGATAAATCGTTATTTGATGTTTGTATGAAATAGGAAGTAACTTCATAAATAGTATATTTGATAAAACATTCGTAAACTAATGAGCTGTTGCCAGGGCAGCGTAGTCAACAAAGAGCTAGTTCAGTAGCGGAGCACAACAGAAATATTAGGTGCATGCGTGAAAGGTGTAGCCTATTAACATTTGAAATGGTTACCGGATTTATGGGGTAAACGCTACGCCACACCACGCCACAATGGCAAACGATAGACTGATCACTGTAGATTCAAAAATATTTTAACGAAAGTCTCGACCGACGTAGATTCGTGGATTATTCGTTAATCAATACAATTACAATACACATTATTAAAATGACGCCCAGTTATGCAAGCATTATTAATATCTAAAAGCGTATATTAAAATGTCTCACTCAACAAACGCCATAATTTAATTAAATAAACGCGTAGCAAAACAACAAATAATTCTCGTACAAATGAAAACGTAATTAAAACTTCATCATTATTCGTATGTGGCATATGTTCCCGACAAAGATAATACATTTATTTGCCAAGTAAAGCCTTTGTTGCTGAGGAATAATGCATTCCATCAAGTGGCGTAAAATTCATTTGCATAAATTCCTCTGTAGAGGATCTTAGTTTCATACATAGATTACGTAGAAAGATATATTTCAAATTAGAAATATTTTATCATGTAAACTGCAGTTGTGAATGATTAGATTTCGTGCATATTTGACACTGAATTTTTTGAGAAAGAAAATCTGAGATTTGGCTCTAATTTTTCGCTTTTCTCGCTAATTCTTTGAAGGTTGTTACAATTTCTATAGCTATAAAATAGCTTTTAATCAATAAACTCTATGTGAAATGAATGATATATTGAAACAGACCTAAATTGTTTATGCAAACTGTAGCTTTTGTTAATAAAGCCCGCTAAATTCCCAGTTTGAAGCCTCAAGGATCCGGACAGGAATTTGTCATTTGCACAAGCCTTTGTTTTGTAAGTTTCCAATAAATGACGCTGATATTTTACTGCCTACTATCGCTCCATAATTAATTCTCTTCCAAATCACCTAAACTTGAAGTTTAGTTTCGATCGTAAAAATCTTTTAAAAAATCTTGTTTTAAATTTGTATATATTCGTATTAAATATGATTTAAAAAATGGCAACGTAAATAATACATCCATATACGAAGTGATAAAAAAATTCGATTAAAATTATTTTTGATAAAATTTAATAATAATTTTGTTAAAATTTATTATTGATTCACTTTATATTAACTTAATACCTACTACAAAACAAATAAACCTTAACGGTTTCACTGTTGTTTTTTATCTTTTGCCTTTAATCTTATATCTTTAAACGAGCAATTCTATATATTCATTATATATATTGGAATCTCGAAATCGGCTCCAACGATTTTCATGAAATTTCGTATAAGGGGGGTTTCGGGGGCCATATATCTATCTAGCTAGGAATAATTTCTAGAAAATGTAATTTTATTCGTGTTTTATTAACTTAGACATAGAATTGCTCGCTTCGTTTTAAGATGTCAGTCAAATAAAAACTTAAATATGAATATATATCTTTATTCGATAATAATTATATTCATATTTCATCATTTTATTACTATGTAATTCGTACTGAAATATAATTTCCAAAAAACACAATTTATAAAAATAAATAAATACCGAGCAAAGCTCGGGCATCCAAGTACTGTTATATAAACAGTACCTGTAACCGTATTGCAGTAAAATAATTAAAGTTCTATCTCATCATCGAAATACGGTAATAAATATAATTTGTTACGACTTTATGCTTTAATTATCGAAGTGAAACTATCAAAATATTATTAAAGCATTTTGGTGCTTTTGAAACAGTACTATTAATTCTATACACAGGTATTTTATCAACGGATATCATAGATGGCGTTATTTGCTTATGCCACTTCACTTCCATTTAAAGTGAATAAGAATAATATTTATTGGACGATAAAAACAATTCGATCTCAATTTTCGATTCGATCAATGAGATTAATACAAAATGTATTAGATTTACAACTAATAGCGTAAAGCGAGATATTGGTAACCTGAAAGTTAAGGACAATGATCCAAACTTTGGTGGCAAAACTGTATTTCTATGCATAACACTAGATAGCAAACTCCAGTGGGAACACATAGACTTCGAATAGGCTGAGCACCGCAGCATATGCAGTAAAGAAAATCCGACAGTTCACTGATAAGGACACTGCTAAAATTGCGTGTCCTATTTTCACAGCGTTATGTGAAAAACCAAAAGATGAGAAACACCAGCGTGCTTCTAGATGACCGTTGTCTAAAAGGGAATTGGGGATGTTTTGTTTAACAAAAGACAGTCGAAAACTTATGCCTTCTACACCAACACCCTAGAATAATTTTGGCTATAATAGTTAGATATGTTAATTAAATTGCAGCTAATCTATGATGTTTAATGCTCGACCAGTTAACAACTGATATAGGCACGTTTACGCCAGAAAAAAAAACATTATCTTAGTCGAAGTATGATCGTCAATTTACTTAATCGGCTTAGGTAACAGTTCTTTATTAACCACTCTAACGTCTGTTAGTTTATTTAACATATATAAGAGAAACGGATCAGACTCGAAAATTAACATATCTCAAGCATACAATATTCCCGTCGCCTTAGTCGCAGGCTTAGCGTATAAAGAAGAAATAAACGATGTCTGCCTTGCTTCCCGATCGGCAAACAGAATTAATACGACCATTTCATCGACTAGCAATATATCTTATTTCCTCGAGTCAGGAGTGTCTTGTCCACATCCGGTAACAAAATCAACTTGTATGAAAGTATAAAGTGATGTTGTGAATCGATGGCCGAATTGGCATCAATCCAGACCCTAACCAATACAGCGCATTACAAAAATCTGTTGTAGCACCATTTGGCAATCCCGCCGGCACAGGGATCACGTACCAACTTTATTTTAAAGATTTTTGTGTAAACGTTCCAGCGATTTGGCTATTAATTTACAGGAACGCTTAGCTTTGAATATCCGACGTGAAAGAATTACGCGAAACGTTGTGATGTAATTACTGGATTCTTACAATCAGGAAAGGAATCGTAGTCGTAGGATCTGGAGGTTATTATATGGTATTGTTGTCACTAGTGCACATGGAATAGATTAATGGGTTTGATTCACGACTAAATTTTTCAGATTAACAACGAAATATAGTTTACCAATTCGACTTAGGGTCCTTCAAGAAAAGAGCGTACCAATTCTTAAAAGGCCGGCAACGCACTCGCGAGCCCTCTGGCATTGAGAGTGTCCATGGGTATCACTTAACATCAGGTGAGCCTCCTGCCCGTTTGCCCCCTGTTCTATAAAATATAATCAATTAAAATAAATAAAGTAAAATAATAATTATCAAGAAGATATTTTAAACATTCATTGTAAAATTAATAAAGATGAAATACCGTTGACCCGTAAACATAAGAAGGCGCTGCATTAAATTTATGCTTCATTCAACGTTCAATGCGTCTTAATATTGATCGTTTATTTCTTTTTGCAGCAACTTCATTTCCGCTTAAATTAATTTTTAACGTATATGCATTTTATGCTATATTCTAAGCCTTCATGGGGATTGATTGCTTCGCGTGTGTGCGCATGATTTGATGATTATTTAAGTAAAGGGTTCGTTCATTCCTTATTCCCAATATACCGAGATAATATGAGAATCATGAAAATAGGCCAAGCGTGAATAATTCGATTACTAATCTCAGTTTAATTCAATCTGCCGAAGTATTTATATTGAACATTAGAATTAAATATTAAATTTTAAAAAATAATATATTAATTTGAAGATCATCAATGAACGTAAAATAATGTATGAACACTTAAAAAACATGTATACATATTATTTAAATTGTAGGCAATAATAGTTTCATTAGTTTTTGTCACATAGAATATATACTCAACCCAAAATAAAAATGTAAGGTAACATTTGTGGGTACAGTCTTCTAAATCGTATTCGAAAAACGCGTTAGAACATACTATGCAGGTGAAAAATCCCGGAAACGCTTTCAAAATATTATAAATTGAAAGCGATTCCTCCTTAGTACAAATTTTGACAAATATAGGCTAATTTTGTAAAGATATTATGACTTAAGGAAAACTCTGGTTTTCTTACATTTTCCTTGTTTATAATGAAGACTAAATGTTTTTAATTTATCAGAGATATTTTTAATCCTATTAATGTAAGGTAATATATTTTATGTGTATATTTAAGAACGTGGGGTTCATAAATTAACCAAACAATTGATTTAAACTTAGTATGATACATACACTGTATAATTCAGTTATATTTTTCCCAACACAAGTGTCTCTTGACTACTTACGGGTTGTCTCATACTCATTTATTGATGTAAAAAATTTGAGAAACAACAATAAAATGTTTTTTTTTTTAAATTTTTAATTGTAAATAATTGATATATGAAGAATGCCATACGAAGTTAATTTTCCATTATATACTATTAAATTTGTACATTTATTCTATGATTAATATGCATGGGAAATATAGCTTTTTGTTTATTATGTTATACACAGATGACCTTATAATGTACTCACTGTCTGTGTTACAAAGGGTACTAAGGCCAAATTTTACCTATATTTAGTATCGTAAAACTATAAAATAACGTGATATTTGCCCCAAAGCGACTTCTGTAGCCTAGTATGTGTTTACATTAAGGAAACTATCGTTTTACGCTTGTCTATGAACTAGATACGGCCTAGGTTTAAAATATAGAATACAAGAGTATCAAATAAGGTTTGATGAAATAAACTATAGCTTATAGCTATTATCTTATTACTTTATATTTTATATGATTTTACTAAGGCTTGTCAGAATGTCATCACGCCACGCTCGTAGTAAACACTCGGACTAGTTGTTACACACACATGTGTAAATTAAAAATAGAATGTATTACTACACGCATTAATTAAGTAATAAAAAGACTAACTTAAATTAAATTTAAAAATGTGAAAATGCTGCAATGGAAAGTTGTTCCAAAACTTTGTTGCACTAAACCTAAAATTTGTCTTCATAATGTTTACTTGCATTGGTTTGTTCCTTTGTTTAAATCTAAGAAATTGTATCATATGTAGTATTGCACTCCTTGCGAAAATATAGTTTATTCCTTACAGTGGTTGCGTCGTAGGGACCGCTCGAAAGCGATAAGGCCACCGATTATGTCCTCCTTATAAAATTAATTATTGTAATTATACTGTATTTCTTATAACGAAGTGTAAATACTTAAACTTCCCTTAAATATGTGCCGCAATCGTGTCGTGTCGTCGCATTGACATTAGTTTTATATTTATATAGTCAACACGATAATCGTTCAATGTGAAATCATACTAAGCCCGCCAAGTGAACTTCAGTTGTCTAGGTCGTTGGTTTTTGGACGATTCAATTTACTAAGAGTTCTTCCTAGAATGTACAGCCAGAAAAGAGCATTATTTATTAATAGTGCTTTTAGGAACTTATATTAAATTAAAACGAAATTGTACTTTTAAATTGAATCTGATATTTTATTGTATTTTTGTATTATTTTAATATATTGATGAAATTCAACCTATAAAAATATAAATGTCTAATGTCCTTAGATATTGCATTCTCATTTCCGATAAGCGATAACTTATGATGAACTTATTTAGTAATATGTAAGTGACGCTTCACAACCTTTTTAGGTTTTGACCTCAGATTTTTTGTTTATATTTCATGATCATTTTTCAATCTAATTGACATAGGTGATCAGTCTTCTGTGCTTCAAAAGTCGGTGCACAGCCGGGACTCGAAGCCAGGACATCAGATCTGAGAGTCGCAAGCTGAAGTCACCAGGCCAACACAACTCTACTCGGTACTGTTTAAACAGTTAAAGAAACTATAAAACTAAAAATCTTCATACAACAAGAAATTCATTAAAATCTGCCTCGCAAATTAAGTTTATTTTTAAAAGTACAGTCAAAACCTGATATAGCGACATTGAAGAGACCGTACAGTTGCCGACGTTATATACGATAGTTGTTATGAGCAATACACATACATATGTAGTTACATTAGTTGTGTAGTATATTATTATAGGTACATATCGATCTAGTGTAGGTATAGGTTATGTATGTGAACTTGTTGAACTCAGGGTCTTGCTGTTCTTTGCTTTCGTCGTTAGTGTTATGATTGTTACTTTCAGCTTTTGCAAGAATTTGTCAAATGGCCGGGAAGATTAAAATCGTCGGTATTGTTTTCTTTTTCTGGGACAAGAAGCGGTTGGTCGTTATATTATAGTCGTTTAATATAAATAAAGTTTCGTCGTTGTAAGTGATGTGTCGCTGTATCCGGTATTGTTATCGGCGTTATCTTTGCTGAATAGTTTAGTAGAGATTCGACCGGGACTTACAATCTGGCTGTAATAACCGATCGGTCGTTGTAAACGATGTCGTCATAATCGGTTTCGACTGTATTAGTAACAACTGCGTCCTAAGTATTCAAAAATGGAATGTTAATTCATGTAATGGCACCCACACATCATCATAGAACATTTTCTCGTGAACTCGTAAAGGGTAAAAGTGTTCAAAGGCGTCACGTCTCCGTTTATCTGGCGTTATTTGCATTCTGCTCAAGGCTTGCTAATTCCCTTCCGATTCGTTTTGCAGCCGTGAGCAGAAATTTAGAAGGCTATTATGGTGAGAAAGCACGCGAACGTTTGTAAGGTTGTAACATGTTTTAGAACTAGTTAGTTTAAGTAGATATTGTTTAAACATTTCAAGAGAGTGGATTTTGAGTTGTTAATATTAATTTCTAAATCTAAAACATTAATTGAAATAAAGTAGGCGAGTGATCGAATAAAGATCAAACGTAAAAATAAGAAGATGTTTTGAACGCCTTTATATTTTTTTCTTATTTCAAATTTTTACCAGTTTACTTAAACAACGTTTTTCGGTCAAAACAGATTTTGGATTACTGGAATATGTTTTGATTGAACACTACCCGCACACTTACGCAACTCATTGTCAATTAACAATTATATTTTTTTCAAAAGGTCCATTATTTTCTTTTTGGGGTCTTGTCTCTCCAGAAAACAAAAACAATTTTGGAAAATTACATTTATTAACCAAATCCACACGGACAGAATTAGTTTACCATATCTTATATTTCTTGTATTTTCAAACAATGTTACTACAACAACTACTTCAATACGAACTAATATTTAAAAGACTGGCAACGTACTCGCGAGCTCTCTGGCAACGTGAGTGTCTATAGCGAAATCACTTTACATGAGGTGAGCCTCTTAAACATTTTCCCTTTGTTGCGTAAAAAGTGCACAAAAATAAACATAGAATGAATAAAATCTAAGTCTACATAATTGGATTTTATTTACAAAAGAACTCAATATACGACGTACGGTAATTGATAGGATCATGATGCGATAAGATAAATTAATTTAAAAGGTCTCGCTATATTTTACAGCGGTCACATGGGCCGCTGTGTCGCTGACATGTCAATTTATCATCTTTTGTTCAGATCCTCTATGCAATGGCGAAAAAATGACACATTTTATTATTTTTATTCAATATTACAAGTCATAATTTGGAGTTATACCTTTCATATGACTGAGCGTAGTAAAAAGCTCTTTATTAGATATATTTTTAATATCTAGCCACCATAGGAGCCATACATGTGACATGTTAATTTTCCGTTACAGAAACATAATACAATAGACAAGATTGAATTAAAAGGAGAGCAACTGGCAACTTTATCGCTTTTGCGCGATCTCTTCCAGACAAACACTGTGAAAAAAAAATTATATGGCAAGCAAGAAGCTTATGTTGGAAACAAATCTTAATGTATATAAGGTGGAGTTTCCAAAGGTTATGTAGACATTATTAGGCCTATTCATTAATTAAATTAAATCTTAACACATTATTAAAAACGCCAGTGAAGGTTTACGAAGGGATTCCTCATTTACATTTATCTTTCCTGTATGAGTTTGGGATCACGTTAGTTAATTTAAAATTAGAACATTTAATATGTTAATCTTTATTGACGTTCACAAGTTTACATTGTGTTGTATGTTAATGAGTATATTACGATTGAGATTTTTTTATTATTTTAAATGGTCTATATTTCTATGCCCTTGTTAAATATGTCGGAGAAATATCGCCACTCCATTAACAATAGAGGGTTTTGTGGGCGTCATGCGGGTAAAGTATTCTTGACTTTACAAAAGTCAATTATCGTACAATATTTAATTAAGATTGATTCCGTTTAAACACTACAAATAACACTTTATAAAAGCACACACTATCACCGCGGGTTTAAGCCACCGATCTCACTGTTAATCATAATCTAGTAAAGCCAACCCAACGTCTAATCACCACCATGCTCGACGGAATACTTGATCAGAACTGAGAACTGTCCTGCCTGTTCGCGCTATCATATTCAAGATAGCGCAACGACCACACTCCATGCATTTGCTCTGCTGTAAAAACATTCGTACTTTTATTCTTTAAGTAATTATTTCAACGATAAAGCCATTCAATAAAACGAAAAGAAATAAATGTTAAATAAAGAGAATCAATAAGATGTCTTATTGATTACCCAAAGAAACAATAAAAAACAATAGTCAATAAACTCGATCATAATATTTCCTCATAACATAGATTTTTGAAGTTTAAAGCTAAATTTATACCTGTTTTTTAAAAGCTATGCCGAACAAGTGAAACTAACCCAAGAGAGAATGATAAAGGGAAATTTACCTGAAGTAGTTTGAAATTATAAGGCCTCAGAATAAAATCTGTTGCCGGATTCGAGTAGCAATTGAACATAACAGGAAAATGTTCTCATTATTTGCGGGCTTCTGAGTTATTTCCCCAAACCCGTTCAAAGGGCAAGGGTATCTCTGCCACATAGAACTCTCATTACGACAGCTCTTCACGTATTCAGAGGATTCATTATTGAGTGCTTATATCGGTGAACAGAAATTCTACACATATTTTTTCTTGTATTTTCTTAGATGAAGGCCGATTTTAATGCTCCTATTTCATCATACCTCGTGCTGATAGAGAACAAATCTTGGTTTTTAATTTATTTTATTATTTTTTATTACTTAAGATGTCACATGGAACATGGTGTAATGGTTGCAGCTCCTTACAAACGTTATGTAAAAGAAAAAACTTGGCGATTAAAAAGAGTGGCGCAGAGTTTATTGCCAGTTCTTCTCTTCCGTTCTACGCCCTTGATCCAAGCAATAAATATCTAAAATTAGAGGCAATAAATGTATATTTCTTTTCTGACGTTCATAAACATACACTGTGTTACCTACATGAATAAATGATTTTTGATTTGATTTGATTTAGATGAAGATTCATTGTGAAAGGATTTAAGAGTGCTGGTTAACGTTGATTTCCTTTTACATTGTTGCTATGTGGTTTTAGCTTCGTTATGGTGGCTGAAGCGTAGTATTATGAAAATAGTATAATATGCTACGTAAATTATATAAAACCGTATTCGTTGGTCGAACACTGAGCAATTCCACCACTGTATTAGGAGATTTTTATTTATATTGTTTTGCAGCTCATCAACATAACTCATACATACCTATCAAAACGTTGGAATATCTGTAATAAATATAGTTTTTTTTACAACTTTCGCTTCTAAGTGAATCACATATTGTTGTGTTATCATTATAGTTATACAGTGCGGTTCTTAAATAAAAAAAGGTTATGGTCTAATAAAGTTTGGCTCAACACCGACAGATTTTGATGGGAATTCAAAGTAGAAGTAATAAATATCTCATCTTCATTAACTACCTTTCTGGTAAAATTGGTCATTTATAAAAGGCTTTAACTGGTCAAATAGTGTAACTGTTCTGTCCATAGAAACAAGACAAATAGAAAGCAAACGAAAATCGTGCCAATTCAAATCAGAATGCACGTCACAGATATAAGTTAGATATATTCTGTGCACCTGCACCACAGACTACCGCGAGCTGAACTCGTTTCGCCAGTTTACCTAAAATATTACAAATATTCAACTGACAAACTGCGACTGAGGATTAACCTTTTACTATATAACTAAGCTATACACGTGAAAGGAAACTTTTTTTACCTCATTTTTCTTCATACTAGGTTGATTCATTTGAAAAAAATATTATACCCACCTATAATACCGCTTCTACTAATTGTTTTAAAACAAATTTAAGGGACGAGTATTAGTTAATCTATGCTAAATGATAATTACACCGTCGAAAATTATCTACCACTTCTAGGGTCTTAACCCTTGATTATATAACATACGACATATGTTATATTAATAACACTTCGGTAAATAATAATTCATTCATTTACCCTAGTTCATTCTCTATAATAATTGATTGTAATGGGTCAGATACCCTTGAGGGACATCGATCAAAAAAGTTTCGGGTACATTAATTACGTCTGAAATATGACGTTTAATAGTCCTTTAGTGGAAACTATATAAATGTAATGAAGAAAAAATTATAAATATTGATTTCAGAAATGTTGTAGATATGATTTTGTTCAATACAATGTAACAACTATACCTATCTTAATAGAACTTTGTGTTTATTTTGCCGGATATTAATTAATTAAAAGTCAGAATTTAACTCGCACCACCACTATGTGCCATTAAAGTATTTACAAATAAATGGGACTTAGGATCCTTCAAAAAAAGAGCTTGCCAATCCTTAAAAGACTGGCAACGCGCTTGCAAGTGTCGTATTTTAGGTCTCCTATCTGATTATAAAAATTTACTGCCGTCAGGCACCTCCAAATTATATTTGAAACAAATGCTTAAAACATATTTCTTTATAGCCAACTCTATCACCGTTGGCTTATGTTTGCGTATCTATTATAGTGACACCGTTCTCAAACTTCTTACCTTGTTATTAGAACTTCCAAAAAATATTTCTCACACTTTGAACGCACAAAAGAAATTTGAAACTCTGAACTCAAGTTAGCTCATACTTTTCCTAAGTTATACGAATACTTTTTGCTGGCAAAAATGTTGAATTTCACAAAGAAATATTCCAAGTGTGAGCTGAAGATCCGTCAACTTTTAATTGGCTAGGGAATATGAAGAGGTCACTGTAAATATTATTGAAAATATTTTATATTGAAATCATAAATTAACGGTTAGTATGTGAAATACTTTGACGCGGGTTATATTCATATTTGGTTTCTATAACTATTTATTGAGTTAATTTCATAATTCAAATTCAAAGCCTTTATTACAACAAGAGAAGTTTATAAAAATATATTTGTATATAAGAAAGTTCTTTAAGGGTTTGTTGCACAGCTATCCTCTTGTACAGCTTGCCTTTGTGGCACAAAGGCCTCCTCCAGCTGTTTCCAGTGCTTCCTACCCTGGCAAGTCTTTGCCACAGAGTACCGTTGGCTTTTATAAAGTCATCAGCCCACCGCGCACTTGGTCTTCCTCTCCTTCGCTTGGTATTGCAGCGAGGTGTCCATTGAATTACTTTTTTCGACCATTTTGCTTTCTGACCTCTGATCAGGTATCAATTTCATGACATGCCTTCTTAATTTAAAAGTTAAGATAAAGTAACGTTTTATATATCAGCAATTGCCAACCGCTTACCATATATATACCGACAGTAATGGACACTTTAACTTCAACTGTCATACGTTAGCTGGAACTATTTTCGCCAATGGCCTATCTCTAAAAGCTGGTTAAATGATCATGGGCAATAAACAAAGCTGTGAACTGCATTTGTACCAGTATAGTCGTTTCCCGGGGGATCTTGTATAAATAAAATAAACTCTATTAAATTCTGTGAGTACTACTTGTTACCTAGTGTACGAATTGTGCCAACATGAATTTGTAATATAAATACGAAGTAGTTTGGATATATAATAATGATATGAGGCAAGAAATATTTTTAAATAACTAACTCTTATATAGATATTCGTAACTTTTAGAAATCGGCCAGTGTCTAAAGCCATTTTGTTCATATAACAAGTACGCAGGATCGAATATCCAGTCGATTACACTATTCGCATTTGCTGAACAAAGTTTCACAAAGCAAATTACGATTGCAGTACGAACATAATACAATTTTCTCCTATTGCATACCCAATTTGAAATAACAAGCTGTATGTGCATGTATGCTACTAGTAAGACACCATTTAGACTATCTAAAACTTATAGCTAAACTATTGTGAACTTTTTTGTCAAATAATTCTTATTATTCCTTGGTTGGGTCTAAAAATACTTCGTTCTGTTTTCGTACAGTTCAGTATGTATGTGTCTGGAAATCTTTTAAACATTACTTGATGACATAATAATTAGGGCTTATTTTTAATCAATTAGTTATTTTCAATAAATTTATTGTCTTGCCAATAAATTAATTAAAAATGGTTAAGGACAAATAATATTCATTATAAGAAAACTAACTCCAATTGTTAGTTCTAAATACATTCCCAAAATCCTTCTCCATTAAAAAAATAGACCACTTTTCACCCAATTCAATTAATATTAATTAACCTCTAAACACTTGTCTATTGTAATTAAATAAAAATAATATATTTTTGTCAAACACGTCATCCTAATATTTCCTGCAACAATACGTAACAGAGTTCGTGTCATCGACAAGCCAAGCTAATATCGTACCTACGTACAATGCTTGATTGGATGCAGCAGCCTTTTTTGTGCGCACAGTGAGACGCAGCGATCACGGAACAGATTATTGAGCCAATTTATTTTAAGCTGAATCAGCTGTGCTCGGTTTGGCTAAACGGAATGCTTAATTTGCCTTTTCGACTGTCATAGGCGAATTCGATAGGACTTTGCGATGAGTAGGCTTTTGTAACTTAAGTTTGAATTCGCTGACGCTTTAAAATCAATGGTTTGAGCTACGTACTTGCTACGTTCTTGCTACATTTCTACGAAGGCATAGATAGCGCTAGTTCGTAATGCTATTTATTAAGATTTTACGCAATTCGAACGTATTTAGAATAATTATTTACAGATAATAATTTATAATGTATAAACAGAAATGCAATTCAAAGCAGGAATGTATTATTCATAAGATTTATTTAGAGTTACTACGAATATTATACTAAGATAATACTGATCATAATATGATAAGTAAATTACTTAGGAGGTTTTGTGAATAATTCAGAGTGTTTCAATAAATTAAGCACAAAAACAATGTTACCATTTCTAAATGTTATTGATATTTGGTATGGATTTATTATGTTAACAAATTAACTACATATTTTAATTAGTATATTTATGTTGAAGTTATTGCTATTAATGTTCTAAAGTTATTTTATTCAGAAACTTTCAAAAAAAATATAGGTCCTTTTGTTTAATTTGAACTACTCATTTAAGATGTAAGTATGCAGTATAGTTATATATTTTATTGTTATTTAAGTAAACATTGTATACTGATCTCTGTCCTTTTACAATTTTTATAGACAAAAAATCTACCCAACGAAATAATAATTTCGCGGGTAGCGAACCAAGAACTTTTGTATTTTACAAGTATGCGATTACCTTGAGGAGATTTAAAGTCTGAAACATAAATTATTGTTTCTAACCGAAAGCTACACAATAATTGACCTTTACCTCCGTCTTTATTCAAAGCTCCTTCAAAATTTATCGCTTCCGATTCGTCGGTAGCAATTTATAACGGATTTCGACGTCGGTGTGTCGGTATATATCAGACTTAATCTCGCAGGCCGATGATCGAAATTTTCAAAATAAAATTGAGACTCAAAAAAGCTTTACAATAAATCATGTGCTCGTTATGCCGGTCGGCCTTCGCTGTGACGCAAAAACCATCCCAATCTGTCTGGACCCTCCCCCATAATCGCTAGATAATGTCAGTGAAAAATTATTTCAACATACGATAATGGCTTGCATGACACATCCGGTACACAGCATCATTTGTCATTCTGTCCTGTAAAGGTTTGAGAGCGTAAGCTAAATAAAAAATAATAATAACATTTGGCAAATACGAAATTTTTATACAAGTCATTCATAAATCCCAACTATGTAGATAACAATTAAATCAATAATGTATGTACAGAATTTAAAGAAGCAACAAGAATCTTGATTTTTGGCTTTTTATTTGTACAGTTTTACGATTTTCTATTGTTTATTGAACGTTTAGTACTTAATATAATTTTTCTTAATTTTACATTGGGTAAAGAATTTTTTTAGAATCCTTTTTTCCTTACGAATTAGGAATTGTTTTATTAATTTAATATATATATTGACTACGTTTTTTATCATTTAACTTTTATTAAACGTCTTACAAAGTCAAAAATTCTCTTTATATAAAATGTAATAATGTTCATAATACGAACTAAAGAAATAAGGAACGATTAAACATTTATATTATATATATTATAACATGAACATAAACTTCCAAGCTCACTCATAAGATTTATTTAACGACAAATTTTATATCGCAAGTTCAAGATGGTGCCTAGTTAGTGCTGGTTTCAATTTAATATGAGAAGTTGAATGCACTATTAAATTAATTATTTAGCGTATAAACTATAAATTTAATCCTAAAATCAGCTTAAAATTCGTTCGGGCACATATTGTGAGCCAATTATTGTACTGTATCTAGATCAAATAGTTTGATAAAATAGCAATTTAAAATTGTATTCGTAGTACTATATAATATTTGGTTACATGCGAACAATAAATAAAAGCATATACATGTAAATGAGTAAAGCTCATAACAGTTTATTTGTATAAAGTTCGTCGTAATTATTTTTTTAACTACTTTAATTATGACTCTGTCTAGACTTAATCAAAATCTGAGTATTCAAAAATGTAGGTTTCTATAATAATATTGTAGTCGCTTTGACATGTATGATAAACCACTTAATTTTAGATCTTTTATTTACCATTACTCAACATTATGTAAAAAAACTGATAACCTTTGTATGATTGTTGCCGTTGATTGAATATAAATAAGCTATTTTCCGTTATTTATATAAATGTATATTCAACACAGTGCAGTGTATGTATGTGCAGAGCAGTGTTGGCCTAGTGGCTCCAGCGTGGGACTCTCATACCTGAGGTCGTAGGTTCGATCCCCGGCTGTGCACCAATGGACTTTCTTCCTATGTACGCATTTAACATTTGCTCGAACGGTGAAGGAAAACATTGTGAGGAAACCGACATGTCTTAGACCCAAAAAGTCGACGACCTGTGTCAGGCACTGGAGGCTGATCACCTACATGCCTATTAGATTTAAAAATTGATTATGAAACAGATTCAGAAATTTGGGGCCAAGACCTAAAGAGTTTGTAGTGACACTGATTTATATAATCAACACATAAATAATTATGCAATCTCTCTAATTTGCCGTATCTACAGATTAACTATTATTATTGGTTATTTAACGTCATGTTCTCTCAAGACGCCAAAGATCCATTATATTCTAGAAAAAAAAATAATTAGTGAAACTGACTGAAATTAATTATTTTTGGTATAGATTTTTCCGACCTAACCGTTTTTATTACACTGAAACGGACCACGTCGTAAAGACCTTTTTTTCACGTTTATCTTAGACGATCTCTCGTTATCGTGATGGTTCTAACACACGGCTCTAAGCACGGCATACCTGTAGCTGTCAAGATGGATCATACTGTCGATGTATCTTAAGAGTTACTATGTGTAAGCTATAACTTGGCCACTTAACAATTTGTTTTAAATTAAATATGTATAAAAGTATTTGTACTTACATATAAAAAGCTTGGGACTATCATCAAACCGGCCTTGGACCTAAAATGTCGACGAGGGTTAATCACATACTTGTCTAAAGTATTATAAAAAACGAATTATCACGAAACAGATACAAAATGCCCAGACCTCAATGGTTGAATGTTTGAACATAGAATACCTAGAAAAGTTATAAGTATCAAAAGGATTCAAAGAAGAATTAAGTACTAGTGAAAGATAATAGATAATGTCTGTATTTAAAATAACTTAATATTCAACTATAAACTAGGGTTATTATATACTTGTACTACCTATTTATATTGGGGTTACTAAAACAGTTGTACCATTTTTATTAATTTATGCAAGTATTAGGCCACATCCAATAATTTTAGCCATCGATAATTAACATAATAGCACGTATGCATACTAAATTATTTGCAAACAAAATGTTATATAAATAATATTAACCAATGCTAAATACACTATTAAAAAAATCTAACATATGTAAAACCCTGTAATCGCACTCACTACCAGTATATTCATAATCAAAGTAATACCAATTATATTAAAATCCATTTAAAAGTGTTTAACTTTTGTTTGAGAAGGAAACATTTTAAATGTACAGTTATTCAAGCGACAGCAACTTATTCCTTTAAAGATTGGCCATTTAAGGATAATTGCGGCATAATATTACGCACACGTACATTGTATATCTCTTATATGCTGTAATCGCATTACAACAAACAGTTTTACGTGTTTTTTTATAGAAAAGGGGGCAAAAGTGCAGGAGGCTCAGGTTTTAAGTGATACCGCCGCCCATGGACACTTTCAACGCCAGAGGCCTCGCGCGTGCGTTGCCGGCTTTTTAAGAATTGGTACACTCTTTTCTCGAAGGATCCTACGTGCATATAATATACATTCATTATAATATGGTAATACAGCTCCATGGATTTTTTACCACTGATTTAAATCAAATATATTTAACAGAAAAAAAAAAACTAGTAACCAAATGTATACAATATTTATGAAACGTGCTCATACTAAAGCGGTTGTGTAACAGTTCGACAGCCGTTAGCCGCTATCATCAGTCAGGCTCCGCGCAGACACCGATCAAATTGAGGATTTGGGCTTATTGCCATTTGATAATGCACGGTTTATCCTTCCCTTGTTATGGCCGATAGAGAATAATCGATATTTACCTGTGCGTTTAATATACGTTAGAGGTATGCTGCCTCGCTAGTTGCGGACTAAAATGTTCTTTAACTAGGTAGAGATCAGTGTGATGTAACCTATATGTTGATAGTTTATATATGAAACGATGTGTCAGTTACAGGAGAATAATCACACAAAAGTAGCAAGGATACAGATAGACCAGGGTCCAGGAACATGGACCTGCCTTTATAATAAAAAAAAGTGAAAATATATAATAGTAGGATTAAATTCGTTGGAAAATGAGGAGAGTATTATAAAAATGAAAGTAAAAAATAATTTACCGGCGATCTGAAGTCGGGAAGGGGAACGGGGTGAGTTTTTAAGGGTAAAAAATTGTTTATCTCGATTTCCGGCAAAACTAAAAGTCCTATAGAAAAAAGTCAAATGGCAGAAATATTTATATATTTATGTAATTATTAGGTAGATCATAAAAATATCTAAAACTTTTGTATTTCACTTTTTTTACATAAAGTCACGATAAGCACTCATTTTGATCCCTTAAACCCTGTTGTGAAAGAAGCTTATTCATATGTACAATTGAGAGGGCATTGAGGCCATGAGATACATAGACATATAGTCTTTGTATCTCATGGCCTTTTTAACTACATGACACCGTAAAATAAAAAATGGCAAAAATATGTGTTAACTCTTTGTACATGTATTTTAGAGTTCTTAAATTGGTTTAAAATGAATTTACGATGAATTAGATAATTTACGTACAATTTATTTCCCGTCTTACTGCATTCAAGCAATTTAATTAATTTGAATGTAATATTTTCAGACGGATGTAATGTTTTAATGATTTGTACAATTTGAATTAATATTAAAAGAGCAACTTTCAAGGACTATTCAAAAAGGCCATTTAACTCCAATGTCAAAGCCAAGTGCAAAAACTCAATTCTAAAATAAGCAAAAATAACGTTTAACGTTCCGTTTAAAAACTATTTACTGAATGCGTATTTCAGCCAATCCCTAAACCCGAGTAACTTTTAATTCAAACGTCTATTAGCATTGACTACCCGCTCTGAACATCCTATGAGCGGTATTTGCGAATCGGATTTAATTTGCATAAATAGTCAAATACACAAGGCCCAAAGTGAACCATTCTAAATTCGATGGTCGGAAAGTTGTATCTCTGCAAACACGGACATTCGCAACGACAAATGTGACCCGAATTAATATTTGACCGCCCAAGAGTTACACTGTAAGATACGACTGTGTCAACAGGCAAAAAAATATATATAATGTTTTATTAAAATAATAGGTGGTGTATGAACAACTTTGCCTTACAACCTTTAAAGGCTTCAGATTTTTTCGTTTTTTACATTAATTGGGTACCGTATCGAAATATTAATGATAAACCTTCTGCGCTTAACAAAACAAAAATAATTTATTCATTCTAATTTTACATTTACTGCCAGTTCTCAAATCAAGAGCGAACGGAAGAGAAGAACTGGCAAATAAACTCTCCGCCACTCTTTTAAATCGCTAAGTATTTTTTATACAATGTTTGTAAGGAGCTGCAACCATTACACCATGTTCCATATGACACATTGAGTAATAAAGAATAAAAAAATAAATTAAAAACAAAGATTTGTCCTCTATCAGCAGGAGGCATGGTGAAATAGGAGCACGCACTTACATACTCGTGAGACTTCTTTACTCCGGTGCCGCTGTGACCTAAAGACTACTTCCGTTAATAGCCGCTAAAGCGTTCAGCGGATATTTTGATTGTCTCTTGTGATTCATTAATACATTCTCAGCTGATGTTCTTAAAATATATTCTTCGTTTTATTTCCATCATGTTTTATATTTAATTATTATCTTATATATGGAGTTTTAGAAACGTTTAATTCGTTTCATTACTTAACAACAAATCCCTTATGCCTGCATAATTGCCTACACATGTGTCTCATCTAGGGGTTTGTATCTTCGAAAACGGGCTTATTTGTGCTGTATACTCTACAAAACAGTTCATTACTTTCATAAAACAAATGTATGCCATTATAAACTGAATTACGATAAATTTAGGAGATAAAATGGCATACATTATAATGATATACACATACTGGAATTTTGGTTTGTAATCTGGTTAACGTCCAGTGTGACTTTATAAGGGGTAATTTCTATGGACTTTAATTTTGTAAATTGTTACAAAAGCCTATCTTTAGTAATGGCTTATTATTTGATATAAGGGGTTTTAAAAGCTTTCAAATTTAGTCGGACTAACACCAGTCTTACCGTACATTACACCATGTAAAGGTGTTCTATATATCCTTATATCTCAGCATCAATGTATAGGAACAATTTTACGGATCATATTAAGACCGGATCCCATGCGTCATAATATTGCATTAATATCGCGTTTCTTAGCATGCTAACATTTTATTTCTTAAAATAAATGGTTACCATGGTAACACAGTGCTAACTGTAGACCATTTTATCATGGAGCAGTTTAACATTTCGCTTCTAATTTCATTACGTAGAAAAAAAAATTAAATGGATAAATAAGAATAAAAATATAATGAACCTTTAGTTTTGATGTTATAAATCACAATGATAATAATTATTGATTAATAATATAATAATATTTAATTACATTTCATAGTGTAGTTACAACACGTTCATACGCTTACAATACAAGCTCTTCATTATAACTTAATAGAAACCTCGGGTCCCATTATATAAAATAAAGGAACTTAATCCGACGGGACTGGTAATATAGATGTTGACAGGTCTCGGAGGATTCTCACCGCAGGTGGTGAGAATCCTCCTTACAACAATACAGCTGGGGCAGTACATGTGCTGATTGAGTATCAAATATATGGCTATGAAAAACAACAAAACATAACATAAAATACGCATTATAGTAGTCTATAAGATAGTTCATAAAACAATAAATGGTTAATATAAATTTAAGAGACAACTTAAATATGCTAAATAGTTCAAACATTTGTTTAAAAAAAATACTATTAATATTTGGTAATTCTAGATTATAATCACATCGGACAAGAAAATCGTCTTCGAAATTAGTCACAGAATATTAAAAAAATATTTGGACAATTAATTCTTTTAAACAGTTTTTGTCTATAGAATAACTAAACAACTTAACGCAACAATTATATATTATCGCATCGTGTATATTAAGCATACCAAGTAATCAAGAAACGATTGTATTATTTACATTTTTAATATAAACAAAATCATCTGTATAAATGAGATAATTTTGTAACATATCCTTTATAACTTTATGTTCCTAAACTCATAAAGATAACTTAGTAATGCACCGTCCGTTCATTGTAACGTAAAGAGGAAGGATCAACGTTAAATATTTCATTTTAGACAAGTTTTTATTGCGAGCTCCGAACGTGTTCGCGATAAACGTAGCGAGCGTGAGTGGAGTTGCTTCGATCGTAACACGCGCTTATATCACTGGATGGGTTGGCTTAAAACTACTTATTTCCTCGTTCCTCGTCGTTTCACGGTTATTTCTATACTTAGCAACTAAAAGGAACAATCTGCCCCACCCATCTGCCATATCCACGTAATTTAAGATAAAATATAAATGATATCTCTTAGGCCCATTTTTTATTAATTGAGTTTTGTATTTTTGTTGGATGGAGGCCTAAATTAAAATAAAACTTTAACTGTATTGAATGAAAGTGCCTGTTAACATTGTTTTTAAGTAACGTAAGAAACATAAGTTAATACGTTTGCGGAACACAAAGGTAACCGACCGGCAACGTACCTGTATACAAAGTAAACAATATTTATTTACTGAAGCTTGTATATATTGGGTTATTGAACTTTACGATCATATAGGACTTCTTATTCTATTTCATAATATCAATTCGTCACAAAGATCTTATTGTATAAAATTGCTATGGCTAGGCGGAACTTGCAAGTATTGTGTATTTCTTTGTAGTCTGTATTCAAGTATTAGGACAAAATATACGGAAATAACAATGTTGCCCATGTGGCTTGCAAATCGAAACATTGATAAAATATGTTCCATCTAAATTGTTCTAATAGAACTGATCAGTTATTATATATATTGGTCTTTCACACCATATTCACAAACACATCCCCAACATCATTTGTTAATAACGGTCTTTATAAAAAATCACTCATCAGTCCAAAACTCAAGAACTTGATAAGAAACAACAACAATTTTAAGCTATTGCATAGATTTTATCGCGGGCTTTGAGCACGGCGACCGAATCAAGAAATTCCGTAACGAAAAAAACCTAACACACGATTTCGTAATATAGGTGGCCAACACGCGTTAGAGCGGGACAGAACGCATACTGCGTCTTACATCGGTCTGGCGTTATCGATGACGTAGCGTAATCGCAGCCGTTGCAGTTGCAGTGAGACAGACTAGGCGTGTTAGTCAGAGTCTGGCAGTGTGGTAGATTGGTAGATTGAATTAATATCAAATAAAAAACTTAAAAAATATAAAAAAATACTGCATAAATAAACAATTTTAATTGCATAAGTTGATAAGAAATGCTATGCAATAGCTTTACTGCGGCAGTCCCCGAGTGTCACACATCTTTTTAAAATAAAAGTTATAAATCTCATCCAGATCAATATATCCATGTCCACACGTATTGAGTTGTTTCAACTAGTAAACTTAGTCTAATGCACTAACGTGATCTCGTAACCTGCTATTTCAATCAAAATTTCAAGTATATGACAATTTACATAACTTTAATATTATCTAAGGCTTGGTGCTATTAAAGTTATGTTAATTGTCAAATCATTAAACATCAGGTGAGCCTCCTTCACGCCCGTTTGCCCCCGTTTCTATAACACAATATTTATAATAAAAATAAAATCGTCGTTTAAAAATAAGTAACAACAAAGACGTCATAGACTAAGTAAGCAGCCATCCAATTCTTTTTAATCTTAACCTATAGAGATACAAAGGCTTGAAAGAAAACCAATCAGCTAAAACGCAACTTGTATTGTAATGATTTACGCTAGTCTTTCTTGGTAAAGTTGAAAAATTCAACAAAAGAGTTCAATTAGAACGAGGTGAGAATAGTTCTGTACTAAATATTAGAGCGTGAGAAAATGCAATATTAATGGCTTGGCATGATCTTAATGCAAAGGTAACATTGGTTTAACATAGTTATATACGTTTAAAATGACATTAACGTATTGATGTATCTATATTTTTTTTTGTTTCAACGCACAACTCTACAGGGCGTCCCACGGCGATGCCACACGGAGGGAAAGTACCTTAAATATTAATGATAGGATATTTTACTGAAAGAAGACATCGTTTAATTTTTAATAATAAGTAGAACTGCATTCACAGATTTTTTAAAAATCGCCTACCTCAACCGGGAATCGAACCCGCCAAATGTGACAGTAAAATTACATGTATTTTATAATAGCGTTTGAAAGGGCTACTCAGAAGCATTATTTTTTCCTTAATAACCTAGCATATTAAATGAAACTAAAAACATACAATTTTGCATTTTATTTAAAATTTTGTTCAGAGAAATTTCCTCTGACTTGCCCATGCTTCCAACAATTAACATTATCATTTCAAAGATCTACCCACATGAGATACGAGATTTCCGTGGTATAAGTAAATGATAATAATAAAGCGATACATAAAGTGTAGTAGGTACTTTTTCATGAGCTCACAATTAGCATGCTACTGGCTGATATTAGTAAAAATAAATAATTCGAAAATTGAACACTTAAATTTTCAAGCGTCTGTTCTTTTGTTTATTGTGATTTTCATTTTCGTTTATTAGCAATTTTTGTGTTAATTTACTTTTTACCTTTTACCATGGCGTACCAAAATAATTTGGATTTAATAGAAGCATACTTTTTAAATCACAAAGACATTTCATTAGCTTTGCGGTGGTACCGCGAAAGATATCGCGATAGACACATACCATCTCGATTTGTGTTGAAAAGATTGGTGGATAATTTAAAAAATTTAGGACGTTTTGATCATCGCTTACAGCAACCACATCAGCAGATAATAAACGTCAGCGATGATGAACTCAACATTCTGATTTACTTTGAAGCGTACCCGAAGAGTTCCGTGAGGGATGGTGAAGAAGAAATTTTAATTTCAAAGAGTAGAATACATCGCGTGCTGAAGAAATACAAGTTTAAAAGTTATGTTGAAGGGCGATTAGTGCAAAAATGAAGGCCGGGAGATGCTGAAAGACGACTCAATTTCTGCCAACATATCGAGAGACTCATCCTTGAGGATCAAAATTTTTTGAACACCATTATTTGGTCAGACGAGTCAAACTTTAGTAACAACGGTATGTACAACCGGCGTAATAATCGCATTTGGTCCAGACAGAATCCCTTACGAATCCGCGAGACTAATGATCAAGTGCGTTTTTCTTTCAACTGTTGGTGTGGGATTGTAAGTAATCGGGTTCTCTTAATACATTTTTACGAAGGAACTCTGAACACGGAAAGATATCTAGAAATACTTGAGATTTTAAGAAATGAGATTAATAATCTTCCTGATGCAGATCGACAAAATCTCAAATTCCAGCAAGATGGGGCTCCAGCTCATAACAGTAAGAGAACAGCCGAGTTTCTTAATGAACATTTTCCTTCCTGGATCGGCACTTTTGGACAAATTAGATGGCCACTGAGATCCCCAGATCTAACCCCACTTGATTTTTTTTATGGGGTTATGTAAAAGATTTAGTTTACAGGAACCGGTACAACAGTGTGCAGGAGTTACAAAATGAACTTAGACGTATTATTTCAAACATCCACCATGCAAAAATAAGTAAATCGACAGGGTGAGAAATTATTAAAAGAGAGAATTTGTATACAACAGAACGGATCACATTTTGAGCATTTGATAAATTATTTTTTTTTAATAAAATGTAAAATTTTATGTTTTTAGTTTCATTTAATATGCTAGGTTATTAAGGAGAAAATAATGCTTATGAGTAGCCCTTTCAAACGCTATTATAAAATACATGTAATTTTACTGTCACATTTGGCGGGTTCGATTCCCGGTTGAGGTAGGCGATTTTTAAAAAATCTGTGAATGCAGTTCTACTTATTATTAAAAATTAAACGATGTCTTCTTTCAGTAAAATATCCTATCATTAATATTTAAGGTACTTTCCCTCCGTGTGGCATCGCCGTGGGACGCCCTGTATAGTTTTTGCAATATTCTTAAGGTAGCTGGTAATAATAAACATTATTATAAAAAAATTATAGAATAAAAAACTAATCGATACAATACAAATCAATCGCATCACGAAACTTGTATATTCTTTCTATTTATAAATCTCACAGGAACAAAAGTATAATTTGTATTTAAAAATATTTATTTAAAATTAATTTAAAATATAAATCCTCTGTTGTCATAATTAAGTTAACGTTAGCAATATATCTCAGTTTAAAACTCAGTAAAACGAGCAACATTGGCTAAATGTACCAAATTATAAACATACAGTCTAATTACTTAGCGCACTACGTTAAATTGTATAAATTCGCGGAACAAATAGTTGTGGGATGTTGTGGTTTCATTACTAGCGGTATCTATATATTTCCAGCGTTTATTGCTCCTTGCTAGGTCTTTTAACGACTAAATATGCTACTGCTTCCGGATACAACTCGCAATGGACTAAGATAAAATACAGCGTCCTAAAATATAATAATACTGGGTGATACTCGCGGCTGCATAGAATTAAGATGAATTAATTATATGCCTTCACTTTCAGATTCCGCCATAGATAAAGCGGCCATTAAAAATTCTAAATGACTAAATATTTTAAGTATTATTTTATAGAGATCAAAAAAAATCCTGACTTATTAAATTCGGAGATCATTAACATAAAACGAGAACTATTATTATACCTGAAATAGGCTTTTGTATATAAATACAACTATTCTTTTTTACCGTTATGTTGTAAATAAATAAAAATTAAACATTTTATATGTTACTACTAGTGACCCGCCCCAGCTTCGCACGGGTGTAATGCTGATGAAAAGCAGGTTTTTATTATGTATTGTTATTTCCGTCGCTGGAAAGCTCCGATAATATAGGCGTTCGATCGTTGCTAAATAAGCTGTAATGGGCTGTATAGATCTATATTAAATGAACAATATATTCAAGGTATTTAATTGGTTAAGGATTAATGCTGTATTGGTTAAAATCGCTTCGAAAATTAGCCATTATTTGTCGTAAAAAGTAAATGTCAAAAAAAGTTATTGTGGGTTATCCATAAGAGACAGACATATACCATCACGGACTTTTCTGTAGACCTTTTCAATGTGTACAATACTTAGTACATTATTTTGATAAAACTCGTAGGGTTCAGCCTGCGTTTGCAATGTAAGCGGAAAAAATGTAATTATTTACGACATCACATTAGAAACCTCAAAAATAACAGTACTTCTCCAATATTTAATGGATGTTATTATACATATAAACCTTCCTCTTGAATCACTCTATCTATTAAAAAATCTCATTCGCATCAAAATCCGTTGCGTAGTTTCAAAGATTTAAGCGTACAAAGGGACATAGGGACAGAGAAAGCGACTTTGTTTTATACTATGTAGTGATTTACTGTGTTGGTCAAGTGGATGCAACGTGTGATTTTTATGCCTGAGATTTTCTAGACATTTCATTAGACTTTCTGTCTTTGTGCGCATTTAACATTCACTTGAACGGTGAAGAAAGTTATTGTAAGGAAATCGGCTTGTCTAGCCTTGCTGGCTGTAGGATGATCACCTAGTTGCCTCTTAGATTGACAAATGATCATAAAACAGATACAAAAATCTGAGGCCTAAGCCTAAAAGTTTACGCCGCTGTTTTTTTTAAAAATTTAAATGTACAGTCTTCGTCCCGAGAAACTCCGTACACATGGGAAAGTCATAATCTTGATAGGTCATACAAGTTACTATTAAGTAATTGTACACCAAGATTATAAATGATTATCGGGTTTTCAGTTCACATGCTACGACGTCGGCGATATTTTATTAATGTAAATTTTGTATTACCTACCTACACCTAAACCCCATACAGTATCGTGGGCTCCCCTACTACTATGATAATATTTGACATAAAAGCCCTCAAAACTACTGATGGTATTATGCTAAGATTTTCACACAATAATGAGATTCGGCGACCTAGATCTTCCAAATCACCGCGTTTTGAGGCTTGAAGGCATAATTATCTTCACAATAATGAGGCATCCTTGTTCAAACGCTTTGAATATCGAAGACAGTTGATGCACTAGTTAGCCGTCCAGACTTCACTTGCGAAGTTTTATCGTATCTATCCTTATAAAATGAGTATCTAATAGGTTTTTTCTACTTTTATTCGGGTTCGTTTATAACTTCCATGTCTAAAAGAACCGCAAAAAGTTGGATCTTCGTTGTTAATGTCCTATAACCCCTAGGTGGGGCAGAGGGCGTCCACATCGCGTTCGGTCTTAGGCCTCGTATTTCACCTCACTTCAAGTTCTACCAGCTCTCTTTACCTCGTATGCTACTGTGGATCTTCGTTACAGTACTTAATTGGTTGCTAGAAGTATTCCAAGTACAAAATAAATTATAATTATATAAACAAGTCCTGTATGCACATAGTTGCCAGCTGTGGGGCTATACCAGTAAGAGCTGCATCCAATTAATCCAAAACAAAGTGCTCAGGGTAATAGTCAATGCTGTTACATCCGTAATTACAACTTTCATCGGGCCCGTAATGTAGACGACGTCACCACAATAATTTGAAAGATGGTTGGAGCCCAAGTACAAAGACTCGTTCACTCACCAACACGTGAATGTCGAGGCTATTCAACTTCTTGAGACGAGAGTGAGAAGATTGAAAAGCCAAAACCATTCCAATTAGTGAATTAACTTCCCCTTAATAGAGACTGTAATTTGTGGTACTTTTTTAGTATATAATTGCTTATTATTCTTAAGTTAGGCTTGATCGTAGTATTAATTTTTGTCCGGGTTGTTTGGAAGATCGCTCATAGGCAATAAGGCTGAAGTCACTGTTAGATTTATTATTGTGTTGTATTTTTACTGTGCTATTGTGTGCAAAGCACTTCTTCATATAGTCTTAGTTGTTAGTGGTGTCTTTAATTCTAATATAAAAAAGTATTGGAATCATGAAAGTCAAGTCTTACAGAGCAATATTTATATTTTGAGTCTAAAACAGACCAATTGGAATTATAAGCCTGTATTTCCTAATCTAATAACTAATGTAATTTGATTTCTGTTCTTAAATCCGAAATATTTTGAAAATGTTATTTTAAAATAATCCTTAAACATCCTAAACGCAATTTTGAACAAATTACATTATTTTTTTAGCATCCGTAGTTTTAGATATTGATAACTCATCACGTAACAATCTAAGCGTTGCTGAAAAAATCAAAATTCCAATCTCACCGCGACCAATTTCGCACACGTCCCCTCACAAATTCGCTCGAAATAAGTGCCTGAACGCCTAGGGCTACCACGCTACTATTTTTTTAGAAAGCAGATATGACGCTTCTTGGCGAAGTATGAGCTACTCTGGTCTATTAGCATACCCTACATGAGTGTATATTAAATTATAAATGCTTGTTATTATTACCTTTGGGCTGGGATACAAAAATTAACAAAAAGTACGATTTTGACGAAAATCATAAACACATGTAGTGTATGCTCGATCATAGTACGAGCTGAAAGGTCGAGGATTAATTAAAATTTAATATTATTTCTTGTTTAATGCTGATGTGTTTAACTTTAAAAAATAAATATGGGTTAATTTGAAATATTCAGATTAATCAATCGGCCATATTCTGGCTTGTACACTGTACTGAGTTTCACAAATTAAATGAGACTATTTTTAATAAAATTATTGAAAGAATTTTCAGCTTGAGGTTTGTCTCGATCGCTCAAACCTCATATTACTCTTAGCCTGTTAGTGTTCTGAAGTAATATTGTTTTATTCTTCTATAAAACTAACTTAGTTGAGTTAAAACCCTACCTCGACTATCGAAATTTCACGCCAGACAACTGAGACCACGGCTTATACCCACTGTACAAATTTAGCCTTCAGCAACAAATGAAATCATTAGTTAAACAGAAAATAATATTATAATTTTCGTTCTCAATAAAATTTAATCGATAGAATTAAAGAGAATCACTCTACAATGGAAAAGGAATTTGTTATTGAGTTAAGGATTAGTAATATCATATCATAATTTTCTATAATAGTCGTTTAACTTGAAACTTTGAATAGGGAAATTAAATTATAAATTCTTAAAATTTTATTCTTAAACGCTTTACACTAAGTAAAGCACTCTTAATTAAAGTACTCTTTTATCTCTATCAGTCTAATACCAACAAAAAAACTTGGCTATTAAAAAGAGCGGAGAATTTATTGCCAGTTCTTCTTTTCCATTCTACGCCCTTGATTTGAGAACTGGCATTAAATGTAAAAATGTAGAAGCATTTAAATACATTAAATTTCTTTTATTGACGTTTATAAGTGTACATTACGTTACCAACATAAATAAATGATTTTGAATTGAATAACCGGATTTAAATTCAGCCGTAGTGAGCAGGGAAGGGGGCAGGATAAGTGTTTAAACGATATACTTCGTCGTAAGTATCGCGTTTACACATTCGTCCTGAATAAGGCGGTAATTTTAACAGTCCCATCACCATATAAAACTGCACAGCACGATACGACACTGTGCGGGATGCGACGTTCGCCCTTTCACACTGTCTCAATCAATTGGTCTGAATCGCTCTATCCCTTTTCTTCGCCAAAAACGCTGCACATCTTCGTGACGTTTCAAAAATTACCCCCATGCGCCTTAAGAAGTTTCACTTCAAAAAACAGAAGGCGGGATCATCCCTGAGAGATACGACCTCAAAAATTCAAAATTCGAGCGTACTCCTCCCTTAAAGGTCGGCTACGACATAGACACCCACTAAAAATGGGTGTCTATGGGCTGCGACGACTGCCTTTTAAGGCATCCGGCAGGCTCGTTTGCCCCCCTATTATATAAAAAAAAACTATATAAAAAACCCCTATTATACAAAATAGATCTCTTCACCTTTACCATCGCACGTTTCTGACAAAATATTTACCAGAAATACATTGCACTTGCTTAATCTGGCATCAACCTAATTCGCCTTAAGTAAATATATTCTGTCGCCGAGAAATCTGTATCTAAATATCGAATGTACGCCACAGACGATAAATCATTGGGACATTTCGTGACGTCGACATGGTCGTTAGACGGGTGCCGATAACGCGCAAAAACAGGAAAATCTGGTCGACGCATACTATCAATAACATACTTCACTTCACTCACGTTGTTTACTCATGCAACTGACTTTTTTCAAACAGAGTATTTCATTCAGTGTTATATATGGTACTACAGATAAAAGTTTTTACTGACACCATTTCCTACTAAGAACTATTGACAATTTGATCATTAAATGTATAGGAATTTTTTAAGACGAATATTTTTATGTCGATAAAGAAAATTACTTCTTTAAACACATTGGTTTTAAAAATCTTATAAACATTTTTGCCGGTAACAAAGAGGATGTGCGTGGATACACAATATCTGCTTTATATACAGTGTCCAAAGAACCATAACAAAATGTAATATTAAAACATCTTATAATATGAAAATCCTACCTTTTATATTAAGGGACGAGACTCTTAAAGGGTGAATTTTCCCGTACGGGATGTACCCGGGCTTTCAAAGGATTTGTCACGGACAACCAAAGACAAATATTTGTCACTGTTTCGATTCAGCTCTACACGGCCCTTTATGTACTGGGATTTAATATGTAATGATGTATTGAAAGCTTTCGTAAATTCTATTTTTAAAAGCATTTTTGTTTTTTTCTTTCACAGGCTGCGTAGGTTTCCCACTGCCTATAATCATATGCCATAAATCAGCATCATTATTTTTAAGGCCTAGTTAAATAATCATATAAATTCTGAGTTTTTTTGTATTTGGCAACAAAAGTGGCTGTCATAGTAGTAGACATTATATATTACCTGAAGGAAAACTTTTTTTACCTTAAGATAGAAAAACATGTGTAAATCTATAAAATACCCTTCAAAACCACAGCGTTATATAAATACTTTCTAGACTATAACAACTTCCGTAGCGAAACTAGAATCATTTACAAGTAATGTTTTCAGTAGAATCATCTTACAAAGTCAGTAAAAAAGTACATAAGTATAATATTTAGAATCTAGGGAATAACGAGCAAGTAAACAATATGTAAAAATTTAACTAAGCTGTACTGCTGTACTTCAGCACATCATGACTAACAAAGACCCGATATTAAGATTTCGGAGAGTACACGATATAAATAATAAATTATGTAAGCCAACAGTAAAAAGTAATATGACTTAATTTATCTAAATATCCCAATTCCATAATCCTTTCTAATATAACGAAACCCTAGTGGACAATGATTTCTATCGAATCTTAGTATTGTCTTTTATTAACATAACTTTTACACATTTAAAGAAAAACACTTTTTTACGGATTATAGTTATGTATTATTGTATTTAAACTTATAATTATTTACACATAATTTTAAATTTAAACCGACGTTTCGCGTGCTTTACAGCGTGCGTGGTCACGGTGACTGAAGACAAAGGTGTTAAATGTCAAAAAGTATTACAGCTGCAGAAAATGTTGTGTTATCTGTATTTATTTCCCCGGAGTTGGTATCGACTAAAAGATGTAGGGTTTTTGCAGAAATTGCTCACGGTGTCCTCCAACAATCCGCGAAAATGGAGGACACCGTGAGCAATTTCTGCAAAAACCCTACATCTTTTAGTCGATACCAACTCCGGGGAAATAAATACAGATAACACAACATTTTCTGCAGCTGTAATACTTTTTGACATTTAACACCTTTGTCTTCAGTCACCGTGACCACGCACGCTGTAAAGCACGCGAAACGTCGGTTTAAATTTAAAATTATGTGTAAATAATTATAAGTTTAAATACAATAATACATAACTATAATCCGTAAAAAAGTGTTTTTCTATCGAATCTTGTAAAGATTAAATAAATTTCCATTCAATTTTCAAGATACATATATTTTGCTGTCTTCATTAAAATCGCTACATAGTAATAAGCCTCCGTTGAGCATCGTTTTAACAACATTAATTATACCAAACATATTATAGAAGTTCTAAGAAAACTCAACGCTAACAATGTAGAAGCCTCGTAAAGTGTAATTCCTAAGTGTAAAGCTTCAAACTCATGACCGCATAAACTTCGATCGATATTTCAAAAATTCTCAAGTTCCATCATAAAGAAACACTTGGGTGCGCTTTCCGCACTTTACTTGGATTCTTCGAAGTTAGGAGAATTCACAACTTTCACGCGATTCATCATTACTTCTATTATAAACCCACCTATAATATCTTCCACGCGATTTAATGACACGCTTGTTCCAATTTAATCCATACATAATAAAATTATAATAAAACTTCGTACGTTAAAAGTTCTTGATGCAAACCCTATTTCTTAAACTAGTTAATAAAAAATGTTCATTTTGGAACATAAGATTATGGTATAACTTATTCCACGTCCATAAATTTGACTCTGTAGGCATCCCTACTCATCGGCAAACAAGATGAGAAGGTGTAAATAGTAATAGTAATAGCCTTTATTTCTAAAACTTAATTATTATAGATTATAAGTTTCATTTTTGAATTGAGAAGAGATTTTGAATTGAGAAAAAAATACACTTTAACATTTAGAAATAATCATTTGCTTGTTAGGTTTTGGTTTGACCAAAGAAAGAAGACAGAAGGTGTAGGCCGAGAGAAAGAACAGGCGTAAAAAACTCTCGGTACTCTTTTAGAAAAGCAAATCATCTGTACATTTATTCTTTTTCTCAATAGACAAATTGACTTTACTAAAACTTATGAATGACTTGTTGTTCTTCTTGGACTTTGGAATTGACTTAGAAAATATTATCAGAGCAACCTTTCTTTTGTGTTTACAAAACTATGTACGAACAGATTAATTAAAGGAATTTTAAGAGGAAAGCAGATAAATATTTAATAGGAAATATTTTTGGAAATTCCAACAACATAGTAATAAACGGGATATTGAATTATTTTAAAACATACGCTTGGGCGTAAGGGGAATACCCTGTATAGTCACCATCATTTTTCAGTCTCTCGTTACTTTTTACAAATCGGAACCAGACATAAAAATCTTTAGAACAATTGTGAATGCAGCTGGTTTACCTTTGAATGAGGTGCACCATAGTTCATAGAATTTTTACTAGACTTAATTGTTCGATATTGCGTTCTAAATTTAAATAAATATTAAACTGCTGTATTTCCGCTACTCTATAACTAAGCGTTGAACTCGACTAAAGCACGCAACATTCAGCTCAGTAATACGTAAAATACTGCAAAGCTGATAAAATACGGGCTTTCGTGAACAATAAATTTTTCAAAATACGACTTCCCTTACAATATAACCGCTTAACTGGATATAAATGTTGTGATCGTTTAATCGAACTTAATACGATCCGATCGTGTACCGCTGTGACCCTATTAATAAAATATATTTTATGGGGGTTGCTTTTTATGTTTTTGCTCGACTGACCATGATAAAACATTTCTAGGCCATGAAATTCTGTTCCAAATTTTACACGTTCTACAATGACTGTCGTCTTACTAAATCACAGTAGATTCACCCTACAAGCCATTAATATCTTTTGTTCTTTTTGAATTATTGAACAATTACCGTACATTCTAAAATAATAAACCATACTTACCATGAAAATTGATTTAATTCAATGTTTTACATTCTATTTTGTTATCGTATTTGTGTTTCACAACTTTCTCCATTCATGTTTCTCGGCATTAGGCTAAGGAATGTAACCTCTTTTAGTTGGCCCAGTATGTATATAACGTTTCATACTATATATCATAATATTAGAAAAGACGAGACGAACACTTATGCTATGCTTTCTCTATATTATATTACCTATACCGATGTGCCTCCACAAGGTGTACTGTGTAGTGTGTAGATTGACAACAACCCTGTGAAACTAACCTTATATTATGTAATTGACCTTCATTGCTTTAATGTATTTAATTATAGACCCATTTCTATTCTTTCCTCCTTTGCTAAAATACTTGAGTCTCTAGTATGTCCCTATCTTTATAAACACTTTGAACAGTTAATTGCTTTATCACAACATGGGTTTATGCAACGTAGATCAACCACAACTAATCTAGTTGAGTATACTGAATTCCTAAGTGATGCTTTGGATCGTGGTCTCCAAGTTGATACGATTTATACAGACCTCAGCAAGGCTTTCGATCGAGTTCCTCACTCTATACTTTTAAATAAGTTGTCTAGCTATGGCGTATCACCACGTTTTCTTAAATGGATTGAATCTTATTTAAGTAATCGCAAATTTTTCGTTGTCGTTAACGGCTTTAGCTCCACTATACATGAAATATCTTCTGGTGTACCGCAGGGCTCTCATTTAGGGCCAATACTATTTAATATATTTGTAAATGATTTAACAACTTGTTTTAAGCATTCTAAGGAGTACATGTACGCAGATGATCTCAAGTTTTGCCGTGTTATCAGTAGCTCCGATGATTGCTCGATGCTCCAATCTGATCTGAATGAAGTGACCTCATGGTGTGTCTCCAATGGTATGGAGCTAAATGTCCGAAAGTGTCACTTTATTCGTTTTGCTAGAAAAAGGGATATTTTAATTCACAACTATCATATAGGTAGCGTAAGACTTCGAGAGGAAAGAGTGATTCGTGACTTGGGGGTACTTTATGACAATAAGCTAACGTTCTCAGAACACCAAGACTTTATAGTTAAGAAAGCTTCTAGAATGCTTGGTTTTGTCATAAGAAATACGAAAGGATTTCGTAGCATCAAATCAAAAATACTATTATACAATAGTCTCGTGCGGAGCATTCTAGAATATGGTTCAGTTGTATGGAGGCCGCATTATGCGACGCACATGCTACGACTCGAGAGATTACAAAAGAGGTTACTGTGGCATCTGCTTTTTTCCAGTGGCATCTCGAAAAAAAAGTTGCCAACGTACGAAACCAGGCTGGCACACTTTAATATGATGTCATTGGAGAATCGCAGAAAAATTATTGATATATCGTTTACAGTAAAGATATTCAATAACAAGATTGATTGTCCGAACCTTCTATCTAGATTTAAGTTTCATGTACCCTCTCGATCCCCTAGGCATCCCGTTATTTCATTTGTCCCTCCTTTCCGTAGGACGCGTTTTGGTCAAAGCTCTCCGGTGTCCAGATTAAGCATTCTGATTAACAAGCTAGGTCTGGATATCCAGAGTTGCTCCCCTCACACTTTAAAATCGATTTTAGTTTAGTTTTTTGTAATTGTTTCTTTTTTGTAATGTTTGTTTTGTTTAAAAATTGTTTCTATTGATATTTGTATGTGCTCTAAATGAATGTCATGTTTGCCTCTAATTGCTTATCACATTCAAAATTGTATTTAGTGTTTGTTTTTACCAATGTATCAGTGTGCCGAGCGTTGGCAATCTTTATCAATAAAAAAAAAAAAAAAAAAAGTGTGAAACAGACTTTTTAAGTATTTTGTTTTTATAGAACAGGGGGCAAACGGGCAGGAGGCTCACCTGATGTTAAGTGATACCGCCGCCCATGGATATATTTTGATATATATACAACATTAATAGAAAGTTAAACATATGGCCACGACACTTTCTAACCTTAATGAGTATTTTAGTCCTATTCCCTTAAGAACAAAAGATTAGGATCTGTCAGGGCTAATTTACAGTCCCATCTATTGTTCCAAGGGAAAATCAAGGAAAATCCGAATAAAGGACGGTTCTTAAGGACAGAACCTTTTGAAATCCAACAAACAAACGACGTACAGCGGAGATGAGGCAATTATAGATACTCGCTATGAAAACATTGTCATCTGCCATTATCAGAGATTTCATTATCACAGCAAAAAGGTTGATTAAAGAAAAATCTCGTTTATAACACCTTTCATTAGAGCAAGGTTTAAAAAAATGTGAAATTGTGTGAACTGAACGCGGTTTAATTATTTATCTTATAATGTCAAAGAAAAAATCTTACTTATTCGAAAATTAAATTATTTTAATTAAAAGGAATAAAAAAGGTTAAATAAAACAAAAGATAAAATAAGAACCAACCCATCGTATTAATTATAGTAGTATGTACCATGTAAAGATAACCTTGTGTTTTGAATAGCTGAGGACTCTAGCAACATGATTCCTATGAATAATCTTCATCAATTTCTGTAAGCACCAATATTCTAAAAATCATACAAATACAGAACATCAAATCACGTAATTAAATAATTAAAGCTTGTCTTTGGTTTACGCGACTACATTTAAATGAAAAAATTATATTTAATTAAATAAAATAAAAGAAAAATCTTAGTCAATCCATAATTATAAGGCCCTATTTACAAGTCCTTTACTTTCAGACAAACAACAGTATTACAATATAATTTTAAAAAATCCATTACAAACATAACTATTTTAAACAGTCAAAGCCATATCATCTCATAATACCAACGACACTCAATCGATTTAAGTACATACAAGCATAGTGTAGTCACAATATAATAGAGTTGAATATCTCATATCTCGCTTTACAGTAATTAGGTCATATCTCAGCAGCAGGTTAATTAAGACATCAAAATGTAGTAAACGAGCCACCTCAGCATAACCTCGAAATTAGTACTTCTGCATAATTATAATATAAGTGGAACACTGACTTAACTATGTTGCATAGTTTCTATTTTAAATACGGTTTTATAAGCCAAGCAACTTTAGTTTCTATATGACAATTGGAACTGATACTTGCATAAGGAATCGTCGTTGTTATCCTTTAAGAATACTGTCAAGTGGTTTCAGTGATTCCCTTCCCTGAGGAGTCGTAGGTTCAGTCCCAGGCTGGGCACCGATACTCTCTCGTACGGTGAGGGCCTACATCGTGAGGAAATCGGCTTTAGACCCTAAAAGTTGACGTGATGTGGCGAGAGGCGTGTGTCGGCCCAGATGGCTGATGATGATGATGGCCCTACTTGCCCAAGGCAAAACGAAACGAAATAAAAATCTGAGGCCCATACAAAAAAGGTCACATCATATAAGACTTTTTGTTATTTTTACCTTGTATATTAAGTTAATTTTTAAGTTTAAGATCAGGTCAAGCCATTTATATTTTCTTACACTTGGGTTGTCTATGCTTTTAACAGTAAGACCGCAAATTAACATCCTTTGCCTTTTTTCTCCCGGTCTGATATTGTGATAAATAATTTGTTATTATTAATAGTCAACATTATCAATGATCCTTAAATCTTGGAGGAGCTTTAATCAACTTACAAAACTAGTCTGGCCATAAATACTGTTACATAAAAACTTTATTATTATGAATTTGGAACATTTGGAATTTTTTATTTTAAAAAGTTGGAGCCATCGATCATATTCCAGATACATCAAAATCAGTATTTTCGTCAATCGTACTATCAAAGGGATACAACAACACTTCGTCTGTTGAAGACCAGAAAAGATCAGACGGCCGCGTGCTGTTAGAACTTAAAAGCCTGTTAATGCTGTTAAAGCCAGAATTCGTCGAAACCCCATAAGGAAGTAAAATATCTCATCGCCATACATTTAGATTCCTGCTAGGACTCTGCCGCATATTATAAAACAAGACCTGAAGCTCGATGCTTATCATCGATCGTAGGCCATGCCCTAAATCAATCATTACCATTAAAGACAGCGAATCGATTAAACCGCCTTCTGTCTGTATTTTTTTACGCTTGAAGGTCACTACAATAAGCAAAACGATAAAGTGTACGCTCAATTTTTTACACGCTGCTGAAGTGGTTGATAAGGTACATCACTGACGTGGTCATCATCCTGCGTCATTGATGGTTTGTTGGGGTGTGTCTTATCAAAAAGTCATAAAAGTAAATTTTAGAGAAAAAGGAGTTAAGCCAAAGTGTATCAAGATACAGTCTTGTTGTGAAGTGTTACCCTTTGTGTGTTACCTTTTTTAAGAAATATACCGTGGTGTTCCAGCATGAGTCTGAACCAGGTCACAAGGCACGAACTACTCAAGCCAAGGTTTCGTCCGGAACGTTGGTTTATAAGAGCTAAAGACTGGCCCTCATCTATCCCAGACCTCGACCCTTTAGACTTTGAATTATGGTCAGTTTTCTAAACGACACGGCGGATGGAATAGTATGTCTATCAAAAATGTTTAGAGCAAGCACTGGTGAAGTTCCCCTTGGAAATATTGCGTAAATCCATAGGTTCGTTTTTTTTGCTGAGACTATAATAATGATCTAAATAATATTACATACTTACTTCAGTCAACATTTTTTTTTTTTCATTTAAACTTGTGGCTGGGCTAGGTAGATAGCTTTTGATAGTATTCAATGTCAGTGTTACCTTATATTAAACTCTAAGAATAGCATACCTATTTAAGATTATATACATGAAACAGGTCATCACTCAAGCATTCTGTAAGAGTGAGTTCGCTTTGAAGTCGACTATTAAGTATATAAAAGCAATATATTAATCGATATACAGCCTTCGTAAATATATCGGAGTACACTTTAAGTTCTTTAGAGACGAAAGACGCGGTTTTGTGATAGGATTATTACCCTAATGCCGGTACAAATTATTTTATTTTATTTTTATTTCTACTGAAAGTAGTAAATACACAAAGTTACCCACTACATACAAGTTTACTTATTTGTCTTAATTCAAACAAACAAACAAAACAAAAACTACACTTATGAACGTCAAAAAAAGAAAAGAAATATACATAAAATGATTCTACTTTCACATTTATTGCCAGTTCTCAAACCAAGGGCGTAGAACGGAAGAGAAGAACTGGCAATAAACTCTCCGCCACTCTTTTTAATCACCAAGTTTTTTTACACAATGTTTGTAAGGAGCTGCAACCATTACACCATGTTCCATATGACATTTTGAGTAATAAAGAATAATAAAATAAATTAAAAACAAAGATTTGTCCTCTATCAGCAGGAGGCATGGTGAAATAGGAGCACGCACTTGCATACTCGTTAGAACAACACGCAAATACGTAGTATAAACAATTAATATCACCGCATACACGAATTCAAGTACGACCAGTCACCACAAGTAGCACCCGTTCACGAGTATGACGCATGGCCAGCCATCGGCCCCCTCGCCATATTTTAGGGAGAGAGACAACCCGACGCATAGACGCCATTTACTTAACCATATTTGTCTTAAATACTTTCCTCCACTGGGAGCCTCCAAAGCTCAGCCACCCGCCCAGTTTGCTTGTGATGCCCACTTTTTCGCTTTCCTTGCGGATTTTAAGCGCGTGCAAGTGGAACAGACGTGCAAGTAGACCCTAGGGTCTATCCTGTTCCACTAGCGTCGCTTGATCTGCTAGCTAATCGGAGTCATGATAGGTAGTTGCCTGTCGGAGAACTTCTCTGGACAGTAGGTACTCTAGAATGTGGCTAAGACTTCGGTTGACAAGATGGGAGCCGGTGCCAGATGTCCTTAGAGTCGTTTCACGTATCTTTTAACCTGATAACAACGCATCAATAACCGTAACGGCTGTACCGGCAAGACTTGTGAAGTAAGCTTCTCAGGCCTTGGCTTAGCTTGAAGTGATGTCCCCTTCTGTACCTCGACATGCCGACATACCTAATATGCCGACATTTATTTTCTGCTAGTTATTCATAGGACCTCTTAAATATTATAAGTACTGAAAAAAAACGAATACTCATGGTTGTACTCCACGATTGTGTCATTAGCGGTTCGCGTATAAGCGACCTAAAAGCCTGTTCCGTCATATCGGCCTTGTCATTTCCGGCGTGGCCATTCGCCCGGCGGCCATCAAATGATTCCACTTCGCAGGATAAACTTGCGAAGTAATATTCGGCCGATTTGCTTGTCCATTCTTTAACAAAGCATTTTCATACAAAAATCGTAAAATACACATAAATCCTAAAGTAGGCTTTTCGTCCCAAAGGTGTGTTATACATGTTATACGTTGGTTACAGTTGCTTAAACAAAACGTAGTAAGTCATGGCTTAGACCCATACACATCTAACGGGGACAGATGGCTAATGTAAAAGAAGTTCATTTGTTTTTAAAGTTCTTTACTCTCTTGGGGGATGGCGGGATTTCATACATACTTATGGAGAAAAACAAATGACTCAATAAATATTCTTTATTGACTAAATGTTACATTATAAGGAGTTTAAATCACAAAGGCACACGGCGGCTATGACTTTTTTCGACTAGCTGAATATATTGCTGCATTAAATTAATAAATGACTTCAATATTGTTTTCTCTGAAACAAAAAAATAATAATTTGAATTTTGAGCGCCACATGTATTGTTTTAATATTACTCTTGTACAAGAAATAAAATATAAAGTGGTGGTTACACCCAACATTGTCACGAAAACGAGTATAGAGCTTTGGCTTAAAATAAGTTTTTTTTTTCGTTTGATCGATTAATACAAATATAATAATCGATCAAAAATATTTTCATTTGTAATAATTTCCACAAGTATCCAACAATTGTGTCATCTCATCATTTATTTTTAATTTAAAAGCTAGATAGATAAACAGCTCCATATAAATTGTTAAGTTTTTATGTGTTACCTTCACAGGTATAAATAGATGACTTTATAGCTGATAATGCAAAGGCTTGTTGTCATATCAATAAAATTGTTCATCACAGTGGTTACTAAACAAACAAAAGTAGCCATTATTCACACATATCGCATAAAATATCAAGCACGTAGCGGAGATTGGAAAGAGCGTGACGTTTACGGATTAGGGTAAATCAATTCCGTGCGAGCGCAAACAGAGCCGGTTACCCACGTCAGCCTTAGACTGTTCCCCGTAAAATTGATTTGGCCTAAATGACAGTTTTAGGCTAATAGCCTATTTTTATTTTGGATAACGATATCGTGCCCTATCCCAGCCACGACTTACAACTAACAAATTCACTGTATTCAAGATGTATTCAGTGATCAGTCCAATTGTGTAATGGAGTTAACTGTTCGCGCTAAATCGGTATCAGTCAAAGAAAGATAATTGTCGATTGTACTTTGACACACGAACCGGAGATGGTTGCGTTCCGGCATGATGGCACAGGAAGAGTTAAATGCTTACCGCCGTTGCGTGCGCAGTAAATATAGGCCGCAAACCGCATTTACTTTTATTCATTACTTTAAAGATCCAGGGCTTGGAGTGAGACACACCAACGTTGATGGTAAGTTCAAGTGGCAATCTTATATATATACAGCTTCCGGATACCCAGGACGAGATGTGAGGGACATTGACAAATCATCATAACGTATACAATAAAAAAGAATTTTCTGTGCAAACTTAGCCATATTGCACGCGTTTATTCATTTATTAAGGAAACTAAACAGAAACATCTCTATACTCAGTATAAGAAATATATAAGTAAAACATGAATAAAATAAATAAGTTGAAAATCACCAAAAGTTTAACTGACTACTAAGTGTATCACCATGGAAGACTCTCACTTATATGATTTTTTTTTTGGCAATTCTATTAATTTAGTTATTTGTGTTTTTCTAATCAATATATAACAACTACAATCACACATACCCGGCTTACCTACTCAAAATGTGTCTTGTGTTATTATATCGTATTTAAAAAATACCTGACTTTTATTAGGAAAGTTTATGAGTTGTATGTACTGTATAGTATAAACAGCATATTTTTATGAAATATATCACAGGCATGTTCTCTATTTTACCAATAAACAAATGTAGTTGACAAAAATTCAACATTCTGCTAGCGTATACTTTGGACGCTACGAATGTTTCATATTAAATTGATTTGGATCCTATCTGTGAGATATAAATTCTGGAACAATATATCAACGCATTCACGGACGAACTCTTTAGGGACAAATACTAGAGTACAGGCATATGTTAAATTCACAAAACACTCGGCTTTTATTTATTCCACTAACAAATTAAAAGTGCAATCAGTTTTTAATTATTATTGTGATTGGGATTTAATACTTATTATATAATTTAAGACTTTCTGACTGTAATTTATATTCAAAATAAGTGGGTTTTAAATGAAAAAATTAACGTGAAATTCCGTTCTATTAAGAATCTCCTTTAAGTCTTTATCAGGCGATCACCAGACATTGTGACCACACTATGCATTTTGATAGTGTGACTAGATCAAATAATTTAAACCTGAGAATCTTACAATACTTCCTCTACTATGGCTCTGTTGTCGCAGATAAAACATAACGGCCGGCCCGTCGAGGTAAATATACTTTGTCAAATATTACGTGAACGATATTTCAAGCGTTTTTTGTTTGAACTGAATACTTCATGTCTCTATTATTTTACAGCTTTTACGATTTATTATCGTTTTAAAGACGATGCAGGTCGTGTTTCATTACTCATATTTATTAAATTCTAAGTTTTTTCCTATATTTTGAAATGCATGAAGAGGAAAGAAAGAATTAAAAAATCTTCTTCTTAATAAGGCAGGCCAGAGACTTCACACGTATACCCCCCATTCGAGACATGTATCATTTACATGAGTGTCATCTGGAGCATAATGGCGCAATCCCGGCTACTCATGAAAGTTTAGGGTGCTACTGGAGAGGGAACAATACAAATTCAGGTACGTGAATTGTAGAATGTACGGTGCGTACCCATTTTAACCGCTCAGGTATCCAACGTCATTCATAATAGGTTCTGTGGGCTACAAAGAAATCAGCGTGCACCCAGAACATCCACTAACCATGTATCTCATAAACGTGGAAAGGAAAACCATCCAGCAGTGCTCCTGCGCCTACGCGGTGGAATAGGTTAGGAGGCGACATCGTTACTTATAGTACACAAAGCGAAAACTAAACTAAAGCGAGAGGTTTCTCGAAAATGGCACATATGACATAATCTATGGAAATAACTATTGAACTGCATTAAGAGACGTTTTTAATTGTTTCTGGTCTAATCCGACAAAAGTTCTGCATCATGCGAGTTTCTATATTATAAGAAATAGTTTATCTAATATTTTATTTTTACACTGTTTATTGTAGTGTTGTTTTTTATATTAGAATGTCTTGTTTTGTGTGATAGAAATGTTAAATAATTGCCGCGTTTGAGTAATCTTATTTTGTTCAAAATTCAATTAAATATTTTGATTACCTTTAAGTTAATTATTCTGACTAAGGGCCTGTTTCACAATGTATGGATAAAGTCCCAAATAGCTATGCAACACATAAATTATTCGAAAGATAAAAGTTCCGAATAAGATACTTGACATTTCATGACAAATAGCGCTATCTGACAGTCGTGAAACGCAAAAGTACTGTTTATCTTACCAATAAGTAATAAATAGCTTATTTGGAACTTATCCGGACATTGTGAAACAGGCCCTTAGTCTACAAATAAGAGTCCGGCCTACTTATGTACTGAATTATATAGCATAACATTATATAGCTTAAACTAAGATACCATTTCTTGGAGTTCATTATTTTTATTATTGACTACATTACTACTATAAAATAGAAGAATAATGTACTTTTCTATGCCCGGTGAAATAACTGTTGGTTGATATAGAGTACCGATTTCCTATTTCGTAATAATCTCCAGAAATGTGTCAGCCCGATACTCAATTAGACGATAACGTGACTTTATAGAATACAATTTTGTCGCCATGTGTCCATCATAATGGTCAATATTAATTAGCATACAACTAATTTCGTTGTGTTCGTCATTCGCGTAATTGTTTTGAATTTTCTATTTGAGGCACTACTCGAATTACGTGTTGTTTGTATTTAAATGCATAAACAATAAAAATTTTGTGAAAATCTGTAACAACGTCGAAGGGACTCATATTCGGTCACAAAAAACGATAGTCGTAACAACCGTTGACGTTGTTATTATGTACCTAATACAATAGAATTCAGCCTTTGATTTTGGTCAATATAACCAGTATGTTGTTCTAAACGATAGCGTCGTTAACGATTTTAACTGTACTTGGATTAAATTTTATCACGATTTTACAATGATTAGGTTAATATCCTCACTATTAGGAATAAACAGTCATTAGTTTAAGTCGTTACTTTTGACATTGTTGAATAAATTTGTCTATTTAACTTTTGCACAAGCCTTACCAACAGTTTGAAGAACAGTTTTATCGACGCTGCATCGCGATCTCACTATATGTAATTTTGAAATAAAAATCTCTTGTTAATATTAATGACATTTCGTTTTTAAGTCATTTAGCCGCTGAAATCGCTGAAGTCGCCGTACTAACTTTTAAACGGTTCCCGATTTAGATCTCAGGTTCTCCTGAGAAACAATTGAATTAACGGAACCATAATATCAGTAAAACATGATATATGTATTATAATATATTCTTAAGTAATTTTTAGCATTGTGTCTATAAATTTGGCCTCATAATATATGGATAATCAGTCTATCATTGAATATAACAATATTAAATACATTTGTCATGTCTCATCATTAAGCTACTTCAAACTTTAAATTAATATTTCTGAATACATGAATACGAAATAAAACTTAGTCATATCAAACCTTTCGATCATTTAATCTTCATTGACCACAGATAATAAAGCTTAACTAGAATGAAAACATTGAATATTTTGTATCTATATTTATCATTTACCATTCGACAGTTATAGAGTAAACATTTCCGATAAAATTCAAAAAAAGAACAAAAATTCGTTTTTATAAATTAGGTAAAATCTTTGCTGATACCAAATAGCCAATGTTAGGTGTGTGGCAACACTGTGGAGGGTAGGAGGGTGTTGTCCGTCAGTTGATGCGATCGAGCGCTGATTGATGACGCCGATTAGTGATGCCCAACCCGTCCCGAAATAAATTATTGTGGAACGATTTTTTGCTTTGTAAACCGTATTGAAGCGCTTTTTGTGGAAACGCTTTTTAACCTATATACGAACATTATTCATAAACTTACTATAGAGTATTGTAAGTTTTGTCCTCATCACAACATAAAGGAAGTGAGGGTAACCAAAATGTTTAAAAAGCTACGAAGGTGCTACGCTCGTAGCAGCGATTATTGATACACGACAATTTTTATTTTTTTATTCACCGTTCAAAGAATGTGCGCACATTAAAAGAAAGTCTATTGGTGCAAAGCCGGGCTTTGAACTCTCAGGGGTGACAGTAGCACGCTGATGCCACCTAGGCCAATACTGTTCTGTAATAAATATTAACAGTTACCAAAATACCGATTCGGCAAGTCACGTTGGGTCTACGTTTAACCAAGGCTGTACCTTTAAGAGTTAAAATTATTTCAGCTTTACGCATTGTTTATTTTCCATAATGGAACGTGAGACGACGTTTTCTCTGCACAACCTTACAAAAGACCTCGTGAATTATAAAAAAAAATAGTATGTGCTTGGTTCGTGAAATATCCTGAATTCGTAGCGTAATGGATTAAAAATTCCAAAAATGTAGCCTCCATTTTGCTTTAAAGGTTTTCTAAATTTAAAAGGTTTACAAATATTTTATTTTATTATAAACTGACTGACCTGGCGAACTTTGTACCGTCTAACAGTCAATGAATGTCGCGTTACATTAGCAAAATTGAATTTATGAAAGAAATACAAAATAAGTCCACTACTGCAATAAAATAATGACACAAAAGAAATGTAAAGTACAAAAATTAAGTATACCAATCGCGTATCAGCAAGATGAGATAAACTATGTACCTCTTCTCACCTTTATTATTATTATATTAAATACGTTCTTTAATTTGAGGGTAGAGTTCACCATATCAACAGGTGAACAATAAATGTTTGACAGACATTTTTTTCTTTTCAAATTCAAAATATTTTCACTTTTCCAAATAAAACAAATTCATAAATCATCAAAATCGGTTCATCTTATCGCGAATCCCAGTCAAACCCCATATCATTAATTTTCTTTTTAAAAATATTTAAAATTGACGCAAACATATAAATATATTATCTAGTAGTGATTCGCTTTATTTAATTAAATATAATAAATTTGACGAACTATTACGAAATATTTAATGATAATGATTATTAATGTTGAAATAAGTACACGATGTGTGTACTTATTCCATTGGACTCGAAACAATTGTTTTATGCAGAAATTCTTTTAGCATAACCGCGGCTACTGCATTGCGTTATGGTGATCGGCAGATCGATGCAATGAAAAACTGTTTGAATGATATCTGAATTCTATAATTTCATTCTAAAATAAGACATTTCTATTTAAAAAGAAACTAAATGTGTAAAATAATCTACTTGTATGCACGTTTCACTTCGATATATAGAATATACACACCTTTTGGAACAAGATATTTTAATGTCAATCGAATATAAGAAATTAAAATGTATTTTTACCCTATACACTATTTTATTAAAACATCGTTATTTTAATCCAAAACCGAAAACCTAATTAAGGACACACATCTAAACATTTGTCACTTGTAACTAACTAGTTGTAACTACATGTTGGTGTATCGAATGAGTGGAAACTGTATTAGCTATCGCATCCAACGCGAAGCTCTAAGTCGTTAATAAATCGCCAACTTACGGGGAATTAAGCGAAGTTAACGGAGTACACTCAGCTGAGTATACACAGAGCAAGGAAGCATTTTTATTTTAGAAAAATATCAGTTTCACCTAAATCAAATAGTCTCAAAGCTAAAACAAAACGTTCATTAAAAAAGGTTTTCTTTTGTGCCTGTTAGTTTATAATTACAAAAGAACGAAAATTCATAAATATTACTTATAAATTAACTTAAAAAACTGAAAAATATTTTATTGCCTAGGCAGCTATTCTGACAAATGAGTTTCATACGTTGTGATTATGATTTTTACATGGAATTCTTTTATGGGGCAAAGCAGCAGATATTCAATCTATTTTTATCTTGCAAAAACGTGCTATTAGGTCAATCTATTGCTTGAAACCAGGCACTTCACTTAGAAACTTATTCAAGGAAATCAGTATTTTGACGGTACCGTCACATTATATCTACAACTGTATCGTTTTTGTGCGTAGTAATATTAGTTCTCTTTTAAAGAACAGTGACATTCCCAATAGGAATACAAGAAATAAGGGAAAACTTTTCCAGCCGTCTTACAGGTTGCAGAAAATAAACACTTCATTTATAGGCCTAAGTGTACGCTGCTATAACATGATTCCTAGTGAAATATTGGAACTGCCTCTCAACAGATTCAAAACACATATTAAAAAAACCTTAATGTGTAAAGGTTACTACACAGTTAATGCTTACCTAGAAGATAAAAACGCTTGGCAATAGGTATAATTATATTGTTATAATTTGCTTTGTTCTCTTGGAAGTGTTGTGAATGTAATGGAATGTAATGTAATGGTGAATGTGGTAAATCACAGAACAGATTTTATTTTATTTTTACTTATGTAACTTAAATGACGTTGTGGTTTATGACATTTTCTTTTGAATTATTGTATGTAAAGGGAGGATAAAACTTGCTGAGTTTCTTGCCCGTTCTTCTCAGAACAAGACCTCCTGGTAGTCTTGCGAACGGATGGCGTAGTTTTGCTCTTTCGCGAATTTTGTAAACGTTTTTGACATTCATAAGCATGCGTTAAGTCGCATCTAAACTGAATAAATAAATTTTGATTTGATTTGATTTGATTACAATAATAGGGGTAACGCTTTCACGCAATTGTAATATTCACTCTAGTAGAAGATTCTACCTGGTGAGCCAGGTAAGCAATACCAAGCGCTTTTATACGTACAGAAATCTGAAGAAAACAATATAATAATTAAGCTACATCCTTAGTTTAAAAACAATTACTGCTTAAATACATTTTGAACAAGATAACAACAAAATTACAACAAGCCAAAATTAACATCAAACTCTCCCAATACGGACAGTGGTCCCCGTGGGAGAAAATGACCGCAACCCTCCAACCAAAGGAAAGAGAGGAAATGGAGATGAAAAGAGAAAGAAGAAGAAGGAAAATATAGACCACATTGGAGGGTCCAACAATGGAAGACAATATATATCATAAATGGAAATGAGAACCAAAACCATTACCAAGAGACGAGTGGCAGGAGTGATGTGGGACAGAGTGGCCCAGGAAAGGTATACATGGGAAAGGTTAGTGGAGGCCTTTGCCGACTCGCAAACAGATCTGCAATAAACCAGCAAGATACAAATATTAGAATAGTTATTTTTATTATCTATGTGTATTTGTGTACCTAAAAAGTTGATCTGAATAGAAGGCTATATTATTATTATTTATTAAAGTTTGGAATTAATTGAACAAACGCGTGTGCAATATACAAATTGCATCTAAATTATAAATCAAACAAATTTAAAACGCAAACACACTAATCGAATTTTATGAAGAAATATAAATACTGCAGGACGAACAAATAAAATCGCCGTTGACACTTGTACGAACCAAAATCAATAGACCAAAAATTATGCGACATAAAATTTACTTTCACGCGATCGTAGAGCGGAAAATTCTGGCCATTCGCCAGGTTTATTAAGAATCGAATGGTGAAAAGCTTGAAATTTAATCTAGGCAGTTTGTGGAAAGCCCGAGTATCTACATTAAATAGTGCAAATTTGATGGACATCTTCAAATTATGTTCCCAATCTATTTAAAGCATTTTGATGAGGACAAACTTCGTTATTGACAAGTGACGCTTACAATGATCCGAACGGTATCTCTTAATAAACGTCTGACTAATAAAAATAAAATAGCCAATGAGTAATATATAGGGTATGTGGAAGAAGGATTTTGTGCGTTTCCTCCAAGCTAAATGCAATCCTAGACCGGCTGGCATCAGAGGTCGGAATAACTTTTTTCGCGCGTTTTAGGGTATGACGTCATCCTTGTAACGCAGATTATAAATGTCACCACAGGAATATCGCCTATCAAAACATTTCTAACAACAACTTTGCATACGAAGTGTTTGACTTGAATGATTTATTAGCCACAGACTGTCCTATACCGTCTCGAAGACAATCCGTTCAAAAGAATTACTCAGAAAACGGAATACATTTTTGTACTTTATAGCAGCTTGTACATGTTTTTCGCGAAACAGTGATTGGCAAGTTTTTCAATACGTGACAAAACTGATTAAACATGTATACACAAAATACAACCTTAAAATAGAATTAAAATAGTTGGCCTCACCACCATCAGAGCAGTGCAAGGACAGGCACACGTCAGTCGCGTCCGGCGCGCTCGCTTCCGGCGGAAGTAACGCGTCTTCACTCGCGCCAACGCCTCCCTCTACGACATAACGCTTTTGTGTACAACGCTTAATGTCGATAATGCATCTGCTACCTCGAATTTAATGTAACAACATTTTCAAAATGTAATATTTCAAATCGAAACTTTTGCTCGTAAACTCTTTGTGACCATCTGCTATGTGCCACACTTTTAAGAGAATACTTTATTTTATTTATATATATATATATATATATATATATATATATATATATATATATAATAACTTTAAAATAGGTTTTTTATTAAATATCAATAATACTTTTTGTTTTAGTTACAACTATTGTTATATAAATTAATTAGTAAATATTTTTTCGAGTTTAGAGTTTGAATGGTTAACAAATAGATTTAAAATGAATAACGCACCTTTTGAACACATTATTAAATTAATGAGACCTCTAGAGAATACCTCCGCGTCCTCTAGCGACAATGCATTTCCGAACTCGTTAGCCATTAAGTCTTATCATAAAAATAATTAAAATATTACTTTAATACTTTTATTTATTTAGAAATATGTGAAAGAACTGTCATTATGACGGGTGAAGTTTTTTAAATTAACAAAAAGTTACAAATATATCGCCGTATGCCACTTAAAACCGAGCAATGGTTTTCTAAATTGCGAAACCTTTTCTATTCAATCGCTTGAATCTTTGAGAAACTCAACAATAAAAACATGATCTTGTATTTAGAATGATAATTTTCAATATAGGTATTAATGCAAAATTTTAATCTCACGCCGCGTCTAGATTGATGTCTTATTAACCTATATCAATAAATGAAACCGTTTGAGACGCAAAATAAATGAAGGTGCGCAAGGGTATAAAAAATATAATGTTTATAGTTCCGATCTAGTTTTATACCTTTAGTCGAAATTTTCCACATTTCAGTTAAAGAAACGTCCTATGCTCACATACCCAAAAAATGTCTCATATAATCTTCATACTTCGTATAAAAATAGAAAGATCGTTTAAAATATGTAATTATCTTGACAATACAACACCACCAATAGAAGTATAGTGCATTTTATAATTGGTTCAATTAAAAATAAGGAATTCATCGAATAACTATATAGAGTCTCTCTCTTCCTAAAATATGGCGAGGGAGCCGATCGCTGGCCATTTGTCATATTCGTGAACGGGTGCTACTTGTGGTGACTTAGTTGTTTATACTAAGTATTTGCGTGTTGTTATCACGAGTATGTAAGTGCGTGCTTCTATTTCACCATGCCTTCTGCTGGTAGAGGACAAATCTTTGTTTTAAATTTATTTTATTATTCTTTTTTACTCAAGATGTCACATGGAACATGGTGTAATGGTTGCAGCTCCTTGCAAACATTGTGTAAAAAAACTTGGCGATTAAAAAGAGTGGCGGAGAGTTTATTGCCAGTTCTTCTCTTCCATTCTACGCCCTTGATTTGAGAACTGGCAGTAATGTAAAATTATATTCATTTATTGTATATTTCTCTTTTTTTTTGACGTTCATAAGTGTACATTATGTTACCTATATGAATAAATTATTTTCGACTTTGAGTTTGAGTCGTGTGTAACAATCATATTGGTAACACGGTAACATATATACTGCGTGTATTTCTTTGATTCTTAGGACACAGATAATATTCCAACCAATTCTTTTTCGATTCGGCAATTCAATAACATAATTTACTAATATCAAAGTATGTAACAAGAACCTGATAACGTATTAACATTAAAAAGATAGCAATTATTTACTTCTTATACAAATTATAAACGTTAATATCCTTTTAATCATTTCTTTAGTCTAAATATTTTACTTTGTACCATTAATCAGACTTTTTACCTCAAAGCTACCCTGTTCAAAGTAACCGCATTCGCTGAAATGCAAACATAACAAAATCTGCAGACGCCTGATGCTACACGATAGCACGGGATACGGGCTTCGAGTAATTGTAGAGCGTAAAACAATTATACGAAGGCTCCGTCACACCAGAAACAATCAAGGATAGCCTTTTGTAATTGGTATTGTATGGTAGACAGAAAGCCTACTTTAGAGGCACTTTTGTAGTATCCAGGAGGAAAGGGAAATATGAAACGCGAGTACTCAATATCTCTTTTCATCGCAGCGTAATCACACTTTGACAGAAAGGAATGAGTACTTTTGTCAAAATCGGGCAGTTAGACTTATTTTCTTTAATTTATGAGTAAGTGTGTATGTTCTTTAAAGAAAAACTTGGTATGCGCTTTTCTTGAAGGACCATTAGTCGAATATCGTCAGAAAATTTCAGGTGCCAGCTGGTTTCGAATAGTGTTGATGCGCAAGAACTGCCTTAAATAACCTTCATTTGTGGAACGATAGACTATAATTATTATTTGTCATCTAATAACATACTATACTAGTTTGGCGAGAATTTTTATAATTCTTCAACTTTTTTTATTGAACTGGGGGCAAATGGGCAGGAGACTCACCTGATGTTAAGTGGAACAGCCGCCTATGGACACTCTCAAAGCCAGAGAGCTCACGAATGCGTTGCCGGCCTTGAAACATACTCGTTATTTTAAAGTAATTTTATATAAATCTACAATTAATTTTTATATTATTGATTTAATGTAGATAGAAGCGTTCAGGAGGATTAGTATATGTAAGTGCAAAGGTCGACTGGGATGTATAATTTATAAAGCATATAATTTTTGCAAAACTATATAAAAAAGCTATATAAAAATAAATTGCAACAAATCGTCATTCTGCTGACCCAACGTAAAGCAAGACAGCCAACCTTTTTATCAAATTAAAATCGTGCACAACATTTCTCTTCAACGGAAATAAACTTGAGAAACTACATTAAAAATTGTTCGCTCCAACGAATTCTGCCGTAAGAACATAATCACTCGGCTGATTTAATTTAATACGTTTTCAAAATATTTGTTCGGCGCTTGAGGGAAGCTTTTAGACTGTCTCTATTTAAACCTACTGGCGCTGCTAGGGCTGTCATACTGATCTCAAAGCAGTAACCTTTTTTTGTATGGAATCCCGTGGCCTTAGGGCTTATTCGTCCCCATGAACGGAACTTGATTAGTGACCGAGGAGTCCGGGAAGTTGGAGAGGTTAGAGGTTTCAACGGACCTCGTCAAGCTTCTACCAGTCGATAATGAACCTCTTCTCTCGTTAAGAGGAACGAATTCATAATGAACCGGGAAGTGATCAGAGTCTAGTTCGTGTAATATCTCTACGCTACGTTGATGAACTACGTTGCGTACAACCACTACGTCCATGACTTCCGATGAGAGAAGGCTGTTACAAGCATTACCAGTTGGGTATTGGGGCAGTGGCATTGAATTCGGCAATAAGCCTACTGTGAGTCATTAGGGTTCTGTTTGATCTATTCCAGGCTCCGTGCTTACTGTTAAATCCTCGACCAATAATCCGAGGTACCAGCGCAAGCAGGGTCTTGAGATCGATCTGTACGATGTCCTTAGAGGGAGGAAGGTACACCGACGCAAAAATAATCAGCTGATGACCGGTCGTGATACAGGGTATTCTATGTTGGTTAGGGAAGGCTGGTCTAGCGGCAATGGAGCGCCTATCCACCTTTGACCGTGGTGATAATCTAACCGCAAATCTAGGTGCACGAACACTGGGCTTGAGCAACGACTCTATACGAGTGTCTAGTTTTAGGTAACGACGGTCAATGCGGACATATATTTTACATAAATTTGTAGTTTGTTTGACGGGCCTTACAATGCACTGTTTTACTGCAGTGTTCCAGTTACTTTTAGTATATTTATACAAAATGAATTGCTTCCTTTCTGATGCCTCAATTCGAAAAATATATAACATAGATGTCCGCGGTCAAGATTTATAAAAGGTTAAGCGCCAATGTATATGATTTTTTATTTACGCAATATCATTAATTTAGTTGAAGCATTAAAAATTTTTTACCAGCCCTAAGAACAGTGTGGAAGTTATAATGCACTTTTAGCAAACTTTAGATATAAATGGGTTCCGTATAACTAGTAAATCTTGCTCTATTACATACATGTTCATGTAATCTTAATTTGCACATTGCTCGTAGTTTTCGTCTCTTATTAGGGCTGTCACATGAACATCTTGTCAGATTAAACAGTAGAACTGACTTACAATCCTTAAAGTTTTTGGTTTGGTTAACCGTTAAGCAGGCTTCTGCTTTCCAATCGGTTACTTGAATAGGTCTGCTGGCACTTTTAATTCGTATTAAAGAAAACTGGTTATCTTATTTATATAACTCCCAAAAATATTAAATGATCAACACATTAGAAACGACCCAACTAAAAGTAGTGTAGTTTCTGGCCTTACCAGTAATACTAGTAGTTGTAGATTTAAATAATAGTTGAGGTACTTAAACTATTATTTTATTATTCTGTTTATTAATATATCTTTTTTACCTGTGTAGCCTCACATTGTCTTTTATCTACTTAATATCAAAACATGTATCTACAACCGTATCAAGTACGTGAAGCGTAGTTATTAATTACAAAATTTTACTTGGCTGTTTTTTTTTAATAATGGTTTCTGTATAAAATGCCTCACATTGTGCATTCTTTTAATATAATTAAGGAAAGAAGAAATAGAAACTTTTTATTTCATCATATACATGGAAAGACAGCTTTGGTGTATAATATTTTTATACGTCATACATTTAAAGACGAGAAGATACCTGTATATAAATAGACATTTTATTCATACTTTAAACACGTCGTTCTTCCAAGTGCCTATACATTTAATAGACTGTGGTACAAATATAAGCCGCTATATCATCGTCGTAAAGCATACGGTAGTAGTAGTTACAAACAACCGAACCAATTCGACTTAGAGTCCTTCAAGAAAAGAGCATACCAATTCTTAAAAGGCCGGCAACGCACTCGCGAGCCCTCTGGCATTGAGAGTGTCCATGGGCGGCGGTACCACTTAACATCAGGTGAGTCTTCTGCCCCTTTGCAGATTTTTTTTATAGAACGGGGGGTTCTATAAAAAATCTTTAAAGCCAAACCAGCTAACAAACTTATTAAGTTTAGGAAATGTAGAAGGAATAATTGCTCCCAATAGTTGAACAATGTTTCGCAGCTTTTTTATAATTTTAAAATGAATACCAAATACACAACATATTGTATGTTGAATGTATCTGGGGATAAGATGAGAAAAGTGAGTAAAATTATAGTATATAACTACGTATAGTCTGTGCATAAATACTATTACAATAAAACTTTTTATTTTCTTCAACTTTTAATGAATTTAAATTTAGAACACGTATATAATTTTAAAAACTTGTTTTGGTTTTGCGCCATTACACATATTTTATCGTGTTCATTATCAAATTAGAATATGGAATAGGGTGTCAAAGAAAATATGATTGCAGTGATCGCCTTGGACTAAGTGGGCCTGGAGCCCTCGGTCATACAACAACACTTCGTCTGTCGAAGACCAAAAAAGGTCGGGACGGCCGCGTGCCGTAAGAACTACAAAGGCTGTTAATCCTGATAAAACCAGAATTCGTCGAAACCCCATTAGAAAGCAAAAAATCTTATCGCTACAAATGAAGCTTGCCGCTAGGACTCTGTCGCGTATTATGAAACTCGAGCTAAAGCTCGGTGCGGGACATGCACCGTTGCCCGATACAATCAATCTTTACACTTAAAGAGTTTGGATCAATCATTTTATGGTCGGTTTTATAATACATGGTCTGCTCTTAACGACACGAAGACATTGTGTTTCTTGAAATACCTTTGGATCAAGCAGTGACGACATTTTCCCGTGGAAAATGATAGACTCGTGGCCAAACATATTAAATGTCTGTATAAAAGACAAAGGGGTAAATAATGAAGGTATAAATTTTAAAAATATTACATAACTTTAATAATTTATTTTTTATTTTAATTTATTTAATTATTCTTTATTTCAATAAAGTCATATGGAACATGGTGTAATGGTGTATGTTATTGTAGATACATAAAAAATAAAAATAGTCTTTATTATACAGAACTTTATTATTATTTACAAAATGATACATTTTTATATGAGGAACTTAATATTATAATACTAGCAGACTCGGCCAAGCGTTGCTGTGGCTAATGTTTTTGTTCTATTACATAGTAGTAAACTATTCAAGGGAAACGGTAGGAGAACTTATGTGAAAGGTAGATAGCTTATGTGAAACGTTGGTACTTTTAACACAGCGCCATCTGTTAGAATTATATCAAATAATAAACAAATATCTGCAATAAATAATATTGCGGTTATAAATTGAGATGTAAGCTATCCTATCTTTTAAATTAGATTAAACTACACACGGTGTGCAAATTTGATTGATATCGGTTCGTTAGTGTGGGAGTCCATCGTGGACAAACATCGTGACAGGAGATTTATATATATTAAGATAATATGCACAATATACGTCATCAGACAGCCGTCCGAACTCAAATCTGCTAGTCTCATTCTGATGTGTATATTTGCGTGATGTGTGCTCATTCTTACCATACTAGTTCGATTTGTTTCAATGACGAGCTACTATGAAGAAAACTACTTGTTAAATTATTGTTTCTTAGGCGTCGTATTTTTTTATTATTAATCATACAATCAGTCTTTGCGACTATAAGTAAATACGTTGAGTGTTTCTTGAAGGCATCGTATTTAATATACGTTACTGAACGATGCTTTTGTAACTTGCACCGAGTCTTAAAACAAGTAAGCCCCGCTCACCTCAAGCGGTCGTCGGCCCATATCGTGTGCAAGCCCTCTTCCACTCACAATGCGGTTACTATACGGGCTACTTATCCTTAATACGACGCTTAAACTCCACTTTTATTTCACTACAACTTACTAATTTTATACTTAAAGTGGATGTAAGAAACTGGTCATTAGTCTAACATTTAAATATTTAAGTGGGCCATGATTATCGTTCAAAGTTCTTTAGTATGGAAGGTGTAAAGTTGTATATATATGTACTACGGAGACTAATTCAAACGAAAGGAAACTTATGTTCGTATGTAAGATGAATTCTCTTGATCTTTTTTCATTTTTAAACTATTTATCTAGTATAAAGTTAAGTTCTTATAATACTTTTAGAGAAGGGGGAGTGTTCGTCTCTTGTGAGCATGTGGCATGTCTTTTCGTAAATCGTAAGCATACAGCCGCCGTTCGCATCATGCGCAAAAGCATCAATTACTACCCCTTTCCGACTAAAAAGGTTCGCAGGAGGCCCCGACACGTACTAACGGATCCGGTTGATCCAATCACAATAGCAAACGACAAATTAAAAGCCGCCCGCGCGGCCAAAAATAATAACAGTGGCCATAAACAACAGACTAGGGAAAAAAACCGCCTTCACCGGGAAAGGCGAGGACCTTTACTTCGTACTGCGCTTACTCCAGTAAGCATCCATCCTGCCCTTCAGGCGAATAACCTCCCAGCGACGCCCAAGCCGAGGTTCGAATCTCACTGGAGACGCGCGAGTCGCGGAAAACCCGCCCTTTCAGGCTGTTTAAGGCCAACAGCGGGTTCCATTTATAAGAAAAGTATCGGGACGCATTGTCTCTGGTTGCGTCGAGGTGCATGAACCGCAGTCTTAACCAACTGTCATCTCTCTCTCTCTCCCCTCTCTCTCTCACACACATAAATTCTCATCTACCGCAAATAGCTAATAATTGTCATAAAATGTTACTTTTTACGGATTTTAAACGGTTCTTCTCTCGGTTTGTAGCATGATTTTTATTTTTATTTTAGCAAGTAATTTTTTTATTAATAACAAAATCCACAAAAATCTAAATTTTTAAAATGTAATATATTTATGCCAAAACTTCCCCATCTAAGTACATTTATGACTAAAGCGTAATATCTGAACTAGACTATACCGACGTAAGATACCAGTCAAGTATATTACCTATAGACTTTAACCCTCTGCGGCCCTCTAACCTATAACTTACAGATCCGCAACTAGAAACAGCATATATTTTTTTTTAAGTAGACTCTTAACTAATAAAACGAAATCCGTTCGAAAGGAAAGTCTTTTAGTTCTCAAACATTATGCACCTACGATTTATTCTTATTTTCTTACAAAACTTATTATATGCTATTAAAATTATTAGTTCAGTATCATTTTGTCCCATATTCGTAGCATAAATTATTGTGTTGAACATTTGCTTCATAAATTTAATACATACATAAAAAAATTCTTTATATCCATTCCAATTATTATCAGTAGATAGTAAATTAGTACAATTTTAAATATATTAAATTTGTAATACTATTTTATGGTTTTCATTTCATTATTTAGAAAATCTTAAATTCCTATACAATGTGGTCACTCTTTGAAGGTCCGGCTTACTAGGGCTTACTTGTCTGACGCGAGTACTTATAGCCCCGATGGCAAATGCCGCAAGAGTGCGAGTCACAGATAACAATACATTACACCGACTTGTTAAGCCTGTTATATGAGAATCTCTCGAAATACACACAAAACATTATATGTTCATGGCATATTGCGTAATTTTGAAAATACCCTCAATATTCACTGGAGTTCAGTATTACCCAAATCACTAACTTTTCTGTGCCCATTACCATAAACATGAATATGACCAACAATACCAATGTTTGGTAGTCTTAATAGCTTGTTATAATAATAATAATGTCTATTCAATTACACAATACAAATAAATGCCAAAATAATTGCGAAAAACTAATAAAAATGACACAGTTATAATAAACCGAGAAAATTTTAAAGAAAATTTTCTAAACATAGATAATAATACTCTTCTTTTTACAATAAAAAACGAAATAAATTATGAAGTGGGTATTAAACACGGTTCAATTTTATTTTTTTTATGAACACCGTAACAAAGCTATTCCAACAAAAGTATATAAGTAATACTTAATACTTATATCTTAGTTTTATCTTTTTTGTATATGTTATATACTTGGTCGCAGAAGTCTTTAGTATGCAATATGTGGTAGGGAGTAAACCTGTTAACGAATTAGAAGAGTTGCAGCTTCCTAGTCATAACATGATACAATATTCATCTTCATACCCCAGTGCATAGGCCTACCGGGTTAAAACCCGGGCCTGGTAGTGAAGTTATAATGACAATATTAAACGCCGTGTCTAAATAATGTGCCGCTATATTTCCCCCGGAAAGGGACGTTAACTGACAAATTAATATTTACGAGATTTATTTTTCACTTTCTCATTTTGAACATTTTGTTATTGTCGTATTTTCCATTCGCATTATGAAGTAAAATGGGTGTAATTTCAAATGAAATATGGCGCTCATACATCCCGCTTTCTGTTTCTTTCAGTAATTGACGTCGCCTTAATGAAATGTCATTCACTTATCCTCGTTTGTTTATTTCCCTGGCTATGTCAGGGGAATGTATAAAAGCTATTAAAGATTTTTCATGACAACTTTAATTCAATAGCGATCGCCTAGTACTAATAACAATAAAATGTATTTACCACCAACAATTCACTATAGATATATTTGTATTAGGTCCTTACATATGAAATTGGCGTATTTCGTACTGGCCACTTTAATCACGATGTTCTCCTCTTTGGTTAGGAATTCCAAATTCAAATTTGTACAGCTATTTATTTATTTATTTTATTTATTCACACTTCGTTGATAGAAAGAAACACAAATAACACAATACATATAAATTACAAGGGATGCAACGGGCGGCCTTATCGCTAACAAGCGATCTCTTCCAGGCAACCCTAGTAAGAAAAGAAAACAATAAATAAAAAAAAAATGAGTGCAAGAAGTGCATAACCAGAAGTTATATAAAAAACAAACTATATTTATATTAATCTATAAAACCTTAATCTAGAGAAAATAAAAAAAAACAAAATTAATAAGAAAAAAAATAAAACTAAAAAGCTAATCTTACAGATTCAAGAATAGCAAATAGTGAATTACATATACAAAAAGAAGAGGAGATACAAGAATTACACAGGTCACGATTGATCAGGATATGATAAAGTTAGGAAATATTTATATAGAAGAGTTTTAAAAGACGATAGGGAGGAAGCCAATCGTATAGACTCGGGCAGCTTATTCCACAGCCTAATGGCGGAAATTCTAAATGAATTGCCTATGAAGGATGAGCTGTGGGATGGAATTTCCAATAGACATCTATTGGAAGAGCGTAGCGTATAGTTAGAAGGACCTAAGAATTTGAAATGATTTTTGAGATAAGAAGGGGTTTTGGGATTGAAAAGAATTGAATATAGAAGTTGAAGAATATGAGCGTCACGTCTGAGTCGAATAGGTAGCCACCCCAGCTGTCTGCGGAACTTAGACACATGGTCATACTTCCTAAGACAAAATATGAAACGTATGCAGAAGTTCTATTACTCATGTATTGCGCTTCGATGACCGTCATTCATTTGTTTTTTTTCTTTTGTTTTTTTCTGTTTGCTTCACTCATTTTACAAAATTTAAAACTTAAAGTATCGCGTTATTTACGAGTACGAGTTCCGCCGTGGCACTAGTGCTGCGGAAACGACTCGAAGGGTGAATGATGTGTATGGCGGTCATGTTGCAAAAGAAAACACAGTTCGTTTTTGGTTCCAACGTTTCCGTTCTGGAAATTTCGACCTGCAGAACAAGCCCCGTGGACGGCCTGAGACCCAAGTTGATAATGAAGTATTGAAGGCTATTGTGGAAGCGGATCCATCGCAAACCACGTCCGAGTTAGCTGCAGGCTGCGGTGCTAGTGATAAAACTGTTTTAATTCACTTGAACCAAATTGGCAAGATTAAAAAGCTTGAAAGATGGGTACCTCACGATTTGACTGAAGCAAACCGGCAAACGCGCGTCGACTGCTGCGTTACATTACTGAACCGGCACAATAATGAAGGTATTTTAAACCGAATCATTACCTGTGATGAAAAATGGATTCTTTACGATAATTGGAAGCGCTGAGCGCAATGGTTGGATCCTGGCCAGGCAGCCAAATCCTACCCCAAGCGTAAATTAACCCCAAAAAAGTTACTTGTAAGCGTTTGGTGGACTAGTGCCGGTATTATTCATTGCAGTTTTCTCAAATCTGGCCAGACTATTACGGCTGATGTCTATTGTCAGCAATTGCAAACCATCATGGAAAAGCTAGCGGCTAAACAACCTAGACTGGTCAATCGCTCCACGCCACTGCTACTTCACGACAACGCTAGACCACACACTGCTCAACAGACGGCTACCAAATTAGAATAGCTTCAATTGGAATGCCTAAGACATCCTCCGTACTCCCCGGAATCGCCTTTCCAAATCGATTTTATTGATTCCCGTCCGACTGTTTTTTTTAGTAAAGGGATCAATGAACTACCTATGAGATGGCAAAAGTGCATAGAAAACAATGGTTCATACTTTGATTAATTAAATATATTATATTTTAAAATATTTGACTTTTTGTTCCTCCCATACAAAACGAGAATTTCATATGTAAGGACCTAATATATAAAAATAAGCCATGTTATTGTACAAAACAAACAGATGCTAGGAAAATAAGAAGCATCTGAAGCAAATCGGAGCATAATGACAGCATTGTGCACTCGTACTGCGGTGTCGTCATAATATTACGCTATTCAAGTCAGGTCTAAGACACGCTAGTCACGTCCCACATACAAAGTAACAGTTGATATTTTCAGTAACAGCTATTTAAATTAAGTAACAATTTCATTAATTATATTTACAGAAAGTAAAATTTTGATCAAGAATTTAAAGATTTAAAATTTTTGTAAGCCTATCCGAAGTTGGAATCCAAAAACCCTGATATCCTGACCTGTCCGTACCTGATATAAGTAAAATAAATACACATTTAATTTACTTGAGTATGTTGACTTACTTGACTTAATGCCCTAGATGAGGGTATCCACAGACCACGATGAGTCTCCATCGCGTTCGGTATTGATCCTCGTATTTCACATCACTTCGAGGTCTTCCGTCACTCTTCACCTCATCTAGAACCAAACGAAGCACCAGGTTTGCTTGGGACGGCCAAACTTTGGTAATGCACCTGCATGGTAATGAGGAAAATTGGAATCTCTTCAGAGTATACAATCTGCCATACGGCCTATATATTTCCACTTGCATCGCCCAACCCCCCATTTGATACCCAGAAGTTTCAGGATCTTGCTTTTTTAGTCACGTTAAACCTTCTTCGAGCTCTACTTAGATAAAGTAATTGGTATAATAATGCCAAATTATCGTCGTTGAATTATTTCTTGAATCGTTGATTTTTCAGGCAGTTGGAGATTAACCCACAGTGCCCTAGTTCGGTAGTGGGGCTGCCACTTCCAGGCAGACTCGGTTTTATGCGGGTTACCTCACTAGAATACACTTATTCTGTTTTATGGCACTAAATATTTGCCTTTTGCCCTACATCTTGAGCTCAGGTACTTGAGCTAGGTAGTGGGTACGCGAGAACGTCAATGCATCAGGTGGACGTTTGGACGTGCATGATTTTGACCAGCCGGGGTTTGTTGATGGTAAGTTGGTTTTTTCTAGGCAATCCTGATCTCATTTCACCGGCGATTCCCACGAACACCATCCCCAACTTCCCACCCCATAATTGAGTATGTACCTACTCGTTATTATAGAAATGGTAGACTAGTGCTGATGCATCGATATATTTCGATATTCGTTCGATTTATTACTGTTCTCATATCGCCTTCCATCAGCTTATCATAACATCAGCACAAATAATGCCGTCATATTCCCGCCGATTATATCTTAATATTTATGGTTACAGGAAATCTATAAATATTGAAGAGAATCATGATACGTCGCTTTTGTACGAAAAGGCAAAACCTACAAGAACCAATAATATTAGTGTATATTTTGTATTTTGATAATATAAACAGATATATTGGAAAATATCTTTGTTAATATATTTATACTAAGGTATCAGGTAAGGCACCAGGGTTACCAGCCTTATCAATAGCGTAATTTTGAGTTAGAGCAATGACTGGCGCAGTATGCTTGCGAGTTAGCGCAAAAACTACTCTTAGTTAAGCGTATCGTATTCATACAGTGTTATACCTCTTTATGGGTTTTTCTCCGTTCATTAGCTGACCCGTAGAATAACCTTCCACATCTCCCGTAGAGAGAGGAATGGGTTCCGGAGTGGCTGTCAGCCACCAAGATAAATCACTTATTCTACAATTTATTGGCACAAGAACAGATTCAATTACAAGCCTGAATTTAATAGACGTTCAATACTATTCCTATTGAAGCGTATTGGTTATCAATTTATTGGCAATTTTGTATCACATTATACAATTTTGGTACCAAAGTATAGGTGTTCTAATTGTATTGTATATATTTACTAAAATAATTAAAGATTTAAGACTTGTAAGGTTTACAGTAATAAAATAAAATATTTTTAATAATAATAATAATGACGTTATTATCTTCTATAGTCTAATAGAATAATTTTATTTTACAGATTAATATTAACAAATTAAACAAACCACTGGTGATAACGGGTTTTTAAGAACTCTATGGCATATTGACAATGGAAGCTGTCAGTTTCAATTACTGTCAGTAAAGACAATGCTCCGACATTAAAAACTCCTACATAGTATTATTTTTTGTAAATCGAATAAAGTATACGTATTAACGGTTCTAAGCAGATTTGACTTTTACGTTATTAGTTTACGAGCTCATCTGTGAGCTGTGACATAATGACAGTAGCAGCTTTATTATTTCAATAAATCTAGTGTAATACACAACATGCCGGTCTAGAATTGATTTCCAGCAAAACAATAATTTCGTTACGTCTTGTCGGAAAGGATCACTACAACAAACTCACCGTACGTTGAGTGTATACAAATTAATCACTGGTTTACACACTTTATAACTTACAATGAATAATATATAAAGTTATAGTATAAACTTCTAATAGGATTCAATTATGTAAAACAAGTAAAAAAATATTGTTATTAAGCAGGTTGCATTATAATATTTTATAGGTAATATCAAAATTTTTACAAAATTAAATGTTGTAATTAATTGTTGTATTTGCTGCTATATTCTTAAAGTGAAAACATTTTTACTAACAATAGTTTATATATTATTGGATAGTACTCACAATATCCAGACAATTACAATTAATCACATTACCTCAAAGCTACGTCGGCTAATATTAACATACAATTCATGATTTCGCTGAGTCAGCACTCTGGGAGGATAGATTTGCTGGCATCTGCTTACATTCGTGTAAGATTTATTGATACGCCATCAATTCGAACAGCTAAACCAATATATTTTTAAATAAAAAAATATGTGTATGTACCAGAACACACAGGTAAGAAGTGAAACTTCTTTAAGACATATCATTTTTCTACTACATATTTGCAACTTCACGAAAATGGGGTAGATAAGGCTAAGCCTTAAGAAAAACAATTTTTTCAGTCATATTTATTAATACTTGCTAATTTTAACAGATTTATATACATTCACTGAGACTTACAATCAAAAAGTAAGGTTAACCTCAAATAAATATTAAAATCATGCTCATACGTGTTGAATTTATAAAACGAAATGTATAATCACTCTCAATTTTCTTGTAAAGTCACTTAAATTTGAACAAGTCTTTTTATTTTATCACTTTCAAATTAATATATTGTTATTCTTATTTCAAACCAAACTTCAAAACTAATATATTGTTGTTATTATTATCATATATTACATTATATTCTTTACGTCACTGTACTAAACTTCGATAAAAAAAGCAACATGGCGCGTAACCGAATAACGTGACGTTTTCATACAAAATTTCTCCCATACGTCGATAAAGAAGTTTCACTTCAATAAAATAAAAATGTGTTGTATTTTTTTGTTAAATTCATTCTTCAACGCCGTAAGTAGTTTGTTTTTGGTAATTCGGTTGCTACTCTGTTCTTAATCCACAGTTTATGTACAGATATGGTAGTACACTTATATATTAGCTAGACAAATTAGTGTAAATAAGAGCAACAAGACGATTGTTTACAATTAGCTATTCACTTTCCTATTATCAAAACTAAATTTCTATTCAATTTTTAGTACACAACTACACTATTTCAACTTACTTAAGTTCATTCATGTCTTCCCGGCAAATAGTTATCGCTGTGTTAAAAAATATTTACAAATGTTATAAATCCCAGAATATACTATACTTATTGATTTCAACATGATATAAATAATATCTTGCGTGTGCCGTAAGTTAATTTCAATTGACCGTATAATATATTGTGTAGCTGTCAGTGGAAAAAAGCGCCATCTACACGCATTGGGTAAACATTAATTCTTAGACGAATTGCCCAAATGAAAATGCAGTCACGCAAACTTTACAATTACTATAGTACAGAGCGTATCCAATAGGTGGCGCCTCCACTTGATACAGTTATTTAAATTAAGTTACTATAATTGACTTTGGTATTTATGTATATATAATTTCATTATAATATGAATTTGATTTGTAAATTCCACTAAAAACACTTTCTATTCTAGAAGGTGAAATAATAAACGACAATCAGTACTTATATACAATTATTATAGACCTGGATCGATAATTTTTAATCCAAAAATAATAATTTTAGGATGAAAATTATTGGAAAAGGAGGAAAATATTATAAAAATAAAAGGAAAATAATTTACGATTTGGTCGGGAAGAGGAAGGGGGTGAGTTTTTAAGTTTGAAAACGGTTTATCTCGATTATATAAATTTTTTTCGACGGAAAAACGTCAAATGGCAAAGTTGTAGATGATAAAATGATCTAAAACACTTCTTTCACATAACCTCAACATTTATGTGAAAAATTCAAAAAAACAAGATTTTGTTTTTTTTTAAATATTATCTTTTACGAAAGTAAATCCACGGAATTTTGTGAAAACTTAACTGTTTATGTTCTTAATACGCTGTAATTTATTTGATTTGAAATATTTATTCTTCATCTTAATTTGAATTAATAAAAGCACCGTAATTTTTAATCGAAAATTCTGCTGCTTGCCTTCTGTTTGTTGAAATCTCTACTTTTCGATGGAAATAATATATTACTAAAGTATATCTTTTCATAAAATGCAAATAATAATATAAATAATTTTTAAACATATGTAAAAAGAGTAAATACAAAAGTTATAAACCTTTTTTACCTACAACTTTGCAATTTGCCTTTTTACGAGAGGACTTTTAGTTATGCCCCCCTACCCCTTCCCGAACTCAGACGCCTCTAAAATTATTTGTCCTTTCAGTTTTATAATATTCTCCTCCTTTTCCAATGGGTTTCATTCTAATTTTTTTCACTTTTTATTAATTTAAAGGCTTTTACTCTGACCGCCGCAAAGACAATCATTAATTGACTTTGACGATGTCTTTCTTTAAAGATTGCTTTTCAAAGCATCACGTACTGATAACTATATATACATATGTTTATATACAGGTGTCCCAAAAGTCGACGTCAAGTCGAAATTTTCTCATAGGTAATGCCACACCAGTTATCAGAAAAATTAAAAAAAAAATTAAGTCATGTATTTTTGAAGTTATGGAAATTTTCCTTTTATTCCAGAAAATGTACACCATGTGACAGTTTTTTCATTCCCGTTGTTACAAATATTTACTTTTTGCCAATTTTTTTTCTCTTACGTCATCCCGAATAGTGCTTTATGTAACCTATGATCCTATGAGAAAATTTCGACTTGACGTCGACTTTTGGGACACCCTGTATATACATAGTTCTAGTTATCAGTACGTGATGCTTTGAAAATCATATATAAAAGTATCATAAAGCCTATAATTGGGTTTTCTACTTTACCAAAATAATCAAATCTTTATCAAAGATATTTAGTAATAGTACGGTTGTTATGAGGCAGTGACAAAAACTTGTTTTTAAACTAACAAAAACTTTATTTAAAATTATGTCTACAAAACTAGCGTTCAAGTGAGAATATGGAATGGAAGTGTATTTCAAAGGATCAGGGGTTGATACTTAAAGGTTTGGGTCTTGTCGTTTAAGAAAAGGGATACATTAAGTGGAACAAATTAATTAATCTTAACTTATATCGTAAACAGATGGTTAACTTATACGAGGTAAAGAAATAGTAACTTGATACTTAAAGGTTTGGGTTTTGTCTTCTAAGAGTAGGGACACATTAAGTGGAACAACTAATTAATCTTAACTTATAACGTAAACAGATGGTCAACTTATACAAGATAAAGTAATAGTAACTTGATACTTAAAGGTTTGGGTTTTGTCGATTAAGAATAGCGATACATTAAGTGGAACAAACTAATTAATCTTAAATTATAACGTAAACAGATGGTTAACTTATACAAGGTAAAGAAATAGTAATTAGGTAAATAGAAATATTAATAATACAGTGGGGACCACATAACACGGTGTATTTTCAATGTAGTTAGTATACTTAGTTAATATTCTGTATAATAGTTTAAATTTAAGCTTCAGCGTTAATACAAATAAATAAAATTACTTCTGTGACCAAAAATACATACAAAGGAAATATAACTGAGGGATCCCACTCGATCCAGTTTTACAGCAATTTCTTAATGTTAATCTACAACTAAGTAATATTATTTTAACATGAAATACTTAATATATTACTAGTAATCTATCATACTTTCTAAGTGCCTACTATGTTACCTGTTCTGACATAATACAGCCCGTAGTCTTGATAGCATATTATCATATTATTTCGACTTTGCCATAACATAAATTATTCTCATCAACGCATAAAAATATTAGGCAGAGTCAAGTTATCTTTACGATTGTACTTGAGTTAATGATGTGATTATGGTATCATCCAATTATTATATGTATAACTACTGTATACATATAATAATTATTAATTAATATTATACTGTACTGTACTAATATTTATACATATTTCACGGAAGTATTGATGATAGCCAAGGTAGCTTCCCTGTGGTTCTAAAATGATGCCAGTCGTATAGAAATCTCGCGATAATAATAAATATGAGAAAACTAAGTACTAAATTAACAATGTTAATCGAACTTATTGGTACTGACTTCGTCTCGGTTCGTCCGCAAACGTTTCCCAGTGGCATTGTGCTTATCTAAAAAATAATAATATAAAATATATTCTTGTTGCCTCTGAAGGACTAAATATATAATGACATTACTATTGCATTGTAAAAGGCACCTAATTAACACGTACAAAATACTATGAATACTTAAAACACTGCGGCAACTTATTTTCTGATAATGTTTTGAGTAGGTAGTCATCTAGTTAAACAACATCGTTGAAAACCATCGATGACTAAAAAGATTGGTTTTCTGGTCGAGGCTTTTTATAAATGTATTTAAATAACTTGACCTAATGCTAAGGTAGGCGTTGAACTAAATAGTAGGGACAGTTATCAGCAATCATTCTCATCACTCAGTAAGACCAATAAGAATTTGATTAAAAAGTTACAACATTTTAACACCCAAAATACACCAAATTATTCGAATTCTTGGTAATGACTTTATTGCTTTTTTTTATTAAAATTTATTGTTTTTAAAATTTAAAATAATAGAATTGGTATATCAATTTGTAAAAAGGTAAAAGAATAGGTATCTTCTCACTTTTTAAGAAGGATTTAGAAGATAATTTAAGATTTTGTATTCAATTCCTTGGCCTATTTCCAGACCGAGGCGTCGCAAAAATGTTTTGTCCCTCACTGTCAATTATTATTAAGGCTTTGATATAAAGTAATAGACAATTTACTAATTAGATTAAACCAAATGATTTTATTTTGTTAACCACTATTTATACTTTGGTTAAACAAAGATTGTGTATGACAGAGATTCAATGGGTGATGTTAGGTTATAAAATTGGTTTTGGTGAGTTATAAAAAAAAACAAAAAAACGTCTATTCGTATGCATGAGCAAATTTTATGCGTGTTTTTACTTAGAATTGTGTTTTTTTATTAAGAATCAACCAAAAAACTGGAAAGAGAAGAACACAGGTATTAGATACCTTACATTTGTAAACATAAAACTATTCTTATTAATCACTTAAGCAATTTACACAAATGTCTGCATTTGAAAAATATTTTTGCAAAATCATTCAATACATCACAACTCATATCATCTTAGTAGTTGGTATTTCCGGGTACTGCCTCAAGGCAGAACCCTTTAAATGAAAGTAAATGCTGGCACCTGAGCATAAATTGGCAATCGATTTGAAGGATATACGTTGCTTTGGAGGCTGGGATGTATCATACGAAGACTCATTTGTACTTCTAGTGTGTTCATACTTTAATACGCGTTTACTCCGCTACTCTTTTGCTCTTTAACTGACTACATTTCAAACTATCAATTCATATTTGTACCAATGAATTCATTTAAACCCACATAATATGATCTCAACAGAAGTAATGAGTCTTTTTATTAAACAAGTAATGAGGTAAATAAAAACCATGTCATAATCGTTTAGGTTATATTTTATTATTCTTAATATCATAATTACATAAGTGATTGCTTAACTACTATGATCCACACATACATTTCTGTTCTTATCTATTTCTATAATATTTGAAAACTCTGCGTAAACTACACAGTTAATAGTCTCAGTCAATGCGCTCTCGAATCTTACTTCCATTCTTACACTACCATGGCGAACAAGATTCCAATGCACATTAGAGTTAGCCGACAAGTCAGGTGTTAAATCAAAAGCTAGTAAACAGTATCCATTTGAATATTGCTCCCTCGATATTCCATTACCTTCGTTAAGAAAATGTATACCGGTGCCTGAGTACAGGGTGTGGTATGCGCTCGTAAATACATCGTTTGGAAATGATGGTTGTAACGATTTTGAAGGTGAATCTGTTGACCATCTATATATAGGCTAAATGAGCAAATACCAAAATTTTCAAAGTTGAAAGGATTTTTAACATAACTACCGTTGAATGCTGTATTATTCACAAAACCTATAATACATCTCTTAGGAACCTGTCCTAAAAATATATTATCCAGTGTTTTACCCTGCACACAAGACGGTATGGTCAGGACTTTCACCTCACCTCTTGTTATAGGATATTTAGCTGTAGTAGTGGCAAGAACCTTTTGATGGGCTATTAGTATTGATGGATTAATTTTTGCTCTGCGTATTATTAAAGTTGCATCTGTGATACAGACTTTGTACTTATTATCTGCATTCTGTGACATGAGGTTAAATGTTTCTCTCGATCTCACTAATTTTATAGATAATTCGACCCCGTTAATGAGGAATTTATCTTGATTGAATATATCCCCATGTAAATGCCCAATCATTTCAACATCCTTACCATCCTTTGAAAGTTGTTGTCTTTTGTAAAAGCCCTTGTTTGCCTCATTAGTTTCATTCATTTTTCCAGCTGTATCCTCGTACCATAAACCACATGTCAAAAGTGATTTTTTGGCGGATGATGAATAATTTAATAGAGTTTCTATGAAAGCACGATATGCATAAGTATTATTTGGGGGTGACACAAGTTTTTGGTTTAGGTAAACATCCAATTGGTTAAATAAAGAATGTAACCAATTATTGACTGGTGCCACTACATTAGCTGCATTAACTACAGAACCGTCTTGATTTTTAATTTGAGCCTTGAGATGGAGTAGTGTATGCGAAAGGTCTATGTAGTCATCTCCAGTACCAGGTACTTAAAATTAGACGGGCCCATCATCACTTAATGAAGAAATTGGTTTATAGTGTATCCAGTGTCCATATTCGATGCTTGTTTGTGTGGAAGGAAGAGCAAACAGATCCAATTCAGATTTAACGCACTCACATGAATGATTATGAATAAATGACATTATGATTCGTTTGAAAATATATCCTTCGAATTATTTATATTTTTGTTCCTTGTTTTCTTCAGAGCGCCTTTCACGTTGAGGGGTGAAACTCGAATGAGCTCATTACAATATTTTCGTCTTTTATTAACACCCGATCCAGTTATAAGGTTATCAATTTTGGTATCAACTTTGCGTTTAAGGTTAGAACTAGCCTCTTTCAATCGATTTTTAATGGATTCTTAAATAGGACGACTAGCCACAACATCTGACAAAAGCCCAATTCCGCCGTTAAGTGCTTCTTTCCCAATCACCATAGCACCACTAGTGAGTAAAGGTAGCACACTTCGAAATAACCCCCCAAGAAAACTGCCGATACCATGACCACGTTGATGTAAGGCCCCTTTGAAGATTACATTTATACCAGACCCAGCTTGTTTCGAATAATAATGTTCATAAGGACATATAAATGCATCTTGAGGTGTATACATTTTAAAAAGGAAATATAGTTTATATTTTTTTTAAATGAAGTTTCACACACGATGTTCCGTATTGAAATGGTACCGCATTTCCCGTGGTTGTTCTTATATCTATCTCAATAACATCAAATTCTCTTCTCATTACCGGTAAATAATGTGGTGGTGAAAATATATGCATTTTATTTGAACCATATATGTATTTGGCAGGATCTAAGGGTATAATTCTCAATAGGGGTGTCATTACAACACCAACAATTTGTGGTTCTATAATATCACAATACACAAATAATTGTGATGGTACCCCCAAATGTAGATTAGCAGGGCGTTTACCGATATTATGATTTACTAAATTGGTATCTGGCTCAAATCCAAGTTGAAAGCTCAAATTAGGTGAAAGAGATAATGAAATTATTGATGGATCCTTTACTGTAGCAGAGACAAACTTTGACACGGTGTCCTGGCGAAAACTAACTTTCTCTTTCGAATTTAAAGCTAGAAGAATATTTTGTATATTATCATAGTTGGTGGCTGGTATATGGTTCTTATACATCAGTGTGGTCTCTTCGTTATTGATGGTAGTTTTTTTACTTATGTACATAATATTTTCATGTTCTTGCACGGAAAACATAGTAGAATGATATTGAAACTCAACTATACCTACCATCCATTCTCCTTTAATGTAATGGCTTTAGGTAGTTTTGTAGAAAAATTTGATGTCATATTTCCCGGAAATTTCAAATCAATCATTAAATAACCATGATCTTCTTTAGTAGCATCGGTATATGAATCTTCGATAAACTTCGTGTCTTCCGGGGAAAATTGTCTAGCTAGAAATCGTATTTGTGTTTTGTCACGGGGATTTTTAAAATAATTAATAAAACTAGAATTAAGTGAAATATCGCGCTGTCCTCTTCCTTGATGAAATAAGTTTTGGGTTATGTAAAAAACACTCAAATTTCTATGATAACTGCCTTTTGTAAATATATCAACAAATCTATTATAATCAAATGTGGATTTTTACCATCAAACATATGGAATTACGGTAGTCCTTGGTGGTAATTTACTCCGGGTATATTATAAAGCGGTTGCATTTCATCATAACACCATGTAATTTCCAAAAAAATCTCATTACATATACTATTTTTATGTTTAATCAAATTTGCAACAAAGTTAGATTTTCCACACCCACTTGGTCCTGCTACGATGGCAGCAAAAGGATGAATAAAATGAATCATTATTTTTTGACTTCTGTCTTCATAAACTTATATGTCTGAATAAAACTAAGTTGATATTTTAAAAACAATTTATTTATATGGAATATACAGAAAAATGTAAGTATAATATCACAATATTAATGTATTCTTATATATATGTATACATGTAAACACACAAATTTATTTTACATACAAAATTACAATGCCTTATTTATACAATAATGATTAACTTAATTACATACTAATGATTTTGTAATGACCTATAGGTAACGTATCGATTTTGGTTGGTAAAATGTACCGCTTAGTGTCATTAAAAGATAAACATAGCTTATTTATTTCCTGGGTAAAAATTGTATGTTTTAATGATCTAAATCGATACATTTTACAATGCTGTACGTTGTTATTAAACAAACACGACTTATAATTATTTAATGTTAATTTTTTTGTAATACATTTATTTACACCCTTGGCTTTCGTCACCACCTTGTAATGCATACATTTTAGATCTTAACCCTACGAACTCTGTAAAAATTCTTCCGATATTCTCGTCTTTAAAGTACCCTAACTTTTTTTTGTTTAATTTTGGGAAATCAAAAATATTATTTTCATCATAGTCAGATTTATCAAAATATTTGTTAATATCGGGTTTTATATCATTATAAAAGTTAGTAGTAAATATTTGATAAATGAGACTGTCGGTATCTGTATACAGTAGTTTCAAATTGGAAGTAAATTTCTCTTGCATGTAATTATAGTGGAAATCATACATTAGCGTTTTAGATATATCTAATATACAAAATCCGAGATAAATAGGTTTATTATAAATTAACTTCATTTAGTTTAATTGAACTGCAACAAGACTCAGAAAATATTGAAACACTGTGAAAATGTGGTTTAGCAATTAGATCTCCAGCTCCCAATACTTTGCCCCTATTTTCCCAGTGGGTTAATAGTTTAACGTTTACTCGTTTCTCAATATTTTCCATAGTCTTACCAAATACAGCGTGGTTCATGAGTTTATAGAAATCTTTCTCAAAATCAGAATTAGCTCGGGTTCTGAATTGTGTATTATGGTCTATATATTTCTTTAAGCATGGACTCTGTTTAAATTTTAATATTCTATGATCTTTTAATAATTTTAAACCCATTTTCAAACATTGAATTAAATTTCTGTAATGAATAATATATTTATATTTATTTTTTAAGTTTGGAATCAATTTCCTTAGCGTCCCCAACTGGTATATTTTCTGGACAAAGAGGTAAATCTGAATGTTTATCATGTAAATCCACCGGATACTCCAGATCTACTTCTAAGATAAAACCTATATCTGAGGAACAACTAACATTAAAATCTGTATCAGCACTAACCCAGTCAAAACCAGCTGTAGGTAGATACTGCGACATAGCCCAACCATATAGATTATTGGCATCGAAATACATTAAGAATGACTCTTTATCTTTTGCATTATAGTCAGACATGTAAACATTATTTGCTTTTGCATAGCGAGTGCTACATTGCGAAACACCACCACGAATACCTGATTTAATGAAAGCAATCATATCTATATCAGAAAGTAATTCAATTTCTGTTTTAGTGTGTTTTAACATAGCATCCCAACTTAATCCAGGTGCTGTATAGTCATGAGCCGGATCTAAATCGTACGTTTGAATGCAAACACACCTAAAATTTTCAAAAATATCTGCTAACAATAAAACATCAGTTTTTAAATAAAGATTTGAATAATCCAACATATTTTTACAATTGAAATGATTCCAAACATCTTTGGTATGGTTGTAATCTTCATTAGAAATAATGGAATCTGTAAGAGTACTGTAAAAGTGGGGAAGATCTGGAAGTTGATTGTAATTTAATGTATCAAAATCTTTAATGAATTCATATGGAAATACACCTTTTTTAGTCAGCCGTTTAAAGTCTTCTGAATTGGGAAAGCATTTTGATAATTCATTAAAATTATTCTCGTTTAAATTTTTTGCTAAAGTATCTAAGCTACAGGGTAAAAATTTTAGGGAATCCACAAAACGTAAAGTTGCATTACTATTATTGATATTAAGTACCTTTGAAAATGATATGTATATTTCTTTATTTTGCTGGAGAACTTCCACCCGACCTTCATCAAAGCTTAAGGCATGTACGATAAAATGTGCATCATAATGTTAATTAAATTGTGTAAGAAAACTGGTATAGTGTAAGGTACTCTAAATTTTTCAGAACAAAGTTTATGTATGACCGCAACAAATTCCCCAGTAAACCAATCGTGATAAATCATTGAATCCCCACATAAAATTTTATCACAAATATAACAATTTTTAGCTTTGCTAACTATATCTTGCTGTATTGGTGATATTTTATTAGGCTCTTTTTGGAAACTAATTTTTTTAACGATTTTTATCAGATTATCTTTCAGTGATTCCATAAATTTTAAAGCACAATTTTTACCAGTATTTGTTACATATTTAGACAATTTCGCGCGTCGCGTTTCGTCCGGTGAGAGAGATTCCCGGAGCCCATCCCCCCCATCCGCCTTCCCCCCCCCCCAAAAAAAAAAATGAAGGTGCAGAAAAAAAAGAATCTACCCCAGGGGGGTACCACACGCGCCCGCGGTGGAGAATCCCCCTCTGGGCGTCAGTCACCGGGGCACTCTGCACCCGGTGGTGGACGCACAGGCTGCCCTTCGTATTCTGGGGGGGGCAATTCTGCGCTCTACAAAAATAATTGTCCTTGGGGCAAACGGAAGAATTTACCGAAGGCAACCCCTTCCACGCTCACAGTGGACTTCACCAATGTTAGGGGGCTCAATTCTAACCTAAACGCGGTTCACTTTCACCTTGAAACTGCGAAGCCGGCCTTATTCTTCCTTACTGAGACTCAGATATCCTCCCCGGCTGATACTTCTTACCTCTCCTACCCGGGGTACAAATTGGAACATTCATTTGTGCCGCGGGCGGGAGTTTGCGTGTACGTCAGAGAGGATATCTGTTCTCGTCGCCTTGGGACGCTTGAAGGAAGGGACCTATCTAACCTTTGGCTCCGCGTAGACTGCGATGACCATCCGCGATTCTATGCGTGCCTGTATAGGTCCCATAGCGGAAATGATGAAACTGACCGACTCATTGAGCACATCCAAATGGCTACAGATTCCCTGCTCGAAAGGGTTCCTACCGCTGAAATCGTGATACTTGGCGATTTTAACGCCCACCATGCCGATTGGCTCGGCTCTGAAACCACCGATCACGCGGGAAGATCCTTTCACGACTTTGCTTTAGCCTACGACCTGACACAAATGGTCCCTGCGATTACGCGAATACCAGATGTGGTTGGTCATAAACCCTCTTTGTTGGACCTTCTGCTGACTTCGCATCCGGAGAACTATCAAGTCTCTGTTGACCCGCCATTGGGTTCATCGGATCATTGTGTGGTCCGGAGTACTGTGCCATCTACGCGCCCTTCGCGGCCCCGCTTTTTGGGTTGTCGCCGTATTTGGCACTATAAGTCAGCAGATTGGGACGGGATGCGGTCTTTCTTTGCGTCCTACCCTTGGGGGCCTATTTGCTTTTCGTTGGATGCTCCAGATTCCGTCGCTGCCTCTGTCACCGAAGTGGTTCTGCAGGGCATGGAACTCTTTATTCCATTTTCTGCGGTGCCGATCGGTGGCAAGTCTCGGCCCTGGTTTAAACGTTCTTGCAAGGCGGCCTCGCGTCGAAAGCGAGAATGCTTTAAGGCATGGGCCGAAGCGGCGAAATCTCGTGATGCTAATACCAGCGAACTCAAAAAAGCATATAACTCAGCCTCCAGGTCCTTCAAACGGGAAATCACTAAGGCAAAGTCAGAGCACATCGCCAGATTTGGCGAGAGATTGGCCCAACTCCCTTCGGGGACTCGAGCCTTCTGGTCTCTCGCCAAAGCTGTCCAAGGGAATTTTTGTCAGCCCTCCATACCACCATTGCACAGGGAGGATGACTCGCTGGCCCACACTGCGAAGGAGAAGGCCGACCTTTTAGGCTGTCTCTTCGCATCCAGCTCGACTTTGGATGACCGAGGGAGATCACCACCGATCATTTCAAGGTGTGATTCTTCGATGCCGGAAGTTACATTCCGGCAACGTGCTGTCCGCAAAGCATTATCTTCCTTGGACATACATAAGTCGAGCGGGCCGGATGGTATTCCTCCAATTGTGCTGCGTACTTGTGCTCCTGAGTTGGCTCCGGTCTTAACGCGCCTTTTCCGGTACCTGTACTCGCTTGGCACTGTCCCGGAGTGCTGGAAGATCGCTTCGATACATCCGATCCCTAAAAAAGGCGATCGCTCTGATCCGTCCAACTATCGCCCAATAGCGATAACCTCCTTGTTCTCCAAAATAATGGAATCCATTATTAATGGCCAGCTCTTGAGGTATCTGGAGGGCCACCAGCTGATAAGTGACTCTCAGTACGGCTTTCGTCGTGGTCGTTCGGCTGGTGACCTTCTTGTATACCTTACGCATAGATGGGCGGAGGCAATTGAGTCCAAGGGGGAGGCTCTAGCGGTTAGTTTGGACATAGCGAAAGCCTTCGATCGGGTGTGGCACAGAGCACTGCTCTCGAAGCTTCCAGCTTATGGGCTTCCCGAGAAATTATGCGATTGGATCTCCAGCTTTCTGGCCGATCGGAGCATCAAGGTCGTCATTGACGGAGCTTGTTCCGACCTTAAACCCGTGAACGCTGGGGTCCCACAAGGCTGTGTTTTATCCCCGACCCTGTTTCTTCTGCATATCAATGATATGTTGCAACTTAGCAACATTCATTGCTATGCGGATGACAGCACTGGGGATACTCTTTACATTGGCCGGGCAGGTATTTCTCGGGCAGATGTCGATGAGTACCGGAACAAACTTGTGTCTGAAGTAGAAACTCTACTATGTGGAGTCTCCGACTGGGGCAGACTAAATCTAGTCCAATTTAACCCCAAGAAGACACAAGTTTGCGCGTTTTCCGCTAAAAAAACACCCTTTGTCGCTACTCCTCTTTTCGAAAACACTCTTCTTAAAGCCGCAGCCAGCATTGGAATACTTGGCGTTGACATATCGAACGACGTTCAGTTTCGCGGTCACTTGGAGGGAAAGGCTAAATTAGCCTCCAAAAAGCTTGGTGTGCTCAACAAGGCGAGACGGTACTTCACTCCGGGCCACCGCTTGCAACTATATAAAGCGCAAATTCGGCCCCACATGGAGTACTGTTCTCACCTCTGGGCGGGGGCTCCCCAGTACCAACTCCTTCCACTTGACCGTGTTCAACGAAGAGCGGTTCGAATCGTCGACGACCAATCTCTCTCCGAGCGGCTTGATCCTTTGGCGTTGCGTAGAGATGTGGGGTCACTCTGCATCTTCTACCGCATTTACCATGGAGAGTGTTCAGAGGAGTTGTTCGGATTAATACCTGCAGCTGAGTTTCATCATCGGACGTCGAGGCAGAATACGAAATTCCATCCGTATCACCTCGACGTCCGCCGTTCCACAACTGCGCGATTTTCAAGGCAGTTTTTGCCGCGCACCACCACTTTGTGGAACCAGTTGCCCACTGAAGTATTTCCGAACCAATTCGACTTAGGGTCCTTCAAGAAAAGAGCGTACAAATTCTTAAAAGGCCGGCAACGCACTCGCGAGCCCTCTAGCATCGAGAGTGTCCATGGGCGGCGGTATCACTTAACATCAGGTGAGCCTCCTGCCCGTTTGCCCCCTATTATATAAAAAAAAAAAAAAAAAAAATTTATCATCGTATGAACATTTAATGTAGTATCCAAAACTATACACATTATGCTTTTGTACATTTATTGTATGTGATTTTGAAGGGTCGTTGGAACATGATGCTAAGGGACTTAAAAAAGCCTCAAAATCCGCATATATAACAAAAGGTAACATCAATTTACGTTGAAATTTATCAAAACTTAATTTACATTCAGAAACAATATCACCCCACCAATTTTTTGTATGTTTATCTACGCTGGGTATTTGTGTACAAATATGTCTGCAATCCTTTATTTGATGGTTATTTAAACGTTCAGATGTTAAAAAATATTGTAAGCAAAAGTCACATAGATATATAGCTTCCTTGGATTTCGAAACTTGACTACTTATTAATAGTGACATATTTTTAATATAACAATAATGACCGATTTTACCATGTGTCAAATATAGTAAATTTATATGAGCCTGCATTTTATTTTTTGTAAAATATAATGGCCCAACAATACAATGTTTTTTTTTTATGTTCATTATATTCTAAACCAAAAATATTGATGCTAATATTATTAAGACTTTCAATTTTGTGTATATCGTTTAATTTAACAGGAAATCTAATATTACCGAACTGTAATTTATGACTGTATTTGGTGTAAGATGATACTCTATCCGAATTTTTATGAATTGGGAATAAAGCAGATAACAGTGCCCACTTAAAACAGGCGTCATCAGTGTTTTTAACATTTATCACAGCTTTTTTGTTTTTATATCATGTGGTAACTCAATAAAGGATGTTCCTCTTAAAGGGTTAAATTGATTTAAATTCAAATCCAAATGTAAAATCTTTTTCAGACTCCACCCACTATCCTTTTTCTCGAATGAATTTATATAGTATATTAAAGATTTTGTGAGAGTTGTATAAAATATATTTAAATCATCAGCAATACAAACAATAAAATTCATTGATTGGAAATCAAAACTTTTGTTTAAGTTTTTTGTCTCCTGAACAAAGTCACCATATAAAATAAAATTTATTTTTAAAATTGTGTGATCTTCTATAGATTTATTTATTAATGTAAATATTGTATCTTTGACTGACGCAAGAAATAAATCTGGTGTCTCAAACTGTAAATCATTTTGATTTTCTGAAGTTATAGGTTATTATTCTATTACCGAACGTAGTCTCAATTATCTTAACATTGGGTTTTATTGAATGTTGTATTTTATTTAAATTATTTTTATGTGCATTGCTCCTTAGATGATTAGCGAAATATTTTTTGGAAACATTTGTATTACAAATACAACAAAATTTCGTGTTAAAATTATTACCTTTATTCGATGTTGATCCCTCTTGTGAAGACCGTGAAAGATCCATGTTAGATCCAGATTTTATTCTTTTGATGTCAGCAGAGTTAATATTAACATCTGCTTTCCTTTTGGTTCCACGACCCATTTGATCAACCCTATCGAATAAAATTTTATATTATTTAACTGTTAGAAATGCGAATAGAGAAATAAAAAAATATTATTATTAAATATACTCACAGTTTCCCATCGAATTCATCACATAGCGCCATCATTCTTTGATCATAAAATGGGTGATTTAAATCATTTCTTTCTATTTCATCACAAACATTAAAAAGTTCATTTGTATCATTGGATAAGCTTTCAAATTGATCCATTTCATCAAAAAATACACTAACACAGTCTTGAGACATTGTATATATGTATTCGTTTCACAACTATTTTTTGTCACACACTTTTTACCTTAATGCGCAAAGGTCTTCAACAAAAAGCACAATGATTGACTTTGTACAATGCAACATAATATTTATACTAGTGGAAACATTACTTAACTATATAAACATATGGTATTAGAATCCGAAGCATGTAGAAACTGAATTAAGCTAATTTTTAAAACTGTAACGTTTTACACTATCTTCCTCATATATCTCCTTTGTTATGTTGTATACAATATCCTTAATCTGATGATCAATGTTGGAATCGTTTTTTATGTAATATTTAACACGAATATCCGCATTTTTCCAATGTTGTGAGACTGGGATTTCTCTCAACTTATTAATACTATATAATTCGATTTTTACAAGTATATCAGCGTCCCTTCCATCATCTTTATCTGTCGATATATATGAAATGCTTCCTTCCTTGCCTGCACGGCCAACACTTGAAGAAAGTTTAGTTTTTTTCTTTTTACGGTCAGGTTCTTGAAGAAAAAAGTCATCTAAAAGATTGGTCTTCTTATTTTTATTTTCTGTTAAGTTTAAAACCTCTTCTTCATCAGATAAATCATAATAGTTGTATGGTCTGAAACATTTTTCCACATCTTTCAGGTTGTATGAAGACTGAAATATAACATAAACAAATCAATCAAAAACGGAATTATTAATATTATAAATTTACTGATACGAAATTTAAAAAATATAAATAACTTACCTCCATTGTTGTATATTACTTCAAACTCACAACCACTTCACTTTTGTCGAGCTAAGAGCAATACTAAATCTTTCTACAAGTATCGGGTTATATAGATTGGAAACGGACATCATTAACTAGTTACGATATTCAAATAGAGTGCATGTTTGAACAAGTATCCATAGCTATCAGTAAAATGTGGATAATAAATACAAAGGGCACTCTAAAACCCTTTGCAATCTTAATGGACAATGCATTCTTTAAAACATTTTTGAAATAGATAAGAACCGAAATGTGTAGTAGTTAAGCAATCACGTCATGTAATTGTTAGGAACAATAAAATATATATATGCGAATATGACACGGTTTTTATTTAGCTGCATTACTTTTTGAAGTATTTTATAGAATATGTTTTGCAGTATTCAACGGTACTTATGTTAAAAATCCTTTCAACTTTGAAAATTTTGGTATTTGCTCATTTAGCCTATATATAGATGGTCAACAGATACCTTCAAAATCGTTACAACCATCATTTCCAAACGATGTATTTACGAGCGCATACCACACCCTGTACTCAGGCACCGGTATACATTTTCTTAACGAAGGTAATGGAATATCGAGGGAGCAATATTCAAATGGATACTGTTTACTAGCTTTTGATTTAGCACCTGACTTGTCGGCTAACTCTAATGTGCATTGGAATCTTGTTCGCCATGGTAGTGTAAGAATGGAAGTAAGATTCGAGAGCGCATTGACTGAAACTATTAACTGTGTAGTTTACGCAGAGTTTTCAAATATTATAGAAATAGATAAGAACAGAAATGTATGTGTGGATTATAGTAGTTAAGCAATCACTTATGTAATAATGATATTAAGAATAATAAAATATAACCTAAACGATTATGACATGGTTTTTATTTACCTCATTACTTGTTTAATAAAAAGACTCATTACTTCTGTTGAGATCATATTATGTGGGTTTAAATGAATTCATTGGTACAAATATGAATTGATAGTTTGAAATGTAGTCAGTTAAAGAGCAAAAGAGTAGCGGAGTAAACGCGTATTAAAGTATGAACACACTAGAAGTGCAAATGAGTCTTCGTATGATACATCCCAGCCTCCAAAGCAACGTATATCCTTCAAATCGATTGCCAATTTATGCTCAGGTGCCAGCATTTATAATATGCAATCTTGACCCTGATTCACAGCCGGGGTCTCATTGGGTGGCTGTACATATAAGCGTCGAAAGAATTGGTGAATATTTTGATTCATTTGGACGTAAACCTATTGAGGCAATAGAAGTGTTTTTAAGGAGGAATTCTTGCTTGGAGGTGCTAGTAAATTTGTATAGAAATATAATGAACATATAAATAAAAAATAATACCTGGAATAAAAATGTTTTATTTTACCATGTAACCCTTACATCTAATTATATTTATATGTAGTGGTGTTAAAGGTTAGGTATATTTATTATAATTTGTTTAGACCCGTACGTTAGGTTACTTTAAATATATATTTATTATTTTTCATTTAAAGCCGATATAGTGAATGTAGGAAAGTAGATAACGCGATGCATTAGTACTGAGGCATTCATTAGATAATGACTGGGAATTTCGTGCAGGAAATAGGAGCTGATAAGGTGGTGATAAGTTAATGAGCTACGGTTTTGCGAAAGCTAACTTTGAAACGGTTAGAGATATCAGTTCGGCTGTGAGTGCTTTCGGCTCCGCACGCCCTGTTTAGTGGGAATAGAGTACAATTTTATTTTTTTTTCAGTTTTGGTCAGCCATGATTTTTAGGTTTATCCCTTGGGCGGGACAAAATATTTCCGGGTTCTGCCTTGAGGTAGTACCCGGAAATACCAACTACTCATCTTCTTTATCTATATATGCGAAAAAATTGTTTTATTTAAAACATTCCTTTAAAGTTTGCTTTTAATATACAACACTATTTATTTTATTACAGCGCAAAATTAAATTCAATACTTCATTTTCATAAGTGAAATTTTCTATTAAATCGATTAAGGAAAAACAAGCAAAACACCTATTAAACATCTGACCTATTTTCTGGGTATCTGATATCTACAGACTCCTGCAAAAACATTTGCTTATTAAATAAGGAGAAGTATTTACCTTATCGAATATATGTATAATTTAATGTAATAACCAATATCCTAAATACCTATTCAATTAAATAGAATTACGACAATTAGTTGATTTCACGACAAATCTCAAACACAAAAAGCTGTACTCAGAGTAAACTATTAACTTATGTTTAATTGTAGATTATTTAGTTCACACTAGGGTAATCTAGGTATGCTGGGAAGTAATTCCTGATTAGTAAGCTATTGATTAATATAACAGTAGTTTAAAAGTACATCTATAAACGTTTTAGAGTATTCATTATATTTGTTGAGTCAAACTTAGTTTACTTACAAGTTAGCATAGCTATTTCTGTTACCATATACTTCTGAAATCGTATTGTTGCATTTGTCTTAACTTTTTCAGATACAAATAAAGACGTCTCGGGTTTTAATGCCGGCCAAAAAATAAACTACGTCATACTGCGATTTTACTAAAATTAATTTCAAGGGTAGTAGTAAGAACTATACACAGATTTATTAGGATATGAACACACTTGTGTACTATTATATCTCTGCTAGTTAAACTATATCCATTCAAGCACCCAAAAACGTTTACCCAAAGGTTCCATGAAATATAAAATATAGCCAAAATTTAAATACCAAGCCTAAGCAGTAACTTACTTGCACTTGCGAAATAGTCTTATCTTCAGATTTCGAGCATCTTATATCAGATAAATCTCGTATAATCCTTTTATATTTGAGTAGCAAAGCTTGAAAACGGGGAATAAAGTGACAATCGCATCGCCACGGATTCTGTCCAAGAAATACACCCATTATATTATTATTCGCTTGAAATGCTTTGTCAAAGGCATAAACTGGTATCTGAAATGGAAATTATAATATTCTCATATTTGAAAACTTTATTAACCCAGATTCATATCAAAGTACGTATAACCTACGATTGATTACGTGTACGAGTACGTACGAGTACGATTGATTTATTTCATTGCTTTGATGTTGTAAATAATATAGAAAACACTAAACTACTACTACGCTTAAGTATATAATACAGTTTGACGTAAAATTGGATAACAGACAAAGCCTGTTTGGCAGGGATTCTCATGCAATATCGATTTTCAATAAGAGTCGAATTAATTCCGATTCCAATAATTGCAACACAATTTTGATGTATTTCTAATATTCGTAAATGTCAGCAACTTGAAGGTATGTTTATTCAACTTTTACATGTGGGTCGAGGTCGCCATTGAAGTAACGGTTAAAAATTAAGCCTGCAGTAATTATGTATTATTAAAAAAAAAACAATTATCTGTAAAGTCGGTTTACTGACGATAGTTGAACAACGTCATAAGAAAATACTGGTGGAATGGCTGCATTTTGTATGTAAGTTTTTTTAAAGATATGGAGAAGGAGGTAAATTGAAATCACAATTGAATTTATTAAGTTACATTTATTTGTACGCATAAATACAATTATGTTAATTTTTAACTAACGAACGCTACCGAACGCGGAGGCCGATTGTGCCTATTTGTCGCTCGCTTACGAACGCCTCAGAGCGAGGTAACACCGCATGCGTCATTTTTTTCGTGCGTGCAACCGGCTTCATCGAAGTATAAGATGTTGTTACGTCAAAAGCCAAGCCATTTTTACATATATTATCCGCATAATTTTACCGTATAATAAAACACCAATAGTTAACCTGTTTCAGAAAGTTTCCTCGTAGACTCAGTACCCTGAATGTGGTGAACCATTCAGAACCTTCTAATTCTTTAACAGCAGGAATACTATTATTGTCCAAATATAAATCCATAAGTTTTCTATATTGAGGCTCCTGAACCAATGGTCTAATTGTATTTAGCTGAAAATATGAGATGTGATAATATTTAATTATTTTCGTGTATCGAACCTAGAAATTACTACGGGGCGGGTACAAAAATTTAGATAGCTTCCGCATTGGGAGTATCTGTAATAGAAGCGTACTTTTTGTTAAAAATAAAAATAAATTAATACTTTTAAAGGACCCTGAAATGGTCTGGTTACCCTGGTTTTACATAAACGATCACTATTATACCGACATTTCTTACCAACTACGAAATAAGATTTTTTTACAGATATACAGTACAGCAATGATTATGTATTCTTTTATAACTAGTTAAATTATTTATGGTCTAATATTTAGATAGTATTAACAACTAACCCGATATAGTTTAGAGAATTAAAAAAAAAATATAATATTATAATAGTAACTTTCACATGAACCCGCTTAATCTGTCCATATGTCTCTAAGTCTTTACAGCTTAGTAAATATTCTATAAGATTATCTTTTTGAGAAAAATACTAAATATGTCAATGATGTTATATTAGCAATTCGTCGAGAAGATAAAGAAGATTCATATTTCAGATTCTGTTAATTGACACAACCTGCGTCCGACTACGCATGTATTGTATGTAAAGTCAGGTGACTACTATTTTAACTAGAAAACGAAATTGTAAACTACTCTAACTCATAATTTTAATATGAGACATAAGAGGTTTTAAGAAGACGTCAATTTTGACGACATAATGTGTAATTGTAATTTTAATTCCAATATAAAAATTTGATTAATATTCAAGAAAATCAGGAAATCATCCGATCGACTTTTGTTTTCGTTTTTACGTTGTATATGAATATAATATTTAATTACCCTTTTACTAAAAACAAAGGAATCAATTAAATCTATAAATAAATCTCTAATAAAATAAAAAAATATGTGTGTGTACCAGAGTACACAGGTAAGAAGTGAAACTTCTTCACGACATATCATTTTTCTACTACATATTTGCAACTTCACGAAAATGGGTAGATAAGGCTAAGCCTTAAGAAAAACAATTTTTTCAGTCATATTTACTAATACTTGCTAATTTTAACAGATTTATATACATTCACTGAGACTTACAATCAAAAAGTAAGGTTAACCTCAAATAAATATTAAAATCATGCTCATACGTGTTGAATTTATAAAACGAAATGTATAATCACTCTCACTTTTCTTGTAAATTCACTTAAATTTGAACAAGTCTTTTTATTTTATCACTTTCAAATTAATATATTGTTATTCTTAATTCAAACCAAACTTCAAAACTAATATATTATTTTTATTATTATCATATATTACATTATATTCTTTACGTCACTGAACTAAACTTCGATAAAAAAAGCAACATGGCGCGTAACCGAATAAAGTGACGTTTTCTTACAAAATTTCTCCCATACGTCGATAAAGAAGTTTCACTTCAATAAATTAAGACTTTCTTTCGTAAGTAAAACGAAGGTTAAACGTTATATTTAATGGAGTGTTATTGGAGATTCCAAGTTCTAAATAGACTGAGAGGTTGGTCCTTCAAGGTTGTAAAGAAACCTACGATTTGAAAACTAATATTAAATTTCGACTCCCTCGCTCAAATCAGTTTTATTTCAATTTCGCCCTATTTCGCAACAATTGCTTGACTTGAGTTTCAATTTATATTATGATGAAACTGCTTGCTTACGAGGCAAATTAAGTAGTTCTCAGTACGTAACAGTATACTTTAAAGAAATTGCTTACAAATCAACACGATCAAATATACAATGAGAACATTCATGTGCATTATTATCGCTGATCGCGTATATTGTTGGTTGAATTTCGTAATAGCTTTTATGTTGAAAACAAGAAAATTGCACGTGTTTGTTTTTTTTCGCTACGTGTATAATCTATTTATTTGTAATGAATACTATATAAAACTAGATATATTAGACTGATGACGGCATACTTGGTAATAACTGCAAGGCATTTAAATACCTTATTTCCCTCCAATCTTAAAGTTGTTGCACTGGGTGGTAAAGTGGTAGGTGGGACTTTTAATTTCTTATTCGCACAGCCCACTGTGATTAACGGAATGATACCACCAACTCGGTCGGTCACTACATGAGTCATTGCGCATAAGCAAGGCTGTGGACAAGTTTCACGTACCATCTGGAAAGGGATTTTATATAAAAAATCGTTTCACATGTTGATTCCATAAAAATATCAGTCGACCCAAGTGTAATAACTTATATTTAATAAATGATGTACATCTATTATAAAAATAATGTTTTTTTTGGTAAACCGATTTACGAATACCTACACTATATCTTTCTTCAAAAAAGGTTAGGTTCCCAATTTACGCGAAATAATGATGAATATGAACTTTATTTAAATGTGGAGACAAGGTAACTGTAACTATTAAATAATAGATCTATAAAATATGTAATTATTAAATAACTAAAGTATAAGATAGTTTTGAGAAGACAAAATTCATGTAAAAACCTGCACATTACTTGTATTTATGAACATTATACAATTTTATGTTTGAAACTTAATAAACGAGGTACATTATTTACCGCTCAAAGCCGGTAACAAATTTAAATACGAAATATCTTCGAACTTACGTCCAAGATCTATGTCAAATTCGGAGATAACAAAGAAGTGAAAAGATTGAAGAACGTAAAGTGTTTTTTGAAATTGAATGTATTTTTACTCTTTACGCAACTTTGAATTAAAAATAACTATTAATTAATTCATTCATTCCATTACTCACAACAAATTTATTTTATAACTGTAATACAAGTTTATAAAACAAACAATTCAAGATTATTAAAATTTTATTCAGAAAGTATAAAAAAAATAAAAAATTAGTTATTAAGCAAATTGATTACTAATAAAATATACTATTTGCAGTATCATAAGTTTCATCATAAAATTTTCTAAGATGTTGAAGAATTAGAAAATGAATGTTACATTTTTCCCATAGTCGGTTTAATAAGTCTACACAACCGTATTTCTTTCACATCCACCCGTATTTGCCATCGTAATTACGTTCAAAATTTTGGCGAAATACACAAATTTCATCTAAAAAAATTTTGTAAAGTGTACTGTATGGAGAAATATGAAGTATATATTATCCAAGACAATTACTTAATTGTCCTTAAAAATATAAGCTTATTGTAACAGCAAACCTTTAAGAAGTTCATATCATGACGAAATCCGGTTAATTGTAGCTTCTCAGATGGCGTTGAACTAAATAAACTTTGGCCTAATTATATCGCAAACCTTAACATAAAAGCTGACGGTATTTTAGGTAATTTAACTAAACTGTAACCCTATGGTTGAATATGACTGTAAAATTGTAATATAAATAAGACTAGAAAATCTTAAAAATTGGTGTCAGAATTTATTACTTATTTTATTTACATGAAAAATGTATGCAGAATCAAATTAGTCCACAACTGAACGGGAATTATAAGCCATAGTTTGGGCTGTTAAGCATTTTCGACCCTATTTACTTGGTAGAAAGTTCAAGATTGTTACCGATCATAAACCATTAACATGGCTTTTCTCGATAAAAGACCCAGGTAGTCGTCTCGTCCGCTGGCATGTCAAACTCGAAGAATACGAAAACGAAGTTATTTATAAAGCTGACGCACTCTCTAGACCCCCAATTCTTAACTTGTGACAAAAGCACTGATAAGAACGAAATCTATTCTCACACCGACTATTTACAATTAACCTATCAACACTTTACAGAAACTTCAGATTATAGTTTCGACATTCCAATTCTACATATTTCACCAGATAAGCTGTTAGATGAACGACATAAAGACATATTTATTCCTATTTCTTGTGACATTTCCGATAAGAACAATCTTTACAACGAAGCATTTCAATGTGTTCTCAAGTGGAACCACTTCTAAAAACGTCTAAATCACTCTACAAAAGTGACTTATTGATTTCCAACAAAAAACAAAACATTTACTTTAACTATTCTCGACCATTATATTTCGATCCTTGGGATTCTGAAAGTTATTTTAAGTCACTTCTTAGCTTTTTACAGAATACCGATTTGAAATCACTTTACTTACCTGACTTGAAAGATGACGCAACTTGTAAATTAAAAGGCAATAAACAACTACATATTACATCTTATTTAGCAGACATTTACAAATTTTAAGATTACTATCTGTGAAAAAAAATATTAAAAGAAATAAAGAATATTATCAACTCAAAATATTAGAAGAAGAAATAGATAAAAATCTATCAGTTAAACGAGGAAACAAACGCATTAATAATACGAAACAATGGGTACAAACACTAAAAAGTCGTACAAACGCAACAATAACAAACAGAGATAATATACTAAATATAGCCACTAATTTCTACAAAGAACTGTACAGTTTGCAAAATCAACCACTAGATATTAGAAATAATGGTATATTAGAAAGTTATAAAAATGAAGAGACCCCTTTGCTACTGTATGAAACTTAAATCTGCAAAAAGCCCTGGAGATGATAACATAACTAATGATATACTTAAAGCAATAGTAGAACCTCTAACATCACCTCTCACGGAACTACTCAATGAAATTTTAAAACAAGAAAAAATACCTAAACAGTGGGAGACATCTGTAATAACATTACTATATAAAAAGGGAGACCCAATGAACATCAATAACTACCGACCTATAAGTTTATTGCAATCCACTTACAAACTTTTTACAAATATCATCCTTACCAGAATGAAGATGGAGCTAGAGTTCCAACAACCAAGAGAACAAGCTGGTTTTAGAAGTAAATATTCAACTCTAGATCATATATTCACACTTAGACAAGTCATTGAAAAATACATGGAGTACAAAAAGACAGTATATATAGCCTATGTGGACTACTCCAAAGCCTTTGACACAATGTTACATAACAAACTCTGGTTAGCTTTACGAGAACAAGGAATACAAAATAAATATGTTAACTTATTAGAAAAGATATACCAAAGAAGTAAAGCCACAGTGAAGTTGGAGAAGAAAGGTAACATGTTTCCACTAAAAAGGGGTGTTCGGCAGGGCGATCCCGTGTTGCCAAACTTATTCACCGCACTTCTGGAATTTATCTTCAGAAAGCTGGATTGGTCAGGGTTAGGAGTAAATATCAATGGCGAAAATTTAAGCCATCTTCGGTTCGCAGATGATATTGTTCTAATAACTGAAAGGCATGAAGACTTACAATACATGCTGCGAACCCTAGAAGACATAAGTAAAGAGTGTGAAATGAACCCTGAAAAAACATGTATAATGACAAATGGCATAAAATATAGTATAAACGTCAACAATAGAAATATAGAATACGTCGACCAGTATGTCTACCTTGGCCAAAATATTTCGTTTAAAAGCCATTATATAGAGGAGGTAGAGAGAAGAATTAAAAAAGCCTGGAGTTCATATTGGTCACACAAGCATATTTTCAAGTCTCAAATGAGTCTATCACTGAAGAAAAAAGTGATGGACTCAGTTGTGACACCTACACTGTTGTACGGCTGCCAATCATGGCCTATCACAGTTGAATTAATAAAGAAAATTCAAATATTTCAACGATCAGCCGAAAGGAGTATGTTAGGCTTAAGTCTCAGAAACAGGGTAAAGAGTACAGCGATACGACAAAGAACAAAAATAATAGACGCGGCAAAAATGGTGTGCCGCCTGAAATGGCGTTGGGCAGGGCACACAGCAAGGAAAAGTGACAACAGATGGAGCGAGAGAGTGCTGCACTGGTACCCGCGCGGCGCGAGCCGGCCGCAGGGGCGCCCACGCCGATGCTGGGCAGATGACATCATCGCAGTCGCCGGGGTTACCTGGCCGCGCCTGGCCCGCGACAGACGCGAGTGGAACCGGAAGGAGGAGGCCTATGTCCAACGGTGGACAAACCAAAACTTAACTGAATGACGTTTTATCATCCCTAAATTTTAAATTTTTTTGGAAATAAAGGCTATTATTATTATTATTATTATTATTATCTGTGAAAACAAAGAGACTGAATCCTGAAGATATTCCTTCTATTTTAAAATCTTTTCATAATGATCCTTTATCTGGTCACCGTGATATAGTTGAAACCACACGAAAAATAAGATCAGAGTATTTTTGGAAAGGTATGAGACCGATACTATTAAAAATTATATGTCCAATTTGCCAACAGAGTAAGATACAAAGAAAAACTTATAAAGCTCCAATGACTTCATCGTCCACAGAACCATTTGAACATGTCTCTATTGACCTAGTTTCTTATTCAGAAGTTACTCATGCAACAACAAGTACATCTTAACTTTACAAGAAGATTTGACAAGGTTTGTACAAACTTATCCTATTGTAAATACACAATCAATTACCGTAGCAAATACTCTTTTAATTTTCTGTCAACATTATGGTGTTCCCAAACGATTCCACTCAGATCAAGGAACAGAATTTGTAAATAGCATCATAAAACAATTAATGAAATTGTTAGGTTCAATCATACACTCAGCACACATTATCAGCCTCAAAGTAATGGTTCTATAGAACGTTTCCATGCTACTCTTAGAGATCATATACGATTGTATCATAATGGGACTTCTAAACGGGCCATGTTTTGCTGCAATTGTGCTGGCTATGTGTATATATAATATGGCTACAATATTGGCAAGTAATTGCCCGGCCATCACAAAAATGTTTTAATGCAGCTGATGGCCGAGCACTCTATAGCCGGGCCATGTGTTGCAATATGTCTGCAATAGTATGGCCCATGATGCAAACTCCTAAACGGGCCACACATACCGGCAACACTGGCTGACGAAATCACACTTGTCGCAGCAGCTTATATTAATTTAAAAATAACAGAAAAAGAAGAGATTGTGGAATCGACCTTACTTAAATAGGCGTGAAACTGTAGACAATTTGAGTCTAGAAATAATGAGCCTTGAAAATAAATTATTCAAGAACTTTACTAGAATTTTAAAAGGCGACTTTGACTTTCTTTTAAACAAAATTGAACCAAAAATAAAAAGAAATGATACAAACGTGAGAACAGCAATACTTGTTTCATCGCCATCACGAGATTTGCGATAACTTTACGGTTTTTGGCAACTGGAGATTCATTTAAAAGTTTGCTGTACCTGTTCCGAGTGTCACATGCTTCGATTTCTACTATTATTCCAGAGGTGTGTGCAGCTATTATAGAAGGATTACAATAATAAATCAAGGTAAGTTAACATAGGTTTATTAAATATGTTAATCATAAAGAGTAACTATTATGTACTTTTTAAATTTAAAAATAATAGGTATCTAGTTAAAATAATTAGTGGCTAATCATAGTAAGAAATTTGGTATTCCTTAAAAATTATAATTTTCAGTTTGATGCATCATTTTGGATAGTAAACGACACAAGTTCTTCATATGATATTTTTACTTGGTCTGATCTGGAACGGTGTTATCTTTAGGTTGAGGAACTATAACGTGATTAAAAGTATTTAGCTCTGACTAAGGTTGCCTAGGCGTAGTATCATCTAGAGAACTAGGAACCGTCATGTACTGTAACTAATTTTGAGGAGGTGGTGTGGATAAGTCTGAATATTGACATTGTGAAGTACCAGCTCCACCTCTGCTATTAGTATGAGGACTCTGTGTAGATGTAAATGAAGCTCGAGTTCTGTACATTGTCATATCACATTCAAACAGTATTTGCATGATTTTAGCGATTTTTGTAATTGATGTCATATTTTCTCATTTTACTGGCAACATGCTCTCCGAATGCAGCATATTCATTTTTATTTTCGCCAGCATCGCGTATAATATTTTGAGCCTTTTTTAATATTGGATCTATAATCTTGGACGTTTTAGTATGTGGTTTTGAAGTAGTATCGACGGCTTCCAAAGAGTCAGTTGTTTCTGATTCTACGACTTCACGTAGGTCAGCGCTGATGTCAGTCTGCGCAGTCTTAGTCGCCTAAGAATGCATAAAATTGTTATTATATCTTTAAGCATTACATATGCCGTCAGGAGTCACAGAATGGAAACAAGTTGGAAAAGATTTCGAGGGAAGAAGTTCAATATCAATCGATATGATACATACGTAATACAGAGTACATTTTTAAATACTTTATTAAAGATACTTACGTTAGAAGTTGCATTTTCACTATCTAATCCTATATTCGCGGTATTTTGAGTAAAGAGAAACGATATCGCATCGTAAGCAAACCACTTTACTGTTTTACCGCCAGCACTACCACGTTTCTTCTTTTTCTCCTCATTATTTGCGTCAGTTCTTAGGCTTCTGAATTTTTGTAAGCCTCGTTGCTTGTTATGCCAAACTTTTCAGTAATTTAATTCCATGCATCTTTTTTAGCATTTCTATTTTTGTAGATGCCGGTTTTTATATCCCACAACTCGGGGTGCAAATGTATAAATTAATAAAATCAGTTATTGTCTTCTTAGATCAGGTAGTAACCATTTTTACGTAGTTGTCAAAATGCAGCTGATCTCAAAACACAGAATATAGCAACAGGCACGTAGTCGTTAGAAAAGGATACACTGTGCCATACCAAAGAGAGTGACTGAGACAACAATAGAACTTGCTGTGCAATATTGCAGTTAAATTCGATAGCCTAGCGATCGTCCTGCAACCCCTCGGGGCAATATCGGCCATAAGTGGCTATACAAAACATGTTTCTCTATATGGCCGGGACATTACTGCAATATTACATAGTGTGGCTGACATTGTTTGCAATGTTGCCGGGCCATGTGTTGCAGCCATCAATTGCAGCAAAACATGGCCCGTTTAGAAGCCCTATAAGAGAAATAATTGCAATTGGTATGAAATAATTCCTTTAGCAGTTATATGTCATAACACAGCAGTCAATCAATCATTGGGTTTCACGCCTTATGAACATCATTTATATGAACGACGCGTATGAAAAAATAATAATTATTATATTATATTATTCATTCAATTTAATAATAAATATTAAAAGTTAATATTTAAATTTAATGTTCGATTTTACTTTTTATCACAAATTTTACAATTAATGTTTTATTAAATTTATTTCTTTTTTTTAAATATTAAATAATTAATATTCAATATTTAACGTTAATAATTTAATAATATTTAGTATGAATTATATTAAATAATAAATGTTATTTATATTACTAAATATATACGGATAGTTAACCTCAATTGTATTGAAGCACGTAGGAAGGTTGATGAGCACAGTTTTTTCATAATTAATTAGTATTGATTTCAATATTCAATTTAAGTCACTTCTGATTATAATTCAGACTTTCATATAAAATTCGCACTTGTATATTGAAAACAAAATGAAAACATGTGTTTTAAATAAAGAAACTCAAGACATGCGTGCCAACATGCCACTAACTTCATTCTGTTAATTTTGTGTCCCGGTGCGCGTACAGCGTAATATTTCACTGTCATCAATTTTTTATATGGCGCCTGAAGAAGTATAACTTCAAAAACTTATAAAAACAAACATATAAAGCAATCATATACGACTACGCCACGTACAAACAGAAATACGTCGAGGAAAACTTGGTAACTTCCAGAATTGCATCATAATATAAGGAACTAAATACACACAAGACATGGATGGAGCCTAGGAAAGGAGAAGAAAGCTATAAATAAGGAAGACATCCTTTAACTTGAAACCAACTTTTATCAAGAACTTTATAATAAACAACCAATGAACACAAACCATGACAACACATATGTTGGAGAACAACCCATCGAAGTATGTATATAGTTATAAAGATAATAGTAATAAGTAAATGCGAAATATTTCATCATATAAGAACGTGTGGCACTCGGGGACTGAGGCGGTTAAGCTATGGAAGTATTTTATTTTCTGTTATATCCTACCACTACCAGACTAACGTACCGACTGCAGCGGCCGCGCTTACGCTACTTACGTCACAGATCTCGTCAGAGAGATGTGAATACGCAGTATGAGTTCTTTCCAACTCTAACGCACCTGCGCTACGGCACCACTAACCGATCACGCCAGACAGATGTGAGACGCAATATGCGTTCTGTTCCGGCTTGACGCGTATTGGCTGCACCTATATTCCGCCATCATGTTAGGTTTTTCATTTTCGTAACGAAATTTCTTGATTCGGTCGCCGCGCTCGAAGCCCGCGATAAATCTATTCAATAGCTTAAAACTCTAAAGTCAGGAAAAATCCTGAGACCAGATAACATAACATCATCTGCATCCTTCAACCCGGTCGCATGTCCGGCCATACTTTTTGAAATGGTAATAACATAGAACAGGAAGTGTCAAAAGAATGGTGCCAATGTATTCTAATTATATAAACTTGTATACATACATACATACTACGTTCCGCTTACATTTTCATAGACTGAAAATGTAAGCGGAACTGTAATGGATATCATCTAAATAATAAAAGTTACTCGGTAGCTTCTGCGCCTTAAAGCGTAACCAGGCTTCCAATTTTTTTTCCGAGTTTAGAATGTAATAAGGCTCTATTATCACTAGATAAGTAAGATACTACGTGTAACCTACTTATACCATAAATACCACATGAAAAACGCCGTTTTACTTCGTTGTTTCATTATTCAAACGTAGGTAGTTTTAATACGTGTCATATGACATCTTATCAGGTGTCGTAGACAACACAATACTAAGTAATCGCGGTCGGTTTGTTTATGGTATCGTAATACGAGGACTGCAATGTAAACAGAATGTTTATGAAGAATTGTAGATGCAAACTATACATATTCGACGTCTGTCGGGTTCTTTTTTTTTTTTTTTTAATTTATTTATTAGCCGGATACAAAGTCGATTGGCACTCTGTCGGGTTCTATTACAAATTGTGCTCATCACACAATATGCTAATGCATTCCACGGATACAATGAAAGTCACTTGTCAGTCAAGCGTCATGTATGTATTATAAATATCACATAAATACCACTTGATGAATAAATAAAAAGAGTGATTCTATTTACAAAAAAATATCATGAAGATTGTTCGCGAACCCATATGTTGACCAAATGTCAACAGATTTTCAAAGTCTTTGTTTTTTTTAATCTTTACAATACAATTTCTAAAAACATTTATTGCTTAACTATAATTCATTGTAACATCTGGCAACCATGTTTAGCACCTCCATTTCTTGCAAAGATGGCCAGAACAATGAAGAAATTGTCGATCTCATTAATGTTTTTTTTGCTAATGATATCCGTTTCATTCAATTGTTTTATATGCATGAGTAAACAGAAGAATATTATCTGTTGGAATTCGCTATAGACGTCAATAAACTTAAAAATAGAATGATTTAGAAAATGGAAGTTCAAAAAATACAGTAACGGAAGCTCAGGATTTTATTAACGTACTAAGGACTTTATTTATTTAAAAGACACTCTACAGCAAATGTTTCGGTTAAAAAAAATGTTTAAATAAACCCTCTTTACCTTATGATTTACATGTTTCACTGATAATTTCTTTCATGGAATTGAACTCAACGCCCCCATCCTGTAGCAGGTATATTTAATATTTTTTGCATAGGTTTACAAGTGTTTTATTACCTATAGGTATGGTTACGTTATCTTTTCTCATTAATAGCGATTAGCGATTGAAGTTTGTACCACGTCCATTTGTCCAAAACAAATCATCATACAAATTCGGTTAGAACTTATATTTAACGAAATGGCTCAAAAATTTGAATGCTCATCGTTTGAATGCTTGATTATCACTGATTAATATAGTCTATTAACATAATTGACCAACTTACACGTACTTAAATATTCTGTATCGGTTAACCTAAATGAATATTATATCTCAACGATTCGTTACATTCTTAATGTTTTCAATATGTATACAGAATGTAAGTACAAAACGTTACGTTTTGACTGTAATGTATGTGTCTAAAATGTGTAAGAAGATACTTAATTTAAATGATTTCCAATCTTTTTGATTTTCTTATTACAAAATCGGTCATAGAGTCATGAATGTATGTATATATATGTCAGACCATATGGTCTGAAATTGCCTCCTCTAAGCGCGCTTGCTACGGTAACTTTCATAGTTCATATATCATGTCATAAGACAAAAAGCACTAAAAAAACTTAGTCGCAGCGACCGTCTTTTGATTAGCTAAGCTCTGAGTTATTAATGTAAACTTAAACGGAAAGCGTAAAATAAAACTTCAAACGTAAATATTGTTATCTGACTCGTTCAAAAAATTCATTACCTATATTGTTATTTACATGGCATATGTTGCGCCTATGGTACCTACTTACTTATCGATACTCTAAAAGAAATAATATCTTGGTGTGTAAGTGTTACATAAATAATTTCGGTAGCAGCGGCTTAGCGCCTGTGTGCAACACTTAAGCTAACACTTGGTAAGCTAACGCGCACATGGGTGGCGCAGCTCTGCCTGTCTGGCTGTCGGTTGTATTTTACATTTCTTAAGTAGTCTGTGATGAAAACATTAATTTGTATAATTAAGACCTTAGGCTAAAACACCGGCTCAATCTCAAATCTGATAAAAGAAACGAGACTGTCAAAACAATTCAGTTGTCGCACAAAATTAATTGTATATAAAGTTTTAAAAGATCTTACTTTTATGATATCCATGACTTTGTGTAAAGGCTTTCCTCTGTAAAGCTGTTGATGACACACCAGTAGATAATAATCAACAATCATTCGTTTTATGGTACCATTTTCGTGTTCCATCGCAAGCCAATCCAGACCACCATCACTGCAATCCCACTTGTTATCTAGAATATAAAACTTTTTATTTTTCTTTTTAAACCATTGTATATTTAGAACCAAATTTTACCCTTGGAATAACAGTTTGTAAATTATTAATATTAAATGATTTTCATTATTTCCTTTATTTTTTTTTAAAGGCAAATGTTTCTACGATTGGTTAGTTAATTAATAGCCTTATACATTCCAAAACCTTAACTTTAATTTTATTCTGATTTACACATAATCAAGATAGCATTATGCCACTTGATATTATGTTACTGCATATCGGTATCGGTATGTGGGGGATATGTGGTCGGAGCGGCATTGTTTTCAATGCTGAAACTTGGGCTCACCCAACGAGCCATTATTAAGATATGCCATAGGAAACCTTTTCGCTACTCCACTTCAAAATTTTACAATGTAACAAAACCTTTAACTATTATAACAATCATACTTAATAGCAATATACAGACTTTTTGTAAACAAACACCCGCCACACCACATCATACACAACACAACAAAAAACGCACTTTCTCCGCCCAACGCTTTATTTCCTTGCGCCCTTTTTCAACCAGTTCCTTAAAAACAAAAGTATCACTCACACTTCAAAACGCACACTACATACATTTACTAAAATCTTCAAACAATATCTTGTCAACCTGTCTTATGCTGATATATATTTTTATCGTGGAAAAATGGTTTAATTATAAATTAGTGTTATGTAGAAATCATAAAGTAAAATACAGTTTACATGTCAAAAGGAAGAGACTATCTGCCACAGTACGTGGAATCCTAGTGTGTGGGGCTCGTGCTCTTTGATTTACCTAGATTTCCTGCATAAGAGGAAATCTCTTTCTGTCATTGGGTACTAAAGATGTATTACTTTCTTGCGAAATTCCTTAGAAAGGCCATACATAAGTGCAAATTCAATAAAAATTGTTTGAGAATTATAGTTTAATCACTATAAAACATCTAATGAATTAAAGCTAAGTTTTTTTTAAGTCTTCAGATATTTAATGAATTTTCACAAATGTAGTAATTAATAAAGAATATTAAATTATATCCACCTATACAGTAATGTACACTGATTATACAAGAACGATAATTAGGTTAATAAACTCTTAGAATAACTAATAAATTGCTACACGCCTACAAGTCTCATAAGGCCTGTATATTTTTGGTAAAGGAAAAATTATTATGAAAATTCTATTGGGAAAAATACATTACTGGGGTAATTAACTGTAGATGACATACGCGTACTATTGACCCATTATAATATGATATTTGGACATGGATACGTATTTTTATTTGATCCCAAAGAAGGCACTTCTCAAAATAATTCACATACAAACATCGCGTTTGTTCTGTCATTTATAGAAGATCTAACTATTCCTGAGATCAATTACAAATACGATGCCTACACCTTTAAGATTTAAAAATACTAGGCATTTACTCAAATTTATCGTGAAATAGGTGACCACAAACTTGGCAGGTATAGTCCACGATAGAAGTATAATGTATGCAGTAGTTCCAAATATTTTTGTACCAAGAGTCATAAGGGAAATTTGATTTTTCGCGGTAACTTGTACACGAATACATCGAAAACTAACATACCGAGGGTCGCGAAAGAGTCCTTTATTCTGTTTTACTCAACAAATAGAAAATAGTTTAATGAATTTCTTTCTTGAAAAAAAAAATGTACATAATTTGCGAAAACCTTTTAAAATCGTCGATTAAAACGAATTCAGTTGTCGCATACAATGTTTATGAAATGCAATTAATAAACGTAACGTAAATATACGAAATTAACCGCGCAAGACAAAAAATACACATCAAATATCCAAAGAAAAATAATTAACATTTCTATTTTTTTGACAAGCTGAACATTCTTTCCGGCTACATGAAGCAATCATCTCACAATTTTACATGTAATTAACAAAAATGCGTATTGTAATTTATACATTAATGTATGAGCTGTGATGTGATGTATGTGTGAGGCTAAATGTTAGTTTTTTTGTGCTAAATGTAGTGATTATTTTATTTATTAAATCTTTGTTACTCACTAAATGGTTTAATAGTCGAATTTGTTTTAGAATGTATTGTTAGCTACAGGCTACAAAGCACGGCAAACATTCAGACAGTTTGTGTGAAACCAAAGAAAAGTTTAATACTGTGATATTTAAACGAATACTTAATGACAGTGTAAAACAATAAATCAAATAATTTATATTAATGTAGACATGTAACGCACCACTCAAGTAGACCTTTTCTAATTTACGTGGCCCTTTTAATAGGGGTGCTTTTAAGTGTCTAAGCACGTTGTCTCGGAGGTCAATAACTTTGAGTTGTGACATTTGTGAAACCATTTCTGCTGGAACTTCCCATAACGATGTCAAGCCGTGTACTGAGAACTTCTGCAAAGTGAGATATTACATGAAAAACTTATGGTACGTGCAATCGCTTCTGGAGTCGGTATGGGGATCGAGATGTAAGGTGGGTGGACCATGGAAGGCCACTGTAACGAATAAACAGTTTTTTTTAATTGATTTACTAGATAAATGAAAGAAACAAATTATTAATTAACAGTTTGCTTTATTGTGGAATATATAAATTACTTTTTTTATTGTAGACATAATCACAATTTCTTAAACTTAACTTTTATAAAGCTCTTCCAAACGGCCTTGCAAGGAACAGGGCTCCATACAAGGCCAATATTATAAATCAGCCGTTCAACTTAAAAGTAGAATTGTAATAATCAAAATATCCGCTTTTACTAAAACTACATAAAAAGCTCTTTCATTTAAACGAAAAATATAATGCTTAACATATTATAATCTTCTTTAATAAACTCAACGAACATTCCTTAAACATTATCGTATAACTAAGAACTTATTCATAACAATTATTCAAAAATTATAGTAATGACTATTATTTCAATAACAAATGAGTTACCAATCCGTGTTGCAATGAAATTATATATATTTTATTTTTACCTATAATGGCCTTCTTATGGGTCCGTTCTTTGTAAGGCCAAAATGTTCCTAAGAAAGCCAAACTAACAGTTATCGTTTATGACAGCTTCTTTTACTAAGTACTCTAAATTATTACGAACTTAAAATTGGAAACATAGCCAGTCTTGATGTCGGGAATATTTAAAATCAACCATTCCTAAGATTAAAAAACGAAATAAGATATCTCATTTTCTAGGTTTTGATCCTGACATTTTTGAAATCTGAAATTATGCGTATAAAATTTAACCATCTGTTCAATTTTCAACTCGTTCGACTTATTCTTTTAGCAATATTTACAGACATTACCTTTTCGTAAAAGAAATTTAAAGATAATATAATATAATCTATCTGTAATAAAATAATTTTGAAAGAAATGTCTATTCAGTCTAAGTTGAATAGTTGAATAATCCTTTGTTATGTGGTCCCCACTGTATTATTAATATGTATTTCTATTTACCTAATTACTATTTCTTAACCTTGTATAAGTTAACCATTTGTTTACGTAGTGATAAGTTATGATTAATTCGTTTGTTCCCTTAATGTATCCCTACTCTCACCCAAACCTTCAATCAAAATCAAGTCCCAATCCTTTGAAAGGCACTTCTATTCCATATTCCCACTTGACCGCTAGTTTTTGTAAACATAATTTTAAATTAAGTTTTTGCTAGTTTTAAAAACAAGTTTTTGTCACTGCCTCATAATACCTTCCAATTGAGACCCATGTGCCCTAGCAAGGCCAACCGTAAAATTTTTCGATTGGCCTTATAAGGAACCACCGGCTTTTATAGGAACACTACCGATTTTTTAACTGAAATCGACGTAAAATTATTATTTATTTCTTTAGTACTATAAAAAAAAACTATATTTGACAATTTACAGAAAAAGAATAGGATAATAATGGGATATACATATGAAAAACTTAACTTTTGCTAAGCGCGCAAATTACAATTTTAACGTTGATGACCGAAGTCTACGAAACTAGGGACCCCACAAACAAAATAGCAACGCGTGCGACTCGCCGCCGCGTCTGTGTCCTTGAGTTTGATGGAGCTTTGTGTGAATGGAAGGAATTTGTCTTCCTATGACTATAACTATAACTTTTTAATACTTGGCCTTCGAAGGAGCATCGCCTTCCATGGTCCACCCACCTTAATCATGTTTTATCAGTGTCGAGTGTCGAGTTTTACAGTCAAGAAATTCTATTTATATTTTAAGTTGTTGACAAGAAATTATTATTAAATGGGAAAATATCTCATGATATTTTATTACAATGTATGCATGACTTACAATATATTATAGTACTATTTTTACGGAGTCCTGTTGGAATATTACTAACTAAAGGATATAATATAATATTGACTTATATGCTATATGAATACATTTATGAACAGTTAAGGTTTCTGTTTATCTGGCTGGAATAACAAACGATTATGTCAGCAGAAGTATAAATTAATAATCTTGATTTAATCACGTAAATCAGTGCCAATATAACGTAAATAATATAATGTTGGCGTAATAGTAAAAGTACAAGGAAATAAATAATTAAGATCTATTTTCTCATACAAACAAATAGAAGTAAAATGGGCAATAAATTAAACACCCTTGCAAATTTATTCATACTAAATATCGGTGAATAACTCGGGAAGGTGCTAGTTCGGTACGATGAAAAAAATACCTACAAACGGGACGTAAATATTATCTCTAAGTTCACTTTAATCGAATTAAAGGATACGATTGTTTACTTTTAAGATGTGTCGTGTGAATATTTAAATAAATCTCTAATGTGTAAAGTGTAGCCTATTATAAATGTATCTATATAATACATTCAATATGTTTACTTTAGATTAAATTGAGTTGACATATTAAGTTATTAAACATATGCTGCAGAAGGAGGCAGCTGAGCGATAGAGGGAGAGGTCTGGGGATGACCGTAGAAGGACCGGTAGTTCAAGGCTGGGGGCTCGATCTCAAATGGCCGGAACCGCAGGTCTTGAATGAGCTCTCTATGTCGGATATAAGCCCGGGTCCCTTGGGTAGAATGCCTAGCGAACCCCGAGGGCCCATTTTAAGGGCGTGTGATGGGCTAAGGTGTTTTTAGTGGGTGGGGTCTCGCTACCCTTCTGAATAGCAGAGGGATTTGAGTGTAGACCCAGTTCCACAGTCCCCGCGTCAAGCTCGATATTCTTCATGCGGGCCTGCATAAGTGCATTTTCTCCTCATTAAAAATAAATGTAAAAACCATACGTAAGCCTTACATGACTTATTGAAAAAGCGACGCGTGGCAAGCTTGAACTAGAGCTGCGACATCAAAGAATTATGTGCATTGTTAAAATTTTAAATTATTTTATTACCTATCATAACAAAGAATTCGTTCAACTTTATATTGCAAGTACGACGAGAATATTTTATGTATTGAAATTAATATTCTATGACTTAGATACTAATAATACCATGATAATTAAGCGAATTTAGCAATTTTTTGTTTTTATAACCGAACTAAACAGTTATTCCTCGCAACTTTTTAGTTGTAAGTAATAGTCGTTTGACTACGGAGATATGTGGGACTTGACTCTGACTAGGCATCCTTTCTGCTACTCGGGTGCATCCTGCCCTGCCACAACTGGAAATTCCCAGGGACGGTTTCCCATTCTACCGGCGAATTTAGCCTATAGTTTTATGTATCCGTGACGTTCTACTTAAACCTGCGACAATACATATATTCTTGTCTAGCTTCAAATAATTGTTGGTTATCTTTCTCTGACTTTCTTAATAAACTTGGGTATTCACAATGATTTATCACAACTGCTGGTTTCAACGGTCTGTTGACAGGTTGGAAGCCTTGCCGTCGTTCTAAGACCTCTTAAGCTTCACACTTTATTTTACAATCTTAAGGGGTCAGGGGTAGTCAGAATTAAAAAAAAACAATTTTTTTTTGCATTTTCGTTGTGTTATATTCTTAAAATATTCTCTAAAAATTTCAAGTCGATCCGATTATAAGTTTTTGAGTTACTCCACACATAAAAAAGAGAGCTCGGGTACTTCAAAGCGCTCGGCAGCAGGTAGCTAGCGGCAACTTCAAGAAACCCCCTTTAAGGGTTCTATTGTCATCCATTAACTAAGACTGGTGTATGTAGTGTGTAGTAGTACCTAAATTTAAAGAACCATTATATGGCCCAGGAATAGATGATAATTAATTTCTCGATGTAAGTAATTTAATAATTCGTATTTCTGTATGTCAATCTAGTGTGAAACTTTAAACACATTTTTTCAAAACTATGTTTTTGGAACTGGTGACAACTGTAACTCGAAAACCACTCAGTAGATTTTAATAAAATTTATACAGCTTTTAGAATACATAATATACTCGGGCCTATTATCTATTTATAAAACTATTTTTTTTCATCCCATTGATTTTAGATGAATCTCCAAGGACTTATGCTATTTACCGCAAAGACCTTTTTTGAACTGGGTCAACACAGACGGCTATAACTTTGGAAATTACATTTTTTTTTTTAATTTTTGTGACTTCAAGTCAACCCATTGTATAATAATGTCATATTACTTTTATATATAATATATAATATAATATAATAGCAAAAAAATACTGAAAATTCTCATTTGTTCGTGCCTCTGACTACCCCTAACCCCTGAAGTAGTACCCTTTATGGAAGGCAAATGTCAAATGGAAGATACTAGCCGCCCGCGACACACGGAATCCAAATGTAAGAACATTTATTCATATTTTTATGAAGACAGGTAAACTGCAATATTTTTAGATTTTTCCACTAGTTAGAGAACTTTTCAGCAGGCTGAAATATGATTTATGACCGTTTCCGGAGAGGGTCAATCACATATTAGAATCGTAATTTACATACTGATCCCCCAGCTCGTAACAGTATTATTATCATCTACCATGTAACGCAGTGGAACAATAACCATTTAACTGAAACAGATCAATTAAGGCGTGTTTGCATGTATTATCTCCTTTCCCGAGTTCCGTGGTTTAAGAGTGGTACCTCATTGCCATTTCTAATCTACTTTATGATCTAAAGTTATATTATTCATAGTATATTATCTTCATGGTTGGTGCATCTAAAGCACCTTAAATTGGATTGAGGGACTTTTATTTCTGTCGCGGATTCTGTAACTGAATTTATTATAGCGTCTACCCTACCTACTCTTGCCAGTTTTTCTATTTACCAATCACGACTTGTCCCCAAGTGTTTAGGCTATTTCAGTTTATCAGATCTCTCGGCTATGTCAATATATTTGGATGTTACATCTGATACGACCGCAAAGAGAAATAAATATCGAGCACAGATTTCTCCATAAAAAGTAGTCTTTCTCCAGACGAGTGGCTTGTGCTCAAAGGCTAACGTTTTTACGCCGATAGTCATCAATGGTAGGATGCTATACGAAAACCTTTGAAGTGAAGTATTACTATTTATTAAAATGATGTAGATTTAAGATTCCTTACCTTATTGTAAGGTAAGAATCTTAAGTTTACGAGTAATTAGAGTACTAAGTAATTGGCAATTAATTATCAACTTTAAATTAATGAATGAACTCAGTGTTTATTTAGGTATTTATGATAACTGTAATCTATTCTACACTATCAAAAGATAAGCCATTAGAACTGATACAACATCATTAACGTTTATCAACAAGTTTAATATTCATCAACTCAATGGTAATATAGCTTAAGATGTAAATTAAAAGCAAATTTGTGATCTCTTGATAGCGGTATTAATAGCTGTTTTTGAAACGTTACTAGCGTTAAAGTTAGTGATTATCTAGTTGATAAAAGGGCCTGGGACTAGTGCTGGGCAGGCTACTTCTAATTAATTTGCTATATTTGTTTTAAATATTGTAGTATTGTTTAATGATTTGCTTTTTTAAGAGTACCGAGAGTTTTTTACGCCGGCTTTTTCTCTCGGCCTACACCCTCTGTCTTCTTTGCCGAATATATATAAGTGATACCTAGATGATCTTATGTTCCAAAATAAACGTATTTTATTTTATTTTATTTCAAACAAAAACAATTTCAAACCCGTGTCATGTGAATATCTCCAGACCAAGGCTTTACATAATTTATATTCTGGCCAGCTAGTCACTGGTTATAGTGGTCGAAGATCCTCCCTTTACTTCAGAGGAAGCGCACAAGGGGAGAAGATATAAGTAAGCCCTTCTTTTCTCTTTTACGTTATGTACGACAGAATTTTTTTAACACTTTAGTCGGAGTTCGGTTGAAACGTCAATCTAAAAACTTTAGAGAATAGCGACAAGGGCGCAGCAGATTGATTCTACAATAACGCCCAAACCCCATAACCTACCTCAATCCATTTTTGACCATCTAAGGTAGACACTGTAATACTGATAAGTGTGCCAATAACCTATCAACGGATTGTAATAGCCATCTGTAGATACAATCTATCCATGGTAGGTCGGAACATTCAAAATTACGGGAAACTATCTTACCTCAATTCTGCTTGCTGCGGTGAAGCGGCCTTTAAGTTTGGTGATGAGCGTGCAGTTTAAAAAGCCCAATTCTCTCAAGTTAGGGTAATGATACTCCAAGCGATTCACGTTAAAACAAGTACCCGGCCAATCCACTACCTTTAAACTTCTTATTTCGTGTCTGCAGGACAATGCGAGATTATAATATATAAAATATATTATAGACATTTATATAAACATGTTAGCAGAGTCCACAGTAGCGATATTGTTTATCTTTTATATCGACATCGTATTGGCTTAGTATACTATGAGGTTAGTGAATGTATTTTTGTGAGCAAATAAATATTTTCAAATGCAATGTATATATTTTATTTGTATAATTATCTAAAGGGTATTTCAACAAGAACTTTGTTTTCTAAAACAAAATAAAACAAAGAATTTAGAGGAAAATGAATAAAAATTTTATTGTATTACAAAGAGAAATGTTTGGCAATTATGAATGAAAAATGATATCTGGCAAAAGTCCACCACGACCACGCTGACAGATGTTGATTCTTTCATCAAAATTTTTAATCACTTTTTGGCAAAATGGAGGGTTTATTTCGTTAATGACATCACGGATTTTGAGTTTTAAGGCTGCAATCGATTCGATTGGCTCCGTATAGACTCTGTCTTTAACATAACCCCACAAAAAATAATCCAGTGGTGTTAAATCACACGATCTGGCTGGCCACTTAACAGCTGAATTTCGCGAAATTATGCGCTAGGGAAATTTGGTTTGCAATAAATTGATCGTTTCATTGGCTGTGTGACATGTGGCACCGTCCTGTTAAAACCACATTTCAGTGATATCCATGTCATGAATAATAGGCCAAAATTTAGTGGTTAACATCTCGCGATAATTTCCCGAGCGCATAATTTCGCGAAATTCAGCTGTTAAGTGGCCAGCCAGATCGTGTGATTTAACACCACTGGATTATTTTTTGTGGGGCTATGTTTAAGACAGAGTCTATACGGAGCCAATCGAATCGATTGCAGCCTTAAAACTCAAAATCCGTGATGTCATTAACGAAATAAACCCTTCATTTTGCCAAAAAGTGATTAAAAATTTTGATGAAAGAATCAACATCTGTCAGCGTCGTCGTGGTGGACATTTGCCAGATATCATTTTTCATTCATAATTGCCAAACTTTTCTCTTTGTAATACAATAAAAATTTCATTCATTTTCCTCTAAATTCTTTGTTTTATTTTGTTTTAGAAAACAAAGTTCTTGTTGAAACACCCTTTAGTAGTATGCCTACAGTGTATTTTAATTTATGAAAAAAAAAATATTATCTTTTCGCTTTCGACAATGTAGTCCATATTGTAGAGCCAGAAATTTAGGCTTGAAAGAAGGATTCTTTTTTAACAGCTAAAAGGAGCTATATATAACTTCATTGTACGACTTAGAACTGTAATATAGTTTTTTTGACCATAGTTTTTATCAAAAAATGCATTATAAGCTGTAGACGAAAATGTCAAATGTGAAGTTAGCTTCGTTTGATTCGAATAACATTTGTTGACATACCTTACTCCGGTCAACCAATCATTGGTGAACCCTCTAGTGCACACCAACTCGTGACCAGATTTAGAACACAGAGCGTTATTAGTCCCTGTCAGAGTACAACCTCTGTTGCCTGATACTGTGTGGTTTTGCTTTGAATGTATATTTGAAGCAGCGATACCAATAAATAATAATGTGAACAGAATCCTTATAACTGCAAGTGTAATTTATCTAATTAAAAGTATTTCTTATTTAACCAGCAATACCCCCTTTAAACATTAATTAAATGATGCGAGGGTAAGAACATGTATGATGTTTTGAACTTTATTAACGTAATTGTTAATCAGTATTTATGTTGAAAAAACCATATCTACAAATAATTTGAATATTGCTTGAAGAAAACGTTGTCCAAGTGACATCTAAGCGTCACGATTATTAGTTTTATGGCAACATTCTAGGACAATTTCTTCTTATTTTACTACCTTGGTTGTTTTATCGTGTATTCCAATTTAATTAATCATTACAAAGCAACGACCTAAAATTAAATATAACTTAATTAAAATTAAATACATACTTAATTAATCTTAAATTTAATATATTAAAAACTTAAGATTTTACTTGATTTGCTTAGAAAAGAAATAGTGATCTGAACATGCGATATTTGTATGATTGTATGTATACACATGAAACTCGTTAATTGAAGTGATTCGTCGAGGATCACCGCTCGTGACAAACTAATTTGTTTGGAATCATCATACCGACCTTCGCGGATATGTTAACTTTATCTTGTTGACAGATCTATTTTAGGAATCCAATACAATCGAAAATTTTCTTGCATTTTTTTGTTGTTTCTATAAATATTCTTATCTAAAATGCGTAGACTAAAATATAAAAAATAACTTAAAAAAAGACTAATACCATCACTAACAGTTGATTGTAAAGAAATTACAGACATTTGTAATGAGCCACTCAATCGGGAGTAAAATCAATTGCTAACAAATCAAATTAAACTTAAACGTGGCTGACACGAATCTTTATCTCGACATAATTTAGAAAGGACTGTAGTAGTAAATTCAATAAATAGTTCGCTTTTCCGAAATAAAAACCTAAGTATTAATAAATACTTTTCCCAAGCTTCCTTTTCATAAAACCTCAGAGTTCAAGGAAGAAATAAAAAAAATGTTCTAGAATTGGTAACATTCTGTGAATTTTTATTTTAGTTAATAAACGTTTAGAGAACTGTGTAGTAAAATTTCTAATGTATATAGTAAGTAAGAACAATAAATAAAATATAATATTTTAATGAGTAGGTATTTGTATAGCTGTGTGGAAGAGTGTTTTTCAAGACTTTAAATAAATGAAAAAACCCACATAATTGTTTTTTTGTGCTTTATCTGAAAAATTTCGAGAGCTTTGTCTAAATAATACACTGGAAATGTCGGTCCACTGACTAAACAAAATAAATATATTATGTTATATAGTGTTATGTAAAACTTAATAAACTAGGTATAGAATGTGTTAAATCACACATATCATTATTTTGATTATATTTAAAATGCGAAAATAAGCATCTAAATAAAGTAGCCTACCCTAGTTTACCCTGAAATTTTTAAAAGGAATAAACATTGTTTTTTTAATATGTAAAGAAATAAATATAACTGACATCATCTATTTTACTTTGGGTGAAGAAAAATATGTTTTGGTATTAATTGAAAATCTGATTTAAATTGTTTTTCCATTTATCATAATATGCAAAAAAACAAAATATGAGATCTAACTTTATATTGGAAATACTCGCACAAAAATTTCAAAGTCTCATTGATACGTCCGTTTAATTCCCTTTTCTACATATATATATATGTAATGCTATACTTACATACATTTATATACTTAAATACATTACATAAATTACATAAAAATCACTTACCAAAGAACCTCATTATTATAATTTAAATAGTTACTACATAAAGGTGTAAGGAGAAAGGAATAAGACGCAGAAAAATTAGTTTTCGGAAAAACGCCCGCGCGATCGACAACCAACTCGCGACTGAAGACCCTGAAGCTGAAGTTACCGAATTTATCATGTAAACAAAGCTCAGAGCAAATGCGCAAAGTTTTTCGAACGCAGTTTATATGTTACGACAACAGCCCTCATTGTGCATATAATTTTTTTTTTCGTATTTTAATAAGTAGTAAAAAAACTATTTTCTCCTTAAAATGCGAAATAAGTTTTAGCAGGGGTTGAGCTTAAGGACCTCCCGTAGAATTTTTTTTCCCATCAAACCCTAGTTGCCACCAACACGACTGTTAGGCCAACTGTATTCATGTACTCAGTTGTAGCCCGGTACGCTGGTCCTCACGAGGACTAAGCGATGTTATAGAGGGTGAGGTTAATGTCCCGTATTACTTTTATGTCTGTACGCTTTTAAGTTTCTGTTTAAATAATAACAATTTGACATACACATACATTATATAGTTTTAATATTTAAAATAAATACAATAAATATGGATTACAATCATAGTGCTATGAATAACAATCAAATACGGAGTTAGAATATTTCTCTCCTCAGCGAAAACCTTATGTCGAGCCCGGAACTTTGAAGGTTGGATACAATAAAACTGCCACAAAAGTAGACTCAACGAGAATAACAATACCTGTTCCATAGATAATGTATATATAAATTTATTTATTATCGTTCTAAAAAGCCAGTTAATATTCTGTTTATGTGGTTGGCTTTAGTAACCCCAAAGCGTCTGCATATCCATGGCCCATTGGATCACATTCACTTTGCCAATTCCGCAAGGTATTTTTTACTAGATAGGTAATTGCGATATTTTTGGAGTTTTTGTAGAAAGAAGAGGCTCAAGTACGACCTCATATGGAATACTGCTTCACATCTCATGGCTGGTGCTCCAAACTACAGATTCTTCCTTTTGACCAAAATCAGCGAAGGGCTTGTCGAATTGTCAATGTCCAATGTCTTAAGGATTTTTGATCATTTATAACAGACAAAGAAAACTCTCTTTGTGGCGATACGCCATTCTCTATTACGAAGAAATGTGTTTATATTTATAGACAGTAAATATTTATTATAGGTATTACTGTTTTTGTTATGTTATCAGGTAACTAAAGACTTTGAAGCTCCAAAACATCCGAGGTCGGTCTAGCTATTGTTATCCTTAATTGCCTTGAACACGTGCAGTATGACTCATTGTTTTCTCAGAAGTGATGGTCTTCGGCTAAGCATACTGGGTACCTATCGTATTGTCAGTCGTAAACCTACATTAAAACTGTTAACATGGCCAGTAAACGGAAAGCGATTAGTGCTGACGAAAAAGTTTGTGTGATAATGTGATAAAAAATAATTAAACAGGCGGCGCTGGAAGGAAACTCTTCTAAAGAATTAAACGTTCTTACAAGGCGGCCTCGCGTCAAAAGCGAGAATGCTATAAGGCATGGGCAGAAGCGGCGAAATCTCGTGATGCTAATACCAGCGAACTCAAAAAGCATATAACTCAACCTCGAGGTCCTTCAAACGGGAAATCACTAAGGCAAAGTCAGAGCACATTGCCGAATTTGGCGAGAGATTGGCCCAACTCTCTTCGGGGACTCGAGCCTTCTGGCAAGCTCTCGCAAGAGCTGTCCAAGGGAATTTTTGTCAGCCCTCCATTCCACCATTGCACAGGGAGGATGACTCGCTGGCCCACACTGCGAAGGAGAAGGCCGACCTTTTAGGCTGTCTCTTCGCGTCAAAATCGACTTTGGATGACCGAGGGATGGGTCGGGCAGGTATTTCTCGGGCAGATGTCGATGAGTACCGGAACAAACTTGTGACCTTCCACGTGACCTATTCAACAAAGAGTGGTTCGAATCGTTAACGACCAAACTCTCTCCGAGCGGCTTGATCCTTTGGCGTTGCGTAGAGATGTGGGGTCTCTTGTGTGTGATGTGCATCTTCCACCGCATTTACCATGGAGAGTGTTCAGAGGAGTTGTCGGATTAATACCTGCAGCTGAGTTTCATCATCGGACGTCGAGACAGAATACGAAATTCCACCCGTATCACCTCGACGTCCGCCGTTCCACAACTGCGCGTTTTTCTAGGCAGTTTTTGCCGCGCACCACCACTTTGTGGAACCAGCTGCCGACTGAAATATTTCCGAACCAATTCGACTTAGGGTCCTTCAAGAAAAGAGCGTACCAATTCTTATAAGGCCGGCAACCCACTCGCGAGTCCTCTGGCATTGAGAGTGTCCACGGGCGGCGGTATCACTTAACATCAGGTGAGCCTCCTGCCTGATTGCCCTCTGATCTATAAAAAAAAAGAAAAAAAAATTAAGAAAGCCAAAATTCTAAGATTTAGATCAGGCGATGTTGTCGTGGTTTAACAATCAGCGCCAGAATAATGTACCCAGGATCAAGATCTCGGGGCCAATTTTAAAAGCTAACGCTGAAAAGTTTGCCAACCAAATTGGCATAATTGACTTTAAAGCATCTGAAGGTTGGCTCGGAAAATTTAAACACCGTCAGCAAATTACGTACGGTAAAATGAACGGAGGGCGCGGGATGGCGATATGAATGTGACTAACAATTGGTTACAGTGAGGCCTAAATTTAAGATGAACTACTCACCAGAAGACATTTTTAATGCAGATAAAACTAACCTTTTTTTCAAGTTGACTGCCGAAAAAACTTAAAAATCAAAACGGGAAAGATTTGTTGGAAGAAAACTGTCTAAAGAGCGTATTACAGTTCTAGTGGCTGCCAATATGGGCACAGAAAAAGAAAGCTCTTAGTTATAGGCAAATCGAAAAGCCCTCGGTGTTTCAAGAACATAAAACAGTTGCCAGCATCGCAGATTTTTGAAGAGGAAGTAAGAAAATGGGATGCTGAATTAAAATCACGGAAAATCTTGCTTCTAGTAGACAATTGTCCTGCTCACCCAATCATATCTAATCTTCGAAACACAGAGTTGGCATTTTTAAACCAATGGATCTGAGTTTAATTAAAAGCCCAAAGGGTCACTATAGACGGAAAATGTTTAAGGATATGATTGAAACTGACGGCAAGGTCTCGATCAACATACTACAAGCAGTGAACTTCTTTTCCAAAGGCTGGCAAGAAGTTACAGCGGCCACTATCCATTCTTTTCGACATGCTGGATTATGAAGTAGCCAAGAAACGAACCAATTTGACAGTGAAGACATCCACCACTGAGTGAATGGATAAACAAGTTCAACATACCAAACAATTTAACGAAGATCTACAATCGTACGTAAATAATGAGGATGTAGCCACAACTGGTACACTTACAGATGAACAAATTGTTGATTTAGTGTCAAAAAGTTAGGAAACTCCCGATACTCAAGATGAAGAAAATGATCAAGTGGACTAGGCCGAATCGCCACTAACAATTCGACAAGCCCTAGATGCGGTTAATTTGGTAGAAATTGTTTTGTTGTTTCAAGACGATTCCACCACAGTAGTTGGTATATCCGGGTACTGCCTCAAGGCAATATTTTGTCCCGCTCAAGGGACAAACCTAAAAATCATGGCTGACCAATACTAAAAAAAAAAAAAAAGTTTGTACTCTATTCCCACTAAACAGGGCGTGCGGAGCCGAAAGCACTCACAGCCGAACTGATATCTCTAACCGTTTCAAAGTTAGCTTTCGCAAAACCGTAGCTCATTAACTTATCACCACCTTATCAGCTCCTATTTCCTGCACGAAATTCCCAGTCATTATCTAATGAATGCCTCAGTACTAATGCATCGCGTTATCTACTTTCCTACATTCACTAACCCAACCTATGGCTTTAAATGAAAAATAATAAATATATATTTAAAGTAACCTAACGTATGGGTCTAAACAAATTATAATAAATATACCTAACCTTTAACACCACTACCTATAAATATAATTAGATGTAAGGGTTACATGGTAAAATAAAACATTTTTATTCCAGGTATTATTTTTTATTTATATGTTCATTATATTTCTATACAAATTTACTAGCACCATATCATTATTCACTGAGTCACATGTGAAATTTCTAAGGAAGTCTTCTAATCTCATCCCCCTGAACTTGTAATATAAATATACCAAACAGTACTCTCCACACACCGCTGATAGATAATCTTGAACCGTAACGCTATTGTACCTCCAAATGCAAGAATTCCTCCTTAAAAACCCTTCTATTGCCTCAATAGGTTTACGTCCAAATGAATCAAAATATTCACCAACTCTTTCGACGCTTATATGTACAGCCACCCAATGAGACCCCGGCTGTGAATCAGGGTCAAGATTGCATATTATAAATGCTGGCACCTGAGCATAAATTGGCAATCAATTTGAAGGATATACGTTGCTTTGGAGGCTGGGATGTATCATACGAAGACTCATTTGCACTTCTAGTGTGTTCATACTTTAATACGCGTTTACTCCGCTACTCTTTCGCTCTTTAACTGACTACATTTCTAACTATCAATTCATATTTGTACCAATGAATTCATTTAAACCCACATAATATGATCTCAACAGAAGTAATGAGTCTTTTTATTAAACAAATAATGAGGTAAATAAAAACCATGTCATATTCGTTTAGGTTATATTTTATTATTCTTAATATCATAATTACATAAGTGATTGCTTAACTACTATAATCCACACATACATTTCTGTTCTTATCTTAATATATATATTTCTTCTGTGCGTGTGTATGTGACTGAACTCCTCTCAAACGACTGGACCAATTTTGACGAAATTTTTTGAGTGTGTTCAAGGGGATCTGGGAATGGTTTAGATTCACAATTTTGTCCGCTGGACAATGTTTTTTAAATTATTTTTTAATTTTATTAGTAGTTGTTGATTTTGGAATGTTTTACATTAGATGCGACAGACGGCGCTACCATCGCAGTGTCAAATTTTAAATAATATTCGAATTTTAATTTTAGTCTATCCCGACAGTTACCGCTGCGATCAAATTAAAAAAAAAGTTTTGTTATCATTGTGTTATTGTAGACCATGTGCTGGATCGTTAGATATTGTCATAACATTTGAATAATAATTTTCATCAAAATGGTCCAGAATGTTAATTTAGCTTATTAAAAAAAGTTTGAAATTTTCAAATTAAAGACGTGTAGACAGGACAACGTCTGTCGGTTCCGCTAGTCTATTTCTATAATATTTGAAACTCTGCGTAAACTACACAGTTAATAGTTTCAGTCAATGCGCTCTCGAATCTTACTTCCATTCTTACACTACCATGGCGAACAAGATTCTAATGCACATTAGAGTTAGCCGACAAGTCAGGTGTTAAATCAAAAGCTAGTAAACAGTATCCATTTGAATATTGCTCCCTCGATATTCCATTACCTTCGTTAAGAAAATGTATACCGGTGCCTGAGTACTGGGTGTGGTATGCGCTCGTAAATACATCGTTTGGAAATGATGGTTGTAACGACTTTGAAGGTATCTGTTGTATATATAGGCTAAATGAGCAAATACCAAAATTTTCAAAGTTGAAAGGATTTTTAACATAACTACCGTTGAATGCTGTATTATTCACAAAACCTATAATACATCTCTTAGGAACCTGTCCTAAAAATATATTATCCAGTGTTTTACCCTGCACACCAGACGGTATGGTCAGGACTTTCACTTCACCTCTTGTTATAGGATATTTAGCTGTAGTAGTGGCAAGAACCTTTTGATGGGCTATTAGTATTGATGGATTAATTTTTGATCTGCGTATTATTAAAGTTGCATCTGTGATACAGACTTTGTACTTATTATCTGCATTCTGTGACATGAGGTTAAATGTTTCTCTCGATCTCACTAATTTTATAGATAATTCGACCCCGTTAATGAGGAATTTATCTTGATTGAATATATCCCCATGTAAATGCCCAATCATTTCAACATCCTTATCATCCTTTGAAAGTTGTTGTCTTTTGTAAAAGCCCTTGTTTGCCTCATTAGTTTCATTCATTTTTCCAGCTGTATCCTCGTACCATAAACCACATGTCAAATGTGATTTTTTGGCGGACGATGAATAATTTAATAGAGTTTCTATGAATACACGATATGCATAAGTATTATTTGGGGGTGACACAAGTTTTTGGTTTAGGTAAACATCCAATTGGTTAAATAAAGAATGTAACCAATTATTGACTGGTGCCACTACATTAGCTGCATTAACTACAGAACCGTCTTGATTTTTAATTTGAGCCTTGAGATGGAGTAGTGTATGCGAAAGGTCTATGTAGTCATTTCCAGTACCAGGTACTTGAAATTCGACGGGTCCATCATCACTTAATGAAGAAATTGGTTTATAGTGTATCCAGTGTCCATATTCGATGCTTGTTTGTGTGAAAGGAAGAGCCAACAGATCCAATTCAGATTTAACGCACTCACATGAATGAATATGAATAAATGACATTATGATTAGTTTGAAAATATATCCTTGGAATTATTAATATTTTTGTTCCTTGTTTTCTTCAGAGCGCCTTTCACGTTGAGGGGTGAAACTCGAATGAGCTCATTACAATATTTTCGTCTTTTATTAACACCCGATCCAGTCATAAGGTTATCAATTTTGGTATCAACTTTACGTTTAAGGTTAGAACTAGCCTCTTTCAATCGATTTTTAATGGATTCTTTAATAGGACGACTATTCACAACATCTGACAAAAGCCCAATTCCGTCGTTAAGTGCTTCTATTCCAATCACCTTAGCACCACTAGTGAGTAAAGGTAGCACACTTCGAAATAACCCCCCAAGAAAACTGCCGATACCATGACCACGTTGATGTAAGGCCCCTTTGTAGATTACATTTATACCAGACCCAGCTTGTTTCGAATAATAATGTTCATAAGGACATATGAATGCATCTTGAGGTGTATACATTTTAAAAAGGAAATATAGTTTATATTTTTTTAAAATGAAGTTTCACACACGATGTTCCGTATTGAAATGGTACCGCATTTCCCGTGGTTGTTCTTATATCTATCTCAATAACATCAAATTCTCTTCTCATTACCGGTAAATAATGTGGTGGTGAAAATATATGCATTTTATTTGAACCATATATGTATTTGGCAGGATCTAAGGGTATAATTCTCAATAGGGGTGTCATTACATCACCAACAATTTGTGGTTCTATAATATCACAACACACAAATAATTGTGATGGTAACCCCAAATGTAGATTAGCAGGGCGTTTACCGATATTATGATTTACTAAATTGGTATCTGGCTCAAATCCAAGTTGAAAGCTCAAATTAGGTGAAAGAGATAATGAAATTATTGATGGATCCTTTACTGTAGCAGAGACAAACTTTGACACGGTGTCCTGGCGAAAACTAACTTTCTTTTTCGAATTTAAAGCTAGAAGAATATTTTGTATATTATCATAGTTCGTGGCTGGTATATGGTTCTTATACATCAGTGTGGTCTCTTCGTTATTGATGGTAGTTTTTTTACTTATGTACATAATATTTTCATGTTCTTGCACGGAAAACATAGTAGAAGGATATTGAAACTCAACTATACCTACCATCCATTCTCCTTCTAATGTAATGGCTTTAGGTAGTTTTGTAGAAAAATTTGATGTCATATTTCCCGGAAAATATTGTGTAGAACTATTGCTGAGTAAAGTTAAATAAAAACTTTCCTTCATTGCAGATTTTTAATATTCGATAGTAAGACCCAAGAATTAAACTTGATAGGATATCCTTTCCATTTAACTAATACTTCCTTTCTAATACCGCTTTTACGTGATCTGATGATTTTATCAATTTTAAATTCGGAAGTGGGGGAAAAAGTTATTTTTTGTAGTTCTTTCTCATAAAAAGTTCCTGTTATTGATTCATTGTCTAAATCGTTTAAAGTGTATACAACTCACGGGGAACGATCTATAATCGAAGTAATGATAACAATTTCATTACTCCAATTACTTTCATAACCTTTTTGAAATACATGTTTGTATTTTGTAATTCTTACATAGTCACCAACGTTAAACTTAGGTACTTTGTTTAAACTTGAAATATAAGTCTTTTCATCATAATATAAATTCTGCCAAACTTCCATTATGTTTTCCATTTTAACATCGCATGGTCTCATCTTGAAACTAGAGTGTACACTGTGATTATAAGAACTAACCAAATCTTGTAAAATATCTGTATAGCGAAAAGTATTCTTATGTGTAAAATAACGCCACATTTTCATTTTCAATGTTCTCTGAAATCGTTCTACTATACTTGCTTTTATATCTGGATTATTTGTAGTGTAATAATTTATATTTTTAAAATAAGTTTGGACATCCTTAGATATAAATTCCGTGCCCTTATCTGATTGAATATGTCTAGGAACAGTTTTAGCTTCATCAAAGATGCTAGTAAAACACGTTTTTATTGTGCATGAATCCTTCTTTTTCATTGCTCTAACATAAGCATACTTACTAAAGGCGTCAATAACACACAAAATATATTTATATCCATCATTATATTGCATGTAAGTTCTTAAATCACTTAAATCAGCTTGCCACAATTCATTAATATTTGATAAAATATATTTATTACGCGGGAATTTTTTTATAACCGGTTTATGTAATGTATATGTTTCTTGAGACTGCAACCATTTCAAAACATCACTTTTTGAGATTTTTCCATTCATTGCCTTTGTTAACTTATTGACACTGCTGTAACCGGCTGGATGTGAAATATCATAATAGAATAGAATAGAATAGAATAGAATGTAACTCTAATACGGGGTCCATTTCTCCCAATCACTTTTGTTTCTCAATTTACTGATGTATTTAGATTGAGTTGGAGTTGAAGAAACCTCAGTTTCTGGTTCTTGAATCAATGTTTTATCTTTACTATTAAGATTAGATATATATTTGATTCTTTTTAGATTACCAATGTATGTTAGCGGGGTATTTATATCATTTAAAAACTTGGCAAATATTTCCCAACCGATTGGATCGGATCTCTTCGAGGGTCTTAAGATGTCATTCACTAAATCTATAATATTACTCCCTGGTATCTCTTGTCCACTAATGATAACTGTTCCATTTTTATTCCATTGCAATTGATCTTTTTTATTTAATATTGTATCCATCAACAATTCACCCCTCCTCATATAAGTTTTAGGAATTAATTTTAATATTTCTTTTGGTGGTAACCCATATGCGATGTCTTTATACGTTGGGGGTTGTTTAACATTTACCATTTTTTACTAGTAGTTATATTATTGATGTTACGGGGTTCGTTGGTATTATCATTTAAAACCTTTTCAGTTATTGTTATTTCTTGAGGTTGGCGTTCTTCCACGGAGTAATGTTACTTCCGAGTAAACTTATTTAATACAATTATAAAATTATTTATTACATAAATTAAACCTAAGAAATAACATAATACATCAAAATATACCTAATAACTAACCTTAAAATTTAATTATTAAAAAATATTATTAAAAGTAGTCCCTTTAGGCAAGGTTCCGAAGATACTGGCAGCGTTCCCCCTTTGAATAGCCAGACTAATTCTTTGTCCAAGGTAGCTGCCAGCTCTTCGTTCTCCTGTGATGTCGACTAACCTTTTTGATAATTCCCTAAAAAGCCTTAACGCGCTAGGACCCCACGGACCAAGGGTCTCGACACCGAATGGGACAAAATCATATTCAGAGTCTAGACCCCTGTATTTACAGGCTTTAGCTTTTTCAGCCGCATCACAAGCCGCACCAGCTCTGTTGTTGGTTCCATGAAGATTGGAAGGGGCCAGTGTGTCTGAACAGGTGGCATCCCATACCAAAACCCGACCCATCCTCCATGGAATCAAACTCATACCGTCCGGTCTCTTGCCATCGTCTCTAGCAATTAGTAATGTTACTTACATTTGGTAAGTAACATTACTCCGTGGTCTCTTACTTTGTAAAATTTGTAGATAAAGTGCCCATTTTTCGCGATCATCCAATTTACTTGATATAATTTTTTCCATTTCTAAATCCAATCTACTTGCGGTGTTGCTTTATTTTCATTCTGATGTTTTAGTTTATCAATAAAGTCTTGCTCAACAAGAAGCATTTTTTTGTGTTCATTGTGATTTATTAAAACAACTTACAAGGGTGCTTAGAATTGTACCCAAAATTATTGGAAGAAAGGACCCTCCTTTTTGTATTAATGTATTTTTCCTGTATTCAAAACTTTTACCTTTACTGATCAGATTACGTAAGATATTTTTAATTTTTTTTAATTTGGTTTTTGTATTCTCTTTTAAAGGTACTTTTCCTTGTAAAACATTGTGAATACATTCACAAATACAGTTAATTTCTTGATTATTACAAGACTTCAATAATATTCTACGATGTTTGGGTTTTAATTTATGTAAAGCTGATAATAATTTCTTATGCGTTGTTATTCGTTGATACATGGTTCATTACTGACTAAGAGTGGCTGATTAAAAAGATATTTATACCTTTTCATAGGAACGTAAGTATATTGTACAAAAATTACGGGATTCAAATATTTTAGATTTTATGCGGCGAGCATCATCAGTGTTTTGTTTCAAATCAATCATTAAATAACCATGAGCTTCTTTAGTAGCATCGGTATATGAATCTTCGATAAACTTCATGTCTTCCGGGGAAACTTGTCTAGCTAGAAATCGTATTTGTGTTTTGTCACGGGGATTTTTAAAATAAATAATATAACTTGAATTAAGTGAAATATCGCGCTGTCCTCTTCCCTGATGAAATAAGTTTTAGTTTATGTAAAAAACACTCAAATTTATATGATGACTGCCTTTTGTAAATATATCAACAACTCGCCCATCAGATTCCCTCATTAAGTCATCTATTATAATGTGGATTTTTACCATCAAACATATGCAATTCCGGTAGTCCTTGGTGGTAAGTTACTCCGGGTATATTATAAAGCGGTTGCATTTCATCATAACACCATGTAATTTCCAAAAAAATCTCATTACATATACTATTTTTATGTTTAATGAAATTTGCAACAAAGTTAGATTTTCCACACCCACTTGGTCCTGCTACGATGGCAGCAAAAGGATGAATAAAATGAATCATTATTTTTTGACTTCTGTCTTCAGCAGGGAAAGGAATAAAACTAAGTTGATATTTTAAAAACAATTTATTTATATGGAATATACAGAAAAATGCAAGTGTAATATCACATTATTAATGTATTCGTATATAAATTATTAATGTATGTATACATGTAAACACACAAATTTATTTTACATAAAAAAATACAATGCCTTATATATACAATAATGATTAACTTAATTACATACTAATGATTTTAGGTAACGTATCGATTTTGTTTGGTAAAATGTACCGCTTAGTGTCATTAAAAGATAAACATAGCTTATTTATTTCCTGGGTAAAAATTGTATGTTTTAATGATCTAAATCGATACATTTTACAATGCTGTACGTTGATATTAAACAAACACGACTTATAATTATTTAATGTTAATTTTTTGTTATACATATATTTACACCCTTCGCTTTCGTCACCACCTTGTCATCAACTTGTAATGCATACATTTTAGATCTTAACCCTACGAACTCTGTAAAAATTCTTCCGATATTCTCGTCTTTAAAGTACCCTAACTTTTTTTTGTTTAATTTTGGGAAATCAAAAATATTATTTTCATCATAGTCAGATGTATCAAAATATTTGTTAATATCGGGTTTTATATCATTATAAAAGTTACTAGTAAATATTTGATAAATGAGACTGTCGGTATCTGTGTGCAGTAGTTTCAAATTGGAAGTAAATTTCTCTTGCATGTAATTATAGTGGAAATCATACATGAACGTTTTAGATATATCTAATATACAAAATCCGAGATAAATAGGTTTATTATAAATTAACTTCATTTTGTTTAATTGAATTGCAACAAGACTATCAGAAAATATTGAAACACTGTGAAAATGTGGTTGAGCAATTAGATCTCCGGCTCCCAATACTTTGCCCCTATTTTCCCAGTGGGTTAATAGTTTAACGTTTACTCGTTTCTCAATATTTTCCATAGTCTTACCAAATACAGCGTTGTTCATGAGTTTATAGAAATCTTTCTCAAAATCAGAATTAGCTCGGGTTCTCAATTGTGTATTAAGGTCTATATATTTCTTTAACCATGGACTCTGTTTAAATTTTAATATTCTATGAACTTTTAATAATTTTAAACCCATTTTCAAACATTGAATTAAATTTCTGTAATGAATAATATATTTATATTTATTTTTTAAGTTTGGAATCTTATTTCCTTAGCGTCACAAACTGGTATATTTTCTGGACAAAGAGGTAAATCTGAATGTTTATCATGTAAATCCACCGGATACTCCAGATCTACTTCTAAGATAAAACCTATATCTGAGGAACAACTAACATTAAAATCTGTATCAGCACTAACCCAGTCAAAACCAGCTGTAGGTAGATACTGCGACATAGCCCAACCATATAGATTATTGGCATCGAAATACATTAAGAATGACTCTTTATCTATTGCATTATAGTCAGACATGTAAACATTATTTGCTTTTGCATAGCGAGTGCTACATTGCGAAACACCACCACGAATACCTGATTTAATGAAAGCAATCATATCTATATCAGAAAGTAATTCAATTTCTGTTTTAGTGTGTTTTAACATAGCATCCCAACTTAATCCAGGTGCTGTATAGTAATGAGCCGGATCTAAATCGTACGTTTGAATGCAAACACACCTAAAATTTTCAAAAATATCTGCTAACAATAAAACATCAGTTTTTAAATAAAGATTTGAATAATCCAACATATTTTTACAATTGAAATGATTCCAAGCATCTTTGGCATGGTTGTAATCTTCATTAGAAATAATGGAATCTGTAAGAGTACTGTAAAAGTGGGGAAGATCAGGAAGTTGATTGTAATTTAATGTATCAAAATCTTTAATGAATTCATATGGAAATACACCTTTTTTAGTCAGCCGTTTAAAGTCTTCTGAATTGGGAAATCATTTTGATAATTCATTAAAATTATTCTCGTTTAAATTTTTTGCTATAGTATCTAAGCTACTGGGTAAAAATTTTAAGGAATCCACAAAACGTAAAGTTACATTACTATTATTGATATTAAGTACCTTTGAAAATGATATGTATATTTCTTTATTTTGCGGGAGAACTTCCACCCGACCTTCATCAAAGCTTAAGGCATGTACGATAAAATGTGCATCATAATGGCTTAAATTGTGTAAGAAAACTGGTACAGTGTAAGGTACTCTAAATTTTTCAGAACAAAGTTTATGTATGACCCCAACAAATTCCCCAGTAAACCAATCGTGGTAAATCATTGAATCCCCACACAAAATTTTATCACATAACAACATAACAATTTTTAGCTTTGCTAACTATATCTTGCTGTATTGGTGATATTTTATTAGGCTCTTTTTGGAAACTAATTTTTTTAACGATTTTTATCAAATTATCTTTCAGTGATTCCATATATTTTAAAGCACAATTTTCACCAGTATATGTTACATATTTAGACAATTTATCATCGTATGAGCATTTAATGTAGTATCCAAAACTATACACATTATGCTTTTGTACATTTATTGTATGTGATTTTAAAGGGTCGTTTGAACATGATGCTAAGGGACTTAAAAAAGCCTCAAAATCCGCATATATAACAAAAGGTAACATCAATTTACGTTGAAATTTATCAAAACTTAATTTACATTCAGAAACAATATCACCCCACCAATTTTTTTTATGTTTATCTACGCTGGGTATTTGTGTACAAATATGTTTGCAATCATTTATTTGATGGTTATTTAAACGTTCAGATGTTAAAAAATATTGTAAACAAAAGTCACATAGATATATAGCTTCCTTGTCGTATGGAATTCTTTTATGGGGCAAGGCAGCAGATATTCAATCTATTTTTATCTTGCAAAAACGTGCTATTAGGTCAATCTATTGCTTGAAACCAGGCACTTCACTTAGAAACTTATTCAAGGAAATCAGTATTTTGACGGTACCGTCACAATATATCTACAACTGTATAGTTTTTGTGCGTAGTAATATTAGTTCTCTTTTAAAGAACAGTGACATTCACAATAGGAATACAAGAAATAAGGGAAAACTTCTCCAGCCGTCTTACAGGTTGCAGAAAATAAACACTTCATTTATAGGCCTAAGTGTACGCTGCTATAACATGATTCCTAGTGAAATTTTGGAACTGCCTCTCAACAGATTCAAAACACATATTAAAAAAACCTTAATGTGTAAAGGTTACTACACAGTTAATGCTTACCTAGAAGATAAAAACGCTTGGCAATAGGTATAATTATATTGTTATAATTTGCTTTGTTCTCTTGGAAGTGTTGTGAATGTAATGTAATGTAATGGAATGTAATGGAATGTAATGTAATGGTGAATGTGGTAAATCACAGAACAGATTTTATTTTATTTTTACTTATGTAACTTAAATGACGTTGTGGTTTATGACATTTTCTTTTGAATTATTGTATGTAAAGGGAGGATAAAACTTGCTGAGTTTCTTGCCCGTTCTTCTCAGAACAAGACCTCCTGGTAGTCTTGCGAACGGATGGCGTAGTTTTGCTCTTTCGCGAATTTTGTAAACGTTTTTGACATTCATAAGCATGCGTTAAGTCGCATCTAAACTGAATAAATAAATTTTGATTTGATTTGATTTGACTTGGATTTCGAAACTTGACTACTTATTAATCGTGACATATTTTTAATATAACAATAATGACCGATTTTACCATGTGTCAAATATAGTAAATTTATATGAGTCTGCATTTTATTTTTTGTAAAATACAATGGCCCAACAATACAATGTTTTTTTTTTTATGTTCATTATATTCTAAACCAAAAACATTGATGCTAATATTATTAAGACTTTCAATTTTGTGTATATCGTTTAATTTAACAGGAAATTTAATATTACCGAACTTTAATTTATGACTGTATTTGGTGTAAGATGATACTCTATCCGAATTTTTATGAATTGGAAATAAAGCAGATAACAGTGCCCACTTAAAACAGGCGTCATCAGTGTTTTTAACATTTATCACAGCTTTTTTTGTTTTTATATCATGTGGTAACTCAATAAAGGATTTTCCTCTTAAAGGGTTAAATTGATTTAAATTCAAATCCAAATGTAAAATCTATTTCAGACTCCACCCACTATCCTTTTTCTCGAATGAATTTATATAGTTTATTAGAGATTTTGTGAGAGTTAAAATAAAATATATTTAAATCATCAGCAATACAAACAATAAAATTCATTGATTGGAAATCAAAACTTTTGTTTAAGTTTTTGTCTCCTGAACAAAGTCACCATATAAAATGAAATTTATTTTTAAAATTGTGTGATCTTCTATAGATTTATTTATTAATGTAAATATTGTATCTTTGACTGACGCAAGAAATAAATCTGGTGTCTCAAACTGTAAATCATTTTGATTTTCTGAAGTTACTCTATAGGTTATTATTATATTACCGAACGCAGTCTCAATTATCTTAACATTGGGTTTTATTGAATGTTGTATTTTATTTAAATTATTTTTATGTGCATTGCTCCTTAGATGATTAGCGAAATATTTTTTGGAAACATTTGTATTACAAATACAACAAAATTTCGTGATAAAATTATTACCTTTATTCGATGTTGATTCCTCTTGTGAAGACCGTGAAAGATCCATGTTAGATCCAGATTTTATTCTTTTGATGTCAGCAGAGTTAATATTAACATCTGCTTTCCTTTTGGTTCCACGACCCATTTGATCAACCCTATCGAATAAAATTTTATATTATTTAACTGTTAGAAATGCGAATAGAGGAATAAAAAAATATTATTATTAAATATACTCACAGTTTCCCATCGAATTCATCACATAGCGCCATCATTCTTTGATCATAAAATGGGTGATTTAAATCATTTCTTTCTATTTCATCACAAACATTAAAAAGTTCATTTGTATCATTGGATAAGCTTTCAAATTGATCCATTTCATCAAAAAATACACTAACACAGTCTTGAGACATTGTATATATGTATTCGTTTCACAACTATTTTTTGTCACACACTTTTTACCTTAATGCGCAAAGGTCTTCAACAAAAAGCACAATGGTTGACTTTGTACAATGCAACATAATATTTATACTAGTGGAAACATTACTTAACTATATAAACATATGGTATAAGAATCCGAAGCATGTAGAAACTGAATTAAGCTAATTTTTAAAACTGTAACGTTTTACACTATCTTCCTCATATATCTCCTTTGTTATGTTGTATACAATATCCTTAATCTGATGATCAATGTTGGAATCGCTTTTTATGTAATATTTAACACGAATATCCGCATTTTTCTCTGAGATTTCTCTCAACTTATTATACTATATAATTCGATTTTTACAAGTATATCAGCGTCCCTTCCATCATCTTTATCTGTCGATATATATGAAATGCTTCCTTCCTTGCCTGCACGGCCAACACTTGAAGAAAGTTTAGTTTTTTTCTTTTTACGGTCAGGTTCTTGAAGAAAAAAGTCATCTAAACGATTGGTCTTCTTATTTTTATTTTCTGTTAAGTTTAAAACCTCTTCTTCATCAGATAAATCATAATAGTTGAATGGTCTGAAACATTTTTCCACATCTCTCAGGTTGTATGAAGACTGAAATATAACATAAACAAATCAATCAAAAACGGAATTATTAATATTATAAATTTACTGATACGAAATTTAAAAAATATAAATAACTTACCTCCATTGTTGTATATTACTTCAAACTCACAACCACTACACTTTTGTCGAACTAAGAGCACAATACTAAATCTTTCTACAAGTATCGGGTTATATAGATTGGAAACGGACATCATTAACTAGTTACGATATTCAAATAGAGTGCATGTTTGAACAAGTATCCATAGCTATCAGTAAAATGTGGATAATAAATACAAAGGGCACTCTAAAACCCTTTGCAATCTTAATGGACAATGCATTCTTTAAAACATTTTTGAAATAGATAAGAACAGAAATGTGTAGTAGTTAAGCAATCACGTCATGTAATTGTTAGGAACAATAAAATATATATATGCGAATATGACACGGTTTTTATTTAGCTGCATTACTTTTTGAAGTATTTTATAGAATATGTTTTGTGAATAATACAGCATTCAACGGTAGTTATGTTAAAAATCCTTTCAACTTTGAAAATTTTGGTATTTGCTCATTTAGCCTATATATAGATGGCCAACAGATACCTTCAAAATCGTTACAACCATCATTTCCAAACGATGTATTTACGAGCGCATACCACACCCTGTACTCAGGCACCGGTATACATTTTCTTAACGAAGGTAATGGAATATCGAGGGAGCAATATTCAAATGGATACTGTTTACTAGCTTTTGATTTAACACCTGACTTGTCGGCTAACTCTAATGTGCATTGGAATCTTGTTCGCCATGGTAGTGTAAGAATGGAAGTAAGATTCGAGAGCGCATTGACTGAAACTATTAACTGTGTAGTTTACGCAGAGTTTTCAAATATTATAGAAATAGATAAGAACAGAAATGTATGTGTGGATTATAGTAGTTAAGCAATCACTTATGTAATTATGATATTAAGAATAATAAAATATAACCTAAACGAATATGACATGGTTTTTATTTACCTCATTACTTGTTTAATAAAAAGACTCATTACTTCTGTTGAGATCATATTATGTGGGTTTAAATGAATTCATTGGTACAAATATGAATTGATAGTTAGAAATGTAGTCAGTTAAAGAGCAAAAGAGTAGCGGAGTAAACGCGTATTAAAGTATGAACACACTAGAAGTGCAAATGAGTCTTCGTATGATACATCCCAGCCTCCAAAGCAACGTATATCCTTCAAATCGATTGCCAATTTATGCTCAGGTGCCAGCATTTATAATATGCAATCCTGACCCTGATTCACAGCCGGGGTCTCATTGGGTGGCTGTACATATAAGCGTCGAAAGAGTTGGTGAATATTTTGATTCATTTGGACGTAAACCTATTGAGGCAATAGAAGGGTTTTTAAGGAGGAATTCTTGCATGTGGAGGTACAATAGCGTTACGGTTCAAGATTATCTATCAGCGGTGTGTGGAGAGTACTGTTTGGTATATTTATATTACAAGTTCAGGGGGATGACATTAGAAGACTTGCTTAGAAATTTCACATGTGACTCAGTGAATAATGATATGGTGCTAGTAAATTTGTATAGAAATATAATGAACATATAAATAAAAAATAATACCTGGAATAAAAATGTTTTATTTTACCATGTAACCCTTACATCTAATTATATTTATAGGTAGTGGTGTTAAAGGTTAGGTATATTTATTATAATTTGTTTAGAATCGTACGTTAGGTTACTTTAAATATATATTTATTATTTTTCATTTAAAGCCATAGGTTGGGTTAGTGAATGTAGGAAAGTAGATAACGCGATGCATTAGTACTGAGGCATTCATTAGATAATGACTGGGAATTTCGTGCAGGAAATAGGAGCTGATAAGGTGGTGATAAGTTAATGAGCTACGGTTTTGCGAAAGCTAACTTTTAAACGGTTAGAGATATCAGTTCGGCTGCACGCCCTGTTTATATATTACAAGTTAAGGGGGATGAGATTAGAAGACTTCCTTATAAATTTTACATGTGACTCAGTGAATAATGATATGGTGCTAGTAAATTTGTATAGAAATATAATGAACATATAAATAAAAAATAAAACCTGGAATAAAAATGTTTTATTTTACCATGTAACCCTTACATCTAATTATATTTATAGGTAGTGGTGTTAAAGGTTAGGTATATTTATTATAATTTGTTTAGACCCGTACGTTAGGTTACTTTAAATATATATTTATTATTTTTCATTTAAAGCCATAGGTTGGGTTAGTGAATGTAGGAAAGTAGATAACGCGATGCATTAGTACTGAGGCATTCATTAGATAATGACTGGGAATTTCGTGCAGGAAATAGGAGCTGATAAGGTGGTGATAAGTTAATGAGCTACGGTTTTGCGAAAGCTAACTTTGAAACGGTTAGAGATATCAGTTCGGCTGTGTGCTTTCGGCTCCGCACGCCCTGTTTAGTGGGAATAGAGTACAATTTTTTTTTTTTTTTAGTTTTGGTCAGCCATGATTTTTAGGTTTGTCCCTTGGGCGCGACAAAATATTTCCGGGTTCTGCCTTGAGGCAGTACCCGGAAATACCAACTACTCACCACATACCATATAGAATACATAAAATAATACAAAATAAGTACTGGAAAAGCAAAAAACGTCAAACAAAGTTATCAGAGTATATGTAAACAATAATTTATAAGCATTTATTATCTAATACATACATATTAAAAATTCTTGTTAATTTGGTATTTTTGTTCACCCCATATAACGATAACTTTCTATAACGCCTAAAAATGCTCAGTCCCTTCAGTTTCGTTATAAAGATTTTAATAATTTTTATATGCACAAATTAAATAAAAATGTATATTTAAAACGTCGTTAATTACGAACTCCAAAACGGCGTGGTTGTTAACACTTAACATTTGACGCAAGCGCAATGGCTTAAAAGCGGAGCAACTCGCACAGCCCACGGGCGACATTCGCTATCCTCGTCTGACAAATGATGTTATACGTTATCTCTCTTTCGCTCTTCCTTATATATTTATCATCTTTAACAACTTTTAACCTTCATTTGCGGCCAGATTTAACTAGGCACCCATATACGTATATACGTACATAGTAGACAAGTATTAGTTTTAAATTTTATATATTATATGTATAATTAATAAATGTACGTTAAAAACAACGTATAAATCTATCGAAATCATATCTACCTGTCTACGAAGAAGTGCGGTCAGGTGGAGAACGGCACCCGTGATTTTTAAAAATCTTTATGTAAATTGCCGTCATGTAGACGATATTTTATTTAAATAACAACTTAACTAAATGCTTCCCCAAAAATAATTTCATTACAAATACTAGCGGCCAAATTTTCATAAGCAATTTGGTGGATATAAATTCACCTAAGTATAAATATACATTAAAAAATTGTATTTTACTTTTAAGACTTACTTTTCATTTTACACATTTTTATTAAACAAACAGGACTTGTATTGCATACATTTTAGATTTTATCCCTACGAACTCTCTTAAAATTCTCATCATTTTAAAGTATCCTAATTTGCTTTTGTTTAATTTTAGAAAAATAATTATATTATATTCATTATAATCTGATGTGTTATAATAGGTTTTTATGTAATTTTTTTTTAATTTGTAAATGTTTGATAAATAAGATTATCGGTATCTGTGTAAAGTAATTTTAGATTGGGACCAAATGTAGTTTGCATATAGTTGTAATGAAAATTATACATCAATGTTTTAGAAATACATATCTATCTAGAACACAAAACCCTAAATTACTAAGTTTATTATAAACCAGCTCGGTTTTATTTAATTGCACCGCAACATGGTTTTTAGAAAACTCTGATAAGCTGTGCAAATATGGTCGTGCAACTAAATCTCGAGCTCGTACAACTCAGCTATTATTTTCCCAATGCGTTTATAGTTTGACATTCATGTATTTTTCTTTGTTCTCCATGGTCTTTCCAAAAACAGCATTATTCATGAGTTTATTAAAAATCTTTGTCAAACTCCGAATTTGCTTTAGTTCCTAATTGAGTATTATTATTTCAAATGAATCTATATAAGTCTATAACCATGGAGATTGTTTAAATTTTAATATCCTATGAACTTTAATTATTGTAAACTAGATTAATTATTATTCATAAGATGAACTTTAATTACAACAATTTTTTCTATCAATTTTGTATATATGTAAACAATTCCAACTCTATTTGTGTATATATAAGCATAGAGTCCCAGCTTAACCCTGGAGTAGTAAAAAAATGCAAACAAAATGTTAATGCAAACACGTCTAATTTTCAAAAATGTCAGCTAAGCATAAAACATCGGTTTTTTTAATAAAGATTTGAATAAACAACATATAACATTATAAATTATATAAAACCTCGATAGCGTGATTGTAGTCTTCGTCAGAAATATTTGATACTAAATCTTTCTACTAGTATCGGGTTTCATATACTGGTAACAAATATCGTTATACTTATCTATACGATGGTAACAACGACGTTACCATCGTTCAAGTCGACTGCATGTTTGAGCATTACCTGTACTTATCAGTAAAAAGTGGATAATAAATACAAAAGGCACTCTAATACCCATTTGGAATCTTATTTATCATTGCATTTTTAAAACATTTTGGACATAGATTAGATTAGAAAAGTATGTGTGGATTATAGTTAAGCAGCACTTATGTAATTATTATTATATTAAGAACAATAAAATATAATATAAACGAATTTATTACTTTATTTATAAAAAGGCTCAGTACTTAATACTTATGTTGGTATAAATATCAATGAATAGTATGAAATGTAGACAGTAAAAAGTAAAAGAATAGCGGAGTAAACGCGTAGTATTAAAGTATCAACATTAAATAAGTCTTCGTAGAATACATCCCAGCCTCCAGAGTAACTTATATTTGAATGACAAATCGATTGCCAATGTATGCTCAGGTACCAGCACTTATCATAATATGTTTATTTTTGTTTGTTTAGAGTCGTAGGTTATGTAGAGTTTTTTCATTTAGAGCCATAGGCTAGGATAGGTTCGATTAGTAAAGTAGATAACAATGACTATACATCCGTACTGAGTCAGTAATTAGATAAGGAGCGGAAATTCGGTGCAGGAAATAGTAGCTGATAAGGTGATGATAAGTAAGCTATCCTCTGAAACGGTTAGAAATATCTCTTCGGTATTACAAACGGCTTAAATGGGGGTGAGAACCCCTAATTTTACACCAAGTCTTTTTTTTTAGGTTTGGTCAGCCATGAGCGGGCCAAGAGCAAGTTGGGTTAGGGAACTTTGAAGTGAGCCAGAACTAAACTATTTGTTTTTTTTCAACCCTAATTCAGTATAAACAGATACAAAATATTAGTAGCATATATACGCCAGTTCGGGAACTCTTGTGACCGGTGTAATGAGAGCTCTGTGTGGTAGGTGTTAGTGGGTATTTAAGGGTTCATGTTATGTTGGTGATTTTTGTTCATAGTAAATTTTGCGTTAGAGCTGTGTTTGGGGAGTGCGATGTATGTGACGGTGGGTCTTGGGGCTCTGGTTTCTGGTTGTTCGGAACATTGTATGGTTACCTATCATCTGCTATGATTATTACAGGTATTCCACCTAACTTTGGGCAGTGTTTGAAGGTTGACTGGTTACACAGGTACATTATATTTTCCTTATCTCCTACCATGATTATTACAGTTTCTGGCTCACCCATATTCCACCTAACTTTGGGTACCTACCTAGTGTTTGAAATTTGACTGGTTGCGTAAGTACATTATATTTTTTACCTATTGCTGGTTGCATACATTGCGTATGTTTACTTGTCGCTTGACAGTATGAGATTGGTCACAATGGCAAATGACTTTTATAATTTGAAAAATCAACGCTATTAATGTTGCGTGATTTTACCAATCGTCTGACAGGATGCGATAGTTACATTGTATTTATTCTATAAGAAAAAAATCAATGCAATTGAAATGTTTGAAATTGATAGAGGAATAATACAAAGGACTTATAGGAAATGAGTAATTGACAGCTGAGTATAAATAGAAGATACCACGCCATACTGCCTGTCAATCATGCATTGCACAGTGCTGATGCACAAGTAGAAATGTTATTTACAAGTTTTTTACCGTGGGTGATTGTGTTCTCAATTCAACGAGATGAGGATGGAGTATACTCAACTTTTGAGAAGAGCATTTCACAATCACAAGAGATGCCGATTTACGTGATTTATGTGTAAATAACTTATTACTTACACATAAATCACTTAAGTTATTAAGTTTGAAGAAAGTTAAGTTATTATATCTTTATGGAAATCATTTTGTGAAGAATTGGTTGATGGAATTTTTCTTTTATGGTGACAAACTGTATAAATTGGAAATCACACACTACGTCAAAAACCGTTCAAAGCGAAGCAGTAAAGTAACAAATAACTTAAAACAATCTTGGTCATCTGATATGTTTGAACAGAAGTTCACTGATGAGAGGCTTGGAAATAACTGTAAAAGTAACAAGAGGTCATAGAACTAATAGTTCTCATCGTCATCATGGTTCTAGGGGTGAAGAAATAGATAATGAATCGGCTAAAAGAGTAACATTGATGGAGATGGTAAACTCTTCCACTACTACTTCTTCTTATCCTTTAAGTGAATCATGCCAATAATTTAAGATGACACTGGAAGGTGTAACATTTTGGAGCTATGTTCAGTTGGATAAATTAAAAACCGGTGAAATCAATGGAACTGGGTGTTTATCTAAAATACCGATTAGAAGTGAAGTAGATAGTGTTATGAGGCAGTGACAAAAACTTGTTTTTAAACTAACAAAAACTTTATTTAAAATTATGCTTACAAAACTAGAGTTAGAGTGAGAATATGGAATGGAAGTGTCTTTCAAAGGATCGGGGCTTGATACTTAAAGGTTTTGGTCTTGTCGTTTAAGAGTAGGGATACATTAAGTGGAACACGTAATTAATCTTAACTTATCGTAAACAGATGGTTAAAAGAAATTGTAACTTGATACTTAAAGGTTTGGGTATTGTCGTTTTAGAATAGGGACACATTAAATGGAACAACTAATAAATCTTAACTTATCGTAAACAGATGTTTAAAAGAAATAGTAACTTGTCGTTTAAGAATAGGGATACATTAAGTCGAACGAACTAATTAATCTTAACTTATATCGTAAACATATGTTTAAAAAAATAGTAATTAGTTAAATAGAAATATTAATAATACAGTGGGGACCACATAACAATAGATACACATTAGTTGGAAAACAAATCAAGGGAATGTTTATATAAAAGGTTGATTGTGAGTGTAGAACACTTCGCTTCCATTCCTTATCAATGTGGGAGTCAGTTTCTGTGGTTTTCCTTACTACAGCAAAATAAAGTTATCAATAGGTGGAAGTGGTTGACGGTTTGAATAATATGTATAATGATAACATGGGAACAGGATGGAACAGGGGATATAAATACCAACTCGAACATCAGTGTTCTTGAGTGTCACCATAACTAGTGTGCTAGTGCGGTGCGGAAATGGCATCATTACTTTTAGATAAATAGCTACGAATAGATTTTCTAATAACTATACATATAAGATTGTATGATTGTATTGCCTTGAGACAAATATTTTTTTTAAGATTGGACATTATAAATCGAAGAAAACCGGATGCACGCTCAAAAAAACTTAATGTCACCTATCGCCTGAGCCGAGCATAACATGACTCATTGTCGCCCTACGTCCAAACCCAATAACCTATCTCAATCCATTTTTACCATCGAAATCAAAATATTGATAGTGTGCATTGGCACACTATTGATATATATTTAGTTATTGAACCAATTGACGAATTGTATTAGTCATCTGTCGATACAAGCTATCCATGTTAGGTCGGATCGATGTAAGTGGTTAGACTTTTGTATTAAAATGAAAGATTTTAACTTACACCAGTATTTAATTAATTAAAAAGATATTTGATATGTTTTAAACATAGACATGTATATTTTAATATTATTTGTACGGTTTTATTTACTTTATTCCATTTATATTGATTATCAAATATGAATATAAAGAGCGAAGAGATTGCATTATATCCGTCGCCAAAAATGGATTGTCTTCATAGGGTTGGGATTCAGATAGGAGATCGCTCGACTGTCACGGTCTGATCTCAGATTGTTTTTAATCTATAATTGTGGATTAATTATTGGGTTCGGGCGTTAACCGAGCTTGCACGCAGGAACACCGAAAAAGCGACAGAGAATATCGATCGGAATAAGCGTTTGGCTTGTGACTTACAGATACTGCAATTATTAATCTTTACAATTTAATTTTAAAACATAATAATTTAATAGTATATGTTATATTATCGTAAAAAATTAATTTTCCACTAACTCCTTCTTTGTATTATACAAAAAAATTATAATAATTTAATTGAATGCATAGAAGGATGCAATTTTTATTAATGTTTTCTTATGACGGTTTCACGAAAAAATATCGTCGGTAAACCGACTTTACAGGCAACCAAATATTTTTGTTAGAAAAATTAACTTCCACATAGGTAATTAATTAAAGGACACGTTTACTCGGTAAGTATTGAAGCGGAAACACATCTCGTTAAACCAAAATCTTAGAATGTACAGAAATTTATCGGCGTAATTTAATTATTGTCTCCTGTATTTAATAACACAGTTGGCACTATATAAAGGCAAAAGAGCAAAAAAAATGCCTACTAGTACAAATTATTGCTTCACAAACACTATTTACAATTCAATATTATAATTTCAGTAATCAGTTCACACTTGACAATTGACTGTTCATCGGTTCACATCACGAAAAAAGGAATCATTTGCTATTTATTTGTCGCTAGAAGTCATCTTTTAATTTAGTTCGGTATTTATCTTGGTCGGGGGTGGTTGTGTTGCAAACGACTACAACGTTGTGACAGTTCGAACTGTGTTGTGTTTCCTAGTGCAACAAAAGTTGTGATTACTTTAATTGCCTTCGATATTTATCAAGTAAGTGAAAATAATCACATCTTATTAAGTAAGATAAAGTAAAAACTGGATAAAATACATCATTCATTTTCAAGTTTGGTCCACATTTGCTATATAACTGCATTTAATTTATTACGAGCTACTTGAAAACGCCTGGGTGTATAATATATTGGTTGGGATATAACATTTTCCATACATTTTAGAATTTATATCAGTACTGCATAGTATGCCTAATTTTATTTTATTATCCTATTTTATGCGGAAAAGAGTAAGGTAAACTTTTCCTAAACCTTTCTAATGTAAGTAAATAATCTTAATGGAATAAAAACAACACACAAAGCCCCGAATTGGTATTATTGTATAATTTTATAGTGCATATTGCAATGTTATGAAACGCAAAAGCGTAAATGATAGAACGACGGCATATCTAAAATCGTTTTTACTGATGTTGTTAATGACGCACTTTTAAAAGTTAAAATAAACTTAATATTGATCAGTGGAACTTTAGTATAATGTAGTAAGTTTGAATGATTTTCATTTGGAAAATGTTTTTTTAATTGAGCAAAGTATGTAAGCATGCCAAAGACTGTCTATTTCAGAACTGTTCGCTTTAATCTTTTAAAATAATTTCTTTCAAAAAATGTATATTTTATATAGTTATAAAGAGTAATATATTTTTAGAAATCCAATAAAATAGTAATTTTTAGGATTATATTTATATAAAATTTTTAACAGTAAGTGAGGGAAAAAGTACAGATTTTTAACCTCGTCGCAACTTTTGTCAGTATCGACAGTTGCCAAAATGTCCGGGATGTTTTGTAGATATTTACAAATAACATTTATTCAGCAGCGGATACGTGTGGCTTCCGAAGTTAATGCGAAAAGTGAGATAAATCAGGAAACAGAAAACCTCTGTCAAGTATGTTTTCTAATGTTGAACTATTTAATTGATTAGTTTGCGGTTATTTATTGATGATTAGTTTTATTTTCATTTTGCACTCATTTCGCGGTATAATTTTAACAAAATACACACTACCTTTAATGATTAAACTTGTTAAGTAATCTGTGAAAACATAAACGATTCCTTTTTTTTAATATTAAACATTTTAATATTTAATATTATCTGAACGATACACGTTAGTTAGCCTCGTAAGAAAATGGTAATTTATACTGTATATTTGATGGTTAGGATTACTACAGTCGACGCATTTTAAACTGAGTCGTCGGGTAATAAATGTCATTAGGAATGTGCACGAAATGCGAACCGTTATCGATACTTAGCTACCTGCCCAAGCACTCTGTCTCCTGATTAGTCGGTATGAGTAAGGGTTGTTGTTTTTTTTCTATAAATATAAGATTTTTTGAATGACACTGATTACATTATATGGCTAAACTTTCCAATATGACCCGTCGATTTGAATGCTCAAATTTTATTGTAGATAGTACTCACCAAATGAAAGCGTTTTGTAAAGTATTAAGTTGCGGAAACTTATTTATACTTTCCATACAAATGGACAAATATCATACCCACGCCATAACACAATAAATTTGACAAATAACTGATGTCAAATGTCAACCATGTCACGTATCGATTAGTGAAGGGTTCGAAAAATTTGACGTATCGATACTACTAAAGTTTCCAATATGGACTATAGATTATTTGTCAATAATAAACTTAGTATCAAATTAATTATTTGTAATCAAAAAAATTAATTATTATCTAGATCGGTTAGGTTAGGTTAGTATATTAATATTTTTTTAAAATAATATTTTAATCAAGCCTCCGCAGTTTCGGAAAATTTTTAAATATTTATACTTTTTGCACCTTACTAATTTTTTTTCTTTTATCCATTTTTTTTTAAGAGCTTTCAGTTATCGTTTGTCACCCGTTGCCTTTGCAGGTGAGATCGGTTTATCTTACGTTTAACTACAACTTATTATCAAATTAATTATTTGTAATAAAAAAAATTAATAAGTTAGGTTAGTATATTATTATTTTTTTTTTCTAAGAACTGTTTCTGAAATCATCAATAAACATATAAAAAAACTATTAAGTATTTATATCATATTATTATTTAATATTTGAATAAAATTCAAGTTTTTATTCTAAAAAAACCATCGACAAATTAAAAATCGATTTTGATGCAAAAAAAAAACTAATGGAATCTGTATGGCTAAAGTCCTTTGCCTTTCCCATTAGGGATAAATTGAAAAAAAAAATAAGCAATGGAAAATGTACGATTTATTTACGAATTTCTATACATTACACAGGTTTAATTTTTTTTTATTAATATTAAGACGCAACTCCGGCAGAAAAATAAACTTGGAGGTGTTCCATTAAAGGTAAAGAGACACTTACATAATTAATACAGTATTATCAAATTCAGGGACACATTTTTAAATTGTTACCATTCTAACCTTAAAATTTTAACCATGAATATCTCCGTAACTATGGGTTTCCGCAGGTTGGGGATGACACAGGGGGTATTTCTCCATCCCCTCTCCCATCCAAAAAACCTCAAAAATCGACGGGTCATATTGGAAACTTTAACCCATTATTTACGCTTCGTCACGCAATACGGACAATGATTTTATTTTCTAACTTGGTTTTAATATGTTATGTTATTATTCAATGGTGACAGGAAAACTTTATTAAAATCACGAGGAAATTATTTTAGAATAACATGCAATAATATGTATTTACTAGCTGACAACACTGTAATTTTACTTTTGGGATCTGGAAGCACTGGGCGGGAGCGAGACTATATGTAAATATCGCGTCGGAGGCCGCTGTTTTCCGGTTCGCGGTTCTCCGTATAGCACTCTGAATTTAGCAGCGATCAGACGTGTTCATTTATCATTATCGGAGCTCTCTAGGAAAATAACAATAGTTAATAATAAACGTGCTTTTCATCAGCATTGCACCCGTGCGAAGCCGGGGCGAGTCGCTAGTTAACTACGAGAACTACTAGTTAACTTTTCAGCAGAAAAAGCCGAAATTTCTTTTTTGAACTTTGAAGTTATACATTCTATGTAAAGTCAGTGAAAGTAAAAAAAGGTAAATTATAGAAAATCAAGTCATTATTGGAGTGCTGGCTCTTTTATGAGTCAATAATAAATATCTTATTGTTATGTGGTCCCCACTGTATTATTATTATTATATCTGTTGTTATTTACCTAATTACTACTTCTTTAATAATTTGTTAGTTTTAAAAAACAAGTTTTAGCCACTGTATTTTGCAGGTTATTTTCTGTGAGATTAGGTAAATGTTGTTCAAATAAAAAAAATATCTCAGCTTCCTAAAATTAGTAAAAGCGACTGAATAACGGTTTTAAAGTTAGATGTTTAGTTTTTAGCTAGATTTGCCCCTTTTGATTAGCTGTATGAGGGCGCGTCGAGGTAAAATTAAATATTTAGCTTAATATAATATATTAATATCAATCTAGCGAACTTTAGATTGTACCACCATAATGTTTTCGTACCATATTCTTGCAAATAAATTATTAAAGCAATTGTTTGGTTTTAGATTACTTGGTTATTGAACGGCTTAAATAAATTTACTTTTAAATTATGTTTTGTGGGTAGGTTAGGTTAGCTATATTATAATTTCTCTGGTATAGTTTAATTTCTTTGGTTGATACGATACCTTTGTAACTAACTGATTAAAAGCGGTTTAATACATTAAATATCTTTCGTTCGTATAAAACATTTATAACAATTTTGTGTATATATTCAACATATTTTAAACATTATTTTCAGAAATGATGCTAGTGAATGACACCAATTCAACCGACGATATTTATTGTAAGTATTGAAAAATGGTTATTGTGTAGGTAGTTATAATAATATGCCATAAAAAAAATATTCTCGATAACCTTTCACTTCTAGTATTAAAAAGCATATTTCAAATCAAATCTTAAATATACAAAAATTTTAAAATAGTACTCTTATGTTTTGTTTCAGGCTCTAATACTGTACAACTAATGCACTTATTTGACCTCAGCCAACCCAAAGATATAATGACCATTATCGAAGTAGAAGCAGATAAAAGTAATGATACTAGCACAATAAATGAATCTGTTGTTAAGGCTAAAAGATCCGTAAGCAATAAAAGAAAATCAGTAAAAAAATGTAAATCTAAAACAAGGAAGAAGTCCGATTTATCAATAGACAAAGAACAAGACTCCTCACGAATAGCAAACGAATTTAACAAAGTAACTCATCAACACTCAAGAAGTGAGAGAGCAATTAACGTCGAAACAATGCCATATATCCACCATTCCAGCTCCAGAGTGCAAGCCGCCAAGCAAAAATCTCACCAATGTCAAATGCATAGCAAAAGTATTAACTGGTCACAAATAACAAACCAATCCAGTGGTACAACCCCGCTTTGGCAAACCCCAGTAAGATCAAGTAATGTGCCAAATTTAAATCAGATCAGTCACGAAACATTTCATGGCCTGAATGTTATCATTGAACATGTCTTTAATTTTTTAATGCACGACTTTCAAAATAACTCAGGATTAAATCAGAGAAAACTAAAATTGTTCCAACGCTGTTATAACTATGTAGTTAATTATTGCCTTAATCGTGATCCGAAAAATGATTGGAATGTTATGAATCACATAATTCTAGTTGTTGATTCTGTAGCATGGAATAGATCACAATATAATAATGAAAAACAAACGCGCCTGTTGCTTAGTGAAATGTTCGATTGGTGTCGACACAGAAGGTCGATAGATACTGTTATGGAGCGAAGTTGGCCACCTGCGTATAACCCGCCAGCATATAACCCGCCAGCATATTATAATGATCCACAAATTTCTACGATGCCACCGCAAATACCGAACAGCGTGTCACAAAAGAATCCAAATAAAAGTTCACAGATAAATAATAAAACGACTCCTGCAGTAAATAAATATCAAACATGTTTATTTACAGCAGGTACATTTGGCAAAGAAATAAGTATAAACATAGACACTTGTCTTTTGCATACATTGCAATATAATCTGGCAACTGCACAGGCAACTACACAGGCAACAGCACACAGTGAAAATATTCAGGAGAAGGAAAAGTCGAAAATCATTCAGCCCCCCATAAAACCTAGTACTGCAATGACCATCCCTTTCGAGACAGCTGCAGGACTAAATATCCCTGTGAAAAAAGATAATAAGAATTATGTTAAATCTTCTGTATCGAGGGACAGTGAATTCTTAAGTCCCCCAAATGTCAACCACCTGGAAGTCGTAAGTTTTATATTTATTTAATCCTGTTTACATATACATAAAAAAGATGACACGATGGTTACCATATTGGTTACTCTATTAACATTGTATTAATCATTAACCTATTCTCCAAATGACATAACTTCAAACTGAAATACAATGAAGTTATGTAAGTAATAGTGCAAGTCACTTGCTCACAGAAAGAATCGTTCATCTATAAGTAAGCATTTACTAAAACAACTGATAAAACTTGATAATATTATTACAGAGCTCCGTCCGACAAATTTCTTCAGATGAAGATGTCACGCCAATGATCACGCATGTAACATCCCTAAACAGTAATGCATCATACATATCTAGAGGTTTCTGTAATGTTTGTAAAAATGAAACAAACACACGATGTACTGGATGCTACAAAGTTTACTACTGCAGCCGAGAATGTCAGGTAATGCTTAATTTTGTGAAGTATCAGTGTTAATAATGTAACCGTGTTTACGACTCTCAAATATTTGTTTTATTAACCAATGTTCAGGTCTGTGTATTCCTTAACTGTGAATAAGCAACTATTCTAGTATAGATTTGGTTTTTATACAAATACAGTCCGATTTACATCTAGATTGAGTGTGCCAGTTACGTGCCGTCACCATCCTTGATAGACAATGCAGCCTTAACTCTTTACATCTAACGCAGTAACATGTGTATACTGTCTTAGACATCGCACCTTCGACGACTTACACCGCACAATGGAAAATGGTAAAACAACGGCTAAGCAAAAATCGATTTTACTAATGTTGTTATTGATGCTCCTTTAAAAGTTTATTGAATTGTATTAAAGTTTTAAAGGACACCGAAGATAAATAAATAACTTAATTACAACAACATTATAATATTGATAAGGACATTAACTAGCTAACACAGTCATTCTAATTTTTTCATCTTGAAATATATAGCGAGTGTCTAAATAAACCGAGAGGTTTAAAAGCACAAACTCGGGTCATGTCTGTCAGCCCTTCCCGTCAATAAGCCTACTGACAAAAATGGCTGATCCAATCACGATAACCAACAAATTAAAGCAGCCCGCGCGGCCAATAAAAATAAAAATGCAAATCCGATTAGGTTAAAAAACCGCCTTCACCGGGGAAGGCGAGGACCTTTACTGTTTACTTCTCTCCGGTGAGCTTCCAGGCCCTTCAGGTGATTGACAACCCAGCGACGGCCGAAGCCGAGTTCCAGGCTCACAGGATACGCCCTTGCGCTTATCGCGGGAAATCTAACATTCAGGCCGAGCTACGCTCACCAAAACAGCCCGAGCTGAGCTGTAAAGGCCCTAAAGGCCAACAGCGGGATTCCATTCCAAAAAAAACAAAAACAAATATCTTACAGAGCCTGTGCCATCTCGTGGCGATAGACATGAATACGGTAAATAATGTAATCTATTCTGGCACACTCAATCTTATATTTCAAATCACCATTCGTTCAAAATAATATTAATATTTTCAATAAATAATAGTGTTTATTTTTACAGCTATCAGAATGGCACGTTCATAATATGTTATGCAGTGGCACTCATTGAAAGAAAATAAATTGACCAACTTCAATCTGGCAATTATTCCAAGATTAAAAATGGCAAGCTGCTGGAACTTTGACTTGTATTCTCACATGTTGCTCAAGGCGCAATCTAAACTCAAGCATTTCGTAGAAAAATGGTGTCACAGATCTAGAATGGAGATTTAAATTGGATATGCGTTTTGAAAGACGCCATTATTATTTTTTTATGATTGTGGATGTTATCTTGTACTTACCCTGTATTTATGACTTTCGATAAATTGCTGCAATTTTTTAATAATAAGTATTATTACTATACCAACTGTATAAATCGTAGTTAAATAGTACATTAAAGGTATTTTATAGTATGTCAAACAGAAAGCGAAAAATTTCACTGCCGTTACTAAACAGGCAAATTTTATCATCATAGTCTAACATTATTACGCTAAAGGGCTAGAAACTTTGCACTTTCTGTATTGTACACAAATTTAAAATAAAAGACAATTGTTAATTAATGAATAAACTAGTTGTACCATTATTAACCTTCCATTCAATTCGTGCTACAGCACTATAAGAATAATGAGAGCTACGCTTTCTGGATATGGTATTGGCCAAGTATTCCAAGGATTTCTAAGGGGCACATTGCAGACACGTGTAATGTTGCATGTTATATGTCTATTTATGCTTATAAATAGGATAAAAAACCTTAAAAGAAGAACATTTCTGTAAAAATGAAACTGGACACCGAAATACTTGCCTTTCAAAGTTGCATTCCACATGGCTATTTATCATTGCTATTCGCCAACAACACAAAAATTTGCCCTAGCAAGCAATGTGTTCATCTGCAGTTTTTGTACTAATAGCAGAATTTATTATTCAAATCCATGCGATATTCGTGCTGTGCGTAAAAAAATACAAAGTAAATTTTCACGCACAGCACGACTGATGAATGAATGCTGGTAGTATGCTTCTGAATATTGGATTTATTTTCCTATTTAACGTGCCCTTTGATGTGCATCGAAGAACCGACAACGTTTTATGGATGCTCGATGATCATGAATGTTTAAAGCAATAATTGTTATACGACAAAATATCGTAACATCGATGTTAACTCACGGCCCCCTCAACCAATTCCTCAAACACTTCCTGTCTACTATCAAAAAGAAATAGATTAAAAAGCATTCTTTATCAAAATTAATTTACTTTTAGTCAGTTCCTAATAAATATTGGAATATCTAATAATTTGTTTTGTTTAATAAAATTTGTGAAATTGTTTTATGGCAACAGTTTCAACTTTATGCCAGTTTCAAGTAGCGAATATATACGCGAGACAAAATAAACAAACACATAAGTGAGGGCCTGCGGTGAATCCCATAAAAACGAAAATCTTTTTAAATTACTTTAATTAAATACCTACATACAATAATTAAAACTTAACTAAAAAAGAAAATTGATTCGGCCCGATATGAGCTGTACGATCAATTATCTATAATATAGACTTATAAGTAGTTGGTATTATTCAAAAAATTCCTCAATATTTTCCCGTCATCATGACTGACCAAAACTAAGAAAAAAAAAATAATTTGTACTCTATTCCCACTAAACAGGGCGTGCAGACGAACTGATATCTCTAACCGTTTAAAAGTTAGCTTTCGCAAAACCGTAGCTCATTAACTTATCACCACCTTATCAGCTCCTATTTCCTGCACGAAATTCCCAGTCATTATCTAATGAATGCCTCAGTACTAATGCATCGCGTTATCTACTTTCCTACATTCACTATATCGGCTTTAAATGAAAAATAATAAATATATATTTAAAGTAACCTAACGTACGGGTCTAAACAAATTATAATAAATATACCTAACCTTTAACACCACTACCTATAAATATAATTAGATGTAAGGGTTACATGGTAAAATAAAACATTTTTATTCCAGGTATTATTTTTTATTTATATGTTCATTATATTTCTATACAAATTTACTAGCACCATATCATTATTCACTGAGTCACATGTGAAATTTCTAAGGCAGTCTTCTAATCTCATCCCCCTGAACTTGTAATATAAATATACCAAACAGTACTCTCCACACACCGCTGATAGATAATCTTGAACCGTAACGCTATTGTACCTCCACATGCAAGAATTCCTCCTTAAAAACCCTTCTATTGCCTCAATAGGTTTACGTCCAAATGAATCAAAATATTCACCAACCTTTCGACGCTTATATGTACAGCCACCCAATGAGACCCCGGCTGTGAATCAGGGTCAAGATTGCATATCATAAATTGGCAATCGATTTGAAGGATATACGTTGCTTTGGAGGCTGGGATGTATCATACGAAGACTCATTTGCACTTCTAGTGTGTTCATACTTTAATACGCGTTTACTCCGCTACTCTTTTGCTCTTTAACTGACTACATTTCAAACTATCAATTCGTATTTGTACCAATGAATTCATTTAAACCCACATAATATGATCTCAACAGAAGTAATGAGTCTTTTTATTAAACAAGTAATGAGGGAAATAAAAACCATGTCATAATCGTTTAGGTTATATTTTATTATTCTTAATATCATAATTACATAAGTGATTGCTTAACTACTATAATCCACACATACATTTCTGTTCTTATCTATTTCTATAATATTTGAAAACTCTGCGTAAACTACACAGTTAATAGTTTCAGTCAATGCGCTCTCGAATCTTACTTCCATTCTTACACTACCATGGCGAACAAGATTCCAATGCACATTAGAGTTAGCCGACAAGTCAGGTGTTAAATCAAAAGCTAGTAAACAGTATCCATTTGAATATTGCTCCCTCGATATTCCATTACCTTCGTTAAGAAAATGTATACCGGTGCCTGAGTACAGGGTGTGGTATGCGCTCGTAAATACATCGTTTGGAAATGATGGTTGTAACGATTTTGAAGGTATCTGTTGACCATCTATATATAGGCTAAATGAGCAAATACCAAAATTTTCAAAGTTGAAAAGATTTTTAACATAAGTACCGTTGAATACTGCAAAACATATTCTATAAAATACTACAAAAAGTAATGCAGCTAAATAAAAACCGTGTCATATTCGCATATATATATTTTATTGTTCCTAACAATTACATGACGTGATTGCTTAACTACTACACATTTCGGTTCTTATCTATTTCAAAAATGTTTTAAAGAATGCATTGTCCATTAAGATTGCAAAGGGTTTTAGAGTGCCCTTTGTATTTATTATCCACATTTTACTGATAGCTGTGGATACTTGTTCAAACATGCACTCTATTTGAATATCGTAACTAGTTAATGATGTCCGTTTCCAATCTATATAACCCGATACTTGTAGAAAGATTTAGTATTGTGCTCTTAGTTCGACAAAAGTGTAGTGGTTGTGAGTTTGAAGTAATATACAACAATGGAGGTAAGTTATTTATATTTTTTAAATTTCGTATCAGTAAATTTATAATATTAATAATTCCGTTTTTGATTGATTTGTTTATGTTATATTTCAGTCTTCATACAACCTGAAGGATGTGGAAAAATGTTTCAGACCATACAACTATTATGATTTATCTGATGAAGAAGAGGTTTTAAACTTAACAGAAAATAAAAATAAGAAGACCAATCGTTTAGATGACTTTTTTCTTCAAGAACCTGACCGTAAAAAGAAAAAAACTAAACTTTCTTCAAGTGTTGGCCGTGCAGGCAAGGAAGGAAGCATTTCATATATATCGACAGATAAAGATGATGGAAGGGACGCTGATATACTTGTAAAAATCGAATTATATAGTATAACTTTTAGAAAAAAGCTGAAATTTTGACGTCAGAATTTTCGATTGAAAATTAGGGTGCTTTTTTGATATTAAGTTAAAATGAGGCGAAAAAATAAATATTTTTAATCAAATAAATTACAGTATATTTGGGACATAATAAGATAATTTTTCACCAAATTTCGTAGAAAAAAAAAACTTTTTAAAAAAGATATAAATAAAAAACCAAAAACTTGGTTTTTTGAATTTTTCACCTAAATTTTGAGGTTATGTGAAAAAATTGTAAATACCAAAGTTGTAGATCTTTTTATGACCTACAACTTTGCCATTTAACTTTTTTCCATAGGACTGGTAGTTTCGCCGGAAATCAAGATAAACAATTTTTTCCCCTTAAAAGTCACCCCCTCCCACTTCCCGAACTCGGATCGACCGTAATTTATTTTTCCTTTCATTTTGATCATATTCCCCTGCATTTCTAATGGGTTTCATCCTACTGTAATTTTTTTTGGTTTCAAAAATTATCGACACTGGTCTAATTGTAAAATGTATCGATTTAGATCATTAAAACATACAATTTTTACAAAGGAAATAAATAAGCTATGTTTATCTTTTAATGACACTAAGCGGTAAATTTTCCCAAACAAAATCGTTACGTTACCTATAGGTCATTACAAAATCATTAGTATGTTGATTAATGAAATGAAGTTAATCATTATTGTATATATAAGGCATTGTAATTTTTTATGTAAAATAAATTTGTGTGTTTACATGTATACATATATATACGAATACATTAATATTGTGATATTACACTTACATTTTTCTGTATATTTCATATAAATAAATTGTTTTTAAAATATCAACTTAGTTTTATTCCTTTCCCTGCTGAAGACAGAAGTCAAAAAATACTGATTCATTTTATTCATCCCTTTGCTGCCATCGTAGCAGGACCAAGTGGGTGTGGAAAATCTAACTTTGTTGCAAATTTCATTAAACATAAAAATAGTATATGTAATGAGATTTTTTGGAAATTACATGGTGTTATGATGAAATGCAACCGCTTTATAATATACCCGGAGTAAATTACCACCAAGGACTACCGGAATTGCATATGTTTGATGGTAAAAATCCACATTTGACTATAATAGATGACTTAATGAGGGAATCTGATGGGCGAGTTGTTGATATATTTACAAAAGGCAGTCATCATAGAAATTTGAGTGTTCTTTACATAACCTAAAACTTATTTCATCAAGGAAGAGGACAGCGCGATATTTCACTTAATTCAAGTTATATTATTTATTTTAAAAATCCCCGTGACAAAACACAAATACGATTTCTAGCTAGACAAGTTTCCCCGGAAGACACGAAGTTTATCGAAGATTCATATACCGATGCTACTAAAGAAGCTCATGGTTATTTAATGATTGATTTGAAACAAAACACTGATGATGCTCGACGCATAAAATCAAAAATATTTGAATCCCGTAATTTTTGTACAATATACTTACGTTCCTATGAAAAGGTATAAATATCTTTTTAATCAGCCACTCTTAGTCAGTAATGAACCATGTATCAACGAATAACAACGCATAAGAAATTATTATCAGCTTTACATAAATTAAAACCCAAACATCGTAGGATATTATTGAAGTCTTGTAATAATCAAGAAATTAACTGTATTTGTGAATGTATTCACAATGTTTTACAAGGAAAAGTACATTTAAAAGAGAATACAAAAACCAAATTAAAAAAAAATAAAAATATCTTACGTAATCTGATCAGTAAAGGTCAAAGTTTTGAATACAGGAAAAATCTATTAATACAAAAAGGAAGGTCCTTTCTTCCAATAATTTTGGGTACAATTCTAAGCACCCTTGTAAGTTGTTTTAATAAATCACAATGAACACAAAAAAATGCTTCTTGTTGAGCAAGACTTTATTGATAAACTAAAACATCAGAATGAAAATAAAGCAACACCGCAAAGTAGATTGGATTTAGAAATGGAAAAAATTATATCAAGTAAATTGGATGATCGCGAAAAATGGGCGCTTTATCTGCAAATTTAACAAAGATACTTACATTACTCCATGGAAGAACGTCAACCTCAAGAAATAACAATAACTGAAAAGGTTTTAAATGATAATACCAACGAACCCCGTAACATCAATAATATAACTACTAGTAAAAATGAAAAAATGCTAAATGTTAAACAACCCCCAACGGATGAAGACATTGCATATCGGTTACCACCAAAAGAAATATTAAAATTAATTCCTAAAACTTATATGAGGAGGAGTGAATTGTTGATGGATACAATATTAAATAAAAAAGAACAATTGCAATGGAATAAAAATGGAACAGTTGTCATTAGTGGACAAGAGATACCAGGGAGTAATATTAAAGATTTAGTGAATGACATCTTAAGACCCTCGAAGAGATCCGATCCAATCGGTTGGGAAATATTTGCCAAGTTTTTAAATGATATAAATACCCCGCTAACATACATTGGTAATCTGAAAAGAATCAAATATATATCTAATCTTAATAGTAAAGATAAAACATTGATTCAAGAACCACAAACTGAGGTTTCTTCTACTCCAACTCAATCTAAATACATAAATAAATTGAGCAACAAAAATGATTGGGAGAAATGGACCCCGTATTAGAGTTACATCGCATCTATTATGATATTTCACATCCAGCCGGTGACAGCAGTGTCAATAAGTTAACAAAGGCAATGAATGGAAAAATCTCAAAAAGTGATGTTTTGAAATGGTTGCAGTCTCAAGAAACATATACATTACATAAACCGGTTATAAGAAAATTCCCGCGTAATAAATATATTTTATCAAATATTAATGAATTGTGGAAAGCTGATTTAAGTGATTTAAGAACTTACATGCAATATAATGATGGATATAAATATATTTTGTGTGTTATTGACGCCTTTAGTAAGTATGCTTATGTTAGAGCAATGAAAAAGAAGGATTCATACACAATAAAAACGTGTTTTACTAGCATCTTTGATGAAGCTAAAACTGTTCCTAGACATATTCAATCAGATAAGGGCACGGAATTTGTATCTAAGGATGTCAAAACTTATTTAAAAAGTAAAAATATAAATTATTACACTACAAATAATCCAGATATAAAAGCAAGTATAGTAGAACGATTTCAGAGAACATTGAAAATGAAAATGTGGCGTTATTTTACACATAAGAATACTTATCGCTATACAGATATTTTACAAGATTTGGTTAGTTCTTATAATCACAGTGTACACTCTAGTATCAAGATGAGACCATGTGATGTTAAAATGGAAAACATAATGGAAGTTTGGCGGAATTTATATTATGATGAAAAGACTTATATTTCAAGTTTAAACAAAGTACCTAAATTTAACGTTGGTGACTATGTAAGAATTACAAAATACAAACATGTATTTCAAAAAGGTTATGAAAGTAATTGGAGTAATGAAATTTTTATCATTACTTCGATTATAGATCGTTCCCCGTGGGTTGTATACATCGCATTACGATTTAGACAATGAATCAATAACAGGAACTTTTTATGAGAAAGAACTACAAAAAATAACTTTTTCCCCCACTTCCGAATTTAAAATTGATAAAATCATCAGATCACGTAAAAGCGGTATTAGAAAGGAAGTATTAGTTAAATGGAAAGGATATCCTAACAAGTTTAATTCTTGGGTCTTACTATCGAATATTAAAAATCTGCAATGAAGGAAAGTTTTTATTTAACTTTACTCAGCAATAGTTCTACACAATATTTTCCGGGAAATATGACATCAAATTTTTCTACAAAACTACCTAAAGCCATTACATTAGAAGGAGAATGGATGGTAGGTATAGTTGAGTTTCAATATCCTTCTACAATGTTTTCCGTGCAAGAACATGAAAATATTATGTACATAAGTAAAAAAAACTACCATTAATAACGAAGAGACCACACTGATGTATAAGAACCATATACCAGCCACCAACTATGATAATATACAAAATATTCTTCTAGCTTTAAATTCGAAAGAGAAAGTTAGTTTTCGCCAGGACACCGTGTCAAAGTTTGTCTCTGCTGCAGTAAAGGATCCATCAATAATTTCATTATCTCTATCACCTAATTTGAGCTTTCAACTTGGATTTGAGCCAGATACCAATTTAGTAAATCATAATATCGGTAAACGCCCTGCTAATCTACATTTGGGGTTACCATCACAATTATTTGTGTATTGTGATATTATAGAACCACAAATTGTTGTTGATGTAATGACACCCCTATTGAGAATTATACCCTTAGATCCTGCTAAATACATATTTGGTTCAAATAAAATGCATATATTTTCACCACCACATTATTTGCCGGTAATGAGTAGAGAATTTGATGTTATTGAAATAAATATAAGAACAACCACGGGAAATGCGGTACCATTTCAATACGAACATCGAGAGTGAAATTTCATTTAAAAAAAATATATACTATATTTCCTTTTTAAAATGTACAAGATACATTTATGTCCTTATGAACATTATTATTCGAAACAAGCTGGGTCTGGTATAAATGTAATCTACAAAGGAGCCTTACATCAACGTGGTCATGGTATCGGCAGTTTTCTTGGGGGGTTATTGCGAAGGTGATGGAAAAGAAGCACTTAACAGCGGAATTGGGCTTTTGCCAGATGTTGTAGCTAGTCGTCATATTAAAGAATCCATTAAAAATCGATTGAAAGAGGCTAGTTCTAACCTTAAACGCAAATTTGTTACCAAAATTGATATTGTCTATCATGTAATCTCATGACTGTATCGGGTGTTAATAAAAGACGGAAATATTGTAATGAGCTCATTCGAGCTTCACCCCTCAACGTGAAAGGCGCTCTAAAGAAAACAAGGAACAAAAATATTAATATTTTCAAACTAATCATAATATAATTTATTCATAATCATTCATGTGACTGCGTTAAATCTGAATTGGATCTGTTTGCTCTTCCTTCCACACAAACAAGTATCGAATATGGACACTGGATACACTACAAACCAATTTCTTCATTAAGTGATGATGAACCCATCGAATTCAGAATTCGCATACACTACTCCATCTCAAGGCTCAAATTAAAAATCAAGACGCTGCTGTAGTTAATGCAGCTAATGTAGTGGCACCAGTCAATAATTGGTTACATTCTTTATTTAACCAATTGGATATTTACCTAAACCAAAAACTTGTGTCACCCCCAAATAATACTTATGCATATCGTGCTTTCATAGAAACTCTATTAAATTATTTATCATCCGCTAAAAAATCACATTTGACGTGTGGTTTATGGTACGAGGATACAGCTGGTAAAATGAATGAAACTAATGAGGCAAATAAGGGCTTTTACAAAAGACATCAACTTTCAAAGAATGGTAAGGATGTTGAAATGATTGGGCATTTACATGGGGATATCTTCAATCAAGATAAATTCCTCATTAACGGGGTCGAATTATCTATAAAATTAGTGACATCGAGAGAAACATTTGAGCTCATGTCACAGAATGCAGATAATAAGTACAAAGTCTGTATCACCGATGCAACTTTAATAATACGCAGAGCAAAAATTTAATCCATCAATACTAATAGCCCATCAAAAGGTTGTTGCCACTACTACAGCTAAATATCCTATAACAAGAGGTGAAGTGAAAGTCCTGACCAAAATATTTTTTGGGTCCTTCGCCTTCACCAACATCGGTAGTTGGCACCACTGTACATAATCTGTGAAATCTGAATAGTTTAAAGAATACCAGAGACTGCCATTTGAATATCTATATATTATATTAGTAACTAGTATACTCTTTGATCTTTCATCTTTGGAATACCTATAAAATACAATACCTAATAACAAATTAGAATATAAAAATAATTTTAAAGAACTACTGATTACTTTCAATTAGTATACGTTCAGTTAACGATTGCGATTCGTATTATACTGTAAATTGCATTCAAATTTAAAACAGGAGAGTAAGTGAAAATAATATGTAACGTCAAAAATGTTTTTACTTGCGATTTATTCAAGTTATCATTTTGCGAAAAAAACTAGGCTTCCGCGTGTAAAAATGTTTTATGCTGCTATATTACGCTTCATTAGGAGGCCCTTGGTACTTGGAATTATATTTGCTTCATCATTAACTTACTGTATTGTGAGTTTTCTCAAAGAGGTTAGTTACCTAAATTATATTATGATTTTTATTTAAAACAATTTTTTTCCTCCTTTTTATGTTTTTTTTTTCAAAATATTTCAGAAATGTAATATAATATTTATACTTTAAGGGTAACAACAAAAATATATATCAAGACGTCTCAGTTCAACATAAGCCATTTGTTTGGCGTACTCTACAAGAGCATAATGAAACAACTGATGTTGAATGTAGAAATTCTGTCCAAGGCAGAGCATTAATTGTTGATGATAGAGGTAACAAGCTAATACCAATAATTCTATTTGTGGGTTTACATTTGAGATATCTTATATTGTTTTAATATGGCGTAAACCAGAAAAAATATGTTCAGATAAATTTTGGTTTTTAACCATGCTTAATACACAACTACCTTCAAATTTGTTAGTGGCTCAATAAATGATATTGTTACAGGATATGTTTGCCGAAGAAATGATATAGGTCAAAATGGTTGCTGTGTGATTGACACAGATGAAACAACACTATATAGTTGTCAATCTTGTAACGAGGATCACTGCTGTATCATTTATGAATACTGTGTTTCATGTTGTCTTGATCCTAAAAAGGTTATAAAGATATCATCCTTTTAACTTAAATTTATTTTTACAGACTTAAACTAATAACAGTATTATTTTAGAACAAATTATTGATTATTTCATAAAAATACTGGTCAACAGTTTAAGATTTTAATAACTCACTGTAATAGTATTGTCTGCATATGGGTTTAGGTTTAATATATTATATTGATAAATAGTCTAAACATATATAAATATTTGTATTTAATAGAAAATACATTCTAACTTCTCTATTTATACTCAGTGTAAAAGGTATACCAAAAATTTGTAAGATGTTATTAATTTTGGTTTCAGCGTAACCTGCTTCAAGTTGTGTTATCTAAATTAACTGCAGAGGAGCATGTTTTGGTGCATTCCCTTGCTGACGATTACGAGCTGTGTCTTACAAAATGTAGGACAAGCTCCCATAGTGTATTGCATGAGAATTCATATAAAAATCCAGGTCACAAGCATTGCTTTGCTGATTATCAATTGATTTCAAAAGACTCCTAGCAGAGGTATTATCATAGAATAAAATGGACACAAGAATAGCATCTATTAATTATGAGGTGTTAAGTTAGTGAAGTGAATTAAAGCATTATTAATGAGTGTATTTGGGACCATAGAGTAACTGGTAACTTGTTAGAACTTTAAATTCAACTCTATAAACATGTCTGTGCTTTATTTTATAATGTGCAAATGAAAAAGAACAAAGCATAAAATAAATGTGATATAAAATATTTAATATTGTGATAGAAGAAATGTATGAAAATCAAATGAGGATATTAGGTGAGTGACTTAGTAATATATAAAAAGGCTTCATATCAAACAACTTAATGTGTAATAATTAAACTTTCAATTTGTAAAAAATACACCTATTTATGTAATTAAAAATATTAATTGATAATGTTTAATTAAATAAACCTTTCTAAAGGTCTATTTTTATTTTCATTAAGTTAAAATAAAAACCTAAACTCGTAGACCAGACTAGTTGTTTTAAAATATCTTAATAAACATAGACTGACTAATCTCAGAGCGAGAAAATAATAAATAGCTAAAGCTGTATAGTTAATATAGAAAAATCGATGATATATTCTAGTAAAATTGCGGAAAGCCTGTCATTACAAAGAGTTCCGACAGATGTCTAGTGTCTACCCAACAGGCGCAGCAGAAGGTGAGGGTTGACAGTCGTAACAAGTTGTAAGGACAGTTCCGCACGTGTACTGAACAACTATTTTTAATACAGTTACGAAAAAATTAAGCAATTTAATTCTTAATTTCATAATTCAATTCTTCAATTCTTCTCTCCTACGATATCCTCCTCCTAGATATGTAGCGACTTTTTTACTTTTCCGGTAAAATGTTCTCTGAAGCATTTTGTGAAATTATACTGAGTTCGGGTGGTGTAAATCAAATAAAATATCGTGGAAATTGCTCATTTTATGCAACAAACAACTCAACTAGCAAGAACATTTTTGGAAAATGGCGCCAACCGTAAAATAATATAAATAGAGATTTTTTTGTTTTCATATATTCTGGGTAGGCAAAGGGTACTATGCCCATACATCTAAGTCTTCAATGGATTTTTTATATTATACGAAATGAAATTTATTGAGATGAAATGAAAAGAAACCTAACCTAACTCATTCAATCCAATCATTAAATCTGATATTGAAACAAATTAGTAGCTTTTTTGTAAAATATTTGCATGAATCATAAAAACTTCTATAATTTTTTAGTAAAAACTTCGTGGTTGGTGTGAGTGTAATAGCCCACATCTCGAACGCTATACCTCCTGAAATGCGCCACTTTTTGAGCAACTAAAATAATTATTTTCTTTAAAAATACGTTCGTCGTGATTGCTAAAGAGATGTCCAAAAGTAAAAGTAAATAGATTCAAATAAAATCTCTACCGGTTTCTTGTTGAATGTAAAATACTGTTAATACTCTAATAATTATTCTCGTATCTAATATTCATTGACTTACAGGAATAAAAAAAATTACACGTCGAAATGTATTTTTTATGGGATTAAATTAGTAATCTATCCCGCCCTTGATTTGAAACCTGGCAGTAAATGTTCAATTATAAGCATTTAATGTATATTTCTAATTTCTATTTAGTACATTTATTACTTACGATATTTTTCTTCTTTGACGAAGTTGTATGTGGTGAACTATGTTTTGTCCATAGTATGTATATAAACTTGTCATGCATAAATATTTAATTATGTAGTGGTTATAAATAACCAGAAATTCACTGAGAAATAGAATAATAACTTTTTATTGCGGTCACGAATACTAGTGATTAGCATTTGACACTGACCTCTTCAAGAGAGATCACAACGCAGTATTTTTCTTTTGGCTTTACCGCTCTATTTGTAAAAGGATGTCATGATATTGCTTAGTACGCATCTTTTTCAAGTAAATTAATAATAATTATTTATACAAAATAAAAAGTTGTTTTACAAATTACGTTTAAAAAAATGTCTACGTAATTCATTAAAAAAATGTGAACGTCGAATTAGAAATTCTTTTTTTTTACACGGCAAACTAAAATGGATCTTATTTATATATTATAAAAATCCAAAGTTTTACAATTTCGTATTCTATAGTATTGATTTAAATATAGATGTGAATATTAATATAATAAATAATTATATATATCTATGTATATATATATTTAAATTAATATGTTTTTATAATAGCACTGTGATCATAAGTAGTTTAAGTAAATAAGTTATATTATGTTACTGAAATACATTTATTTTCCTAAAAAATTGTTTTATTGCCTAAAATTATGAAACAGCTAGCGAGTTTACTGTGACAGGTAATTGAAGAAATGGCAATCGTATCTACGCGTATAACGCAATGTTACGCGCAGCCTTCTAACTAAATTCGACTCAGGCGCAGTTGGTGATCAGTAGTCGCTTCTAAGTGTCGTGTCCAAGCAAAATGATAAGGTACGATTTTACTTACGAATTAAGACTTTCAAAACTGGTTAGTAATATAACAATGACAAGTTTCATTAAAATGCTTTGATAGCTTATTTGTGGTATTTCTGTCTAAGTTGCATTTTACCTTTAAGGTATAAATAATTTGTATTGTATGTAGTTTACGGTTTATACGGTTTTTATTATTTTTTTTTATTTATATCATTTCCTTGATAAATTAAAGGCGGTCGACGATCTTAAGCCATTTGCAAAATTTGGCCATCCCAACCTGCCCTACAAGTTTACATTGTGACCTCTCGACAGATTTGTCGCTATGATCGGAAATGGTTATGTAATTTGTGTGTGCGCAGGTAATAATCCTAAGACTTACGAATAAAGTAGTTGTGATTTGTAAAAACCCAATATGAATTAATAAGTGATGTGACAATAGTGGTAGTAGCTTAAGAAACACTAATACATAGGTGAAATAATGGGACCTAACAACAAATAGAATACATTGGAAAATGAATATTTTCAACCACAGAACAATCGTCATACATGCGACATAAAGTAGACCGACTCATTTGTTATGATGGATATAAGTATCCTTTTATAACAAAATTTAAACAATACACAAAAACAAAACAAAATTATTAAGGGATGGATTATTTGTTTTGAAATTAATTTGTAGATTGCATTGCATTTTAATAGGTCGCTAAACGGCACATCCTGATTACAGTTGAGATTTATTTAAATACGACGCGTCTAATTTTATCAAACATAAAAAATCGTATCCTATTAATCTGTATGTTATAAGTCATTACGAAAATATTTTCGTCCCGGTAGTTTTAGTAGGTATTCTTTTATTCCTAGCGAACTAGCATGCCAATCCGCGGTGTTACCGTTTTTGACGTCGTCTAGTATGAATGAATTTACAATGGTGTTGAATTTATCGAAATTTCTTACCTCTATATGTACTCATTGTGTTTGTATGGTAAAAGAAGGCTTTTATATTTATAGTTAAGAGATTGTTTAAATTTCTTTGAACATTCTGAAATTAAAGTTCCAACAAAAAAATATTAATATATAAATAGTAATTATAGTTATTTATAACTGGCTGTAGCTATACCTCAGTTATTAAGTTAGGAATAATATTGTACGAACTAATCTACCTAGTTCTTACGTAAACGTTAAAGATCTAAGACCAGTATTATTAGCTCGTTATTTGTCCATACCTAGAGCAATTGAAGGACACGGCAATATTCAACCGAAATTATTATGTACTGTATGTGTATATATATTAGAAAAATCAAAAGTGATTAAAAAAAGAATGCAACTGTTTGTCTTCAGTTGATTTGAGTTTTGCAAAACTCGGATTCGCAATACCCACGACATGTGTACAAAAGAAAGACGGTAAATCGTAACAAATTATTTAATAATTCTTATTGAGTGATAAGATCATCATAATTATTTTTAAATTTGTTTTACAAATAATTCCTTTAAGGTGTATTCGCCTCTACATATTTTTTTTAAACATACTGTTTAAAATCATCGTTTAAATAAATAATTAATTTAAAAAATGCCAAAAAAGTACTAATTTAATAATTAATTGCTTCACAAGAAATGCATTTGTTATTGTTCCAAAAATTCGCGTTACAAAATAAATGTTGTAATGGCTAAGGCTAAATTAGGTTATGTCCGAGTTGAAGGCTTGTATTATGTTAAATTTTACTCACATAACAACGTGTGTGATTTTTTTTTCCTAATTCAGAGCTTATCACCATCAATACAGCACCAAGAATACAGCTGTATTAGATAACTAAAATATAAGATTGTGAGACCTTAGAACCAAGGACCCTACGGAGTTATGTATTTACCCTAACATGCACGCACAACGGACCTATTGACAGTCTAAGTGCGGAAACGGAGTCCCTACATACATTTTTACCCTAACATGTACATAGTGAATAAATACATAAGTTCGGGATGTTTGCACCCAGAAGAGAAACCAAGGACCAAAGTTTCAAGGTGGTAGGAATGTCTCATAGCTATCACGCAGGCTTACCAAAGGAAGCGATAAATGAGTGAGAGCATATCCAAATGATTTATTGTTATAAAACAAAATCTTTAATACTACTTACACATATTCAGAAATATATGCTATGATTCTCGTGAACTATTGGTGTATTGAATCGCGCAGCTTCAGCTAATAAAATTTGGAACAACCACGTGAGCCATGTCAGCAGTTGGTCAATGCTCAAATGAAATCTGATCAGATAGATTATTTTGTCGCTGATAACGAGAGATCAGAGAGAACATTTAGCTATAAAAATAGAGGAATGTCTATATTTATATAAAATATCGATTAGAATCATCAATTGAAAATTATAACAGGATAGGAACATAATAAAGCTGTTTGTAGGTAAATATTTAAAACTCAAAGCTATTTCTAATATTTTATAGTAATGAAATAAAAAAAAACTATATATATTAATTTCAACGTATTCAATAATGTATATACATTTGGAAGCCTTCTGAACTACTTTACAGACTGCTATCTGGCGTAGAGTTGCCAGATGTCCCGTATCCCCCGGAACGTCCTGGCGGGACTGTCTCTGTCCATTATTTAAACCGTTGACCATTTTTTTATTATTAAATTTAAGAATTAAATTTGTACAAAGTGTGCATTAACTGACTGTTTGTATACCTAGCTCAAACCCTTTCCAGGTTCCTAATAAGTGTATAAGCGCATTCCCATTATGTGGACTGTTGTGAGAAATAATTATGTAACCATAATTTAATAAAAATCGAGTTGCGACCGTTTCTTATTACGATTATAATTGTATTGATTTTTATAAATATGTATGTTAAAACCAAAAATAATTGTTTGCTCCTCGGAAGAATATCCAATACAAATTTTATTCTTATTTGTCGCGGGTAAAAAACTAAAGTCCTATATTTTTTGCGTATTCAAGTATAAGCCCTTATAGGCTGGAAAAAATCTGGCAACCCTAATTCTGGCGACCACAGCGTGCGATATTCGGGCTTCTACAGTCTATACGGACATTACATATTCTCCATAATATATTATCTCGCACACTACTAAACAGTATTAGGGCCTAATTGACCAAATAAGAAATTGATTTGACTCGTCTTTTCATATAATAAAAAGTAATGACTCAAGGACTTGTTCATTTCGTTGAATTAAACATTTTCAATACACGTATGTTTGATTTATATCTCAAATAGCAAGTTGTTGAGAACATTCTTTAGACAATGCGTTATACAATTAACACGATCATTATACTCAGGGCCGCGCCGCCCCTTCTGTGAAGTGTGCTGTACCAGGACAAGGGCGCCGCCATCAAAATAATTTTTGTTACATTTACACGACAACATGTATGTATGTTCTATGTAGGGCAGTATCGACAAGTAAGTAGGTATAATACGGTTAGTAAGTAGGTAAATAACAAAACATAAATTTCGCTTCTTGTACAATGTACGCGTCTCCCAAGATAATTTTTACGTTTGTGGTTTAATTTGAATTCGTTTGTCCGTCTTAACGATGCCGCCGAAGCTACGTTCGTTCCTTTCCCTGAATAAGCAAGCGGAAGCGTACTGGTTTTACATTTTTAGAAAACTGTAATCTACGTCCTTTAATTGAAAAACATTTTATTAAAAAAAACAAATAACTAAAAGAATGCATTGAAACATGAAGATTCGTAAACGTTTTTTACACGACGCTTCATAAGTTTCGTAATGGCCTCCTCCAACGTTTTCCATATTATTTTTTACTTTTATTTAGCAAGCAATTATCAATAAATTTTATCCAGCGTCCCTGTGCTCTTTAGGCCTGCCCTTATTTCTGTGTCCTTTTGTGTTAGTCCAGTCGGTTACCTTGGTTATACAAAAATTATACTTACCGTACACATTCCTCAGAGTCAGATTTTTAAATTATTTTATTATAATTTTTTTCGACTTCCGAGTTGTTAATGCGCACTTAGAAAGTCCAGCCCGGGGTCGAACTTAAGATCGGGGATTAGTTTTGCAATACAATAGCTGTTGGTCTGGGCCCTGACAACTCAGCTTGGCCGGAATGGGCTTTCCCGCGCAAGGGCGTCTCCTGCCAGACCGCACCTCGACTTACTAGCTTACGTACCCCTGATGGGCAGAACGGAAGCTCACTGGAGTAAGCAAAGGCTGTTTTTACCCTAATCTGATTTTTAACACTATCTCGGAACATGAAAAATAAAATTCAGTCACACGTCACAGTACTTAGCTAAATTAATTCTCTTTTAACGTCGCCAGTCAAACCCACTCGGCCGTGAAATAACGAAATAATACACTAGTTGTTTTTAACCATATTTTAAACTACTGATTGCATACTTTTACACTTATTTCACACATGAAAAATGTGTTTTTCTATTCTAATTTCTATGCGGATGATAATACAAATAAATTAATAAGGACGTAAATTATACATTAGTACTTCATGTATAGGAGATAAAGTACTAATGTATGTAATATAACTATTATTAAAGCATTCAAGTCATTGGATTTTTCTAACTATCTGCTGTTATGAGGCAGTGACAAAAACTTGTTTTTAAACTAACAAAAACATTTATTTAAAATTATGCTAACAAAAACTAGCGTTCAAGTGGGAATATGGAATGGAAGTGTCTTTCAAAGGATCGGGGCTTGATACTTAAAGGTTTGGGTCTTGTCGTTTAAGAGTAGGGATACATTAAGTGGAACAACTAATTAATCTTAACTTATATCGTAAACAGATGGTTAAAAGAAATAGTAACTTGATACTTAAAGGTTTGGGTTTTGTCGTCTAAGAGTAGGGACACATTAAGTGGAACAAACTAATTAATCTTAACATATATCGTAAACAGATGGTTAAAAGAAATAGTAACATGATACTTAAAGGTTTGGGTTTTGTCGTTTAAGAATAGGGATACATTAAGTCGAACAAGGTTAAAAGAAATAGTAACTTGATACTTAAAGGTTTGGGTTTTGTCGTCTAAGAGTAGGGACACATTAAGTGGAACAAACTAATTAATCTTAACTTATATCGTAAACAGATGGTTAAAAGAAATAGTAACTTGATACTTAAAGGTTTGGGTTTTGTCGTTTAAGAATAGGGATACATTAAGTCGAACAAACTAATTAATCTTAACTTATTACGTAAACAGATGGTTAACTTATACAAGGTAAAGAAATAGTAATTAGGTAAATAGAAATATTAATAATATAGTGGGGACCACATAACACTGCGCAATTAAAACATGATATAACAGGTAAAATAGAAGAAAATCAGTACGTCTATCGTAGTACTTCGACCTATAAAGAATAATATTTTTGTATTTATCCTTACGTGTTTCTACGGAAAAACATATCTTCTTATATATACGTATCTATATAAAATGTTATTTTTTGCCTCCGTTTATTACAGTTAAAATGTTATTTAAAACTTTTTTTTAACTTAGAGGTAGTGCGGTTGGATTAACAAAAAACTTGACATATTGAAGAGTTCGTAAATCTAAAAGTGTTATGTGGTCCCCACTGTATTATTAATATTTATATTTACCTAATTACTATTTTTTTACCTTGTATAAGTTAACCATCTGTTTACGTTATAAGTTAAGATTAATTAGGTTGTTCCACTTAATGTATCCCTACTCTTAAACGACAAAACCCAAACCTTTAAGTATCAAGCCCCGATCCTTTGAAAGAGACTTCCATTCCATATTCCCACTTGAACGCTAGTTTTTGTAAGCATAATTTTAAATAAAAGTTTTTGTTAGTTTAAAAACAAGTTTTTGTCACTGCCTCATAACAAGAGACACTTATGTTATTGGAAACGGGAATATAAAATTACGATTTATGAGTGTGGTAAAAACTAAAGGGCTTCAAGTGGCTTTCAGGTATGCGATGATTGTTGACGCTTTTAATTATTAACTAATATATATAATTCTTATATTATATAGTAGTTATTATTATGATTCGTTTTTTATGATATATTATATATATTAGTTAATAAATATAACTCCTCCGCACACGTATACACCGTGAAAGACTAAAATCTACATTTATATAATAATTTAAATGCTTGTTTTTTAAATGACTGTCAAAAATAGTAAAAAAAAATTTAATTTAACCGAAAATAAACTTGATGAAGTTCAGAAACTTAAACTTAACATGTACCTATTAAAAGGCTTAATAATTAGTGAAAAAGTATATATATGTATGTAATAAATTTGATTGTATAAATATGTATATGAAATACATACATACAACTAAGTATTAAATCACCACTGGTTAATCACAGCGCTATAGTTTAATTAATTAAGTGATGGATTTTTATAAATAGGCAAATATATTATGCCTTTATTGAGAATCGTTGTCGCCTAGTTTGGTGTCTAGCAGACAGTTATCATGGAATAGTGTTTACATATAAATACATCGGAATTAGTAATCTTAAATATAAAACATCAGCATTACATTGAAGATAAAATTTCAAAACAAACACTAAATAATACAATAATTGGTCTGATAATAACAAACCAAAAAATTATCTTAAATTACCTACAACCAAACATGAGTAAGTAACTTTAAAGAACGTCTCATGTGGGTTGGAGTATTCTGTTATCTATAGTAATATAAAGCTTAAGACTTCTCATTTAAAATTTTCACTTGAATAGGCCATTTAAGATCGGCTCTGTAACACATACATATATGAGCGGAACATCAATGAAAAATTTTACCTTACAAATTAAATTATAAATGTTTGTTGTTTATTTGTTTTCGCACACAATTAATCTAAGGAAAACCAAAAGCATTTTAATGTTGACTGATATTTTTGATTGCTATCAAATTTTTTCTATAACCGACCAAAAATCTATAAAGATAAAATTAATCCTTATCGAACTAATATTTCATCGCAAGTATTCAATTCCGTACAGATTGTCCTTGATTTCGGTATCTAGGTAAATCTATATTTCAATATAACTTGATTTCTGTAAGAATATATTTGGATATAGTTTAAAACCAAGTAAATAATCTTGGGGATCATAAAACCATTCCAGAATGAGTAGGTTTTACTAAAAGTTAAGGAAGTTTTATTATTATTATTGAAACAGCTAGTTATTTCAATGATTCTATAGGTTCCGGCCTATTTTCTTATGTTGAGTATGAAATATTGTATATTTGAGAAAAATTTAAGCAGAAAATAATGATTATTTCATTAATAAAGAAAACGATAATTGGTTTAAAGTATATACGTGAAGAAAGTTGTTTAATATAAAAACTAAGAAATCTTGTTTGTCTGCTTTAATTAAATTGTAATTTCGACTGTTAATATCATTTTATATCTTTCAGAAGGAATTTGGATCTGATTAAGCATATTTGTTTATATGTATCATTATATTTTATATTATCATATAATGTTTTATTACAACTGCGTACTATTTATTTTAGAGTAAATAAGCTGACATCAAATAAGAGAGAAATATTATATTTATTATTTAAACAATTTATCTTATATATCGTATTATCTTAATACTCTTTAACTAGCAGTTAATTACAGAGTATTTACCGAAAATTTTATGATTCACGATTTTTCATCTTAAATCTTATTTTTTAATCTATGAGAGATAAATTCAAGGAAATTAATATACTTACCTTTCTCTCGCAATATATTTATGAAAACATTATGTATGTATACAAAAATAGTGATAAGATTACTAGAATAGAACATACGCACAATATTAATACTCGTAACAAACGCACGCTGCAATTTCCCCGTAATAGACTAATCTAATCTTATCTAAAGTCAGTAATTCTTTTTTGGGAAAAGGTATACTCTTCTTTAATAAAATCCCAGAGGATCTTTTATCTTTATGCCTTTTCATAATTTAAGAAATATATTAAGAAGAAGCTGTGTAAAACGGCTTACTATAAAGTTAGCGATTATCAAGTTGATAAAAAGGCCTGGGACTAGACAGGCTTCTAATTATTTTTAATAAATTTGCTATGTTTATTTTAAAATAAGTGTTGTTTGATGATTTTTTTTAAGAGTACCGAGATTTTTTACACCGTGGATTTTTCTCTCGGCCTACACCCTCTGTCTTCTTTGCCGATGAGTAGGGATGCCTACAGGTTCAAATTTAACGAAATGCCATAAGATACCTGTCTATCTTATGTTCCGTAATAAACATATTTTTTATTTTTTTTATTTTGAAGCAACTGCACATCAAACTATATCCAAACTCATGGTCCTTCAAGAATACAGCGACTGACTATTGTCAGTTTTCTGGCAGTTGCACTGCTGGAACTCTCTTTACCACTCAATATTAAATAAGTTCTATATTTGAATAGTGAAAACAACACACAGCTTTTTTCATTTAAATTAAAAAAGTAAAAGCATCCCCGAATGTCCGACCAAGGAACCAGACTGTTCCAAAGAAACGGTACCAACCCAATAAATTGCAACTCATTCATCTATCGTCATTTAAACCTCTTTTTGTCTTCGTATTTTAATTAAACAAATGTCAAATATGTCAGCTAATTTAGGTCAAGATGTTTGATATGGCGTATGCCATGTAAACAATATTTATAGAATTTTTGTATCTGCAATTATTATAAATTTAATTGTGCCACTATAAAAACATTTACAGTTCCAAGACGTACTGCAATACAATATTATGTTCGGTTAAGTGTTAAACAAAACCGTGATTTAATAAAGGTACTAACTTATAAATGAATCTAAGTCCCTATTCATTAATATCTATATAATAAAATATGTAGTAGGTAACCTTTAGTTGCCTTTAAACCAGCGGTAACTAGAAGTATACTAATTGACTTTGCAAATTTTAGATAATGTAACATTACATTATCTAAATGTTGATTTATCCATGGTATTTGTTATTTTTCCTTCATTTAAAGTTATATTTGATTCATACTCCTAGTTACGGTTTACAGGTAAACGCCTTATATGTAGTTAAAAAATCTTAATACGGTACGTGTTCAGGTCGCGTTGGTGTCTAGTAGGCAGTGTGTTGGCGGCGCTGGTGGTGGGCGCGCTGGTGGCGGTGCTGGTGCTGCAGCCGTGGTCCAGCCCTGACCACCCGCGCTACCAACGGGCCGTCGTCGCTGCTAATGGCATTGAGTGCGCTGCTATAGGCCGGTACGTATCTTAGTACTAAGAAGAACGACACGGCCAATAAAATTAAACTTTTTTTTTAAACTTCTGAAAACATTACCTATTGGCAGTTACCTTAACTGCCATCTAGCTTCAGGATTATTCCCATTCCGAAATTATACTAAATTATTTGTTTTCAGGAGTATATTGGAAAGAAATGGCACAGCGGTAGATGCTGCTATTGCGACATTATTCTGTGAGGGCCTAGGTTGCTCGCAATGTATGGGACTCGGCGGAGGCTTCTTGGCCACCGTCTACGACGCATCTACGGGGAGAGTTCGAGTGCTGAACGCCAGGGAGAGGGCTCCAGCGGCAACGTATTCAGACATGTTCGCGAACGCATCTTCCCAAGTAGGTGGGCGCGCGATCGCCGTGCCAGGGGAATTGAAAGGCTACGGCGCGCTCTACCGCGAATACGGCCGATTGCCCTGGAAGGAGCTAGTCAAACCGGCAGCAGACCTCGCCCGGAACGGACACCGGGTCAGCGAATATATGGGTCGCGTGCTCATGACTTACAGCGATCGGATTCTCGCCGAACCGTCCTTCAGGTGAGATATTACTTTAAATATAAAACTTAACACACGTTTTTACATTAAAATGGACGTTTACTGACTTTTTATAAAAAAAAATATTTATTATTATTTAACAAAGAGTTCATAGCACGGTACCGTTGCTTAACATTATCAGTTAATCTTTATACTGATATGTTTAATATAGCGAAGTATACATGAACCCAGCAACCGGGAAAGTGTGGAAAGAAGGGGATATCATCCGCGAACCGACCCTGGCGCGTACCCTCGATATAATCGCGGAGGAGGGCCCGGAGGCGATACACAACGGCTCCCTTACCGCAGCCCTCGTGAGAGATATAGAGGCTTTCGGTGGCATCATTACAGAAGACGACTTCAGGAATTACAGGTTACTTGTAAAACGTATTTAGCATTCACCCACAGTTCACAGAATATAACGTAAATAGTACTATTTCAAATATACAGTCAAACCTGGGTAAGTGAGAACTGGATAAGTGAGAAAACTCTATAACTGAGAGTAATAGCCAGGACCCGTCATTTTAAGCTCCCAAAACCTCTATTAGCGAGAAACAGAAACCTCTGTAAGAGAGAGTCGTTTTTCCCTCATGGACCTCCGTGAGACTGCTACTTATCTATTTATTTATTATTTATTTATTTATCCTTTATCGCCTTATACAAAAACACACATACCAAAAATAAAAAAACAGTTACAAAAGTTATTAGGCAAAGGGCGGCCTTATCGCTTACAAGCGATTTCTTCCAGGCAACCCTAATGAGAGACAACGATAAAGAAACTAATAGAGGGTACAGTACACAAAAATGAAAAACAATTAAAAAAAAAAACAAAAAAACTTAAAACAAACGTTAACCCATTAAGTGCGTGAGAAGATCCAGACGTCCAACAGGTTATGGGTAGTAAATAGACTCAAAGTTATCAGCAAATATTTCTGCTATCATTGATGGCTCAACAACAAGTTCATCTGCCTCTTTTTTTAAAACCGATGGGATTCCTGTTATAGAGCAGAATTGTTTTTTAATGTATGCATAAAAAGATTTTGGACCAGTATCAATGACATTTGATACAAATTCGCTTCGTCGTTTTCTTGTAAGTTTAAACAATAAATTATTTGTATATCTGTATCTTCTGTACATGCTATCAATCCTGGCTATTCTGTATAAACGCCATAGTTCTATTTTCTTCTTAGTTAGATGTAATATTTGATAATTTATCCACGGCTTTAGTAGGTTTTATTCTTGCTTTTAGTTTTAAGAGGTATGGATATTTTAATTGCGTCTTGGATTTGATCTTTAAAGTTGATCCACAAATCATACGATGAGCTCCCTTGAATAATCAAGGATTCAAGTTCGTTACTCATACTAATACAATCAGCTTTATAGAAGTCATATTGGGTGTCTTAATTAGACTTAACTCCATTACCAATTATTTCTAGAGAGACCGTGAGTACCAAATGGTAGCTTCTACCAACTGGAGGATAATAACGTACCTCACTTATAAGACTATTGTCATTGCAAAGTATAAGGTCCAACGATACTCCTCTTCGTTTCTCTTTCTTGTGATATGGTTTACAAATTGAATTAAATTACTGTTAGAAAACATATTAAAAAAGGATTCACTTAATTTATCTAGTTTTTTAATTGGTTAAGAGGCCATTCTAACTGTGGTAATTCACAGTTAAACTCAACTTCAATAAAAAAAAACGAATTTTGCCGTTATTGATGCAAAGTTAGTGTATAAAATATTAAGTTCGGTTATATCTATACCTCTATAAGCGAAAGTCAAGCTTCATTTATTTATTTAGATTATTTAGGAGGAACAAATGACAAATTTAACATCTGCTGTTTTATGACTCATTCTTAACTTTCGTGGAACTTCTTACCATTGTTACGATCATTCCAATGAAGCTAGCTTTAAATGCGTTGGAGACGGTCCATCAGTACTTTGAATACGCGGCGGTTGTTGATCAAGCAATATTTGACAAAATTTATGAGTTAGAGAAAAAATTTCAAAATACAAAAACAGAAACCCAAACGAAATTGACGGATTTTTTAAAGTGTAAATAAGTTCTAAATTATTAATCGTTATTTCTGCATACCTCTATAAGAGAGAAACGCTACACATGTACCTGCATTAACGAGAAATTCGGGTTAGTGGGAAACCTCTATTAGCGAGAATGAGATTGTGCTCCCTAGAACTCTCCCTTATCCAGGTTTGACTGTATATACTGAAGGCGTAGCCAACGTAAACCAAGATTAACTATATTCCGTTCGTCACGTATCTGTTTTTAAAAATAATTCTAGTTTTTGCTACAAATATTTATCTCTAATTAACATTATTTCTTATAGGTAAATTACGTTCACTTGTTTAGAAATTCGTTTGCATTGTATTTTGTTTTTCCTATTTTTTCCTTCCGCTTTATTTTTCTTCATATTTTAATTCGCCTTATAGAACAGAATGGCAAGAGCCAATCATCGTACGGGTATCGCCAGAGCACACTCTCTACTCAGTGCCCCTGCCAGGCTCCGGGTCAGTACTGGCCTTTATCTTGAACATGCTTCAAGAGTGGGTCGGTACAGGATCAGACGCACCAGTCGACAGCGGCCTTTATTGGCATCGTATAGTGGAGACGTTCAAGTTCGCCTACGCGCGCAGAACCGGCCTAGGAGATCCTAGCCACACCGATCTGCCGTTTAGCATCGCTGAGGTAAGTGATCTTTACCACCTTTGGATCGGTTTTACCAAAACGGCGGCCTGGAATGCAGCTAGGATCGCAGTTCGCATCCCTATTGCAAGTTACAGGTGGTCTAGATACATGTTCAACACAACCAACTTATACTATTGGTTTTATAGATAATATTAATGAATCATCATAATATGGCTTAAAGATCCAACTCTGTCATCCGATTTTTCAATAATTGTCTCCTGTTTAGTCACGTAAGTTAAAAACAATAGTGATATGAATTAAACTTGGATTTATTTTTGTATGCACAAAGCATTATCTATATAGATTTCCTTCATATCAAACGACACGAAGTCTCCTATTTAAAGTAATAACTGATAGTGATAACATTGATTAACTACGACGTATTTAATATGTTTTTATTATATACATGATATAGCAAATATTGTTATGCTTTGATGAAATAAATAAATTATTGAGGCTTTATTTGGCTATAATGATTAGCAAAATTAAGTTTCCGATTTAAATACAATTTATCTTATTTCTAATTTTGTAGGTTCCTTAAGCGATAACAAATATTTCAAAAGATGAAAGTACATACAAGTTATTCAAGAATGAAAACAAAAATAAAGTATTTATTTTGAATAAATTATGGAAAATAACGAGTTTTGTCAAAGCGTGACATCATGTAACATACTTATCACAAAATAGAAATTTATTTAGCATTAGATTTGCATAAACTTGAGTACAAAGCGGGACAATTCTCGTGTCGCGGTGTTTACTCCTCCGAATCGGGAAAGCTCGATTCTCATGAAATTTTGTGTGCATATTGGGTGGGTCTGAGAATCGGCCAACATCTATTTTTCATCCCCCTAAATGTTAAGGGTAATCCACCCCTAAATTTTCACCCCTCTACGATCAACCCCTTTTTTCTATTTTATTATTAATAACTTATGATGTGAACTGTGAAGTTTATACAGAGAAAAATTCACAGAACAACCTAAAAAAATTCATTCCGGAAGTCTCTGGGATAGCATAGCAAAATGTTCCATGTTGGTATGTATTAAACGGGTGGGCGCCGTAAAATCTCATTAAGAGAAACGAAGTTCGCGGGGGCAGCTAGTATTATATAAAACTTTTTGCTTTTCTGTAGCTGTTCAATTGCTTCCTATAAATACAGAGATTTTTAATAATGAAAATACTTAGTTCCGAATTACAATATGTATTAAAATGGCCACAAAATAATCAATAATAAACGTACATATAAGAGACAAAATTTCCAGACCCACCTAAGAGCATTAGTGGATTATTAATCCATGCGTCGGGTTGTCTCTCTCCCTAAAATATGGCGAGGGAGCCGATGGCTGGCCATGCGTCATACTCGTAAACGGGTGCTACTTATGGTGACTGGTCGTACTTGAATTCGTGTATGTGGTGAATAGTTGTTTCTACTACGTATTTGCGTGTATGTAAGTGCGTGCTCCTATTTCACCATGCCTCCTGCTGATAGAATACAAATTTATGTTTTTAATTTATTTTATTATTCTTTATTACTCAAGATGTCATATGGAACATGGTGTAATGGTTGCAGCTCCTTACAAACGTTGTGTAAAGGAAAAAACTTGGCGATCAAAGAGTGGCGGAGAGTTTATTGCCAGTTCTTCTCTTCCGTTCTACGCCCTTGATTTGAGAACTGGCAGTAAATGTAAAATTTGAAGCATTTAATGTATATTTCTGTTTTTGACGTTCATTAGTGTGTTATGAATAAATAAAATAATATTAAACAGTTCAGTATTATAAATATTTACGCTATATGAATCATTGATTTAAATTCAATGTTTTAAGGCATTTCCATATCTTCAGTCAGAGAAAAATAAAAATAAAATAGTTATCGCTATCAAAAACGTGTGTTGAATTGATTATATTTTGTTTCAGTTGGAACGCAATTTGTCAACGCCTGAGTGGGCAGTAGAGCACAGAGCTAAAGTGGACGACACTCGCACATTTTCGGATTGGCGATACTATGGCGCAATGTTCGAAGGCGCCGACGACCACGGCACGGCGCACATTATTGTTGTCGCTCCAGATGGTAGTGCCGTATCTGCTACAAGTACTATTAACTATATGTAAGGAAAATTAATTTAAATTGCTCTATGGCGTAATCGATCTTAGAATATTCTGCGTTCATCAGTGACTTTTCACATATTTATAGGATTATTTGAATTCATTAAAAAATAATGGTCTGAAACAACCTGGTGCCTAGAGTTAAATAGTTTTAACTTTATGAGATCAATTTATCTTTAGAGCGGCGCAGCATTACTCCAATGACAAAAGGATTTATTATTATGCAATATTTACAAATGTTAAAGTTAGTCCGCAAAATATAAAAATATAGTTCCAGATAAGATTGTCTATATAATAAAATAATTATAATAACTATATCATTAAGATTATAAAAATTAATACATTTATGTTAGGCTGCTGAAATTTTGCTTGTTCATGATCAAATATTTGTTATGTGTTTGCGTTGTTATTAAAATTGTCACCTCATTGAAATTTTGTTACATAGTTGGGGCTCACAGCGCCGTTCAAGAAGCACAGGAATCATATTAAACAATGAAATGGATGACTTCGCTATTCCCAATCGGCAATCAGTATACGGGATGCCCCCCTCCCCTGCTAACATTATTAGCCCGGGTAAACAACCTCTCAGCTCGATGGCACCGAGTATTGTACTACGAAATAATGATACGGTGGACTTGATACTTGGTGCTGCCGGTGGAACGAAGATCACGACTCAAGTTGCATTGGTAACAGTTTGTCTTTACTGCAACTATCCACAACACAAATTTACATACATAACAAATATATAAATATAAAAAATAAAGTTCTAAGCTATCCTGCAACCGTAATTTATCATACGCCCTGCTTATTGACAACGAGCTACTCTACCGTCAAATAGTTTTTAACTATTACGGAGGGTAGGTGTTCAAGTTCTGCGTCACAACAATACATACGTGTGCACAATTAGAATATTAGAAGATTGTTTCAGGTACAAGACTTTAAATAAAATCAATACTACTAATGTGTACTACTAATGATAGTACTAATGTGTACTACCAATATCCAAAAGTCTTCACCATTAGCTTACCACGTTATTTGAAACGTTGGCGTCATACATTGTGCATAAAATAACTTGTTGTTTTTTAGCTTACAATGCATACGCTTCTGGAAGATAGTGAATTGCCTGAGGTCATGATGAGGCCGCGCCTACATCACCAACTCATTCCCATGGAAATTGAGTATGAAGATAATTTCGACCCAGTGAGTTCTTTTTAAACTACCATTCTATTTCACCAAGTGTTCACGTGGTGAAATTTGCTTAAATGAAACTCCTGACCATGATTGCTAGAAGTACTCAAAACTAAGTTAGTTAATAATGTTATAAATTTGCTTTAATGTCCGAAATGTTAAGTAAGGTAAGGCGGTTGCTGGAGGAATGTCCAAATAAATGTAACATTTTGTTTGAAGCTGTTATATTATAACTAACATAAAATTAGGAGCTACAACTCCTTGTTGCGTGTTCCTTACATAGTGACTTACATAAAGACTAACAAAAACATAATTTGATATTTTTTCCGGTTCTTAAAATTGTATGACACATCTGTTACCTATACACATATAAGTTATGTTAGTTATTTGATATTCCTGGGAACGGTAATGTTATGTAATAGTTAAAGGTATTATGTAACAATTATCATATTTACTTATATATTGTATCCTAAAGACGACTAAAGAAATTATTTATAACAATAGATTGTATCCAACAAGTAAAAGTTCAGTTTTTATATTTATATGAATCGCTTTTAAAACTTAACTAATGTATATAAATATAAATTAAATAGGTTAGGTTCCTTAATTTGCTTTGAATTTATATTTAAATATGTATATTTAAAGAAAACACTTTTTTAACGGATTAAAGTTATGTATTATTGTAAACTTATAATTATTTAAACATAATTTAAATTTAACCGACGACAATACTATATAAATATGTAGTTAAAGCTTATGTAATTACTGCTTGGCATAAAGCTACTTTGTGACTATTGAATCATGAATGAAATTGCTATTCATTGAATACTTTTTTACTAGACCAATCGATCTTATAGTGTAGATCATGTCTAATCAACACAAACCAATAAGCAATGTAACGTATGTGCGTCATCTGTATTATTTTATCGATAATTGTAATACATTTAGCGTACCGATTGAAAATGTTTATTTTTTCAGGCTGTGATTTCTTCTTTACGTGCCCGCGGTCACGTGACCACCAGCCGTGGCCCAACGGCGGGTTTCGCGGCTATGGTAGCGGCAATGAGAGATAGCGGCGACTATTTCGTACCACAGACTGATAGCAGACGAATAGGCAGCGTGGACGGATTTTAGAAATAATTTACCATATCAATGTGACTAGCACAAGAAATTATAATATGCATTTATTTCCTTTTTAGGGAGGATCATTAACCACATCACTGAAATCATCATAGATGTGTACTTTACTTTGAGTATCCTATTTGTAATGGAATCATTAAGTTTGAGTCACTTTAATTTCTGTCTTAAGCTTGAGAGCGTTATTCCTCATTAAACAAATTATGCGTACCTTCAAGGTTCTCATAATGCGAATTTTGAGCAGTTCCTATATGATGCTGCATTTCTTTTTAATAATAGGAGTATTAGAGTACAGATAAATTATTGTAAATGTATGCAAGTGTACTTAACGACGTTTTGTATCAACTTCTGTAGTTTATGCAACAACGAAAATTGTATTTTATATTTTTAATTTTGTATTTTTGATCAAAATAATTGTTAACTGAATGAATATATTGTGTAATTAATTATGACGTAATGTAGTCACGTTAGCATAACTGTGATGTTAGTTTTGAATAAAAATTTGTTGTAACTATTTATGATTTTATTGCCTGACGCATGGAAGTTTCTGTTGACATTTATTTAGATATGGAATGGATTTTCTTTAGCGATAACTTGATTAGTTAGGTTCCTCACAATACGAGATAATAATAAAATCTACTTTATACTTACAAAAAGTACAAACAGTGAAGATAATAAAGCAACACAAAGCTCATTAGATGTCAATGCATTTTCATAATTATAAATTAATAAAATGAATCATGTACTACATCCTTTTTAGGTCTGGGCTTTAGATTTCTATATCTATTGCATGATCGTTTGTCTATCTATATAATAGGCAAGTAGATGATCCTCATGTGTCTGACACACGCTATTGACTGTTTGGGTCTAAGGCAAGCCGATTTCCTCACTATATTTTCTTTCACTGTTGAAGAGAATGTTATATTCGCAAATAAACAAAGTCCAAGCGGGGATAGAACCTACGACCTCAGGAAAGAGAGCCGTGCATTGAAGTCACTAGGCCAACAATGCTCATTACAATGCACTTACATACTTAACAGCACATAGTGAAAGTAAAACTTTTTAACGAAACAAATGAAAGAATGATGAAGATGATGAGAACATAAAAAAATTATTCAACAAAAAAATTAGAAGCGCGTAAATTTTCTGTCACGCCGGTCCGCAGACTATTTTATCTAATCCAACTTAAATCCATAAAGGTACGGACAGACGTGCTCATTACTAGCACGAAAGCATGCATTTATTGAGCAAGTGCTCATTAGTAGCACGTGTAATGTAAAGAGCATGCTAATTTAGAGCGTGCTCAAAAATCAAACGACGTTTGATTTTCGAGCATGCTACCTGAGGCGCGGGTAGGTGGGGGGCGTGCTCCGAGCACGTCTGAACTTGTTTGCTTATTAGCATGCTATTATCCATTTTGTCTCGATCTGCGGCGGACGACTGTTTTATGCAATTAATTGATGTAATTAATTAAAATTAAACCCGCAATATGTCGCGTTGGGGAGAAGAAAAAACTTTGCTTTTTGTGTCACATTATAGAAGTTACGAATGTCTGTGGAACACACATTCTCCTTTATATAAAAATAATATTGCTCGTAATAATGCTTATGAGGCTTTATTAAAGGACATGAATGATTCAAGTTTAAAAATGAAAATAATTAAAACTAAAATTAAAAACCTAATATCTGTGTATCATGCCGAAGTAAGAAAAATCAACAATTCGAAGCGGTCCGGAGCTAGTGCAGCAGACGTTTATAAACCACCCATGTCATGGTTAACGGAAATGAATTCATTTATGGCAGACACGGACGATTATCGTGAAACTGTTACTATATACTTGAACATTCATTTTGGCCGAGAGCCTGGTGCCAAATAGCACGTCTGTCCGTACGTTTGCTTTGAGCATGTCTACTTAGGAGTATGCTTTTAATCAAGCTTGCTTTCTTCTTTATTGCTTATTTCTGGAAAATGTGAACAGTTTGCAGAGCATACTTATTTTAAGCAAGCTTATTAGCATGCTTTTTTTGAGCACGTCTGTCAGTACCTTAAAGGGTAGACGCTATATATCTGTTTTTTATGGATCTTACTGGTTTCGCGCCAACATATGACATTGACATTATAATTTAACAACGAAATCGTGTATGGTCAATGGTGAACCGGTGTAACAGAAAATTACAAATAATGCTTCAGAGTTAAATGTTTACATATTTTGTAGTTTCCCTATTAAAAAGTTCTAATATTTGTTTTCTAAGCGACTAAATTTTTAAAATGGCATACAATTTGTCAGAAGGATCACTTGAGGTATGAAGTTTAATGAATACATTATTCACTTTTTACAGATTAATTACCAATACGAGAATATCTGAAAAAATAATTCATATTTTCAGTAGGATGTAGTCCCATATTGAGGATTTTCTATATCTTTAATTCTGTCACTAAAAATTTGTAGATTATTAATATTTTTCATTTCCATGGTAAAACAAGAATATGACAATGTAAAATTATAATTTCAGGTGATAATGAAAGGCGGGCATTATGATAAACCAATTATGCAAGTGTTAGGCAGTAAAAAGATCCAAGGTAATGGGTCAGTTGAAAGATTCAGACTTCTAGTGTCAGATGGCAAGCATTCTCACAGTTTTGCCATCCTTGCAACTCAGCTCAATGATAAACTAATTTCTGGGGAGTTGTCTGATTATTCTGTTGTTCAAATAGATAGATTTGTTACTTCTATTTTAAATAATGAAAAGAGTGAAAAAAATGGTGATAGGTATGTAAACTTCATCATGATAAAATAGATAAAATTACCTATTACAATGTTTTTGCATAAACTTTATAAACTTATTATATATAACTCCTATAGCTATAGGAGTTTTATCAAAAAATATAACCTGTTCAGTGAAACTTACTTTAACATAGAATTGATTCTAAAAAGATATTCTGATTATAATTAAGAATATTTCATTAATATCTTTTGTAATACATGTAGTTTTCTCTTTACAAAAGTGGTTGCCAATTGGAGATTACCGACTGAGACTTCTGCTTTAATGTATAGTTTATAGCATGATAAAACTATATTTTCAGGCGTGTCATGATAATTGTCGCTATCACAATAATAGCATCTGGAGGTCAAGTTGGCAAAAAACTTGGAAATCCAATAACATGGTCTGAAGATGCTTCAAAAACAAGCCCGCAGGCCCTACAACCTGTTGCCAGACCCACACCAGCTCCAAGTAGACCAATGAGCTCTATGGCAAATTCTAGTGCCTCTACAAATCTAGACAGCAGCATGCTGAGTTCACAAATGACACATCCTATTACAAGTTTAAGTCCTTATCAAAATAAGTAAGTATTTGTTATACAAAACATTCACTAATAAATTCTTGACAACATTTCAAGTGATTGCTTTGGCTTGATTTAACTGATTTTGTTTTAAATTTAATAGTCTTCTAAATACCAAATTTCAATAAGCTGTTGAAATTTCTATAACTTGGTATTAAACTTAGAAAAATTATAAATATGATGCTAATTTCTCTATACAACATTTATAGATGGGTAATCAAAGCCCGTGTTATGACTAAAAGTCCTATTCGCACATGGAGCAATGCCAAGGGTGAGGGAAAACTGTTCAGTTTGGACCTGTGTGATGAAAGTGGGGAAATACGGGCCACAGCATTCCGTAATGAGTGTGACAGATTCTATGATATGCTACAAGTTAGTAAAAAATATTTTAATATAATTTTGTATTAAATAACTTTAACAATGATGTACAAATTGTGAGTCCATACCATTATTAGATTGTTCTTTGTATTAAAGAGGACCATTAACAAAATAAGTAACTAATAAATAAATACAACTTATTTCCTATAACAATAACCCATCATAGCTCTAGATTTTGCCTGATTATTTATGTACATCATTAAAATTGCAGGTAGACAAAGTGTACTACATAAGTCGGTGTCAACTAAAAACAGCCAACAAGCAGTACACAACTATCAAAAATGACTATGAGATGACATTCACAGCTGACACAGTAGTTGCGGAATGTATGGAAGATACCTCAAGCATGCCCTCTGTTAAATACGAGTTCATACCAATCAGCGACATTGCTAACAAGAATGTTGACACACTATTGGGTAAGTATTTAAGTTTTTTTTTCTTCTGTCCCTACAAACAAAGACAATAGGCGATTCTTATTATCAATTATATCATACAATTGTTTAGTTTATATTTCTTAATATACGTATTAGTTTTGCTACTATACGTTCTGAAAGTGAATTTTAGTTAGTGGCACTTCTTTGGAGCCGTGTTGGCCTAGTGGCCTCAGCGTGCGACTCTCATCCCTGAGGTTTGATCCCCGGCTGTGCACCATTGGACTTCTTTTCTATGTGCAAAAGGAAACCAATATGTCTTAGACTCAAAAAGTCCACAGCGTGTGTCAGGCACATGAGGCTTATCACCTACTTACCTACTAGATTTAAAAATGATTTAAAACAGATTCGGAAATCTGAGGCCTATACCTTAAGAGGTTGCGCCACTGATTAATTATTTTATCGACGAGCAACATTCATCCAGTTTTTCACGCTAGTTGTTACGTCATCCGCCTATATTTTTGTTTGTCGTCCTATCCATCCTTTTCCAGTAGATCCAGTCCATTTTGACTCTTCAAGTGTCCATCATTCATCCTGCACCCTAGATATATATGACCTGCCCAATTCCAAAAGATCATACTTATGTTTTAGTATAAGCAAACTGTAACTCCCATTACTATAATAGGGCTAATTTTATTTCTAAATCTTACCCTAAATTCCTGACATATTATTTAATTAGGCCAATATACACGGGGGCATGTAGGATGGCCTACCAGAAATGCTTTGGTAATACCCCAAAAACTTCCAAACCAATGATTAATGATGATTTTTTTGAAATTTACAACATATGATGGAATCATTAAGAAATTAAGCAGGTGTCCTTAAAATCTACTAATCTACTTAAAATCTGCTTATCAAGACATTTTTGTTCAATTAAGATACAATCGGAGTATGCAAGATGGCGTCTGATGTGCAAGAACTAACTGCCCGGAATACTGGCAAGTTGCTGAAGAAGAGAGAGGTCACTCTTGTGGACCCATCTGGAGGGGCAGTGAGTAATGTTTTGGGTTTAAACTTTCCTTTTAACATAGTGTTCAGGGTATTCCTCGAGCCCTAAGAATATTTTTCAGTTCATTTAGTACAAACAGTTTCTAGAACAGTAAAAATAACTTTATTAAGAACTGGGTTCAGTGAAATAAAATTAGACAGATATTCTATTAAAGAGTTACTGATAAATTTTAACCAATTTTACCTAGATTTTAATTTATTTATGGGACACAATACACATACAGATAAATTTTACATAAGAGAATATTTTTTTTTTGTTTTTAGAATTTCAAGTATTCAACTTATTTAATTTAATTATATTAGCTTAGTCTGTAATTATGTACATATGAGTAAAAAAACATTGCAGATAGCATTGACACTCTGGGGTAACGAAGCGGAGACATTTGACAGCAGCACAAACCCCATAGTAGCAGCAAAGGTATTATGAAAACATTTTATTATTTATTTTATACTTAAATTACAAATTATATATATATATATATTTCATGAATTAATTGCCTTCTAAACCGAAATAATTATTTCGCGGGATGCGATCCGACAAGATCACGGTATCTACGTGGCGCTTAAAATTTTGTTACGAGCTGGGGATTTTTTTTTTATAGAACAGGGGGCAAACGGGCAAGAGGCTCTCCTCATGTTAAGTGATAAGCCCATGGACACTCCCAACGCCAGAGGGCTCGCGAGTGCGTTACCGCCTTTTAAGAATTGAAGTGCGAATAAAAAGAACTTTATTCGTACTTTTTCTCTTCGGTGTTATCTCTTGATATCGCATTCGAAACTGAATTAATAGAAAAAACCTTCGACAATATTCAAGAATTCTCTAGCGATCCTGCCACTGATTAGCGGTTGCACAATTCTGAAACGCCTGTACTCTGTCTCTTTCGCACAACGCTCGGTCCTTGTCATACGGCGATTTAGACGGTTCCGATCTTGTGGATAAATCAAGAAATATGGCAGTCGACCTGTCTTCGTAACAATATGTTTTAGGGTGAACATAGGATTTAAATTTGTATTAATTATACATATAGTAAATGAAAAAAATTGTATTGTAAATATGCAATATATTAATATTATAAATAATCTATAGATACGAGTGTCGAGGGGCCTTAAATCTTATTTAATTTTTTTATGCAGTTAATACGTCACTATGACGTCATTACAGCGAGGTGCCAAGTTAACTTCTGCGTGCGTGTATGCTCGGCAAAACCTTGCTTTAAAGATTTTGTCTGATAAATGATTTAAATTATAATATATATTTTCTTTAATGTAAACTTAATTTTATTTTGTAATTCACATTACCTAAAAAATATATAAACCGCATTCAATAATTCATATATAAATGTAATCCCCTCTTAATTTTCAATAATTACTTATTATTTAACAGGGAGTTCGTCTGACTGAATTCAACGGAAGCAAATCTCTCTCATGTCTAGCAAGTAGTGTGTTGCGTATGAACCCTGATTTACCAGAAGCTCATAAGTTAAGAGGCTGGTACGACAATGGAGGTGCTGATATGGATGTTGTCAACATATCTGCCAGGTAATGTTATTAATTTTCTAGGCTCTAAGCTTATTTTAACATGTTCAAAATAAAGTATAAATAAAAACTTATGATAATAATAAAAGAACTGAATTCAAATTTAAAAAATATTTTACCTATAATAGAAATTATTTTACCTTTAACAGAAATTATTTTACCTTTAACAGAAATTATTTTACCTTTAACAGAAACTATTTTACCTTTTACAGAAATTATTTTGCCTTTTACGGAAATTTTACCTTGCATCTTAACTTTCTTCCTTAGTCGGCTATTACTCAAATTTTCGCTGTTTTTAATAGATCGTTACAAAAGTATATAATAATTTTAATTAAGATATATTTATTTAAACAGTCTTATGGAATTAAAATTGAAACAAGTGAACTCGTATTCATATTTTTTTGTATGTTGAATGTGCATAAACTTTTGTATTGTTCCAACATGTGTGCTTATGTAAATAATAAACCTATTTGGTGTTTCAAAATCCATATTTAAGGTCATGTTTAAAAACTATGGTTACATCGAACAAAATCGTTAAATTCAAACTCAAAATTTATTCATACAGGTAAACAAGTACACTTATGAACGTCAAAAAAAAGAAATAAAAGCAATTGTAAATTTACATTTACTACCAGTTTGCAAGTCAAGGTCGAAGAACTGGCAAGAAACTTTCCCCCACTCTTTTCAATCGCCAAGTTTTTAATACAAATTGTTTGAACTGGAGCAAATCAATCCCAAGGATTAGGATCATTCAATTATAGTGTGTACCCTCAAATTATAACTTCTAAACACTACTATTGCAGAGCCGGTGGCTACACAGGCGGTAGTAGTGAATGGATGACATTCTCCGAAGCGGAATCGAAGCAACTCGGTTCCGGGAGCAAAGGGGACTATTATTCGCTTCTAGGAGTTCTAACATTCACTTTCTCCGACAATGCACTGTACAAGGCCTGCCCACAGGAACAGTGTAATAAGAAATTGGTGGATCAAGAAAATGGGCTTTTCCGATGTGAGAAGTGCAACCGGGAGTATCCTAATTACAAGTATCGCCTGCTCTTATCGGTAAGTTATTTGAGTGTTAATGTGATGATTGTGAGGTGACACTAATGTAATGATGACGTAAACATAACTGATAAGCTTGATTCTATTCTGTTCTATTGATTCTCTCTCATAGAGATGTGAGAGAGAATCAATAGTCAATAAAGTAAAAAACCCTTTTTTTATTTCATTTGATTACTTCATAAATATATTCATCTCTCTGAAATAATGATTTGATTAATATGACACAACAATGTTCAGTATTTCTCAACATTTTCTTAAATATGTTTTAAGGCAAACGTGTCTGATCCGACTGGTGATCAGCGGATAACAGCATTCAATGAGGCAGCCGAGGCCATGTTGGGTCAAAAGGCCTCGGAAATCGGCCGTCTTCTTGAGCACGACAAAGCTGCGTATGCGCATCTGTTTGAAGATGTCAAGTTTAAGACGTTCCTATTTAAGTTCCGTACTAAAATGGAAGTTTACAGTGTGAGTAGTTTTTAAATTATTTTGGGAGCTTAATTAAATTTTAAACAAAATTATTTTTTAGGATGCTTCAAATTAAAGAACGTCATCATTCATATATATATCATTTTCTTACGATTCTTTTGTTACATTTTATTTTTTTTTATAGAACGGGGCAAACGGCAAGAGGCTCACCTGATGTTAAGTGATACCGCCGCCCATGGATACTCTGGACGCTAGAGGGCTCGCGAGTGCGTTGCCGGCCTTTCAAGAACATTATTAACTTATATAGAACATTTTAATTATTATGCATCAAAATAATCTAAATGCAACTTATAAAACCTAATCGAGCCGAATTATACAGTCATAGACATTAATATTCATCACGTTCTAGTATGAATTTAATATTTCTATTTCAGGATGAAGCCCGTCTAAAGACAACAGTGATGAACGCTTCGCCCGTCGATTACAAAGACGCAAACTCCAGACTTATTAAAGGCATCAAAGCTTTGAGTGGCGTCGAAATATAAGCGAAAAGCTCTGTCGATTATGAAAATTGATATATTAAAAGATGTGATTTAAAAATATTATGTTGTACTATTTTTGTATAGGATTACTTTTGATAATTTAATAATTCTACATTTACTAAAAAATAAATTAAGAAGTCTTAAAAAAACTATTTTATTTGAAAACCAGACGCAATATTCTTTGTACTTTATTTTTCTTTAATAATGTTACCAGATGCATATTGATTTGATCACGTGTTTTCATGTTAAAAGTTTGAAACTTAAGTAATCTTATACCTGCTGATTGGTGCAAATTGTGATTGTGATTAGCCATTAAAATTCCAGTACAGTTAATAAAGTGTGATTTTTAAAATGTCTTTAACTCTTAGGATAGATATTAACACATATGAATCATACTTAACGCTAAATCTAGATTTTCAATTTCATCCTGAAAACAAAATCTAGCCAATTCTCTAAATTGATCGTAACACATTTTCAGATTAATATAAATGAAAACATTGTTAAAAATTAAATACAAAAATTACAAAGCTTCGACTTGGGCTCCTCTATCCTAACGAATGTCTCTTCATAGATCATAGTGAATACTAATACTTTTCTGGCGGAATAACCATCTATAGTCTATACCTTTTAATGTTTTCCAAATGTCTTGCACAAAAAAACTATTACTGTCCAAGCAATATCGAGATAATTTCGATAAAGACATTTCGCTATCAATTTATTTTAAGTCTTGTTTAGTATCAAATACCATGGAGAGTGTCCAGAGTTGTTCGGATTAATACCTGTAGCTGAATTCGATCATCGGACGTCGTGGACGTCAACTGCATTTATAGCCGCGCACCAGTAGAAATACACTTAATATAGGGTATTTTAAGAATAGAGAACATATATATGTCGGAGTAATGGCGCTGGTATCGGGTGCTATTTTCATTTTATTAAGTTCAAACTCAAATTCATCGTTAATCATTCGTTCACATCAGTTAAGATCTACAAATTAACAGACTATTTGATAGTTTGTAGTAAAGAAATAGGCTTTCAATGGTTTTAGTACCAGCGTCATTTCTCAGACATGTATAATAGCGATTCTCAAAAGGCCGGCAACGCACTTGTGAGTGTCGATGGGTATTTCTTAAGATAAGGTAAGCCTCAGCCTTACATCAGGTAAAATTATAATCCAAGTGATCCGTTAGATATTGATAGACGTGAGGTGGAGAAGTGTTATTGCAAATTATGAAAAAGTATGTAGCTGATCCCGAACTCTCTAATAAACATCTTAAATAATTCCTCATTCACAAGGAAATTATTAATTTTAAGTAGTTAAGAATGTTCATATATTTTATTATTTGTATTAGGATTTAAAAGAAATGAAACAACACTTTCACTATATTTATTACTTTATTCAATCTCATTGATATGACTCATCATTTGGCTAAAGGAATCGAGTTGTTAATTACTTAGGCAATTGCAGCTGCTTTAATACTACGAAACAACTTACAAAGTAACGCAACGTTAATTGACATTTTAATAAGTCAAAATAGTGTTTATGAGAATTTCAATGCAATAAGCCTCATTTCTGGTTAACATTGACTAGCGCAGACGAATGCATATTGCCCAAGCACATAAACAAGTAGCTAGATTATCTATGAAAATGTACACTTAAGTAGATACAGTATTTAAATCACATAGTCTGTATTGTAACATCGATTAAAACAGTCAACATATTAAGAAGTCAATTAATGGTTATCAGATGCAAGCCATGATTCGATGAAAAACATAGTAAATGTTTTAATTATAATTCGCAATTCAGACTAAACAAAGTATATTTTAGCATCAAACCGTCGTTTCTAAAAGACAACACAATTAAGATCTTTGAAATGTTTTTCACTGACATTTTCTTTCAACATGTTAGTCATGTTTAGTCAGTCAATGGCAGTGCGTTTTAAAACAGATTTCTAGACAAATGCAGTATAATTAGTCAAGTTAATAGCTTACTAAATCCTAACCTATAAACAATTATCACAAACCAAATGATGTAAATTTCATAAAATGTATAAAATTAAAGCATTAACCAATAAATAATTGATTTCGAAATTGTGTTTATAGATAAACGGTTACAGATTACAAAAAATACCATCTTTTCTACATAACTATAAACACGATTTTAGTTAAAAAAGATCCACATTTTACGTGTGAAGTTTCAAGTTAATCTAAACAGTTACACATAATTCTAGAACTTCATTACTGAATATTATCTGAATATGTACAGTGTTCACATTTAATTGATTTAATTGTACTATACGAATGAAAATCTATTTTAAATAGGAATTAAATATTTCAATACAATATATATCGCAAATGTAATTCAAACGCAAAATGTAGATCCTAAGTTAGAATACTTAATTAGTTGCCTTAAAAGTTAGAATCTTTAACATTAACCTACAGCTGTCCTAGCGATACAATTATAATTCATAGACAACTATTATTATAAACATTAAGAAAATATCTCGTGAAATAATTTTCAATTCCAAAAAGGATATTTTCATTTCTTAACGTAAACGAGATTCCCGACAGTATCACCGAGGCCGAACGGGACCGAATCGATCGGTACACGTGACAACAAATAATAAAATACATTTAGTATACCCTAACGAAGGTAACTTCGACTCAATTAATTCCATTATATCTCAGTAGTCATAGCCCGTTAATCAGAATTGCGAACGAGGAGCCGACTCCACGTCGCAGAGATTCACTCAAGTACACTCGTTACACTAATTGTGCAGTAGCTCTAGAATACAAGTTCGTAGTACAAAACGCAGGTCGGGCCGCTCTCGTCCTCCGAGGAGGGAGGAGAGCAGCCGAGAGCTGGAGAAGAGAAGAAAGGAGACAGAGAGAGGTGCGAGCGACCGGCGCCGCCCGCCGCCTGCCCGCCGCCGCGCTGCCGCCGCACTACACGCCACCGACCGGTCTACCACACATCTATTTACAACCCGCTAAGGACCAACCGATAAGTTAAAGCGAATAAATAATATCGACGCTCTTTGGAACGGATAATACCCGAGGGACCGCCGATCGTCGACCGACGCCTTCGCGCCGTACGTGCCCTAAATAAACCTTAAAATTAACATCAACGCAATACGGCCGAGAGGCGATCTTATGTGATCTAGGTAATTTTGACGAGCGACGAGCGCTAACAATTTAGAGGTTACATCCAAACGACTCCGCCTAAACGAGATTCTACATGAACGGGCAAAAAGCGCCTTCGGTGAAAAACTCTAATACTAAAACATACCCAAGTTAAAGCTTAAACAAATTTAAATAACTTAGTAACTAATAACAAAAAAAATCATTTGTAAATGTCTTCGAAATCATACGTAAAACCGAATTGTTTGTACAATATAATCACAAACTGCTCCGTAAAGCAATAGAAAGGTGTAAAGTAACAAAAAACAAATGCGAGTCGTACAGTATCCGTGCGTTATCGCAGCAGACCTAATGCCATTATCCGCACGTTGGCAAACTGATGCGCCATACTGTGCACATACATAATACAAAGACTTACCTTGCACATTTATAAGAGCTGCAAAGGCGTTCAATATAACGAATTCAATTTTCCAACGTGCAGACATATTTGTTTACACCACCGCACATAAAACGCAACTTACGTTACGATATTTTAACAAATTTCAAGTAATCAAGTCAATATGGAATGACGATTTCTTGAAACTTACTAACAATTGGACCACATCACTTAATTAGAATATGAAAAATATAAATAATGATTAAAACGATACGATTCGAACAGTTCGGTAAAAATTAGAATTACGGTTCCATTATTTCTTAATGTGTTCTTAAATTGTTGTAACATCCATTCTGTTGACTCTACCGTTCTGTTCGAGTCGCTTCAGAAACACGAAATTAAAAACTGAATTACAAAAAATACAAGCGGAAACGAAATATTTGAGATCTAGTTTCCGCCACAAATATTTTATTTTATAAAGAATATCAAAAAATTATAAACCCAATATACTCACAAAGATGTCAAAGTTGCGCCAGCCTTACACGTAATAAACGTGAGGTTGGTCGCGAGTGGTCCACTCTTGTGCGTGCGTTAGTGCGGTGTGCGTGTGTGTGTGTGCGTGTGTGCGTGCACTAGCGGCCTCACGGCACGAGGTCGGGCAGGCGCCCGCGGCCCTAGGGGCGCGCGCTCGCTTCACCGCTCACGACCTGCAAATTATTTATCGTTCAGTCTTTGTAGCTATTGTCAACATCTTTAAACAAACATCAGACGTTTCACCGTTTAGGAGCGTAAACGCGCGTAAAAGCGTAAAATTTCTAAATATTTTATATTGTTTTTATTTTAACACAACAAAAAATATATAAACTATGAAAGTCACTCGGTTTACGAAATCGGTGTTAATATACACTGAATAAAAATTGTTTGTATTTTTTAAATTTTATTTTAAAGGCAGGTATACTTTTTGCTGGCTGTCGCTTGGAACTTGTATTTTTTGATATAAACACCTGTGCTATTTCAGACTAGTCGATCTTTATTCTCAACATCATTCATAGTTTTTTGGGGTTATTTGTGGAAAAAGACACAAAATATGTCTCAAGTACTTAAACGAACATAATTTTGTAATATTTATATCTATAACCTACATGAAATGTTTTGTAATTTCATTACTATTTGAAACTTAAAAGTGTAACGGCAACCTCTGGACTTGAGGTATCGAGCTTATAATTACAAATGAATAATTGCGGGGAACTAATCATATATAGAACTTCAAAATATAAAAGATCAGCCCATGCTGAAACAATACAATTATTGCAATTTTTTTAAACGCACATTTTGTGCAAATATTATTTCTGCCTACCAATTCGTAAGCATTATTACTGCTTTGCAAGAGCGTACCCAGTGCATAACCCATATAAAGCCCGGAGGGCTGCGTTCCCCAGGGCTCAATTTGCATTATACTCAGCCGCGAAGGCTACACACCAATAATATTAAATAGCTAATTCCTAATAACTTATATTCCAATGACTAGTCATAACTACGTGAAACGATGAACAGCTGATATGAGTTAATGAGATTTGTTTTTTTTTTCGAAAATTCTTTTATTGTGTATTACAAAAATGATTAATTATATCAACAAAATTGGTGTAAAATGATTAATTATAAAATCAAGACTAATAAATATTTTATTTACATATATCGCTAAAAGGAAAATAACAAAATAAAAATCCATATAAAAACCACAATTTATTTAAATAAATATGTACAAAATATCTTATGCATGCTCAGTGATAGTTTAATGGCTGACTCACTTTCCGTTCCTTGTAGTAGAGCTCCTCACTCTCCTTGTCACAGAGCAGCAACACAACTGCGCCGAAAAGGAAAATGGCGGCGCCCCAACCTACGCCGTACGCCCAACCGAATTCCCACACCGATCTGTTGCCTGTAAAAGACATTATTCAATATTGCAACAGAGATTTTAATGAATTAATTTAAGTAAGTTTTCTTTGGGTAAATACACGCAGTCTCTTTCACACACGCAAACAACAACGCACACGTAAACACATACACATACATTTAAAAGTATTATATTTTACTAGTCCAATTATGGTATTTTTTCTTAATGATTATACATTTGGTTTTGTTATACTTGTACAAGCTGTTTGTCACCTAAATTAAAAAAACTAAAACCGATTTTAAAATTAGTAGCGGTATATCACAAAATAGGTCACGTTATATCTTTATCATCAGTTTCACAAAGTTAGCTTTTTCGAAAGGTTCTTGTTGTTCAAGTGTGTCTTTTGGTTTAAATACGCCTAGAATGAACATAAGTGAGCACTTTTTAGGCAAAGTATGAGAGGCTTGTTTCACTGTAAAATACACCTTGATGCATAGCAATAAAGACGAAATAATAATCCTGCTAATAGTTCAATTAAAATTCTTATACTTATTATCTAGATTTTTTTTTTTCTATTCGGGTAAACACGCCCTTGTTTTAATGCCTCCTGTTATAACTGCTTAATTTACAAAAATGGATTTGATGCATCAGAAATATTATCAACCTTTAAATAGTAAAATAAATAAGTAAATAATTTATTATTTAATGTGAATAAACTTACCTAAATTCAATTCGGCGGCGAAACAGACCGGGTATATCACCAGCGCTATTAAGATGCACATTACTGAAATTAAAAAAATATATATTTATTTTGCTTTTGCCATGAATGGAGCTTTATCTATAGCCATCATTTTACAATGTAAAGCCCCGAGCCCTTAACTACGTCTCACATAAAAAAGCACTTCTTCCTTGAAATACACATTTTTATTATTAATATTTACTTATAAGATTTTCTTACTTCAGCTGTAATAAAATAAAATAGAATATTTTTTTAGTAGAAAGCTATCAATTAAACATTTCAGATCTGTTACAAGATGTTAGCGAAAAGTGCAAAAGCAATCATTTCGTTTTTCTATAACATAAGTGACTATATAAAGCAATTGAGTTCAAGAGACAATAGCGGGAATATTGTGAAAGCCAAGTGTGAAAGTGTTAAACGCAACAATTGTAGTATTTAGTGATTGCATTATCTTAGTAAATATAGGACGTTCTCATAATGACAATAACTTGTTTTATGCAACTAATAAAATAACAGATAAAGATATACTAACGTGCAAGCGACATGGCAAGAACGGCGAACCGATAGTATCGGAATTTTGTACGGTGATCCGCTGACCGTAGCCCTAGCCCTGTAAGTAGGGCTCCGCACACATCCGCCGCCAGCGTTGCTACGCACAAGCCGGCTGCCGCTCTGAAAACACAAAAAAAATATTACGTTTAACAATAATAATATCAACGGGCGCTACAGCCTCTGCTGGGTCACAGATTATTGCATGTTGCATAGATACATTTAAGGCGTAGAAATTTGGGTAGAGGACATGCCTGGTTCCTTCCTAATTTTTCCTTTACAGTTCAATAATAATAAGTAATTAATTATTAGCTTAATACATCTATTACCGCTAATTTATATATCGTTCGTTTTCTTGATAGCCACTGAAATACATTAAAAATGTTTTTGAACTCTACACTGGAAACCCAAAAAAGTAAGATGTGAAGTAACATTGAATCAGTGACAAAAACTACGAAATGGCAGTATAAAAATCTGTATTTTGAAAGCATTGTTCATAAATCAACAAAATACAAAAGATGTTGAAAAGCAAAATCCGTAGATGCAACGACAACTGCTTGCTTCAGTCACTTGTAGTTTATAGACAAAGGAATCTTTTATAAGTTATCATTAAAACCGCCAATGTTTACCTCGCAGTTTGTCGCAGAAGTCCGCACTTTGCATATCATTATCTCGCCAACTGAACACAGCTTCGCTAACCGAGACATGCTCGATGACCTTGCTCTATATTTACTCATATTTATGCAATATTTTTTACTGTAAAATTGTAAAAAAACTATAACATAAAAGATTCAAAATAACTGTAATATTTTTCATCAGTTCCAGAATTTAATTCTCCTCGCACCGACACTGTTTGCACCACAAGTTCTAATGTAGACAACAACCATGTGTAACATTACTTAATATCCCATTTGTTATGTTATGAAGAGATAAATTAGATCTAGTACTTATAAAAAAGATAGTTTTATTCAAGGAATTGAAAGCTTAAAATTCCTTGCTCATATAAAAACATTGAGACGGCTGTAAGCGCTATTCATTTCGCAAATTGCAAGTGCCTACTACAAACTGACAAACAGAAATTATGAGTCGCTTTTAATTTAATTTGACAAGAATACCACTCGACAGCGAGAGCTCGCTGCCAATTCTAGTCGTAATTTAAGAGATTCCTACCTTTTATACTTATATCCTGGATTTCTTGTTTATTATAGGCATTTTTAATAAGAAAGTTACGGGCAGACCGTGAAACATCACGTATCGTATGCCCGAGTGTATTATTGTTTGTATTTTATAAATCATTCAAGTAGTAGAATCGGTTGAAAAGTTCAAAAAGTGGTGCAATGTTACATGATAAAATAGTGTAAAAGTTATTTTGCTCAGCAATATTGTAAAAGCATTTGTAATTCTAAAAAATATAGTTATTTAACTTATGACTGGCAGGGATCACTCAATGTGGTTGCAGTGTCCACCTAGACACCGAATAGATAAGCACATGTACAATGATTTTTTCCATACGCTTGGCTGCACATACATTGTTAGAGGAAACTGGAACTCGTAAGAAGACATTACGGGGCTCACGACTAACAATAACAAAGGGTTGGGAGCTGAAAAACCCTATTGATTAATATCAACAGGTGAAACAACATATTGGCCAACAAACGAAAAAAAACGCTAGATCTTATCAACTTTTTCATCACTAAAGAGATGTCTGGGTTTCATACTAAAGTCTCACCTAAGCTTTAACTTTAGTAAGAAACACGGGATAAACTGACTGGGAAACCTATCGAGAATACATTGAAGATAATGGTAAACTACGCATATCCCTCATAAATGAAAGTGACATAGAGGATTCAGCTTGGCATACTAATCTTACACTAAAAGCAATATGGCTATCGATCTCATAGAACCTAAATCACAAAGACTCTACCCTGCAAGGGTAGGGACCCTTGGAAATAAAAGAACTAATTACTACGAAGAGTAGCCTAAGACAATAATGGCACACCAGCAGGAATCGATAAGATAAAAAAGCGTTGAATTGCTCAGAGTAAATGAAAATCGTATATTGCAGGATAAACTACAGACCTCGTCGCAATAAAGCACACCATTGTTCACTCTGGAAAATGTCAATATAAAAAAAGTGTCAGAAAACCAATATTGTCCTATGGCATACAGCTTTGGGACTCAGCAATCTGCTCTAATATCGAAATCCTACAGTGAATACATAACAAGTATTTGGGAATTACCACTGTCGAGGAAGATATTAAAAGATTCACAAAACAATACAAAAGGAAACCTCTGTAACACGTCAGCCCCCTAGCGGGCCTCTTGGAAACCGCGGACAGCGTGTTAAGGCTTAGAAGGGCCAGAATTGTCGCAGTTTATTTGTGAGTTACGGAGGGAAAACAAATGATTGTATTTCCATTCCCTAATTGCCTCAAAATCATATCATAAAATGTAATAAAACCGAAGAGGCTAATTGTAGATGGGTAAAAAATATCAGAACTTTGTAACATTCCTCAAAAAATGGGTTCTTTGAATAATAAATTTACAAAATGTTTCAAAGCTTTCAGTTTTTGTTAATAGGACGTGAAACCTATTCAGTAAAATTTCTAATTAAAAATATTTTTGTCGTCTCAAAAACAGTGCAAGCCGTTGTCCTTGACCCAACAGATCGATTGCGCCTTGTGTAATCACAGTTGTCATTTTACGAACAAATAGGCTATAGACATGCCATCCAATTTACGGATTGTTTTCTAATAGTCGATACCCATATCAAAAATATTTTTCTAGTCAGCGGTAATCGATTCAAATCCTGCTCGGAATAAACTGCAGTATTGCAGTAATTCGGTCAAGTAGTCCAAACAAACTATCGGGGCTGAATAGCTCTTCAAACTCTCCGCTATGTTACCTATCAAAGGCGCATGTAGCGTGCAATACGCAACTGCCGGAACGATTTTGTATTGACCACTTGATCGAAGTTTGGTGTCGAGTATTACATTGTTAACTATAATGAAGCTGTATAGTCTAAACTTTTATAAAGCGCCCAGTGAGAAAGGAAATTACACATACACTAATCTGTCAGATTAAAAGTTTGTTTAGACATTTACTTCTATATTTGTGTATCATTTTTATCGACAATTTTTTTTAGGCCGAATTCAATATTAAACTTCCACTTCATGTCTTTTCTAAATTCAATAACCTGACGTCTAAGTTAAGAAACATTGAACCTAAATAGAACCTTGTAGTTAATACTTCTACTTTCACTTAATTTTAGTATAAACTCTGGAATGAACTGGACTGTACTTACTTAATGTATGGTGCGGGCCTCGCGGCGTAGCACCCTGGCTGAGCAGTGATGTCGAAAGGCAAAGGCGTCGGCGCCTCTGGATCTATGCAGTGCATGAACAGGCCCTGCCGCCAGCCTGCAGCCATCAGCCAGTCTGCTGATGCGAGGCCCAGGACCATCAGTATAATCACCAGCAGGCCGCATATTAACGCGATTACCTAAAAAATGCAACATTCAATTTAACACGGCTCACCAAGAATTGTTCATAGCATATAATAATTAACATTAGCCTGTATCTAGGTCAGTATCTAGTACAATTTTGTTGTTTTGAAAAGAAATAGACCAATGTTAATTATTATATAAGATACGAATGAACTTTTCGTGGTTTGACAAATCGGATTCTGTAAGCAAACAGTAACATTTGCTATGTAGACTATATTAAACTTAGAAACTACGATCATTATCTTAACATATAATTAAGATCAGCTGACTGTCATAACTCATTTGCAACTATCAATGGTGCTATTATTCCGAGATGATATAGCATTACATGGCTTTGCATAAATATTGTCGCAATTAAGGCTTATCCATTAAAGATCACATCTCCGATATCCTTCCATAGCTGTATGTAACTTTTTTTATTTAAACATATATATAATACATATGCTGTCTATAAGCACATAAACATATTCTGGGCTCTATAAAATTGTTGGCTGATTTTAGTAATGTTTTAATATCATGTAAACATATGCGCAACAGAAAACAGTAACTACGCACAATATGGTCTATTGTTCCGTACTCTCATTAAGTACAAAACTACGTGCGTGAAAAGGACGCTAAAAGTTCTTATTGTACATAAAGAACATCAAAACAAAGCTCGCTCGTTCGCGTTGCGCACCTCGTGATCCATCAAGCCCTCGAAAGTGGAACTAGGAATTAAAACGCGAGGGTAAGAAAAACGTGAAAGTGTCTCGAGGGGAAGCGGGGTGTTGGATCGATCGTAATACCCCACGCGACCGGACCATCAGCTGTTAAGACCAACACGGGGCTGGCGATAGAAATTGCACCCTAAGTTTCGTCGCGTCGCAACCACCGCGTCCTTCCTTGCCTACAAATCTCAGACGCTTTTATTTCCTTGCACTTTGCAGACAAAATCGATGTCGCATGTGAATCTCGCAAAGCTAACACAGACAGTAGCTTATGTTAAATAAATCGAAGATATAATAAGAATATAAATTTTGTTTTTTTACAGCTTTTTATTCCTTTATTCACTTGCAATAATAGTAAAAACAACAGTTCTCACAAATTAATGTTGACTTTTTTTTATAGGCAGTCGGTGAGGCATCATCTGATGTTAATTTATACCGCCCACGAGCACTCTCAATGTCACAGGGTTCGCGAGTGCGTTGCCAGCCTTTTAATAATTGGTACGCTCTTAACTTAAAGGGCCCTTAATCGAATTCGTTAGGTATAAATTAATGAAAATTAAGCACAAGGGAAGAAAGAAGAGCGTAGATTAGAATTCCTTTTTTCGAATGTACGTTATGTCAACTAATTCTTACAAGCATTATAACCTACTCAATATTGACCCCTTAATGTGTGAGTACCGGAAATGTTAATAAAAGCCCTGCCATTCATAAAATTGTAATGATTTGATAATTTGGGACCACGTGCACGTGAATAATTCCGCTTTATTCAATTGCAGTTCATTCAAGTAAGAAATTAAAATGTGTATAGATATTTTTAAAAGCAAAGAAAAAACTTGGCTTTGAGTAAAAAACTCATAGAATCTTTATTCAAATGTCAAATGGTTTTATGAGATCAAGTCCTTTTCTGATACTTACTTTTGATACCAAATCTCTTTAGAGATATATTTATCAAAAGATAATGTTTATCAAGGCGCTATCTCTAATTAGTAAATCAATCAGAAATTATATAATTATAATCAAGTAGGTAATATAATGTGTATGAAGGATCTACGTGTTTTAAATTAATCACCTATGTGAGCAATGTACAAAACTTTACTGACTTCATTTTCTAAATCCTACTTAATAATTCATATGTGCAGCCATTAGAATATATAATGTATTTCTACGTAATTCAAGGGAAACAAGTCAACTTGAACTAACGTCGCAATATCAAAGTCAGCAGACGCATTCATTCCAGTTCCCTTTGTCCTTTTACGGTACGTTGTATTTGTTCTACTAAGTTGTCCTCAATGTCCTACATAGAACTAGAAAGAGTTTATAACTCTGCAATAATGTAATATTCCGTTATTCTAGTTACCTGTATGGCATACTCAATAATAGATCAACAATTATTATTTTTAGGGTAAGACTCAAAGTCGAGAGGTGCTAAAGATCCTCGTGTTTAAAAATATAGAATATGAGTCATTCTTACTCCTAAATACTCTAAAAACCTACCATAAGAGCCAATGGAAATATCACAATCATAGAAATAATAAATGCCTCAATATACTTTGCGACTTGGATTTCATAGCCATTAATCTGTATACGCGTACGGGATTTTCGATATTATTCGTGATAAACACATAGTATGTTGTTTTTTTTTTTCGGAAATTACCTGTGCGATCTGGTTGGCTGGCATTTCGTTTTGGTCAGATGCGAACTGGGGCGGTGGGGGTAACACAGGCGGCAGGGCGCGCGGCTGCGTGCAGAGCCCCACGGGGCCGGCGCCCGCGCGCCCCTGCATGCGCGCACACACACACTAACACTACTCGCCGCACACTAGCGCATACCTTCACTGTTCTACACTTAAGTGACTTTTCACTAGACACAGAATCGAGAAATAGTTCTGTTTTTACCGGATTATAAATTTGCAAGCAACTATCGATTGTCTCCTTTGATAAATTGAAGGCTATCAGACCTAAATTATTTTTTTCAAAACTAAAGGAATAACAATTTGATTAAAAACTGACTATGATTTAATGAATATTATAAAAATATTTATATCACGCGAATATCACATTTCGCATGGCGAGGGTTTTAAGACTTGAATGATCTTACTAATTTTTATATTTGTTTGCCAAAAAATTTAAAGACAATATAAAAAATAAAAATTTTGCTGCAACTGTCAAAATAGGCCATCTCATTGAAATCAGATGACCCAATTCCTAAGTAGGTAGATATTACTAAAAGTGGGTAACCAAGCGTTTATCAGCATTCAGAATATCAAGAATTTCTGTGCAAATTTCTACCAATAAACTAGGGTACCGCTACCGGCATCAACAAGCCGAACTTCCGCATGACTTCTTGAATTAGGTCAGGGAGTGACGGAACAAATGCGTATTACAAATACGGGGGTAGTAACCAAATGAGGTTACTGGCGTCACATACGAATACTTAACGAAAGGTAAGACTCATATCTAGGTTACACTCGGATGTATTAGCAAAAAAATCTATTTCATTACCCTTTTGTTAAACAAAGTTACCAAAGTTAAACAAAGATGGATATCAGATTTAACTTCTGTTTTGTCCAAACAAATATCGTCAAAATCTTAGGGTTTTCAGTTCCATCTTCGAAGATGAAAAAAAAACCAAGTTAATAGTTTAGAAGTAATGAGTCTCTTAATATAAACTCGAAGATAATAATATTATTAATTTATTACTACTATATGTACTATCTGCCTATTGCTTTTACTTTAAAACAGATATTTTTATTTATTACATTCTGAATTCGCTGTATCCTATTATTCCCAAGGCAGGTATATTTGTTCAAACGTTTGAAAAGGTTTATTAAAACGTGAACTCGACTGTAAAAACGGAAAACGCTCAAAGGAATATTTTTCCTTAATACTTTGCAGAGCATACATACGCAAAGAAACATATGAGGTTATAAAAGTAAATTTTTAACCTAAAATATACTTTATATATATATTGATTTATGTAGATTGTCCAGACATACACTTATATATATGAAGAAAAAAACTAAAAAATAATCGTTATGCTATCAATAAGCTCAAAAATCATAGGATTTTTGGAAATAGTTCCATTCATACATAGAATATTGTCTCCGTACTAATAGAAAGTCATGAAACGTGCCGTAAGTGAAACGATACTGACACGGCGTAAATTCAATGATTTACTATTTCTCATAGTTTGGTTATAGTTAGAAGGACATAGGCGCTCGTACTAAATGAACGAAATTCAATATTTATGAACCAATGAGTTGTTTTTTTTGGAAGTCACAAAAACGAAGTAAATGGTAAAGAGACGTTATGCTAACAGCATGTATTTATAGTATAATTATAAGTAGTTGATTTTTAATTCAGGCTTCCAAAAATTTACGCTTAATAAAAAATCATCACATCAAGCGGAGTATGAATAAAGTACTTGTATTCTATTTAAAAAAACGTTTAACGTATAAGATGACAATTATAATCATTGGTATGCAATAGATCAATTTAAAAGATTCAAACAATATCCCAACAAAACAAACAACCAAAGGGTCTTAACAACAATAAGATAAAATAATAAATATATAATATATGTATAGTACAAAATCTACTTATCAAGATTGATGCCGTTGTTTGGCGCATTGATAAATAAAAAAAATCAATGTAATTATTGGTATATATTATTCAATTATTTTACCAACTAAATATATTATTGGTTCCTAATAGCCACACATACACAGTCAGTATAAATAAATATATTTGTAATCATCGTAATATATCAGTAACAGATATAGTACACATAATAACAATAACCCTGAACAATAAATTAACTCATTTGTTTCCATAATACATGTGACCTGATAAATTGTTTAGAAAAGAATTAAAACATTTGTATTCCTGTTACAATACAATTCGTTACAGGAATGTTCCTGTAACAAATTTAGCTGGCTATCCCTTCAGAACAAATAGAATTCTTTTCCAATTATAGTTTTGAGGAATGTAACAATATATGGTTCAATGTTTGTTTTACAAGCAAAGGTAAAATGTTTATTTTCTGATTATTTGAATGAAGTATTTGTAAACTTTTGAAGAGTTTTTATTATAATTCCAACACTCCTCAGCAATTTAAAGAGTGCACTCTTATGTTTTATGTGTGCATTTTCAAAAATAGGCCACACTAGTTATAACTTAATCTAGCGAATTTAATAACGCAAATGTCAATACACACCGTGCGTGACCTATCTACTTGTGCTATATTTACAACGAATCTAATATTAGGTTATAATAAAAGTAGCTCCATAAACTTAAATCACATAATTTCTGGCTTAAGAATTTTGCGCATCGAGCCGCGCCGACTTTGGGGTTTAGGTAAAAAGCTGTACCTTCTTCAAAAATAAAAGCACTGTTTCAGAGCTATTACTTCGACAAGCAGGTAATCAGGAGAGAGAGAGGGATTTTTTGTTGTATTGGAATTAATAATGTATTTAGACGCTCAGAGGGCGGGTCTCTGTGAGGGCGGCGAGACCGGGCGACACAGCGCCTCGCGCGAGACTGTCCCGACTCGCCGCCCTGCATCACTTGCTACTCGCACCCTCCCGCGCGACAACAAAACACAGATTACTGAAAACACTTTTATTAGCCAAAACGCTACTTAAGCTTGGATGGTTCTAGTAAACGGCACTTAGCACAATAGGCGTTCTGGAACAGTTCAAATAATCTATATAAATAAATTTCTACACCAATATTTGGTTGTCACACCTGTGTGATCTGCAAGGTATTCGGTTGCACATTGCGCCGTGGGGGACGACGGGGTGTTCGTTGGCAACAGTCAACAACCGCTCGAAGCCACCGAACGTAACTTGCTCGAGACGGTAACTTAAACCACTTTCTAGATTCACTAGCACCAAATGTAGAAACCATTCTATCGCCAGGTTTGGACGTGTCGTACACTATTTTTGGGCTTTCAGCGGTATCCGACCGGGGTGCTATACGGTACTTAGCTCCTGTAATTACTTTCTTTATTCCGTTAAACGCGCGCTCCAATGGTGATTCATCGTAATCCGAAGAACTTTCCCTATTAATGGAAGTAAACTCTACCGGCGGTGGAAAAACGTTCGTGTCGCGCCCTTCACTTTTTATAATTCTTTTGAGTCTAACGAAGAGCGAAGGAAGAGGCTCGGTATTTGTCCCAACAGTGCACATTCCAGGTTTGTAGTCACGTTCTATGGGGATCGTTGTAGGAGAATATGGCTGAGGAGGTAATGTCGACGCTCTTCTCGGAGATAAATCTTCATCTTTCAGATATGCTATATGTAAAGTGCTAATGCTAAGCGGCTGTTGTACAGATGCAGCAGGCCACAGCTCCCTAGTAGGAGGTACCGGAGACGGCCGCTCTCCCATCATACGACGTGCCAATTCACCTGGTTGCCAAAGATTACTAGGCGTCAAACCCCCGTGTGCTTCCATTCCGACACGATACTTCACTAAATGTAAGTCTCCCACTAATCCAATACTGGGCTTCAGACATTTCTAGGTTTTCCTACATAATAATATAGACTCACGTGCACAGTGTACCCGTTGTTAATTGGATAGACGTTAGACTTCTAAAGGGATATTAAATATTATGGTAATAAGATATGCAATTAGAAAATATAATTGGTTTGAAAATTCATACGTCGTTTGGTAACGATTATGTTAACATTCACGTAAAGTGTAGATCTAGGACGAATTTATATAAATTTATTTATTTATTTATTTAATTTTCTAAATACGATTCAAGTTTTTTGTACTTTCACCATCATTGTAGTTGGTACCTACGCTGAGGATAAATAATATCCTACATCCAATAAGTTAGAATGCTTAGGATACCATTATTTGCGTTACAAAAGTAAATCAATGATGAAAGAAATTATATAATTATAATATATAATTTAGAGTGGTATAATATATAATTTAAACCTACCTACTATAGAATAGTAGGTATAGGATAAGAATACTTTGATTATGTCCCTGAGTACATTAGGCAAGCTATTTCTGTAACTAGTTAAGTATTTTTATTGGAATGATGAAAACTTTTGTTTATTTACTTGAGGCTGTTTAGTATACACATTGTTTTTGTATGATTTTTATAGTAAATGGAAGAAAGCTACGTCACTGCTATTAATCAAGCTAGTCCTTCACCAAGAAATCTTAGCCAAGCTAGTAAGCAATTACAATCTATAGCAATTTTAATAACTGATTCAATAATTAGTTTACAATTTGCAGGCACAGCTATTGCAAAGGATCCTTATGATGTCAACTAACAAAAACACACAAGTTGAATGCAAAAAAAATAAATAAATAAGATATGTATATTAGAGAATAACATATGGGTATCACTTATTCCACCTCATTATCATAAGGTCATTTGTATCGGTAGACATCCCTGCTGATTGGCTAAGAAGACAGAGGGTGTGGGCCGAGAGTAAAGCTGGCGTAAACAAACTCTTGTAGTTCATTCTTACCAATTCCTATTTGAGATTACTATATAAATAATTAAAGAAAAAAAAATTACTTCATGACAAACAATGTTATCCTTATAAATATGATATACAATATAAATCCAATTATAAGTAATATACTTTCTCCACATCATAAAAAAGAGGCCACCACAGCTTAGTCAATAATAGACAAAGTACATGGTATATAAGGCCTGTATATTTCTAGCATAACAATGATTAGGTGGTTGGCACAGGACTGTCTAAACCCCACAACCCTTTGAAGTGTGTGTTACAGCACTACAACTATCAGACTAGTTAATTGATATCAAAATTTATTGAATTGATTAACATTTAGTGAAAAAGTGTGTAGTGACTAAGGATGTTCTGGAGCTCGGTAACTGTAACCGAAACAATTGGATATCCGAAATAAATATATATTAGTAACCGTATACATTTCACAACTTTCAGATAGTTTCGGAAAAGGGCGAAGTTTAAAATCTAGATAAAACTACATGTTTCGACAGGTTATTGTTAATGGTTTCATTACTCACAAAAAACAATTAAAAAGAAAACATTTAATATGTTATAAGTTAATATTTGCAATGCATAAAGCTAAATGATTTTGCAAAGCTATTAAATTTATAGGAATTTTATTTTAATGGATAAAACTGAAGAGGTTTATAGTAATTACTTACCTATATGACCGATTATAATACCAACTAATACTACTATACTACTACTACTACTACTATATATAAAACTTAATTATTACATACTACTTGTGTATAAATTTTACTTTATTTCAATAACTGTAACCAAAATTATCCGAAACCGATATAATTTTATTCCTATATCTGAATCCAGATCCGAAATATCATATCCATAACATCTCTAGTAGTGACACACCAATAAATAAATTTTACTTGCTGCTTTTTTTGCTTTAGTCTAATCACACTTACCTTGAGTGGTCTTGTGATGGTGACTGTTTCAATCATAGTTGTTGATGCCATTCTGTTGTTTTCTTCCCCTAAAACATAATGACTTTTTGATTTGTTTTGAAATTGACAAGGATGGTAAAATATATTAAACATTCCGAGAGTTTCAAGAAAAATTTAAATTAATAACTTCATTTTGTTATACACATGGACAGTCATTCAAATGGTATTTACACCTTGTGATTCACAACAAAACAAGGACAAATTTTAATATGTTGGTGCTTGTTTGAAAAATTAATAAATTATGAAAAGCTAAACCTCCATGATAAGATATTATTTATTTAAAAGAAAAATAAGAATTTGTCTTGACCAAATAGTAAAAAAAATAATAACAAATATATACTTACACATTTGGACCATGCTTAATTATATACAAATAAAAATATTTAGGGTTGAATAATGGAGAACTACATGTGAAAAGATAATATATATTTTTTACTTAATGTTTTTCTTTGTATCTTAAAATGTACTCTACAAAATTGCAAACAAATAATATCCAGTCCATAAACAAATAGCCAAGCCCTCGTAGCAGAGCACAGACTAGGGCGGCTACCAAATATGTAGTGCAAGTACCATTACACTGGGCAGTATACAGCATAGAGTACAATATCGCAATACTGACAGTTGATAACTGACAATAGGCAGACTTAGAAAAAGAACTATTACAAAAATCCTCCATATTATACCAATGATGATCCCTTATTTTTTTAGCAGCGTCATTAATGAAAAACTCTTTCACAATACAAGTAAATCAGCCGTATTGCTAAGGCAAAGTAAATAAATAAAAAAGTATGCGATTCTTGCCAAACTTGTTTCGGATGTGAGAATATATTTATCAAGAATCTCGCCAGAAATATTCTTCATTACAGGTAGCGATGCCAAGCTTATCTTTTGTAAATTTTAGCTTAAGCCTTATGTCGAGTCACTCGCACCTTGCGCTAATGGAACAAATATGGGTGCAAATTCAGTTTTTCTAGACTCATAAGCTCCCTGACTGTTTTTGACTAAGGTCAAGAATCCTTAATAGTCGAAAACTATATTTGAACGAAAATTTTCAATACGTAAGTTTTAAACTGCATGTAGAACATACACTGCTTTTAAGGCATTTTGACCAAGCCCTCTGTTTAGTCATTTAGTTTATAATAAACACACGTGGTGTATTTAGTCAAATATCTTTAGTCTTAAATTACCAATCTGTAAATTGTGTACTTTGAATCTCGATTCTGTGGTCGATTGAAGGCTGTGGTCCTTGTACTAGGACGCCGTCGTGAACCGCCGACCGGGTAAAAGATATACTTATAACCTCTTCAATTTGTTTATATTTTTGAATATCAAAAATCCCTATACCAACAAACACTACCGGTGCAATGTTTTAATTTAAATTTTGATGTCCTGTAAAGGTTATAACTATTAATATTTAAATATTTTCTAGGAATGTTTTTTTAATTGCGTATGAAACTGCAATAGTTCAATGGCGGGAATTAAATCATTAGCTGTACGAGGTATTCGAAGTTTTGGTCCAGAAGAATGTGATGAACAGAGAATATCTTTTGAAACCCCCTTAACTTTGATATTGGGGCAAAATGGGTGCGGAAAAACTACGATTATTGAGTGTTTACGATACGCAGTGACTGGCCAAATGCCACCCGGCAGTCGAAATGAATGTTTTGTTCATGATGCTAAAGTCAACAGATCTAGTGAGGTCATGGGGCAAGTTAAACTGAAGGTGAGAATTCATAATTCAATTATTTAATGGTAAAAATCGGTCGTATTAATTAACTGCATGCTTTACTGTTTTTAGTAAAAAAAAATACCCTATCTATAATCCAGGATTTGTGTTAAAGATCTGATGATGTCTTTTTAATTTTAGATAGTAAATGCAAAGGATAAACAATTGGAAATGTCACGCTCTATGAGAGTGACTGCATTCCAAAAGAAAAAAACTAAATTTCAAACTCTAGACACTTGCCTTAGTGTGATTGATGAAAATGGAAAGGCAAGAGACATCTCCTCTCGTTGTGCTGAATTGGATATGGTCATACATGAAGAACTGGGTATGTAGTGCAAAAGTTTTCTTGTATAAATAGCCCAAATACAATATTTAATAATATATAAAGTAGAATACTACCATACAGGAATTATTCTCATGACATGATTTATCAATATTTCATTCATATAAGGTGTTCCCCACAGTTTCACCCATGTTAATGCAAAACCCTTTTGTATCAATATAGTCTATGGGAGTTTGAGATATAATTAAAATTAAATGAGCCTGTGATTGCCCCAGCAGGCTAAATGGCCTCTGCATGGAAGTTTAGTTGCCTTAATTAAATAGCAAAACTTTTACTCAATACGGATGATGTAGAAAAAATTATGTCTAATAACCAAAATTATATATAAACTGTTTTTCAGGTGTGTCAAAGGCAATACTAAATTCGGTGATATTCTGTCATCAAGAAGACTCTGGCTGGCCTCTAGATGAAGGCAAAAAGGTTAAAGAGAGGTTTGATGAAATCTTTGATGCTGATAAGTACAGTGATTGTATTGAGAAGCTTAGAAAAATCAGAAAGGAGTATGTTACCACATTGAAACTTCTAGGTAAATTTGCCTTTTGCTAATTCTTTTCTAAGATACACAAAGTTAGCATGAAAATAGTGTTTTTTTAATTTATAATTATTTTAATTTCAGAACAAGAGGTAGCTCATTTAACAGATAAGAAGCAAGAATTAGATAAAAAGAAATTAGATTTGGTTAACACCGAGTCAAGAATCTCAGAGTCTGAATTGAAACTTTTAGAGTTGACCCAAGAACTCAAACCAATTTCAGAAAAAATTAATGCAATTGTTGCCTTACAAAAGAATTTGGTGCTATTTGAGACTAAGAAAGAGAAGATTAAGACAAGGTAAGTTGGTTTCTTTCATTACAAAAAATTAGAATGCTTCCTGGCATTCTAATTCTAATTAATTCAAACAGTTCTTGCCTTTTATAAAACCTGTAAATAGACGTTCTACTTCTCTACAAAAAGTATATTCTATCTATTCAAATTTTCAGGTTGTATTCATGTAAATTAAAATTTACAGACATGTAAGACAGTACATACTGTAAATTAATAATAAGTTACTATTATATTTTTTGTTTCTAGATTGGAGCATTGTAAGACACAAGAGGAAGAACTTAAGAAGAGTATTGAGACAATATTTGAAGGAACAACAGAGGAGTTGCAAGCAAATATTAGTAAGTTATTTTTCTTACAAATTTTTTATTTCACACTGGATACAAGTTTTTGTCAAAAATATTTATTTAGGCTGATTGAAGGCTGTGCGGTGCCGGCTTATAAAATACCACGTCCCCCATCTCTACCCATGGATATCATAAACAGCTCTATTCACCTTTATCTCTCTCTCTCTCACAAAATTTAGTAATTTTATTAACATTCACGGCTACACTCTAATATAAAATGTCAAATTTCACCTTGAAATGGTTCATCTGACTATATTGTTTCTAAAGGAAACTAAGATACTTTTCTCTTCCTTCAACTGCTTTGTCTGTTGTTTCTGAACATTTGCACTAACCACTTTGAGCATTTTCTTAAACCACAATCCAATCTTTCTACCTTATAAATAAATATATATATATATATATATATACAGGGTGTCCCAAAAGTCGACGTCAAGTCGAAATTTTCTCATAGGTAAATATGAGAAAATTTCATTTGACGTCGAAGTAAATATTTGTAACAACAGAAATGAAAAAACTGTCATATGGTGTGCATTCTCTGGAATAACAAAAAAATATCCATAACTTCAAAAATACATGACTTAAATTTTTTTTTTAATTTTTCTGATAACTGCTGTGGCATTACCTAAGAGAAAATTTCGACTTGACGTCAACTTTTGGGATACCCTGTATATATATATGGGTGGGTATATGCGCTGACCATCTGTATATCTACTGCTGCCTATTACATAATAGTCTTCTCGGAAAGGGGGCCGGTAAAGCCCTTTTTGGGCACCACACAGGCTAGTTTCTTTGTAAATAAAATAAAATAATAAAAAAGTTATAACACCTCACTTCACAAAGCTTAATTCTTAAGATACATTATTTCCTTTCCTCAAACTGCAGTCATGGTTATGTTTATTGTATGAGTTATAAACATTAATTTAAAGTTTATTTCAGCCAACTATGCTGGTACTGCTAAAGCAAAACAGAAGGAATTGGACGAATCATATAAGAAAAATACTTCGTTTAATAAAGAAGAAGAGAAAATCGCAAATGAAAAGACAGCTAATGAAGTTAAATTTAATAAGCTGATCTTGTTAGAAAGCCAGAATCAAGAGAAGATTGATAAGAGAAATACTCTTATTGTTGATACTGGAAAACTTGCTGGTGAGTTGTCCCAGCCTTATCATGTGTACTACAGTAATAACGGCCAAACAGACAGTTCATTATTTGATTTCTGGCGAAACAAAAGTTTATTTTAAGTTGAAAAGGCTCATTTCATTAATTAGTTTTATAATTTTTTTTTTACTCATATTATTTATTTAATAAACAAACAAATGACCAACAAAACAGAAACATCACTATCATTGTCCTACGGCACTGTTAGACTTTGATCAGAAATAAAACCAGTGATAAAAAGTGTCAAAAGAAATTCCTTTTATAATTGGAAAAAATGTATGGAAACTTACAGAAATTGAAATAGAGAAAGTGGAGACTGATGTAGACGCAGAGAAAGGCAAAGAGATGATCACTCAGAGAATCAAAGAGCTTCAAGATGCACTGAGAGAACAGAAGGGTCTGGCTGACGATGAAGAGAAGATATACCAAAATCAAGTTGACCAGAGTCGGGATGCTCTTGTAAGTTGATCAGCTTTGTTTTGAAAATATTGTTTTTTTTTCTATTTCGCTCTTATTCAATATTTCATCAATTTTTTATTTCAGCTCTAAGGTAAGCTTGATATATGAATATTGGTCATCAAACCCCACTATACTATATATTTATTAGTGATACCTTTTGTGTATATATATCCATTTTTTTTATTTGTTTAAATAAAGTAAAATAAATATATAAATAAAATATTTAAATAAATAAATTATTAGTATTCCCGCGGCTGAATACTTATTTAATATTTTTTTATATGATAAAATAGAAATAGATAAAAAAAAAGAAACGTGTGGCACTCGGGGACTGCCGCGATAAAGCTATTGCATAGCATTTTTTATCAACCTATGCAATTATAATTGTTTATTTATTTTTTATTTATGCAGTATTTTTTTTTTCTTTGACATTAATTCAATCTACCAGACTCAGACTAACAAGCCTATATAGTCTGTCTCGTGTCTAACACGTACCGGCCGCACTTACGTTACGTTATCGTTACCGATCTCATCAGAGATGTGACACGCAGTTTGCGTTCTGTCCTGCTCTAATGCATATCGGGCGCACCTTTATTACGTCATAGACCATAGTGTCGTCATATTCGGTCGCCGCGCTCAATGCCTGCAATAGCTTAAAAAAAAAAGGTACTAAATAGTGCACGTGCTTGGTTTAATGGTTTCTGAATATACATACTGAAGAATGAATTTACACATTTAAATATATACATACTTATTGAAAATCTAAATTGAGAATTTAAACTATATGTGTGTGTGTATCTGTGTGTATATATAAAAGAGGGCTACTTTTAATATCGCTTATTTTAATATAAAAAAATTTGGTGGTCGGAGTTTTTTTCGTTACGGAATTTTTGGATTCGGTCCCCACGCTCAAGCCCCGCGATAAAATCAATGCAATAGCTTAAAAAAAGGAACAAATTATGTAAAAAAAATCAGTAAAGCCAAAATGTACCCTCCCCCCCATGGCCTCATATCCATTACCTATTTAATAAACGTATATAATAAGAGGGAGACACATCGTCTTGAAGCTATATATAACAATCACGATGACAAACAATTACTCTTCCTATATTAAATTAAGTGTAGATAATAAAATCTGGTTACATAATATGGCTGTACCATTGCTAATTTCAATGCATAGAAAATAATCATAAAAACAATATTTTTTTGTGTTAATCTTAGACCTAGAAATTCAAACGGTTTTATTTATGATCTATTGGTTTATTTTTATACATTTTGTCTCTTTATAGTCAAGGCACAAGGAAAAAATAGCTAACAAACAGGATGACATACAAAGCAACAACAAGAATATTACCAAAATTGAGAAACAAATCACCGACGCCAATAAATCCAAACAACGTCTTGAGACCGTCGAAGCCAAACTTAAAACTGCCGAAGAGTGAGTTTCATGTGTTCTAAATCATTATTAACATATATTTAAATATGTCTTGTGTGGTACGCGTAAGCTTTGTATCAAAAGCCTACTACTACTAACAATTTAAAGCATGTAAAAGTATTTTTAAAGAAAACACTTTTTAAAGAAAAACACTTTTTTACGGATTATAGTTATGTATTATTGTATTTAAACTTATAATTATTTAGACATAATTTTAAATTTAAACCGACGTTTCGCGTGCTTTACAGCGTGTGTGGTCACGGTGAATTTAAAATTATGTCTAAATAATTATAAGTTTAAATACAATAATACATAACTATAATCCGTAAAAAAGTGTTTTTCTTTAAATGTGTAAAAGTTATGTTAATAAAAGACAATACTATAAAACACTTTTACCGGATTGAAAGCCGAAATTCCTACGACCAATCAAAAGTAACACCCCGTTGCAAGATGCAGGTATATACAAACTGTATTGTATCTTGCAACTGGACTGCATATTTTCAGACGGGCCCCACATTAGCACATAATGCTGTGGGTGGCTCTTTCGTGATGCATTAAGTAAAAAACATTTACGATATATATGGACAACCACCAGGCCGCGAGATATTCTTATATATAATCTTCTTTTTTTTTCGTTTATCTTCGTTTACATCTTATATCTATCGCAAAAAAATATTATCACTACTTTTATAGCGGCCCCCGAAAACGTATTTGCACACTTAAGTTTGGCCCTCAACATGTCAAAGGTTTCCCATACCTGATTTCGGACATAAAAATATACAATACAAAACACCATTATACATGTATTGTGTATTTGTACACACAAAAAAACAAAAACAAAACAAAAATCATTTATTCATATATGTAGGTAACATATGTACACTATTACGTCAAAAAAAGAAAAGAAATATACATAAAATGATTTTAATTTTACATTTACTGCCAGTTCTCAAATCAAGGGCGTAGAACGGAAGAGAAGAACTGGCAATAAACTCTCCGACACTCTTTTTAATCGCCAAGTTTTTTTTACACAATGTTTGTAAGGAGCTGCAACCATTACACCATGTTCCATATGACATCTTGAGTAATAAAGAATAATAAAATAAATTAAAAACAAAGATTTGTCCTCTATCAGCAGGAGGCATGGTGAAATAGGAGCACGCACTTACATACTCGTGAGAACAACACGCAAATACGTAGTACGTAGTACTTATCATATTTCGACATTTTACATGCTATATAGCAAATGTATGTAATGGTAGATAAAAATTACTAGAAATGGAGTATTATTGAAAAATATAATTGATTTGAATACTTTTACAAACAGGGATTTGGATCGTATGAAAACTGAACTAAATACAGAGGAATGTCAAAAGGAGATAAATGACAATGAAAAATTAATTGAGACTCAAGAAATTGAACTCGAAGAACTTAATACAAAGGTAAGCGTCATAAAATTCAGCTATTTCAAAATAAATTTTCACACAACAGAACCATGTTAACACAGACTGTGTTTAGACAAAACTAATAGAACAAAAATTCAATAAATTCAAGAAGTTGGGTAAAAGTTGTTTTCGTTGTTAACCCTCAATTAGAATTCATTTCACATTTCTGTATGTATTACAAATGTTTTTTGAGGCAAGTATTATAAAACGGTGGTAGTTTCTATGGAAAGAATATGATGTTAATAAACACATAACTAAAATGGCACGTTTTATACGTGAAGTTGAAATGTATATATAAATCAATCATTAAAGTGAAATCCATCATTTACTTATCACACTTACTTTTTATTTTAAACCCTAATCTTGAGGTTTACGGAAATAGGGTTGATCCCAAGCGTCATTTGTAAAAATAAATTTACACTTTCGCAGGTTACCAAACTTCAAAAGCAGACATCTAAATTAAAGGAGCGCGATATGATTGAGGAGTCGTTGAAGCAAAAGGAAAAACAACTCTCAGTATTAAAGAATAAACATAGGTTAGTTAGGATTAGGGGATTTTATAGAGCTTTCTAGTTTGTTATATATTAATAAATAACTGAAAATATTTATGTATTGCACCAAAAAAGTAGTCATGTAACACAAGCCAAGTGCTACCCCAATTATAGGCACATACAACTTTCTAATTGAAGCTTACACACTAAAAAAATAATTTAATTAAGATAAAATAAAGTAAAATTAAAAACAATTAAAAAATTAATTGAATATCCCTGATAAAATCCTAATCAGTAATCAGTTAAGCCGCTAACGTTTTGAAAATTGATGAGGTGTTTGATAAATATATATTTGGCGAAATTTACGACCGCCCCACTCCGATCTAATACCATCAATTTCAGTGTTATGAATTAAATAATAACTCCTTGAAGATCTATTTAATAGAGCATTCTGACCCAGATTCGATTTTGCAAACTTAACTCTAAAAGGAGGCTTTGAAATTAAGTTAGCTTATTACGTTGCCGGTTGAATCCAATTCTATTCGTTATATATGTAAATTCATGTCGTCAAGCTATATCATTTTAAAAATAGCTTAAAATTTGCACTGTTAACAATACTCTAAATAAACCAAATTACCATTCCATATTCAAATATTCTGCGGACTTATCGATTTAAATGTTTTTTATATTTAAAAATATCGTTCTATATTACAGGACGACATTGACCGAATTACTGGGCGATATTCAGAGCAACTTTGCAGTATCAGTAAACAAGCTCGAGTGTAAACTTAGGTCTGAAGTAGATTCAGCTAAACAAAAGATAAAGGAAAAACAATTACAGGTATTTAATATTTCTCATAAACTAATTGTTCTGATAACACAGTTGCCTGCATTGTGTACCTGTCATAATGGTTTCGATATTTAAGTATATTAGGTTCTTTAATTTATATTATTAATTTAGGATTTGTTTATCAAATTTTAACTTCTTTTTTTTTTATTTAAAAAAAAACATTGGCGCTACAACCTCTTTAGGTCTTTGATTTCTGAATCTGTTCCATGATCATTTTTTAATCTAATAGGCAAGTAGGTGATCAGCCTCCAGTGCCTGACATACTTCGTCGACTTTTTGGGTCTAAGACATGTCGGTTTCCTCACGGTGCTTTCCTTCATCGTTCGAGCAAATGTTAAATGCGCACATAGAAAGAAACTCCATTGGTACACAGCCGGGGAACGAACCTACGACCTCAGGTATGAGAGTCGCGCGCTGAAGCCACTAGGCCAACACTGCTCATGTTTTTTTTTACTGTCATTTAATTAAAATGCTTTATTTATTACAATTATATTGATTGAGATATTATATTATGCTTGTTGACTTGGTTTATAATATAGTTCCAGGTTCGTTGATGCATCTATACATTTTTATTTTTAGATAACGCGCCTGGAAGCGGATCGTAAGCACATTCGCGAACAATTAAACGAGCGTCGCGCCGAACTAACCAAGGCCGAAGATCAGATGTACAAGGCCTGTGGTACTCAGACATATGAAGCTACGCTAGCGAAGATAACTTCGACAGTAGAAAAATTACAAGTATGCAACATTACTGTATTATGTAAATTTTTAAATTCAATTAACCCAAAAAAATATTTTGATTAAGTAGGATTGAACAAAAGTTCCAACCTTGGAACCGTTGGCGAGCGATCAAGGCACTAATCATACGCATTTGTCCAGTACCTAAACGTCGTACGGATTCGATTATACAGTGTAAACTCTATATAACGGCACGGTTACTGTGACGTAACAATGAGTTGTCCTTAAATGGAAAGAAGAAAAATGTGTATTGGTAAAAGAAGTTAACTTCAAATAGTGGTAGTAATTACATAAAACACAATTCTTAGTCTGTTATTTTCGCCTGACGTCTTTTGCTGCACCAGAAAATATAATGTAAGTTTTTTTCATATCTTGCGATATTGAAGCATCATCGCATGAGGCACGTTCAAGCAAAGTTCGTTTTAGGGAGTTTGTCGTTAAATCGAGCGACGTTATATACAGGTTATACTGCATATCTATAGAGCATAGATTTTTCATAAAGCAGTATTTATTTATTTATTAACACTTCGTTGCTAGAAAGAAACACATATAACACAATACATATAAATTACAAGGGATGCAACGGGCGGCCTTATCGCTAACAAGCGATCTCTTCCAGGCAACCCTAGTAAAAAAAAGAAAACAATAAATAATAAAAAAAATGATGAGTGCAAGAAGTGCATAACCAGAAGTTATATAAAAAACAATATATATATTAATCTATAAAACCTTAATCTAGAGAAAAAAACAATATTAATAACTAAATAAAACTAAAAAGCTAATCTTACAGATTCTACAATTGCAAATAGTGAATTACATAATATACAAAATATATTATATAATTCACTATTTGCAATATATATATATTTATATTCAATTTCATGTTTACTTTTTAATACCGGTACTCATAGAATCCGTTTTAAATTTTAGGATGAACAAAACGTTTTACAGTCGTCAATGTTTATAATAGCAAAATATAAGACCCAACTGAAAGACAACAACTGCTGCCCTCTATGCAACCGCGGGTTTGAAAGTGACAATGAGGTAATATTTTTTTTATAATTAAATCAATTCATGCGTTAGTTTGTAATTCTAATTCAGTAAATAATGAAATTTTCCAATAATAAAAGTGAGTTGGAAATAGTGTGTGTTTTACATATTTGTTTAAATGAAAAAAAGTTCATTGATTTTATATTCTTCAAGAGAAATAGACGAATCTGGGAATGGAGTGTTTTCTTACTAAACATTATATATATAGAGGTTTCTTTTTTTCAGGTGACAGATCTTATATCACAATTAACCACTCAAGTGCTAAATGTGCCCGCGAAACTCGAGAAGGTCACTGAAGAGTTACAAGTGTCCTCCGCTAAGAAAGATGATCTTCTAAGTATGAAGACCCTCAACGAGAGGATCCATACCTTAAAAGAGAAGGAGATTCCTCAATTAGAGACACGTATGAGTGATGTTGATTCTGTAAGTTTTATTTGACGACACTTGTCTATCCCGGCTGAAAAACGAACACGCGTATATGGAATATTCAAATAATTATGACCAAAGCTAAAAACTCTTCTCTGTAAATTTTTTTGTGCTTGATTTTGTTTAATTTTACGTTTAGTCTGTGCGAAAGAGAACCGTCGTATGGTTTAAGATGTTGACAACACTGTTACGTCATTAAAGTTTGACAGTCACTTTAATTGTACAGACTGTCAAGTATAAGTTGGCGTTCCTGTGGCGGCGCCTCCTACAACCCTCTGTGTTGCCACTTTTTTCTTAATCAGGGTAAATAAAACAAATAAGTAAGATAATAATGATTGAACACAATTTTTTTTCTTTGATATTACTTAAGGTAAATAAAAAATTATAATAACAAAAAATTATTTTTTATAGTAATTGTGGTCTGTTAGAGGCATTATTCCTTCCATGAATTCTTCAGAGTCATCTGTGTCAGAAGAATCTGAGTCGCTGCTATTCAAATCAATTAAAAATGGTTCCATTACTGTTTCAAGGCGGTTGTCTGTTATACGATAATTATTTTCAACATTTATAACGTGATTACAGTGTTTCTGCCATTCTTCATTTTGGAAAATGCATTATGGATTCTCTGTTCCATTTAAAGAAAAACACTTTTTTACGGATTATAGTTATGTATTATTGCATTTAAACTTATAATTATTTAGACATAATTTTAAATTTAAACCTAAGTTTCGCGTGCTTTACAGCGTGCGTGGTCACGGTGACTGAAGACAAAGGTGTTAAATGTCAAAAAGTATTACAGCTGTAGAAAATGTTGTGTTATCTGTATTTATTTCCACGGAGTTGGTATCGACTAAAAGATGTAGGGTTTTTGCAGAAATTGCTCACGGTGTCCTCCATTTTCGCGGATTGTTTATTTTGAGATTTTAATTTGGATATTATTGGATCCCAGGTGTTTGATAATTTTAGGCCGTCCTCTCTATTGAAATTGGCGTGTTTTTTTATTTCAATGGCTTCGCGTACCAATCTTGGGAAGAATCTTTTTTCTTTCGCAAGTACTTTCGGTTGGTCAAAGCGTATGTAGTGATTAGGCCTATCTAGTGTGTGTTCACAGACTGCTGATTTTGTGTGTCGTCTATGTCTTATGTCCGCAATGTGTTCCTTGAGTCTGCTGGACATATTGCGTTTAGTTTGCCCTATGTAAGACAGGTACCTGCATCTTGCAATGGGGTGTTACTTTTGATTGGTCTTAGGAATTGCTGAATCTTCTTGTGCGGCTTGAAAATTGTATTAATGGAAGCTCGTTTTAGGACCCGGCTAATTCTATCTGTAACTCCCTTCACATATGGCAGGTAAGCTGGCTGGCGAGGAACTGTTTGTGTCTTGTTTTTGTTTCTGTGATGCAGCCGGGGGATGCGCAACTTGTTTCGGTGTAGCATGCCTGTTTGACATGCTGTAGTTCCTCCTTGAGGTGGGCCGTAAAAAAGTGTTTTTCTTTAAATGTGTAAAAGTTATGTTAATAAAAGACAATTCTCTGTTCCATGTTTTCAGAGAGGCCAGTAACATTTGTGTCTGCAAATATTCTTTTGAACGAACTCCAAATTAATTCGATTGCATTAAAGTCACAATGATAAGGCAGTCTTACAGCCTTATGACCATGTGTCTTTAATATTTCATCAATTAAGTAGACATTCTCCTGATTGATTGTTTTTATAATTTCATACAATTCTGCTTTTTTCATGGTTTCCAAGTATGAAAGATTGTTTTTTTTTATGAAATCTTGCATCTCTTGTTTCGTACTGTTCATTGTCACGCGTTTATTTATTTTAATACAGTGATATGACGCATTGTCCATCACTATTAATGAATTGAGCTCTAAGTTTGGGATAAGCTTTTCTTGTAGCCATTTACTGAAGTTATCTCCATTCATCTCGTCGTGATAATCTCCACTTTTGGTCTGAGATTTGAAACACAAAAGACTATTGGGGATAAAACCTTTCTCACTTCCGGCATTCACTATGATCCATCTCTGACCTTCTGAGACTTCTGTAAGGACACCTTCAGTTTCCTCAGACTGCCAACATTTTTTAACTTTATAGCCAGGGTGTAAATAAGTCTCGTCCAAATAAACGATTGGCCTCGGATTGTCACTCCTTCTATTATTGTCTATTTCTCGTAAAAATCTTGATCGCCAGGCAACAACATCATATCGCTCCATGAGAACCATCCTTTTGGATTTATTCTTTTTATAACTAAAACCCAACTTGTGTAGTATTTTTCTGAGAGATTCTATACTGCCCTTGAAATTGATGTCTGCCTTTAAATCACAATGTAATTTTCTGAGAGTAGGGACGGAATTATTTAAATAATAAGATTGGATTTTGCGTCTAATAACACAAAGATCAAAGTCATCCAAATCAGAAACAGTTAATTTTCTTTTTCTACTTTTACCTGGAGTGACTAGTTTTACCGTCTTAGCCTCGGAAGTAGTGTTCTCTGGTGTGGAATTGTCATCACAAGCTGTGGATGTGGAAGGTCCTTGAGCTGCTTGATTAGGGACTTCAGTTCTCGCTGAAAAATTACTTTCCATGATTTTTCCCTCTGAAACTATACGGTTCACGGTTCTTTCAGAAACACCTTAAATAAAACAAAAAATATTTTAAGTTATCCATCAATCACATTTACTTTCAAAAGCAATTATTATTTTTCCCTAAATTTGGGGATATAAATATCACTTTTAACTGGCAATACTTTACCTGTCAAAGCCGCTGTTCGAGCATTCACTTGTTGAAATGGAATAATCGGCCCATTGTTTCGTTTCTCTTCTTCACAAAAACGTTTTACAGCTAGAATAATTTCTCTAGCTGCACTCCGCACTACTTTTGGCATGTTTCGTAATGATTTTACACTTTAAAACACAAATTATTAGCACCGACACACGTGAGACTACCAAGCTGTTAGAACTGTCAACACAACTGTCAAAATTAGTACGTTTTTCTGCCACACGCCAACTTATACATGACAACCTATACTTGATTTTAAATATTAGTTTATACAACCGTCATGCCGATTCTCTTTCTGCATAGGCTAGAATCGCAATCGTTGATTTTTGCCATAATAAACACAAAATTTGCCTAAAGCATTGAAACTTTTTTTTACATAGATTCGTGTCACTATAATGTTTAAATAACTTTTTTCTCATTACAAAAAAAAATATTTTATTTACATGAGAAACTTAATATTAATATGTATATACGAGCGAGATACACGTCGCTATTAGCCGTCTCAATTTTAGTCAATAGTGTTCACTCTAACATGCATCTTTAATGACTTTTGAATTTGTCAAACACATCAACATTGCGAATTTTAGATGGTAATTGATTAAATAATTGCACATCCTCATACCTAATAGACTTCTTCAAATAATTTGTACGCGGCTTCGTTAAGATAAACAAACTCGCGAGTATTTCACTATAATCCCTCATAATAAAATAGAATTATATATTTTTGTTTTAGCAAATATCGAAATTAACTGAGGCGTCAGAAGAGTTATCAATGTGCCTACTGGAGCCAGAGCAAAAGTTGCAAACCGCTCGCGGTATTCAAGGCGATATGCCGCTTCTTGATAGATTTACTAACGAAGTCAACACTTCCACCAAGGATGTAAGGAAATATGTATATTTATAAATAATCTCTGAATGATATATTAATATTTTGTATGAAATTTCAATCCTAATAAAAGAGTTAGTGTGTGTGTCAATCAATATTTGGCAATCCATCTTGATACTGCATGATTTATAATAATTGTATTGTAATATGTAGGTTTGTGTAACCTAGATAGTAAAATAATAATAAAAATACTTCTTCTAAACCAATTGCAATGGCTTTTCTCGCGATCTTTAATTATGATATATTTTTACAGTTGGAGGCCATAAAATCGCAATGCACAGACCTAATTACCGACATGACTTTGGATGATGCGACGGCCAAGCAGACTTTGTTACGACAAAGTGTTAGTTCGCTACGTGCACGTGTGAAAAGCGCTCAACAGAAATTGAACGCGCATAACAGAAAAATTAACTCTATGAACGAAAAAAAGATTAAATTCAAAGAGGAGCTAGTTAATATACAGAAGAAGGTAGACTTTATTATCTTTCTAGTTTATCAGAAGGTTGCGTGTTATTTCAGGTTGGCATCACTGATGTAAGAACTTTGTAGGACGGATGAAGTCAATATTAGTGATCCAATTTTGTCTAACTTTAATAAAAATTCACTGATTATATAAATATATTTTATTTATTGCGAGCGATAAGTATACTGGTTGGATCTAGACTAGCAAATATGAAAAACATTACGGCAATCGGTTATACCTACCACACAAGTACAAGTTTGAGTGAATATGACGTCACTACGGTGTATATTATTTTTTAAACTGAACTAATTAAACAAGTAAAAACAACTTAAGGGAAAATATTTTTTTAGATTTCTCACGATCATAAAGTTAGTCTCTTTAACCTAACCCAACCTTATTGTTGAGTGTGTCTGCTATTGGATAGAGAATCCAGTCTGTTCATAATAACTTAATACCATATCTGTTTTAGGTCCAAGAGTTAGTTAATTTGCAAGAGAATCTCAAAGAGTTGGAGGTCAATAAAGATAAGTATGCGGAGGAACTGAAAGAGCTGGAGACAGGTATCGCACCATTGGAAGCAGACCTCAAGGAGAAACAGAATGCCAAGAATGAAGTTGTGAAAAAGAGCAGGTGATTTTTATTATAGATATCAGAATCTGTATCATATTCATTTATTCTTTGTATTTTTTTTTTAGTTTTTTTTATAGATTCTTGAAATAAAGAGTATCACAAACCGAAAGCTTTAGATCTATTTTTTTTAAGTATTTTAAGTCACTATCTTGAGTCAAGTATTATTTTGAAATCGTGACAAATTGTTTGACAAATCTAAATTTAAAATAGGCTAACATTTAGGGTTTCATTAAATTTCTTAATCTTATAAAAATTATTGATTGTTCGAGAACTAATGCTAAACATGTAATTCTAGAGGCGAGATCGACGTTAAGAACAATTACATAATGAAAGTTGTAAACGCATTCGACAAAGTGAAGATAATTGACCTCGAAATCCGACAGCACAAAGAGAGGAATATTCAAAAGGAAATGGACAAGATCAAGGAAGCCAATGATGCGTTGATGGAAAAGCAAAAGCAGGTTATGGCTGACCGCGACCTTCTCACTAAGAAGATGTCAAGTCTGCGTGATGAGCTGTCAAAACAAGAGGTCGGTATATTTTCTTGCAAAATGACTGGATGCAGCTTAGTAGAAATCTATTTTTTGTCATATGTAACTATGGCAACAAGTAATTGTTTTCAAAAGGCATGCCTTATGATTCTCTTTTGTCTGTTAGTTTTATGTTTTTATATTAATTTGTACAAATCGATGAATATCATTTTTAATTTATACAGGATTGAAAAATGATATTTGTATAGAATATAGATTTGTGTTTTGGTATAAATTGTTTGGTCTGTAGTAGATTCTTAATATATAAAAATATTTTTTATTCATTAAAGCATTATGCATGCTGTTTATCTAGTTGTAGAAGTGCAGAGGAAACAAAAGCTATAATTGTGTTCTTTATGTTTTTTTCAACAAATTCCTAACCTAACCTAAGTATCACATATTCCAGATCTACAAGCGCAATTTAGAAGACAACCTGAAGCTCCGCAAAGCGCAAGCTGAAATTGAATCTTCGGAAAAAGAGCTGGCTGAAGTGAACGAAAAGCTGTCTGGTGTCAACACTGAGACACTCTCAGAAAAAGAGGAACTTATATCTAAGCAGACTAAGATCTTCCGTGAAAAAGCGCAGAATGAAGGAAAACTTGGAGAGCTCAAGGTAAAAGGATTTGAGGAAAATGGATATAAAAAAACTTAATATATGTTTTATTATTAACAAATATTATTAAATTAAATTATCAGTAGGCTCAATTTTAGTACATAATTAGAGTGCCTATAATTATTATTTTATATAAATTTATCGTTTCATTTTGACAACAAATCTTGACAGAGACATCTATTGACGCCTATGTACATTTTAGGAAAAAGTTCCGTTCCATCATAGAGATGTCGCTTCGTCGTTATAACTTTTCGTATTAATTTTTTCCGTCCAGACCCCATTCGCAACGCGCGATAAGGAACTTCCAAAAATCCTTGATTAATTTTATTTACTATTTATTAAATATTCTTTAAATAATATGCCATTGAATCTCTTAGTGAAAAATTTAAAATATTTATAACATTTTGAGTATTGATTTGTGTTTTGTGAATATTTCTATATAGTGTAAAATTAAACATTACTAAAGTATATTATAATATATGCAGTTTTGTGAAAAAGAATTTATTTTTTAATTGAAGATGTTTAAGTATTGATTAAATGTTTCACTCCACAGGAAAGACTAAAGCAAAACAAGGCTGATCTTAAACGCACACAGAACAAAGATATAGAGATGCGATACCGAGAGAAAACTTACGAACTACACGTGACCAAGGCAATAGACCGGGATATTCGAGATTACCTTGTTGCCCTTGACAAGTGTCTCCTGGAGTTCCACCGGGAGAAGATGGAGAACATTAACCTCATTATCAGGTCAGCAAAACAAATACATTGTAATAAAAAACTGCCTTTGATTTGCAATATTGTCTGTCATCTATGTATCTTATTTAAAGTGACATAGTGTATTATTATTATTAATTTGTAATTTTATTGAGTTAAATAAGACACTAAGTAAATAATGTTTTCAGAGAGATGTGGAGAAAAATTTACAGAGGAAATGATATCGACTACATTGAAATAAAGACTGAGGGCAGCATGACGGCTGATTCGGATCGCCGTAAATATGATTATAGGTAATGTGTCATATAAACGTATATTGAGAAACTAAATATTAATTCATAGGATTACCTATGGTATCATATTAGACAGTCCTCAATTACTTTTAAAAATAGCTACTTTAATATATAATAATCTTTCGCCGTCATCGTAATTGTCTGTCCATCTCGCAGAAGATTGGCTTCTCGATCTGCAGTTACGCCAGTATTTATGTCCACCTGTCGTCGTACCTGGCCATGTGTCCAACCCATTTGCGAATACATATGTAATGTACTGTGACAGTTTTAATATATATTTTGAAACAAACAATATTTTTGTTTGCCTTTGCACTTTTCTTCTATTAAAATGTACAATATCAAGCATAGAGTACTATGTATTTATATAAATATGTAATGCTTATCTCATGATTAATAAACCATTATATTATAAACAATCCTGTCTAAATTATTAATTAGGCAAATATGAACGAGAGTATTATATCTTTTTAAGTCTTTAATATTGTTACAGGGTAGTTCAATGCAAGAATGGTGTTGAAATAGATATGCGCGGGCGCTGTAGTGCAGGGCAAAAGGTTCTGGCTTGCCTCATCATACGACTTGCATTGGCCGAGACATTCAGTTCAAGGTAATTGTTGACAGACTAGAATATGGTTATCAACTTGACATGTATGTATGATATCGTTGAATTTAATATTAATTGCTATAATATCTAGGCATTATCTAAGCAAGTGTATTAAATTCAGTAGGTAAATGTATGTTTGTCAACATATTTCTACTTAAATATAAAATAGAATCATCTCAATATAACAATTTATCATGTTGGCAACAGATTTAAGTTTCATCAAAATTGGTGTTTACCCAAATCTCAAAAACTAAAATACTATCCACATATTTTTGGAGGGGACATGTATAATAGTGTATGTAATTTAATGAAATATTGTATGTGACTCACTAATCACTTTCAATTTTTATGATGATGAAGTATTAAAATTTTGTTTGTACAGGTTTGGTGTCCTCGCTTTGGATGAGCCAACAACAAACTTAGATGCAGAAAATGTTCAAAGTTTGTGTTCAGCTTTGGGTGAGATAGTCCAAGAGAGGATGAAGCAAAAGAACTTCATGTTCATCATCATTACCCACGATCGAGAGTTCATAGAGTCTCTAGGAAACATCGATAAGGTTACACACTTCTATGAAGTCTCTAGAAATGAAGAAGGAAAGTCTAGGATTAAAAAAATTAGGTTTACATAAGGATAGCCATTTGGATCTTACAAAATAAGTAAAAATATAAAAGGCTGTGCCTTTATTGAAGTATATTATTGTTTATGAATATGTTGTATTAAAACAATTTTGCAGAATGGCAATAATGATACCTTCATAAAATAACATTTTTTATGGTACGGAAATTTATGGCCCCTGTCTCTGTATATTTTATTGGTAGCCGTGTGGCGTAAGAGACATAATTAAAGAAAAAAATTATACAAGGTTTTATTTTAATTATATCACATTTAATAAGTTGAGTTATGCTTTTTAATTTCTCCAATTATAAATTTTATATGAATAATTTTATTACATTGCAGTGATTGTAATCGCACTTAAAGGTTGAGATAGTTTATCTTGATCTAAATGCAATATTTTACTTTCCTGAAGAACAGTAAGTGTAACACCAAGCAATTCAGCTATTAGAGATGGTGGAAATGAAGTTGACAAACATTTTGAAATATAGGGAACTAAATCTTCAGTAAAGCAGGCACAAAATGACATATAATTCTGTCTTTCAATGTCAGTGAAAGTTTGCTGTTCTCTATGGTAAAATTCAATAAGAATTTGAACAGCCTTTTCAAGTGATTTTTTAAATGCATTATACACATCCTTGACTATATTTAAGGGAGCTGTTACTCTGATTGAATTGAGAATATTCAACAATCCGTTACAGTATTCAGCTAATGGATAGTAATCTAGCAAAATTTCAGGGGGGCCAGACTGCATGTTTTCATTTATTGGTCTTGCAATATTTTTAATACTTGCCACTTTGTATGACTTCATCTGCAGTTCAAAATTGAAATCAACTTTTTCCAAGCCAGATGTGAATTGCGAAATAACACTCTTCCTGAATAGTGGCGTTAATACACATCTTAAATCAGCTCCAACTCTACCAAATGATAAACATAAATACATGCACTGATTCAAAAGGGATTCAAAACTTGACTCATCTTCTTTATAAATATTTTGGTTCAATGTTTTTGCTAATTGTTCGACCTGTAAGAAATACAATAAAATTAGAAAAAAATGTTTGAAATTTAAAATATTTACCTTCAAACCTAATTGCATATGTTATGTATTCACCATTCAATCTTAGAATGCTGTATAGTCAAAGTCAAAAATAATTTATTCATATAGGTAACATAATGTAGACTTATGAACGTCAAAAAAAAGAGAAATATGTATACAATAAATGAATCTAATTGTACATTTACTGCCAGTTCTCAAATCAAGGACGTAGAACGGAAGAGAAGAACTGGCAATATAGTGTACACATAGAAGGATTTTGGTAGTCAAACAAATATTAAATTTTCGATTTTTTGGAGTTGGTACCAAGACTAAAATATTTGTCACTAGTTTTATGTAATACATAAATTGTACAGAGGTATTACTAAAACATTACCTTTTGCTTTAACCAACAAGACAATGCACTAGTGCCACTTAGCTCATCATCCCTTACTTTAGACTCTTGAGAATCTGACAAAAAAATTGACTTATGTTGTGTTAATACATTAAAAAGATGTATCCTGTGTAACTCCACAATCCTCCTCAGATATCTATCAGGTGCTGAAAAAATATTATTAATAAAATAAATGATTGAATTTAAATTTTAATGTTTGATCAGTAACTAATTTTTACCTCGATTCTATATCTAGCAAAAATTTGTTACCAATGACAATTTTACATACTTTCAGTTGTTTTAGCATCTTCAAGAGCTTTTTCAAACCATGCATTTCTGGCTTTAAGAAAATGTAGGTGTAAACCATCTGATGCTGCATTTTTGCTTACAGCTGAATAATTATCTTCTTCAGTTGATTTAAACACTATGTATGCTCGACGTAAATATCCAAGTATCTAAAACAAATTTAAAAAAAACAATAGATAAGATTAATGTAGGCTTACAGGTAGAAATATTACCCAGATTGTTAAATAATATTACTTACTTGTAAACACTGTGGCAGTGGTAGGTCATAATGGAGTTGATTAAATAAATGATACAATGTTTCATACCATAAGGTCATAATTTCAGATGTTGTGTTCTGTAAAACATAAGAACTACTTTATTTATTTATTAACATTTCATTACATTACAATACAAAAAATTAACATAATTAAATGAAAAGGACAGACAGGGCAATTGATGGCCTTATCTCTTTCGAGCGATTTCTTCTAGGCATAACATTATTACATATTTATTTGAAAATGCACATGATATATGTAAAATTATCTCACCTGTACTATAGGTATTTTAGAATATCTTTTAGATAAATTGCGTACAAAAGTAAAAATATCTAGTGCACTTTCATAGTCTTCAGAGTTTAATGCTTCCCTCATAAGAGCAGGTAACTCCAGAAGTTCCAGTAGTTTATCACTCTGGTTTCTAACATTACTGTATTGCCTAGAATCCAAAAAATAAAAAATTTATTTGGTATATTAGTCCATACATTAAGAGACTTATGGAGCTAAACCAATAGAGCCATAGGAATACATTATCATGAGTTAGAAATTAAATACTCAGTTTAACATTATTAAAACAAATCAATTGCTTTAATTCACAACTTGTTCATAAAAACAATATGCTTACTTTTTATCTTGAACAATATCATTTGCTATCCGTGAGAAATTTTCACATTCTTCAACAAACTGAGGAGATGTTTCTAAAAAAGTATCAAGAGAGTCTTTTGATTTGTCCAGGTCTTTTCTTATAGTTCTAGATATCTCAGCCGTCTCGACAAAAGTTTTGTAGTTCGTAAAAGCCAACTCTTGTGTCTGTTCAGTCAAATGTCGCATTTCATCACTCAAGCGTTCCGGCTCTTTTAATATTTGTTCCCAATTCTGAGAACCCATTTTCCTAATATACTCGGATATATCAGAAAAGTAGTCTGCATTTTCTAAAAATATTAATATATATTAAGAAGTCAATAATTATACACAGAATGTATCTTTGAATCTGTAATGGTTGAAACTTATGGTACCTAACGTGGAATTGGGGAATAATAGGTGGCACAATTCATTTAACTCTTGATTCATTGCTAAATTTGAATACTACTATTATTTATATAAGCTTTAGGCTTAATACAAAAGAGATATATTTACAAAGTATAATTTTTAATACATATATAGGATGAAATATTATGTTGTGACTTGTGTTATTGTCATGAAAAAGACTACTAAAGCAGAATTTCTGCCGAAGAGTATGTGCCGTTCTTCTCAACACTATACCTGCTCTGTGATGAGTTTTGACGGCATGAGGAAAAAAGAGATCTCAAGAGAAATTCTTATTGAGCGGTTGTAAGAAGTAGGAAGTAAACTCTTTTGAACTATTTTGTACTTTTTATAATAATAATGAAGTATAGCTTTCTACGCTTTCACTATTTAAATTAGTGTTGATAGTTCAGCGATTTAAATCACTCTACGACAGGTACTCTACTGACTAGTGACTAATGACTATCGCTAAGCGAATTTTTATAGAAATAACATCAGCCCACGCGTGATCACTTCCATATAAATTAATTATGCGTTAGTCAAACCCTATGCTAATTAATAGAAAAAAACTTAACGTTTCCTCAGGTGATTTGGTCCATAATACTAATGTAGACTACACTCTAGGAACTACAGATTAAAAGTAAATATACTTTAATTTTATATCTGTGCCAATGGCTGGTAAATTTTAAGATAGCCATTTGCTAAATTAAATAATTTGGATAAAATTCAATGCATTTTCTTAGTAACACATACATAAAAAAATCTTTAAAATATATTTCCTGAATAACATTAACAGTTCCAACTCCGAAAAATTTTGGTTATCTTTTTGTTTTCTTTCTGTAAAAGAGTTATCAAGTAATGTGATTGCGTCATGTAAGGCCGTACTTGTATCTAGATCGTATTATATTATATCAGGTACGTTTTCTTATATCCTTAAATATCAGTAATTTATTAAATTTAGTGTAAAACTATAATAATATAGACTGTGTATGGATGAGTTAACCTTTATTTTGACAATAACTAATAACCTATCCACTTTCAATTCTCGACACCATTTTTGTTACGCCATTAATCATATCTCATCATCTGGACACAATTTAAGACTAGAGTTTTTTTTTAATTACCTGGCGAGTTTTTGAGTGAAATTCATTGTAATAATATAATTTAATTAGGTTATGTTGATGTTTTGAAGAATGATCATAATCCTCAATTTAATTCTGAAGCTGAACTGCCAGGCTACTACAATGATATTTCGTGTTATCTTATCACGACATAGATTTGAAGATATTTTAAGATTTTTATTCATGAAGTTAATTTAAAATAATGTTTTGTGTAATAGGGGGTTATGTGTATGTAAACAAATTAATAACCTCTAAATTTAACATTTTCAGCCTATAGGATTAAATGATAGAAAACAAATAATAATGACAAAACACGTAAATTTGACTTGACCCCTCATTAAACAAACACAATCTGAAGCAAAGGTTATATTTTTATATATCCTACAAAGTATGGATAATAGAAATGATTAAAAATAAATAAGGTTATTACCAAATCATGGAAGGGGAAGAGTTTCAGCTCCATTGGGAGTCAGAGGTTAAGGTATGTATATAATACTATTGTTTGTAAAAATGTTATTTTATTATTAAAAATAAATAAATAAGAAATAAGTTTTTTAAACATTAAATGAATATAATAATAATAATAATATTAGCTAAGTTCCTATGCACTTCATTATTAAGTAAAGTTAGTACATTGGTATCAAAGTGCATTGTAAATTGTTGTATTAATTGCAAGATATGTTTTAGCCCAACACTGAAGTTTGTGAAGAAGTAACATGTGGGTTGGATAATGTACAGACAGTACCATATTCCAACATGGTAATTTTTGAAGAAAATTAGTTATAATAGCTATTGCTTGTATATTAAAACATACTTACATTGAAATTTTGCCAACAGACAACAGAAGAACTTATGAATAATGCTGATAATATAGCTGCAGAAAATTTAATGTATTTATCTCAAGATGTTGTAAGTTACACTGACTCCACTGATATTGTAGCCGACCCTAGCGTAGAGTGTGTCACAGAAGAAGTCATTACTGATGACTGGGTTATTACTGGTGGACAGGAAAGGTAATAAAATATGCATTTTATGTTAGACATATTGTATACTTACATAGTATCTTGTAATAATAATATTTAATTGATATATAGATATAGTGCTTGACCTATGGCAATATGAGTTGCCAGTATTTATGTATTTCACCATTCCTTAAGATCAAGTCATCAGAAATATATAAGTAAAAAACTGCTTAAACAATTTGTATTTTCTAAATAAGTTCCATTTCATCAAATATGTCAAACTCCTTTCAGAAGAAATGGTTTGACTGCTCTTGAAATTACATTTAAGTTGCTTGATCTTTTAGAATATGGACCAGTGTATATTTGGTAAAAGATGGTGTTTAGGTTTAAATGTATCACTTTTCTTAACATACAAAGTATCTAAAAACAATCATATATTTTCCTTTTTTAATTATCAAATGAACATGTTTAACATAGTACTGAGAATTATCTTTCATATCAGTCTTTCTCTGACAAATAATAGTAAGGACAAAACTTATTTTACAGAGTGGAGGTGCCTTTTGAACAGTTAATGAATCCTGCTCAAGATATAAAAATAGAAAATGATATTGATGTGCCTTTACCAACAGACCAGGTACAGATTTATAAGTTTTTTAATTAAAAATTCAACTACTAACAAATATACTACAATTATAACTCTTGCGAATTGATTAACATACTAAAATGCAAAGTATATTTAATTTCAGGATGAATACACAGCAATGCGGCCGTTTCCATGTGATTTTTGTTCCCGGAGATTTAGAAAGAAAGCAGCTCTAATGAACCACATGGTAGCCCATCAGAATGATAGACCACATGCATGCAACCTTTGTGGTGTTCGATATGTACGCAAGTGTGATCTTATGAACCACTTCAAGGTCCATGCTTTTATACCAGAATCAACGGAGCATATTGTTCAGGAATATCCCAGTGGTAAGTTTAATTAATTAAACTTGATAAATATTAAAATTCAGCATTTGTGATTAAATCATATTAAAACATATATTATAACTACTATAACATATTTAATTGTTAATGTTTGAATACTTGTGCTTTGCAGTCATTTAATATAAAATATCAAATCAAAATTCATTTATTCAATTTAGATGCTTCTTATGGCATACTTAAAAATGTCAAAAACGTCATCCATTCGCAAAACTACCACGAGGCCTTGTTCTGAGAAGAACAGGCAAGTAACTCAGCAAGTTTTACCCTCCCTCTACATAACAATAATTCGAAGAAAAATGTCATAAACCACAACATCATTTAAGTTACATAAGTAAAAAATAAAATAAAAATCTGTTTGTTTGTTTGTGATTTACCACATTCACCATTACGTACGTATAGTACACATAGCAGCGTGTACTTAGGCCTATAAATGAAGTATTTATTTTCTGCAACCTGTAAGATGGCTGGAAAAGTTTCCTTATATCTTGTATTACTATTGTCAATGTCACTGTTCTTTAAAAGAGAACTAATATTACTAGTTACTACGCTCAAAAACGATATGATATATATTACAATATAGAGATCCATAAAACTATTGTTATATTGCAATGTGAGAAAATGCAGGTAACTGATCCACAAACATAGTGGTGAGATTAATTACTTCTTAAATTCTGCAATCAACTGAATTAATGTTAAAAAATGCGTTGTCCATGCTATATTATTCGGTTTTTATAAAAAAATTGTATTAGAAAAGCCATTTTGTATGGAGTTAAGGGTTTTGGTTAAGTAAAATTATCAACTATCATAAAAAAATTTGAGTGAGTAATTCGTAATTATTTACACATCACCTTATATTTATAACTAGTGACCCGCCCCAGCTTCGCACGGGTGCAATGCTGATGAAAAGCAGGTTTTTATTATGTATTGTTATTTCCGTCGCTGGAAAGCTCCGATAATATGCGCGTTCGATCGCTGCTAAATAAGCTGTAATGGGCTGTATAGATCTATATTAAATTAACAATGTATTCAAGGTATTTAATTGGTTAAGTATTAATGCTGTATTGGTTAAAATTGCTTCGAAAATTAGCCATTATTTGTCGTAAAAAGTAAATGACAAAAAAAAGTTATTGTGGGTTATCCATAAGAGACAGACATATACCATCACGGACTTTTCTGTAGACCTTTTCAATGTGTACAATACTTAGTACATTATTTTGATAAAACTCCTAGGGTTCAGCCTGCGTTTGCAATGTAAGCGGAAAAAATGTAATTATTTACGACATCACATTAGAAACCTCATAAATAACAGTACTTTTCCACTATTTAATGGATGTTTTTATACATATAAACCTTCCTCTCGAATTCCACTCCACTTCCACTCTATCTATTAAAAAAAACCGCTTCAAAATCCGTTGCGTATTTCAAAGATTTAAGCATACAAAGGGACATAGGGACAGAAAGCGACTTTGTTTTATACTATGTAGTGATAAATTGAAAGTATTCTTTGAGCTTACATTTCATGAAAATTTCAACAGAATGATGACTTGAAATGAGAATATTAATTTATTAAGACTTGTTGGCATTTCTTTGTTTTAGATGAGGAATTGCCAGAGAGTCCACTTCTAAAGCAAAAAAAGAAAAGAGGTAGACGGAAAAAGAAACCTGAAGCTGTAAGTAAACACGCCAAATTAAAATATAAGAGGATGGTTTTCATGTAATTTTCTTAATAAACATTATTTTTACGACTAGATAGCTGTAACAAATAGAAACAAAATAAAAGTTTTAATTGATTTTTTCAATGATTCAGAAGTGTGCATATGCCATAATTTTTCAGTGGGTTTTAATATTAAATATTCTATCTAATCTCCTACATTGAATTACGAGTACGAACGCAAGTAATTTTAAATCATATTTTATTAAAAATTGTATTTTATGCATATGAAACTGTATATTTAAACTATACAGTTTCTTCAACTACTACATGATAAGTTTTATCATTTCAGAACGGCATCCCGGATGTAAATATGACGTCGGCGCGTACGCAACAGTGGTCCCGTCGCGGGCGTACGCCGCCCAGGGCCCCCTCGCCCGCTCCTTCTCCATCACCTCCACCTTCTCCCTCACCGCCCCCATCTCCTCCATCTCCGCTACCGCCCCCCGCTGACCCTGCAAGGCCCTTTGTGTGTCGAACGTGTGGAGTCGGTTTCGCAAGAGAGAAAGCTTTGCAGTCGCATTCAAGGGTTGGTTCTTTTATATTTTTATCAATTGCTATTATGCCTGTCCGCAATATCTATATATTCAATTATACATACCAAATAATAATAATTACAAAAACATATGCGATAAAAATGAAAGGAAATTAATAGCTAATATAGGACTTTACAGTAACCATGTAAGGTTTTGTGTTAATAAAAATTGTTCACCTTTTTTTTGCTTAATTAATCTACAGATACACGGCGGCGATTCTCCTATAGAGTGTAGCGAGTGTGGGGAGCTTTGTTGGTCGCGAGATAGCTTAGCGTCGCACGCCGCACAGAAACATCCGCATCTCTCGCATTTACCCCGTTCCATGAAGCAAGAACCCTATGATGATAATTCGGGTAAACTCAGATAGATTTTTACTACTTATTACAGAATAGTACAAAAAAAAACTCCATCCACCGTATCGTCCACTTACTTATAATAAAAATATACGGCGGACTCATACTCCCCATTAGACCCAAATTTGGTCCGTTTTGCGTAAAGTCCTGGCTAATTTAGGCAGCCTAGCTCCTTTCAGAAGCACAGAAGTCTCCTGGGCACTTCACAGGCTTCACGGAGCAACCTCACTGTTCCGAGGATTTCCGTACGTTGTTTAGCCACAGCCTCGCATTCCAGGCATACGTGGGTGACTGATTCCTCTGCGCTGAAACAGCCTCTGCACAAACACCTCTGCTGTCTGTCGCGCCTAGGACAAATAGATGTTTATTAAGGAGACAATGGCGCGTAATTGTCCCTATCATTGTTTAAGCTTAGAAATCGCTTTGTCACTGACTGTTTGCAGTCCGCATTTCGCGACTATCGTTGATTCTGGATTTCGACGGATTCCTGGAGAATCCAGATTCGCACTAGTGAGAAGGACAGGGGAGGAGCGGATAAGGGCCAGCTGGCATCATTCCGGAGCCTCTTCTCGCAAGTTCGTCGGCAGCATCATTGCTGAGAGAACCACTGTGTCCCTTTAAAAATATACTTTAAACAAAACACGTTTTTAGTAATTACAGAATTATCCCTTACAGAATGAGTTCCCTCAAAAAAGTGTGTCTTCTATCGTTAGTTAGTTGTTAAAACATTTTTTTATATAATTGTTACTTTAACGAATTATCATGCCTTGTTTGAATTTCTAGTCTATTATAAAATAAATGTCAACGCATCGGTGGACATTGGTGGTGGTGGCCGAGATTGGGACCGGAGATATGATATGCGTCATATTATAAGAAATATATTGTTCCAGATAAATTTTATGAAAAGATTTAGAATTTTAAAATCGTTTTACATAGGTCTAGGATTTCTTTAGTATTTGATTGTTATAAAATGTTTGTGACCGAAAACTATCAAATTAATATCAAGAGTTTGTTTTTCCAGGAGACGATATGGACTTCCGGTTATCACCACTAGCCCACAGCGGCAGTGACCATAGTATACGCCATGGCATGGTATATGATACGGTCCGTGGACCGGAACTCTTCTGTCAGGATTGTGGGGTGGCCTTCCAACGCGCTGATTTGCTGAGGAGACACGTCACTGCTGCCCATAGGTATTGCAACTGGAAATAAATCAATTTAACAATTTTTATATATTGTACATAGTTAGTAGAAATACTTTTATATCTCAAAAACTACTTAACTGATTTTGATGTAACTTAGAAAAGAGTTCACTGAGTTGGAGTTAAAGACTTTCCCGAAAAATTTGATTACCAGATTTAACAAGCGCTTGAAAGCCAAATTTTTTTTTAAGAATCTTCAGGTCGGCTATCGATCTATATACCCCACCATAGAGATAAATAAACATATGTTTGGCAGCTACAAGCGTCACGACAGCACAAGCAGCACGTGGGAGCAAGAACACACGTGTGACGTGTGCGGCGAGAGTTGCCCCGACGCTCTTACCTTATTGGCCCACGCTGAAAGACATACAGAACGGCCCAGGCCTAATTCATCCAGGTAAAGGAAAACTATTCACCATATGTACATTTGTTATATTATCTTATCATAGTATCATTATAATCGGGAGCCTAATAAGCGTGCTTAATATTAAAGTACCTGGATGACCTGGTATTTTTTTTCTATAAATTATGTTTTTTGGAAATTATATTTAAGTGCGAATTACATACTCATAAAATGATCGATCTTACCGACAGAAGAAGAAAAAAATCATGAGTGTGCTAAAACACGAACAAAATGACATTTTCTGGAAATGATTCCCCCCAAACCCCCCGTATACTAAATTTCATGAAAATCAATATATACAAGAATTGCTGCTTTAAAGATAATTAATAATTTGAAATAATTAAACTTATAACAATTTAAAATAATGTTGCAGGTTTAAGAAAATGTCAAAAGGTCAGAATGCGTCAGGCAGCAATATAAGGCAGTTTCCATGTAGAGAATGCGGTAAGACTTTGTAATTAGCTTATAAAACCATGAATGCATGCAAAATAATATAACTACATTTTGAATAAGAAATTGAAAATAAAACTAACATGAAACGTTTGGTATACTAAAATTGCTGTAATACATAAATTTTTTTTAAATATCAGATTTTTGTATACTAAAAGTAAGCTATTTTTAGGCAAAGTGTTCGGTTCGCGAAGTTCTCAGCAGATCCACGTGCGCATTCATACGGGCGAAAGGCCGTACGCGTGCCGATTCTGTTGGAAGGCCTTCGCTGATGGCGGTACATTAAGAAAACATGAACGTATACACACGGGTGAGTTTTTTTTTTAAAGTCCAATCCAATGACATTGAAAAACAAGGGGACAGATTTTGTCATTTTTTATATTTAAGGGTAGCCATACTATTTGCATTCCAGTTTATGGCGTTGATACTATTCAATATTCTAATTATATTATTAAATAGTTATCTGAGTAACCAACAACAACGGGATAATGTAAATCTATAATTTGCTCTCACTCCTAAACGGCTGGACCGATTTTGATAAATTTCTTAAATGTTCAAGAGCTCATGATGTATTTATTTAAGATGTGTGTACAGGACAGCGTCTGCCCGCTACTATTTGTATTTATAATATATTGCGTCTGTAACCGCTAAATAAAAAAGTTTGTCGCTTTTTCTGTCTGTCTGTGTTCATTTATTTCTTAATAAGCAAGTAAGGCTCTGTACCTAACATACGCCATTGTATTTCTTCACGACCCTAAAGTCGGTGGCTCGACTAAGAAGGTGCAAGCTTTAACCACTAGTTTTTTTATGTTTTGTGTTTGTGTGTTTTTAATAGGTGAAAAACCGTACGCGTGCGCAGTATGTCCTCGAGCTTTCAACCAGCGAGTGGTGTTAAGGGAACACGTGAGATCGCATCACTCTGCACCTGATCGACGGGCGAATGGTATTTTTAATATTATTTACATTTATTTGTAATGGGAAAAAATATAAATATTCTTTAATAAGGAATGTTATCGGAATTTTAATAATTATATTGGCATGATTATAAAAATTATTTTATTCCAGTATTTCTAATGATGTTGCTTAATTTAGTAATTGTTTGTTATGCAACGTTTTCGCGACCACTTTGGCATAGAGTGTCCCGGTTCAATGGTAAAAAACATGAAATTTGGATTGCCTCTATTTTATAATACAAAATTAAAATTATCTACGTACGTAGCTTGTTATTTATATTTATGAGTAGCATAATTTTAAAAAAAATATGCATTTTTCTGTCCTATCAGTATACATATTCACATTCTTCGAAAGTACTTAAAATATTAAGATACTTTTGTACAATCTGTAGCGTAGATAACGCCGCGACCATTTAAAAGGCCGGCAAGCAATTTATATATGTTTTGTTTTTTATATAACTTCTGGTTATGCACTTCTTGCACTCATCATTTTTATTTATTTTTTTCTTTCTTACTAGAGTTGCCTGGAAGAGATCGCTTGTTAGCGATAAGGCCGCCCGTTGCATCCCTTGTAATTTATATGTATTGTGTTATTTGTGTTTCTTTCTAGCAACGAAGTGTTAATAAATAAATAAAAATAAATAAGCGGGCTTGCGAGCGTTCTGGCAGTGCAAGTGTATGGTATATCACACGGCCTCCTGTAACATAAAAAACATGACAATATTTTGGGGCTCAAATATATTAAACCATTTGCAAAATATGAATCAAATCTGTAATGCAAATTTCATCATCAAACATTGTCGCTCTGTCCGATATTCTCTTATGCGTGCGTATTAATCGTCTTACGAATTAAGGAGTTGTGATATGGTAAAATATTAATTAATAGGGGTAAAATGACCAATGTACTATAGGTACAAATAAAAGTGAATTAATATTTGCAACAAATAGAATTTTCTTAGACATCACTCAATTATAAATAAATAAAATAAAATACGTTTATTTTGGAACATAAGAGCATCAAATTTTTCCACGTCATTAAATTCGAACCTGTAGGCATCCCTACTCATCCGCAAAGAAGACAGAGTGTGTAGGCCGAGAGAAAAAGCCGGTGTAAAAACTCTCGGTATTCTCAAAAAAGCGAATCATCAAACAATAATACAATATTTAAAACAAATATAGCAAATTAATTAGCAGTAGCCTGCCCAGCAGTAGTCCCAGGCCTTTATATCAACTAGATAATCGCTAACTGTATAAACCTTTATACACAGCTTTTCTTTAATAAATTTCTTAAATTTAATTTAATAAAGGCATTGATTAACCATTAACGGTCTTCTCGGAAATAGCAGTAAGTTTCTTACCTTAATATTGAAATTTGTTCCAAAAGTGCATTTTATTCTTAACAAACGTAATCGTACGTGATTTAACAATAACTCGTACGTCAAAAATAATAAGTCAGAGGGCGTCCACGGTGAATCATCATCGGTCCGATATTGATTTTTCAGGCAAGTGTTTGAAAATAGTATATATTATTGTTTTTTATAGGTGGCTACCAGTACTCATGCGCAGTTTGTGGTCGACCTATGTTAACGAGTGCGGAGCTGGTGCAACATCTCATACAGCACTGTGATGAAAACACCGCTATGAAGAGGCAACCGCAGGTATAGTCAAATATAGCAGTAGTTCTTAAATTTATTAAAAAAGGACCGACGAACAGTTCTTTTCGTAATATTTTTCTCGCGATAAGATTTTTGATGTGAAACATCTATAGCCGCACGTAAAACCGATTTCTGGCGTAGCGACGCATCGCCACGCTATATGATGGTATATACATACAATTTATATGCAGTAGTAAATTTTTGTATTTAATGAAAATAAATGTTTATTCAATAAATAGTCATCGTTATCTGGAAAACAAAATATTTTATTTTATCATTATGACATATTTAGTTCCTATCACAATCTGTTCTTTTCTGCATTTTACTTCAGAAAATTATTTCGATGTTCACATCTGCCAGGCGTCCCGTGACGGCTCAAATTTTTTTTTTTTGCTTTTTAAGGGTTTTCGACGAATTCTGGCTTTTATTAACAGCCTTTGTAGTTCCAACAGCACGCGGCCTTCCCGATCATTGTCTTAGACGACGTGTTGTTGTATATGTTAAGAGTGGGTACAAACACACGGCTTTGAAGTTTCTGAAATATGACCGACGGCTCCATACCCACTTAGTCCAAGGCGATCACTGCCATCCTATTTTCTTTGATACCCCATTCTAAATAATTATAATGTGATAATTAACATGTTAAGATATGTGAAATGGCGCAAAATCGAAAGAGAGTTTTTTAAATAAATGTTTTTGTAAGTGAACGTGTTTCAAATTTAAAATAATGAAAAAGTTTAAAAAAAACGTTTGTTACAAGTCGTTATGGCCAGACCAGTTATATCATCATATATCATATCGAATATCAAAAACGTTTACAAAATTCGCGCAAGAGCTAAGCTACGCCATCCGTTCGCAAAACTACCAGGAGGCCTTGTTCTGAGAAGAACGAGCAAAAAATATAAAAATCAAGCACGAAGAGTCACCAGAAGTACCACACGTTCACAAGTACTAGTTAAGACAAATAATAGTAACAGACATACAATAAATTGTTGAAGCATTTCATAGATAAAAACCGCATTAAAATGTGTTACCCAATTATTTATAAGCGTACAAGTGAATGCTGGTAAACAACATTGTTTTATAAAATTAAATTGATTCCAGTCTGGTCCGCGCAAATACAAGCGGCGGCGTAAAGTGAAGACTGAGGCACCTGCCGAGTGGGATGGGTCGCCCCCCGCGTCCCCCGTACCCCAATCCCCATCTCCGACGCCCCCCACTCCCCCACCCGTGCCACGCAGAAGGCGACGGGCAGCCGCGGCACCCGCACCACGCCCACGCATGATTCACACCTCCGAGGAGACCAGGGCTAGGACCAAACAGGTATGGTTTTAATTACGTCCATTTCATATTTGAATTAATAACGTCGATGAAATTGTGTAGTGACGTAAAACTGAATATCGAATGTAATTAAAATTTAATTTAAAAAATAATAATAATAAAAAATATTGCCCCAGAGAAAAGCCTGGGCCAAGTTGGCGAGACTTTTAGTAGTACGGCACAATAATTTAACTAGTATATTGAATCTAATTAATTGACATAGAACCATTCAAAAGGGTTCTATCCCCAAAACTTTTAAAATAGGAAGTGAAAAGGTACAGGCTTGATAAACAGCCGGAGCATAGTGAAAGTTAAGGGATAGTCTATAAAAGTTAAGGTTAAAGGCCTGTTTCACATTGTCTGGATAAGTTCCAAATAAGCTATTTATTACTTATTGGTAGGATAAGCGCTATTCGTCATGAAACACGAAGTGTCTTATTCGGAACTTTTATCTTCCAAATAATTTGTGTTGCATAGCTATTTGGTATGGACGTTGAATTTTTTTTAATAATATCTTTGTATAGTATAACTTTTCAATGATAACTGCCCGCTTAACAGTATACCGACTTTAAATTAAATAGTTAAAATGGAATATATTGATTGGCTATATATATATTGACTTCAGGAGTTACACTACGTAATATGCTTATATACAGGTTCGAACTCGCCGACCGCCTCGTCACCCAGCCGACGACCTACGGGCTATCGCCTGTTCCCCTTCGCCGCAACCTAGAAATTCCCCTTCTCCCCCTTCTTCAGTTCCCCCTTCGCCCGGTTCACCCGAAGACGCAGATGGAGATGGACCATACAAGTGCGAAATGTGTTCGTTAGAATTCCCCCGACGCGACGCCCTCTTACTTCATGTCCCTATACATATATGACGAAGAAAAACCGCCCGGGGAACGCGCGGTAAACGCTCCGGGAAAAAGTAAATTAAGACGTGTAGATTTTAATACAACGCTATTGCGTGAGATCCGGTGTAAGAAATAAATACCTTTAACTGTAAATCTTATATTTATAGAAAAAACAACACCCCTTCAACGACTCGTAACGACTAATCATAGTCAGAATGCGTGCGCAGGTAGCTAAGTATAAATAACGGGTTGCATTGCGTGCACAACATAATCCGTCGACTACACAGTACATAGGTAATCATGGATTAAATTACAAATATGTATGTGTAAACATTTCTTATATCGCATCTTCAACGATAACAATACCTCGCTGTATTGCGTAATACTTATGCTAATATTATACTTAAATTCATTATGTTAGCGGCAAAATGTTTATTTACAATGCCATTCATTAAAACAAATTTCTATTTTAACATGTCATTTGATTATCTAAATACATAGTTAATATTGAGCATAGTAATTTTACATGATATAAACTGAAACATCATTTTCTCTATACAACAATATTTTATTGCTGGTGACTTGATCATTACATAAACTTATTGTTACATTATAACTGTTATAGTCTAGCTGTTTTACAATAACGGTGAAAATTAAATAAATAAATGTAAATTTTGACATTGACAAGTTAAAACTCCTAAATCAAGTCAGTGATGCTAACTTGAATATTTCTCCCATATTTAGGGGAACTTTTTAAAGGTTTTTACATTATCCTAGAATTTTTTTATCAACAATTTACTTTAAGCCAACAAACTGATTTGACGTTGGTCTTAAGGAGACCATTCTGTGGGAGTTGGCATCGCTTTGACAGGACACTACATTTAACTCGCCGCACAATAACAGCAAAAATTGTATTATACTATAACCAAAATAAACGAAACCGAACCGAAAAAAACACCTTGCAAAACATAATTTATTACGTTAATTATTTGAATAAAAATTACATATCTTAAAAAATCAGGTGAAGTGGGGGACATCTTAATTATTATCCCGTTGAGCGTTTTATGTTAGAAATAATTCATCTGAATATTGATATATTTGTTTTTGTGTAAATAATAATTAGCTATAAACTAGTTTGATAGAAATTGTAAATATACCATGAAATATTTACGGAAGAACGAACTTACACCTAAATTAATTGGTTCTGGGAGATCTTATTTGATATTAGGAAGTAAACTTATATTTTCACTGTTAAAGAACCAAAGCTTTATTTTATATTGCATAATATATTTTGAATTAAGTGGTATTTTGGAGCCGGCCTCAATCACTGAATGATTCATAAAAGTTCCAAATCAGTCTTTTCGAAACAAAAAATGTATTATCTTATTTCTTGTTAATATTATCTTGACTATAAAAATACAATTGTTCATATACTTGTTACTGACTTGGCATCACCCATATTAATCATTATAAAGAAAATAAATGTGTAAATAAGAAATAATTCGATAATAAATTGGACTTGGGATGGAGGAAACATTATGATTGCTGTGATATAGCAACATTATTTTGAAGTAAATAAGAACAATTTATTCTTGACATTGGTCCTTAAATTTGATGATAGCGTTCGTTTTTAGTTTGTCTCTTTTAGTATTTAACTGATTGACTGATTATTCGATTAGTTATCATCTCATGTGTTTTGTAAATAGTTAAGTAATTTTGTATATTATTTTGTTAATATTTACTTGTCAGATCAGGTCTGCAAGATCAAGCAAATCTGCTGACTTATTTGATAACATTGTCGAGATATTAATAGTTAATCATTTGTTTAAAGTCAGTTCTATTAACATTAATGTTTTATATATATGTATAAATTTATTTTAATATGTCAAATAAAGATGCAATAAGATTTAAAAGAATGCCTTTTGTTGTTTTTTACGAATTTAGAGGGACATCTCATTGCTCTTGTGTCTTAAACAATTCAAATTTCCTTCTGTAACAGTTAAGATAGTTTGCAGTTGATGTGCGCATTTCCCAAAAAATGTTAATGGATTTTGTTATTTTTTAAATCCAAATTATTGTATATAAACTCCTAGTTTTAATTTTATTAATAATCGTGAAAAAATATTACTCCTTAATTGTTACTGAATTGGAAAGAAAAAGACACCTAAATGAAACCCATTCAGGTTCATTATAAACAACACCTGATTAATTTACTCAGTAATATTGTAATCCTCCCTTTAACTGGTGTCAATAATAATGAGTATTTGATACTGCATTTTGTTGTTTTATTATATTATAAATTGTCATTGTAATTGAACCCTTAACAGAAACACTGCAAATTTGTATTGCAAGTTGCAACGAGCACATGTGGCAAACAGATGTCGCCCCAGAAGCTTCGGAACATATTTCTAACATTTTGATGGACATTCTCTCTGATTGAATTCAGTCATTCTATCATAACATTCTGGCCGAATTTAAGACAAGCCAGTATTTTTTATCTAAACTAATTTTCTAAAGAAAGTAATCCACTGTTTCACTTAGTTTAATTTGAGTCTCAAAACCGCGGATTTATGGTGTGCAACGTGAGTGGTCTATGACTGGTCAATCGATCTTCCCCATTGACGACGACACCGCACGAGCTCACACTTGGCAGAGCATGGAAAAACTACAAGAGTCATCACTAGAACCTCCCCGTCATCCACCGGACGCAGACTTTTTTTCGAACATTCAAAAAGGGAACAATTCTCATACATTTTTATATAACTGTTTTTGCAGCGCACTCTCTCTGAAGCTCACAACAATTAGTGTGTTAGTTCAGTTGATATTTGTTATACATATATTAACAGGATTTTATTGCTGGTTTTGAAACTTCTGCATCATGGTAATTTTTAACATAAGTACCACTTTTTTTATATGAACCAGCAGAATACCAGAGATACAAGAAACAAAAAACCTTAAGTCAAGGCGAAGGCATAATGTTCCATTTGCACATAATGCAATTTTTGTAGTCAATTCAAAAAGAAAAAATTTCCCATTGTACTAAAATAATTTATGGTTAATCTTATCAAAGAAATTTAAAATTCAGTATTTATTGTTCCTATATTATTACTTGAATTATGTAATCCTAACATAAAGATAAAAAGTAGTTTAAAGTTACGATTCTTAATATACTAATTTATTATTTGATTGATCTTAACAGGATTAGTGAAATAGAGGGGTTAAAATTTACATTTATGTATGTGGACTTCAAGGATAATCATCCTTAAAAATCATATGCAACTTGTATAATTTTTATCAAACACAATTTTAATTAACTTGTATTGGGAACCACATAATTTTAATATTTAATGAGTATTCCACGTAAAAAAACTTTAATAATACATGTGAGTACAAATATAATTTAATGTTGTATGTTGGATCTTTCATTACAGCAGGAAATAAAAACAAGCTGTTTTTAAGTATTTTTATTTTTACATTAATTATACAATACTAACATAAAGATACAAAAATAGTTTAAATTATAGTTACGATTCTTAATGTAAACTTATTATTTTATCGCTATTGATCTTAAGTGGATTTACTATACATATAAGAATAGAAAATCAGAGGCTAGACAATTTTTAAATAATTTTTGTTATTTAAAGAATTTTTCCTAATTAAAAAAAGTTAATATGTTATGTTTTGGTAAGTTTAAAATGAACTTGAAAAACAGTGACAGTTACGTTATTACTATGTATTATTTTATGCTTGACTTCTTAGTAACCCTAAATTTCAAGACGGCTAAAGAGGAATTAAAAATGTGACTACTCAGAAATTGATTTTGATAATGTAATTCAGGATCTAAATAATACACATATTGTTTATATATAAAACTAACCTAACTTTACTTTGTTAGGAAATGAATTCTTTTACACTATCATCCAAATAATAGCTTTAATTTGTAGCACATTTGTTGAGATATACTTAATAATTTCCTGACTTAAATATAGAAAGTCAAAAAAGTTGAAGTAGGGCAAACATATTATTATTATGATTGAGTTAGCATGCCCTTAAGGTCTTTAGAAGTTTCTACTACAAATTAAAATTACTATATAATACGTTTTTTATTCGTTTACTCTGTAGCAGCCATGGCCCTTGCTTGAGCTCGAACTCGCTTATCATACTCTAGCCGATTTTGACTGAAAATAAAATCATAATTAAAGTTATATAATTATGTAGTTTAGAACAGCCTGTATTTAAAAAAGTAAACTGTTTATTTAAGTTTGTATGTTTAAGATAATGTTTATTATTTATTCTATGCTCTATGATAGGATTATACTTTCCTTTCATCAGGCATTGAAAAATACAGAATCTTATTTCCACGTATTTAAATTGATGATGTAGCAAAATTATGGCAACTTTTATTAAGATTACATATACTTACCAGTAAATTGTGTATGCTTCAGCTTGCGCTGGATCCTTAACATTGGGTTCATTCAGAAGATCTTGTATACCTAATAAGATCTGTTTAATTGTGATTGCTGGGCGCCAGTCTTTTTCTTCATCAAGCAAAGATAAGCAAACAGTTCCCGAAGGGTACACATTAGGATGAAATAGAGGAGGTTCAAATTTACATTTGGGTGGACTCGAAGGATAATCATCCTTAAAAATCATACGCAACTTGTATAGTCCTCCTTCCCATGGTGTCTAAAAATATATTGTTCAATATGAGAAACACATTTTATTAACCACCACATAAACTTCACAATCACTCATTTAAAGAGCCATACTAACCCCTTTCTTTCCGGGAATCGCGCATTCCCATGTCATTAAATTTAGTGAACCATCAGGATTTTTCATGGGTCTAGCCACAAATCCCTGAAAAATAAACATAATGCAACATATGATATAAGTTTGCAGCAAAGCAATTATGTTTTTCAAGGAGTATACATATATCAGAAACATGACTTACAAAGGGATGATCCTTGCGCCAAGCTTTTCTTTCCTCAGCTAGACGAGCACTTGCAATACCCGACATTGTCCGAAATTACACTTTAAAAATGAAAATAATACTAGATTATACTATTTGAAATTCTTATCCGGTGACTTCAGCCTTACAAAATGTAAAACAAGGAATAGAGAGAAAATAAATTTCACAGCGCGAAAAGCGTCCCACGATGCGTCAAATGTACCATAGATACAGGCAAAATATAGCCACAGATGCAATGGAATACAAGCATTAGAAAGATACAGGTTATAAAAACTTCAAAATTAAAAGATTAATGTATTTGAGTCTATTATTTTTTACATAAAGATGTAATAAATTAATTCTACCAGTTCTGCTACAAACATTGAGACGTATACGTATTTTCTATACTAGCAGCTACTCTGAATGGTTACCAAATTACGTAAAACTTATGGCGGTTAATCGAGATCAAGATTAGCAATATGGGATGAAACTACGACGTGACGAAGTGAATTTGCACTTCAACTGCAAAACCGTTTCTCGGAGTTAGATCCAGTTACTTTAACCACTAATGTTAGTAAAGTGGTCTATCAAGGAACCAGCTCTAAAGTCTTAGAACATAAAGATATAAAACGTGACGAGTGGATATCTAAAGAGACCTAGGAGCTTGTTGAGACCCGCAGAGTACTTTGGCCGATAGACAAAGACGTTAGAAGATATATATTCGAGGTGCTGAGATCAATGCCGCCGCTAAAGTGCTGAAGAAAAAACATTCAAAATATTTTAAGGTTACGGAGACGGAGTTATCTTATGGATATACACATTTCAATCTCTTAATACGAGTGAGGAGAATGCGATGCCGCAATCTTTGTTCTCCACTCCTCTGTTCATCATATTAACACATTTTGAATAATTCTTGAAGAAGAAATGTATCATTTCATTAGTTGACTTTATAAAGCATTTTGACAGACTCAAATGCATGGCATCTCACTAGTCACGACTCTTGGTTACGACTGGACTGGTCTTTCATGCAAATCAGAAATCAGATTTTTCAATTTCAAGCGAACAGCAAATCTCTGGAAAAAGAAGTAGAGAATCACAAGAAGAGCTAAATAGACGAAGTATATAAAAAGAATGAGTGAGGCTTGTAATTGTTTGAATTTCAGAAAACTTGTTAATGAACAAAGTAAATGTTTTTGTTTTGTTTATGTAAAGAGGGTAATTTTTGAGAAGGAGATTCCAGTTTGGAAATGAGGGGATAATAATGGAACTGGGCAGTTCAAAAAATGAATTTTTCTGACAGATATTGCCTTAAGTTTAATGGAGGTTCACAACTGCTACATTACCTGGATCTAAGAAAAAGGTCCCAAAATCATGTACGCTTCTAATGACAGCATTATACAACAACCTCAATGTGGCCGGGTGAGCACCCCACCAAACTCCACTGAGACATCTTAGCATATTCAAGTGTCGCTCACATTTACCAACCACAAATTCGAAGTGTGGTTGACCTATTAATATAGAATCATGTATAGGTCCTAAGAACTTTACTTGATTATTAACGGGTAATATATTGCGATCATATGTTATAGTAGATGAGGGAGGAGCTCGTGATTTAGAAAAGTACAACGGTACTTTTTGCGAAAGACAGATCTAAGCCATTTGCATCCAGGATTTTAGCAAAGATAAAGAGGACGACACATGTTGTTCAGCATTACTTACAGACATAAATAACCATGTCATCGACATATTGTAATAAACTAACTGATTCTCCGATTGAATCTTCTAGGTCATGTGTATAAATATTGTACAATAAATGACTCAGCACAGACCCTTGTGGCAAGCCCCTCCATACCAACCTTGAACTAAGTTAATAGTCAAAATAAGTCAACCTTTTTTTTATAAATTTATTTCATAACCGGGGATACGTACGTCGAACATTTAATTTGAATTATTATTTTTTTTTATTTAAAAAATACAAGTTCAACAACATATTATTGTCACGTTTCATATGATTTTTTAAAGTATTTTATCCATTTTCCTGACCTGTACGATAATTTTACAGCCCTGGTACGATAGCTGCCTGGGTTCAGGAAATATTGTGAACAGTGAACACTGAACACTGATACAGTCCTTCAGTCGAATAACTCACTTGAAAGCAGTATTGCCAGATCAAGGGATTTCCACGTAGATTTAGGGATTTTTTTAGCCAAATTAGGATCTGAATAAGGGGAAAGAATATTTGGGGGGTTTTTTTGGGAAAATTTCAAAGACTCACCAAGTACAGTTTTTTGATACTGTATATTACGTTGCTGATTTGGAATATATTTTTGTATTTGAAGGTTGCTGATCATACTTTTTTTGCTGAAAATATTATTTACAAAGTGTCGCATTGGCTTTTAGAATGTCTTCACGATGACCCAATGATGGGCCGAGGAACATCTTTCTCAACTGGTGAGGCCAACCTAAGGGATTTCGAGGGGGAAATCAAATTAGTCTAGGGGTATGACGCCAAAACCATCTGGCAACACTGCTTGAAAGTCATAACTTTTCGCTAGTCTGTGTTTGTTTTGTTGTGCGAGTTGTTCCTGCCAGCTGGTGTAAGTGGATTTGTTTAGATAAATTTAAATTTTATACTCGAGCTCATTTTCGATACTGCAATAATTGAAACAACTCTTAAAACAATGGCTGATGATGAACAAGATCCCAAAGAATATAGATGGGAAACAGGTTATGAAAAAACTTGGTAAGTATTCTTTTGTTTACTATATTTCATACCTGTAGGATTTCATAACTACATATATCTTATTCAGGGAAGCAATAAAAGAAGATGAAGATGGATTGGTGGAGGGGCTTGTGGCTGAATTTGCTCAGAAAGCAGCGAGAAAAGCCGTTACTCAACGCCGAGGGCCAGTTCGGCTGGGCATGATGAGACATTTACTGGTCGCCATTGACTGTTCTGAGGCTATGAGCTCACAGGACCTGAAACCTACTAGATTTTTATGCACGTTAAAGGTATGCTTAAAAAAAGAATTTTTTTTTGTAAATATATGTTTGTATTTGGAGATAAATCTTTTAATTTTCAATTAAATTTTTTTTAGTTGCTGGAAAAATTCATAGAAGAATTTTTTGACCAGAATCCTTTGAGTCAACTAGGCTTGGTTGGTATGAAAAATAAAAGAGCAGAAAAAATCAGTGAGCTATCAGGAAATGTTAGGAAACATATTAAGGTGGTACAGGGGTGAGCAATTTCTTATTGAACATATTTTGCTTCTAATGAGCAAAGATAGAATATTATATACATTTTAATAATCATCTTTATGTATTATTATTGTTTTTATCACTAATGTTTATAATTAACTTTCTAACTGTTTTGTATTCAGTGTTGTTATGAGGCATGGTATAGCAATTTTATTAATTACAATTTTTTTTGTTATGATAATTGCATATTCATAAATTTTTTGTTCACACTTAATTTACATTGTAAAATGCATAAATTTTAATAAATAAATATTATTATAATTGAATAATAATTGTTACCATTAAGTTTATCAGATTATTTGAATTGTTTTTAACAAAGTGACATAATACTGCTTTCACAGATTGTCCAACATGGCATTAACTGGAGAGCCATCACTACAGAATACTTTGGAACTTGCTGGCCGAGTCCTTAAACCACTACCTGCGCATGCTTCACGGGAGTTATTAGTTTTATTTGCATCACTCACAACATGTGATCCTGGTGATATAAGTGTTACCGTACAGGTTAGAATATACTAAAAAATACCGCATTATTTGAGTTATTTTTTGATTTACTGGTTGATGATCATAGCACTTTAAACTTAAATGAAACAAAAGAGTTAGGAGAAATACCAGAGAAAACCATTTGATTAAATATAGAATTCTTAAAATAATTCCATATGTTTTTAGAACCTGAAAAATGAAGGAATAAGATGCTCTGTAATTGGATTAGCTGCTGAAGTTAGAATATGCAAGAAATTGTGCCAGGATACTGGTGGAGAATATGGTGTGAGTTATTAATTGACAGTTACAGGTTAACAGCTTTCTATTACAGCTTAAAATATTGTGATAGCTGTAGAAAAGCTGCATGGTCTCCATGAAAACTTCTGCATCTGCCTTTATTACAAATATTATTTATAACACATTACCTTCTCAAGCTGTATATTCTTTATTGCATGCTGTATATTTTATCCCAGGTGGTATTAGATGACGTCCATTACCGTTCTCTTCTACTAGAACAAACATCACCGCCACCGCGGGCCCGAGCGCTGGACGCGGGTTTGGTCAAAATGGGCTTCCCACACTCTGCACCACCCTCCACTCAGTCTGATACAGAGCCACCAATCACTGTTTGCATGTGGTATGAACATCATGATTTTATCTTTATCACTGTGGTTACTATTTAAAATTAGTACCTCTTAGTCTAGGTGAATTCCATTAAAACTAGTATTGTGATTTTTGTTGATGAATAATTACTAAGATATGATTTATTTTTAGCCACATTGAAGAAGGTGAAGGTGTAGGAGGTGAAGGCCATTTATGTCCACAGTGTCGTAGCAAATACTGTTCACTACCTGCACAGTGTCGTACCTGTGGATTGACACTAGCCTCAGCACCACATCTTGCTAGGTATATCTTATTTCAACAAAATATAATATCTATTACAGTTTACCATAATAAATACACATGACACAGTAAATAGAACAATTGCTTATGAATGTAGCTTCTTATTCTTAACGAAAAATAAAATAAAAATTATTTATGTAATGCTGAACATTGACTTTTCAGATCCTACCATCATCTCTTTCCTGTTGATCCATTTGAGGAATTAAAAAATGAAGGACAAAGTCAATTCTGTTTTGCATGTGTAAGATCTTTCTCAGATACTGATAAGCAGGTAAGATTTTAAATTTCATTAATATAAAACATTTGCTGCACCTGGCACACTAAGTGCTTAGAATAATATATATAAAGCTATAATATTTATTGTAGATATATCGGTGTAACCGTTGTTCAGAGCATTATTGCTGGGAATGCGAGAGCATGATATCGACAACGCTACACGTCTGCCCGGGATGTGCTTCACGCCCTCATCTCTATCAAAGATTACCAGATACAGCTTAATTATTTTCTAAAATATCTAATGAATCTATGAAAAGGTAAATATGATTGAGATAGTCATTACATTTGAACATATAACGCCCTAGAACCCATCTCTTAATGAATATCGCATAAATAGGTATAAATAACTATCGCCATTCAAACTTGTTCGGCTATAATCAGGTGACCAAGCGTGAGATCTCGTTCCGTTATAATTCTATATTATAAAAAGAACGTAAGGTATTCTTGTGTAGGACCACTTAAATAATTTAATATGTATAAATTTTTCGCATCTGACAGTTTGACATATGACATCTTTATTGTCAGATGTATATACGTCAAGAGTGACCAGTCACTATTTCTTCAAAGCATTTTGTTTTGTTATTGTATGGTAGGCTAACGTCTGTCGATAACATTAACTATATTTTATTATAAAACTTTGTAAGTTTGTGTGTACGTAATGTCTTATACTTGTATTATACTACCCATATAAAAACTACCATTGAAACTAAGATAATTTATATATGTTATCAACAGCAATAACTTTTTAGGATTAGGCAATTTCTTGGCACATGGCAAAGGTGAATGCAGAGTTTTTATTTGAGGATGGTGATGAAAATAGAAAGAAACTCTTTAAAAAAGCTTTATTACATGCAAAACATGGGAAAGTATTATATATATTACAAGAAGAATTAAACAAGTTACCGGAATTATCACAGGACATAAGTTCTATTGAAAAGCATTATATAAAAATGATCAGTTTTTTATATACATCAAGTACTGTGTCTCTTATTGAAAGCCTTGCTTCCTTAACAGAATGGAAAAATATACCCACAACAATTATACTAGATAGTTTAGACAAATTTGTAAATAAATCGAATTTAAAGAATGGATGTGGTATTGTTGCATTACTAGTAGATACCGCAAGAAGCTGCTCCTTGAGTATCAACTCCTCTTGTAATTTATATGTTGCAGTAACTAAAGACATGTTTGGTGAAGAAAATTGCAATTTATTAAGAGAATTGTATATATTGTAATAAATAAAAATGAACTTATGAAAATTTTCATTCAGGATTTTTTTATCAGTGAAAACTGTTTACAATCAACATTGTTTAGGACAACTATCTGGTTATATGTATTGCCTAAAATCAAAGGTCTTGGCTGAATTCTATTATATTAGATTCTTAATAACAATGTCATATGCTGTTACAACTAATGATTTTACAACCAAATATGAGTAGGCCCTTTACTGTTTATAACAGATTTTGACTGTATAAGTTAGAATAAAATTTTTAAGTTTTGACATTTTTAGTCAAAATAGTTTAATTTGCAATAATAACAAATAAAATAAAACAAATAGGTAAGTTAAGATAAAAATTGTCCTGTGATTTCACTTGCAGGTGAAATATTAAGCTCCAATGATGTATAGCCTAAACCCTTCTTAAATTAATGGACTATCTAACAAAAATCATTTTATAATTTGAACTGTGTTTTGGTACTGCAGGGTAATTTTGGAGACATGGAGTATTATATGTAAAACCAAATTGGATTTGATGCACAAGGGTCATACTCGGTGCTACTCGTGGTTGTTACTGTAAAATGGTCCATAGGTATTACTTCTAATAAAGCTGTATTTTGTTGAAGTCCAGAGTGCCTACTATGTGACAAACTTGGAGGATATTTATTTAAGATAATAAACTCAATCAAAGATAAGTAATATATTTATAAGTTCATTTAAAATATTTACATATAAATACCAATAATATACAGGAAAGTAAGTGAGAACCCTAAACCATGACCTAATTATCACCTGAATTTTAAAACAATGTACAGCACAAAGAATACAAAAATCGAAAATAGGAACAAATAAAAGATGTAGTAGTTATGATTTCCCTTGCCAAGTTTAAGGACTCTGCTCATCGTTTTTCCTAGAAATCCTGAACTTCTGTCAGCGTCGTCATCCAGACTACGTAAAATTTTATCCTGATAACGAACTTCATTTCCAATTTCTATTGACATATGTTTAAGTGTTGAGATTTTTCCACTGAGCTCTTCAGTCATTCGTTCATTTTCATGTTCCAAAACATCCTCAGTTGGGGCCCGTGGAATAGGCTGATATTGATAACCGTCTCGAGCTCTCCTCATACTGCTGCTTCGACCCGCCGTCTTCAATTATCTTTTTCTCACTTATTTATCCAAATATCGTAATGATTGTGATGCAATAAACATTTATCACGAGCTATACTGGTGAAGGCTGTTTGAAGTCACGTATACGGTACCCAATTAAAAGTGGTAAATTGCTTAATTGTTACGGTATAATGTTATAAATTTCAGTTTATAACATTATAAATGAAAACCTATAAATGTTTTCAAAATGATTTATGGTTAATCTGCCAAATCCACAAAATACCGTCACCACTAACAAATGACAATTGTCAAGAACTCATTTGATGTCTGGGTTGACCACCATCAATGAACAATAAAGCAGAGTTTACACTTGTGACGAATAGATAAATAATAGAGTAACGTTTTCCAGTTTCCACAATTACAAATCTGCGCTGTGACATTAGCCTAACAATTTAAAGCTGGAACGTAGATAAGGATAAACTTGATTAACTACAAATGTTATTTAAAATTCGTTGCAGTTCAAGTTAAACAAATTAAATAAATATTTTTTTGCATGTTTATTTAGTTTCTGTACTGAAAAATGCTACATGACCTATGATTCGATCCACACTTAATATGCTTACTCACTTTAAATGTAGAGCAGGATTTTACCCTCGATCAAATATTGAACGAGCTAATGTTCCTGATGATAAAGTTTCATGGGATACTGAATTCAAAATATATAATCCACCTGATTACACTTCGCCGTCTATTAAAGGAAAACCTTGGGCAGATCCAGAAATAGGTGGTAGGTTTTACGAGCTTAAACATATACTAATATGTGAAAGAATTATATTAAATTTGACTAAGTTTGTAGCGAAATCTGACTTTAAACCTAAATGGAATAATAACGATGGATGTGTAAACCGTAAAAGTCACACTGGTAATTATAAAGTTTTAAATGGCTTTCCATTAAATCCTGTTGGACGTACCGGAATAACTGGTAGAGGAGTGTTAGGAAGATGGGGACCAAATCATGCTGCTGATCCAGTTGTAACAAGGTGGAAACTAGACCATAGTAATCGGTAATTACTCTCTCAATACTTGATATATTGAATAGAAATAGTCACTATATGGTCAGCCAGTTTTGTTATACAGGCAGATTCTTCAATTCATAGCCATTAAACGGAGAGACACTGGAGAATGGGCTCTTCCTGGTGGAATGGTTGATCCTGGAGAGAAAGTCTCGGCTACAGCTATTAGAGAATTTCAAGAAGAGGCATTGAATGCTTTAAAAGCTTCTGAAGGTAACTTAACTAATTTTTATTTGACATTTTTTTGCCCTTAATAAGGAAAGCAATGGCTTAGTTCTCACAAGTACTCCCATCAATATCTTTCCATAAGGGAAAAAATATCTAAACTAACACATCTATATTAGGAAATTTCACATGATCACTTCAGATATAAATTCCCATAAATTTATATACTAATGAAGTATAAGTAAGTGATATAAGAATAATATATGCAAAAGTTTTTAATATAATTTTAGCTGAAAAGGAATGTTTGAAAGAAAAATTTAAGGACTTCTTCAGTGGTGGCATTGAAATATATAGTGGATATGTTGATGATCCTCGCAATACTGACAATGCCTGGATGGAAACTGTTGCATACAATTTCCATGATAATGATGGTTCCATTGTCGGAGAATTACAATTAAACGCAGGAGATGATGCAGTAGGAGTTTGTTGGGTAGACATTACGTCTGATTTAAAATTGTATGCAAGCCATAAAGATATTGTTGATTCTGTTTTAGCAAGGCATGTTACACCCAATTGAAAACAATGGACATAAATGTATTATTTAATAAAATAAATAATTAATAAATAAAAAACTGATACTTTATTTATAATAATATATATTCTCTAGCATCTTAAAACTATTTTAGCCTGTTACACAATATTATGCAGTATTTATATTTTTGCGTTATATTTATTGATATTTATAATATATCATTTAAACACTTCAAGTCAAATATCTTATCTCAACAAATGCTTAACCTCAACTTTTTATTAAAAAGCAGATATAATTGGTCCCCTGCATTTTTATACTACGTCATGCTAAGTAGTTGTAAGGAAGATTTTTTGCACTTAATAAATGCATTATTATGGTTAATATAAAACAAAACGTATGACAGACAGCACATACTGAAAGTATTTATTTATAAATCATTAATATTGTAAAACTGACTAGCCGATACCTTAAAAAACATGTTATACCAAGTTTTAATCATACCTTTATAAAATTAATTTGCCACTACCTTAAAAACAAAATGGCAGCATAATATTAATATAAAAAATTATGCTATATAAATACAAAATTTTAATTGTTTGAAAATGGATAAACACAAAAAATTTTAACAAATTTAACAATATTCACACCGACTACTAGTTCATATAACAGCAACAAAACATTGTAATAAAATTAATAGTGAAATAAAACGCAAAATGCATATGTATTCTAAAAAAATTGTGCCAAAACTACACCTTACAGATAGTCGAAATTCGAGATTATTTTGACGACATTAGGCGTCCATAGAGGGTAAAGTAAGTGTTCTATACGCACGATAGCAGTTCACGTCATTCATAAGACGAAGGATGTTCTGTGTGAATGTCGGTAGATCCTGTACAGAATGTTCAAAGTTCACAGTTATAAGAAGTGCCATCACGTTTTAAGGAGCTGATCAGCCAACCACAAATCCAAGTTTTAAAAATTATTAATTCATCAAATTGTTACTCTTAAAAGGAATTACATCATTACTTAGAATTTAGACTATTTTACAGTCCATAGCTGTTGCTGACAGGTCTAGGCTGGAAAATCATCCCAACCACCTAGATGTTCAACTCACCCTACCTGAGTGTATAAGCCGTCTCAAAAGACGAAGAACCCTGGAGCTCAGCAACGTCTGAGCTAATATTATTATGGTAGATATTCCTATTGAGGAATATCTCCACCCGCAAATCCTCCTACAACTTATCTGCTCATAGTCAGAAGACTGATTGCACGATACGCTCTTGGAAAAAAAAAAGTTGCTGACGTGAGTAGTTAAATGTACTTGATCAACGTAATAATGACCTGATAATTATGATATCATGTAGCATTTAAACGCATCTTGGGGTTTGTGACAAAAATACCCTTCCCGTCATGCGTGACCCAGTGACGCCAAATTAATTTGTAAGAAAATAGTCACGTGACAGCGTGAGCTAATATCATTCCCATACAAGTTCTTTAGGGTTATTGGGTAACACCTTTCGAAAAGTGATTTCGTCTTGAGCCCTTGGAGTAGAGATGCTGTTTACCAATGACAATCGACTTAAACGCGGCGTCGTCCTTACTTGACAGGAGCCAAGGCTTGGAGAACGTAAAATGTTAAGATAACTATACACTCCAAGTACACTAAGTGTCGAGTTCCTTTCGTTAATGAATATCATAAATATGTAAAATATTTACCGTATCTGGTGGGAAGTCTGCTAGATGTTGAACGTGTTCTGGTGCAAGATCTGGCAGGGTGGCAAGAAAGTGAGGAAGAAAGCCCGTCCGGAATGTCGGGAAGTCAACAGTGGCCATTGCGTGTGCGCATGCTAATACTTCGTCTCGAAGTAATGCACGCGCTCCGCCTTCACAAACACCACTCAGTAGTACCGACAAAAACTCGCCCATAAATTCCGAACGGAATATCGCCTAGAAAAAGTAAATTTCTAACTAATTTTTGGGAATATACTTTCAATTAACTGTCTTAAAGTTATCAGTTTGACATGTGCAATATCTATAATATATTGAATAATATGCAATACACGTGTGTTCCTGAGTTTATATATTTGTCCAGAAATTTCTCTAAAACTAATAGATGTTGAGATAATTCTGAATATCACTTTAGGAAACGTTTAAAGTTTCACTATTTCATTACAAAACGGTCCAGTAGTTTTAGAGTTTTCCACAAATTTTGAACTTACCTACCTTAACCAACTTTACATACCTAGATGTGACAGTGTGTAATTGAATTCTGACGTTTATTCAATTAATGATTGTTTTCATTATTACTATTAATAAACGAACAGGCTTTCTTAGTTTTAGAAGCGTGGCATTATCTAAATCGTCAGGATTCGATAGGACAGCCCCGACAGTATAGCGAGCGATAATAGGAATTGACCATAAATTTCTATTATGTATATAAATACTATTGTTCTACGTAAGATTAATATAAAGTGAAATAATTCTACTATTTAAAACACCCCCCCACTGACCCAGCTACCGTACAATAATACCTTATGATACAGCTTCCACTTAGTATCTAATAGATCAAGGGTCCGTAGAGTGTGTCGTAGCAGCTCTATATCTGACAAGAGCAATGCGCGTCCAAAGGCCGTGAGCGCGCCACGGAACTCCGTTAATCTTCTTTCACTTTCCTCTGCTTCGCATTTGGAAGGGAAGAAATACCGCCAACGATATATTAGCACACTGTAATAAACACAAAATACATCTATTTTAATTAAAACTGCTGTGTTGCCGTGGCTTCAACGAGCGCCACCCGTGCACCAACGGACTTTCATTGTTCGAATGTAATAATCGCTCGTGCGATGAATGAAAAAACATAGTGAGGAAATCAAAGCGTGTGTCACGGAAAAATCGAATAATTAGGAAACAGATACAAAAACATGAGGGCCAAACTTATGGTTGTAACGAAACTGATTTTTAAAAATGTCAAATCGTCTTTTGTTTTTTTGTGACGCACATCAAACCATTGTTTTGGGTGGCCGCAGTACGGCTACAGGATGTACTGAAGTAGATTAAATTTCTTAGTATATTGAAGTATGAATAATTGTTAAAATAAAATACAATTTTATAAGGTATGTAAACTGAATAAACAGGATATTTAACTTTCTGTATAATTTGAATAAAATAAAGAAAACAAATAGTACCTAGCAAGAGCCCTGTGAGCGGCGCGTACCAATTCCGGCGCGTGCAACGTAGCACGAGGCAGCACGTGCGAGTGAAGAAGATCGAGCACGCCACGCACGCGCACGCCGTTGCCACCGGCCTCTACGCCAAGCCGCACGCATTCCACCAGCCGCTCCAAGCTACCTTCGTTGTCACCAGATTCTCTAAACCATATTAATAAAATATTATTACCATTTATGCATTAACTGTAGGTTATTCCTACAGTTAATGTGTATATGCCGTTTAAGTTCTTCGTATCTTTTTAGAATATAAAGTATAGATTTTGATCGATTTAACTTTTTATTAAATCACCAAAGTATGTAAGCTTTATATAAAACAATGTATCAGCAATGAGTTTCTTCGGTGGCGGTTGTTGGAGGGATGTTCCAAGTTCTTTGAAGCTGAGTAACGAGTGTCAACTGGCTTTAATCGTTGAAATCTAAATCATACTTCAATATAAGTGTAGTTGGTTATTATCGAGAACGAGAATGTTATTGTATTTCAATTTATGAGTATGGGAAAAGCTAAAAAAAGCTCATTTTGGCTTCAAGTGTGCGATGATTTCAAATATTTAGTATACGCTTCTAATTATTAACTAAAGCATATATACGTAACTTAACTAATTTTAAGTTACATAAATTATTGAGATATGAGTAACAAACTAAGTAATATGAAGTACCATGAGGGATACGGGAAGTCTTAGAATAAGATTTCGTGCTTAGTATCACTCCTTTATGTTAAATGCATTTTGGACGTACAGGAGTCATAACGAGCGGACCCGACATAAGTGTCGCTTAGAATTAACTTTTATCTAGTTTCAAGAGAGAGAAAGATAAAGGAATCTCACCTCTGGAACCAAATATGTATTGTATCACGCCCAAAATGAGCAAAAAAAAGTTACGAAGAAATAAAGCGTAAGAAGATATAAGTTGATAATGTTTTGTCTAGTTCAGATAATTATGAAATATGAACAAAGGTACTGAAACATATCTTGCTTTTAAAAGAAGTTTACAGTTACACGGAAAGAGTATAAATTATAATTTTATAATGGCTTGGATTAAGTATTTGGTACATATAGCGTACAACATTCCATTAGTAATAAAAAAAAATTCCGAGCTCATCCCTGCCATTACAAAAAACTATCCTCTCCAAAATATATCTCGTCCCTACATATGCTAATCAATTTTAAGGAATTATAAAAAACTTACTTTTGCGCAACTTGCAAGAACAATTCAATAGCAGTGTAAGCGAAGGGTCCAAGTTGTGGCAATAGGGCTGTGAACAATGCTAGGAAGAACGCCGTAATTTCCGATTCAGCAGCGGCCCAACTCGGCTCACCTAACATACGAAGAGCACTTTCCGCAGCCCAACACATGCTTTCCGCTATTATCTAGAAACGAAAGATATTCATACATTTCTGCTAATACAAGTCGAGACCTTCCGCTAAGTATGACTATTGAATGTCAAAAATGTGTTGGATATAGAGTTATAGAGATATAGAGATCGCGACTGGACTCTCAACTTTATAAAAAAAACATATTAATTTTTAATTATTGGCATTGACATAATGACGTATGTCAAAGGTGGAAAACAAAACTATTTTAATATTTCATCTACTACATTAATTAAAAAAAATAATATGTGAGACCCTCATTAGCATTTACGCGATTTTTCTGAAGTATTACTGGAATTCTTAAATTTAGTGACGAACTTCACTTATTTAGATGTAACTTACATGTCATTTTCTTAAACTAAAGAAATAAAGAGAATATTATTCATTCATACGATTTATAGATATAAAGAGACATAATAAGAAGTACCTTTTTAGAATTTGTTGGCGCATCAGCGAACGCGTGCAGCAATTCGGTAAGCGGAGGCAACGCAACCTTAGGACCTGCGGTTGTTAGGGCCCCGGCCCACGACGAAATTAGAGCCCTTGCCGCGTCGCCACCCGCTCCCACACCACTGGGGCCTCTAGATAAGGCCATTGACACTAGAGCCTCACGCACTACACCAGCCGTCTACGTATATAATATATTCAAAATACAGAAAACATTAACCAAACAGAATGAAGAGTTCATTCGTAGAATATAATCATATGCATAAATCGATAAAGAAAGTTATTATTATTAATTTACCAACTATACACTGAATTTGGCTCATTTAACGATTTATTTAATATTGCTTAGAGTGTCTTTAAAACAATATAAAAATTTATACAACAGTAAATAAAAATGCTTTACCCGATTAAAATTAGAGAAGAAACAAATATTTAATAACATCACTATTACAAGACGACATATTAAGTAAAATCATAAAATAACTTATTTTCAAATCGAAGATTTTTCATATACTAGAAATTATAAAAAAATAGATACCTTTGGTTCTACATAGTGTAAAGATCTCTCTGCATGATGATAGAGGTCTCCACACAATGTAATAGGATCTCTTGAAAACTTTACATTCTTTGATAAACTTAGCAGGAGATGAGCCGCCGCGTGACACAATAATGGCGGTTCCTGAAAAATTAAAGGTTAAAAAATAATATTAAAATATAACAAGTAGTGACCTACGATTCGAAGCTATAATCACCGCGATGGCGTCATACCCTGAAATCGTAAATTTGAGATCTCGTCTAGTTTAGAAATAATTCACATCATACGATGAAAACTGCATGTTTTGAAAACAAAAGCATTTATGATAAATAAATGCTTTAATATTACTAACTAAACAATTTATAATTTTACTAAATTGAACACAATCAAAACAAAATTCATATCCTCAGAAGTACAAAATGCTCTAAATGGCAAACCATATTTGGCTGCCATTCGGAAATCATTAACTCTTTTGTTACGTTAGCATTGGATGGAAAATAATCACTGATTTTTTATTATCTGTCCCGCTCGTGATATGGCCCTAATATTCGAAAACACTTAGAACAGTTTTCTAACGCCGTTCAGCACTGCACTCCCGCCCGGGCGTCATCAGCTCGCTTGACACGTCCCGAGCGGTTGTGTGAAGCATCGCTGACCTTTGCCGGCCAATCCCGTCAATCTTGAACGGGAACTCGTCATATTATGCTTCGGGATTGATCCCAAAAATTACACGGGATCTCGCGAGATCGGGATTGCATTCCCTACTTAGGACTGGTCGACGATCCCAGCTTTATGTCGTAGGAAGAGCAAAACCTTCCTTCCTTCACAGAGACTTATTGTAGAACGGACGAAGTAGTAGTAGTTTTAGTAGCAACAGATTTTAACTACAGACAAAACCGTTTTCGACGACATCGTTTAGAACAACATACCGGTCATATTGACCAAAATTAAAGATACCGGCTGAATTCTATTATATTAGGAACTTAATCACAACGTCATCGGCTGTTACGACCAAGTATGAGTAGTCCCTTCGTTGTCGTTATAACAGATGTTGACTGTATTTTAGAAAACATTATAGACGATGATATTTCAAAAGGAAACAAATTAAGGTATATAAACCTTTTTATTCTGTAATGATTATCTATTTGAATATACACTTTACGTAGAAAGGTATATAGGATTGAGAACTGAAAGTCGCGTGTATATATATTTACCGGCACTTCATGTGGTATGAGAAAAGGCACGGCGACTGCGAACAGTCCCTCCATTGTATGTAAGGGCACGTTGCATTCACTCGCGTAGCAGCACCACGCACCCATACAGGCGAACATCTCTGCGTGCCTGTACAAAAACGTTTCTATTATGTAATAATTCATATCAGGAATCATTCCTCTTAATGGAAACTTGAAAAGTATTTTTGTAATGAATTCGTATGACTCTTTAATTAAGAAGTAATGATTGGGTAGAAAGACCGGGATACGATTTTCAAACCCGAGGTGGTACGGATACGTAGGTTCGAACCCAACGTGCACCAAACGATATTTCTATATGCGCAAGTACTTACTAAAACAGAATTTCAACTTAAAAGTGGAGCACTAGTAAATTGTGATGTGGTTACTAACAGAGTGACGTGTGCGTGCGCGTGCGCAGCGGTCCGATGCGGTCTCGTGAGTGCGGCGGTAGATAAGGCGTGCGCACACCGTTCCACTAGCGCTGCACCTGCCGCAAGGCGAGCTGCGTTAGCCCCCTCCTCGCTTTCCGCCTCTATATGAATGCTAAGACTTTAGAAAACGTTATTAGACTAAAGTGTTAAACACTGTTTTGTCTAAATTATCACTTTTTTAAACTGTTTACATAGTAGGTTGAGTTGGTTCATATATCTCTGAAAGTACAGATTGTTATTGATCTAGAATTAGTTTTTTTAGGAAAACCTAACATAACCTATCCCATATTCATAGTAAAAAGCGTTAGGAATACTTAGTTGATGTAGGTAATCAAATACCTAACCTGTAAGGCGTCTCTTTTGTTGGCACTTTAAATAAATAAAATATGAAGGTTTATTTAACTACTATGTGGCAAATGATACAATTCACATAGGCTAAAAAAATCATCAATTGATCACTTGAAGCCAAAATTATTTTCATATTTTACAAAATCACTTGTCTACTTCCCTTGTCCGTGTAGACGTTTCTACCAATTTTACACATAGAATAGGAATACAACTGCTGATATAGCTTTGCTTACCATTCAACAGGGCCGGTGCCAACCTTCCCAGTAACCTTGTGAGAGTAGCCAAGTCAAGAAGTGCCGCTAGCATTCGATCTGCGTCGGGCGCGTTTCCCGCGACTGTAGCCCCCGCGCCACGACCCACTAGACGTGCATGTACGCCTGCTAAGCCTTGCCAACGCTCCATCTAATGCGTGTAATACATCTTTATTTCAAACAAACCCTTTTTTTTTGTTACGTCAGGATTAACAGGAGTTTAATCTTCGTGCTTGGAGCTACGTAGAAAATTCAATTACTAAATACATTAAAACAAAAATAAGGATGCAGTATATACATTATCAAAATATCATGTTTATTAATTTAAACTTTGTTTTAGCTGTGTCGTCTTTTTTTGCATTTTTACTGTAGTAAAACAAGCTACCCTGTTTGTTTCATGTGAAATTTTTATAACTAAGTTTAACAAAATGCTTACCACAGCTGTAAAAACTTCCAACGACGCTAAATCGGCCACTCGAGCAATACATTCGATACAGTGTTTTAAAAATGTCTGCCATTCAGTTTCACCCTGCAACATAAGTTCGCCCTTCTTTGCAGTGCAGTCAAATAGAGAAAACAGAGTCAAATATAAAATTCTAAATTTGACTGGGTAAGTCATTATCCAATTACATTTGATTTAAAAACCTGTATAATGTAAATAAAAATAATAATTATCTCAGACCAGCTTATTTTCAATATAAAAACTGCTTTAGAAATACGTTTTACGATATAAAACCTTTTTTTATTAAAAATAATAATCCTACGCTAATCCTCGCATCTCACTTTCACTCTAGTGTCGTCTCCCTCACTCCACTGAATGGACAGCTCTGCTAAGACACAGTAATATAAAAGCTTAATAGATCTAAATCGTATGTAGGTCTTACATCGTCATCACAAACGTCATTGTCGAGTTGCTGTAATTGCGCTTTATTATGCTGGAACTGTATCTTGTTTAGAATACCGATCACAAGCGCCTGAAGAGCCTCCCAGTACCTGTGATATTAAACATTTTCAATTTCGAATTCATTAGATTTCCGTCAAATAACGAATTACGGGTTGCGCTCAATAAATTTTTGTTAAGGTGTTCTTCATAGAATACAAAAGATTTTAATTTCTGTGATAGTTAGCAGTGACATTCGTGATCCAGGCGTAATAAGAAACTAGAATTCTCTCTGGACGTTTTAAATGCCTAGTTTTAGCAGTATTTTCAGTGACAAAAATAAAAATAAGGATTATATATTAACGTACGTAAGCTATGTCAGCAATTGTTCATGTTCAAATTAAATTGAAATACAGACACAATATGTTCTTGTAAATTTAACAAAGTTTCCGAGAGCATAGTACCTATTTTTATTTATAAGCATAGTTTTTTTATGAAGACGTATTAGTACTTACAATATGGTTACTAGTTTATGGCGTAATAGTGTTAAGAGAAAGTAATATACTCACTTGGCGGTATCTTCAGGTTTTAACACATCAATAAATTGTAGCCATATATCCAAACAGCTTATAAATGTTTCACACGTCGGCACCTGAAAAGAAAGTTAATCGTAGGTACAGTGTTATATTTAAACAAGACCTACTTTAATATATTCTCAAAATTAGCATTTTTTAATTGATTTTTAATTTCGCGTGATTACATATGCCTTACGAAAAACATATCGGTAGTGACAGAAAAATTCCAATCTCAAATTCTCTATTTCAATAACATGTCATTCGACAAAAGGAAAGTCACAAAATTTGGCCAGTATCAAAGTCAAAATCGACATAATTATTCAAGCATTTATAGACTCAGTAATTTGTAAAATGTATGTCAAGAAATAAAAAAAGTGATTTTGAACCCAGGAGAGAATTGAATCCATTTTTAGTACGCTTTTCAATTCAAATTCAAAATTAAAAAATCATTAATTCATTTGGATAACATAATGTACACGTATGAACGTCAAAAAAATAAATATTCATTAAATGCTTTTAATTTTAAATTTACTGCCAGTTCTCAAATCAAGGGCGTAGAACGGAAGAGAACTGGCAATAAACTCTCCGCCACTCTTTTTAATCGCCAAGTTTTTTCTTTTACATAAAGTTTGTAAGGAGATGCAACCTTTACACCATGTTCCATATGAGATCTTGAGTAATAAAGAATAAATATAACAATTTTATACACACCTGAAACGTAAACTGGAACAAATATGATAAAAACTCTATGGCATCAAATTCGGGTTCCGCTTCAAGTCTCTTGAAATGCAACGAGACGAATAACTTTAAGAATTCCGATAATTTATTTAAATACCTGAAATGGACCAACATTGAATTATTTATTGAATAACTTATAGAGATATAGAGTAACCGAGTTAATCGACTCATTTTATATCCTTCTGTTTGAAGTTGGTCAAAAGACTAGTTGGTGCGACAGAGTTTTTTGTCTGCTGTATTTCCCTTCTAGGTGAACAAAATTATTATTGTTTCACCGAGAAGCGAAAATAAGATCTCCTCTGGGTTATACGCCATGCTCGTAATTTATTACTTAATTAAATGTTAAAAAAATTGTTTTTATGAGTTTATATAAATATCAACAATTAAAATAAACTACTTCAAAATGTTGTAGGATACACTTAGCAGGTATACTTTATAACTGCGAATATGTCTTACTCGTGATGCGTTCTCTGCATATTGTGTGGATTGTGCGTGAGATGACGCAAAAGGCGTAACGCGCAGTGGTGTAAACGCAAAGCAGTCGCCGCGGAAGATGGCGGCGCGTATCGCCTGTACAGCAATTCACACACACCACCCAGGCCCGCTAACGCTGCCTCTACACTCTTAATAAAACATACACACGTTGTAGATAACATCTAATTTACAATTTAAAAAAATATGGGCTCGTTGCATAATACCGTAAGACGTTAATTATAAGGGTCGGTGCGGAACGAGAACCGTTGTGGGAATGCTAAGTAATCTTTTTTGTAATGTTGTCAGTTACCTTAATATAGTTCGACAGAAATCATCTTGATACTTTATATGTATACAAAATTAGATTAATTATAGATTAGTAGTTCTTTCAGAAACACTTTGCGATGCTATTTTTTCAGGTGAAGTTAGGCTGATGTAATATAGTTTCGAAGTTCATATTATCTTCACAGATATTTGTTTAACAGTAATAAACTTAATTCATGAATTAAATTTGGAAATATACCTGAGACTGGGTGGCTGTACTTCCCCAGTAGAAAACAGTTGTGACTAGAGATGGTGGGACATGAGATGACAGCGGAAGCCAAGAGAATAAATGCTGTAATGTAGTGAGACATTTAACTACTATCTCCATGTTAATGTTCCTAGAAGCAAAGAAAATCATACATTTTATTATTGTGTAAAAGCACTGCCCATTGTAAAAAACAGAAAAGTCGTCAATGCCTTTCTTTTTTATCCATAGATCAAACGGTTCCAAAATAGATGAAAATGAGTTACTATTGAACCCACATGTTCCTATTATTCCAATTCATAAAATACATTTTCGTAAATTAACAAATTATACTAAGTAATACAAAGTCAAATCTCCTTTGATAATATATAAAAATACACTGACTTTTCATTTGATTGCACATCATTGGCATTTGCAAGTAAATCTGGTAGAGCCGAAGTCTGTGGCATGCCAGAAGTTGGGGAAGGAGGTGGATTGGATTGACCTTCCTTTTCAGCATTTTTTTCCAGAATATCTAGAACAATGGTAATGTAATCAAAATTATAAACTGTTTAATTAATTACATGAATTATACTGTTACTTATTGCTTATTTTCTTTTCTCTCTATATTTTATTGTAGGTGTAGGTGGTCGGTGTAGGTAGGTTTTACATGAAATAGATTGTATCTTACTATTAAGAGCTGCAAGCATTTGTGGCATTCCCTTAAGCATTAACCTCTCTAATTGGCTTCGCCGTGCAGAAGGGAGTAACACTCCGGTATCTCTAGCAGCACCTAATTCTTCACTAGCTGTTTGTGCCAACACCAAACCGACTATACATCTTTGGCCATCATATTTTAGAAGCTGTCAAAGAAAATCTTATTAGAAGTTGTATCTTAAAGATGAAACTAAAGATACAAACGCTAAGTGTAAGATGCCAATATGTTAAACTAGATTTAAACATACAGTAGTCACATTAAATACTGTCTGGGCTTGCAACAAGTACACTTAAATTAATAGTCAGCATTCAACATGTAATATAAAATACACAAAATATATGCTAAAATATTTCTCCAATACCTCCACGATATTGTTGAAAAAGTCTGGATAAAGATGCGGCCAATCATTCCTGGCTATAGCAACAATTAGGGCAGCTAATTTATTTCGTATATAGTACAACATCATATCATGTTTAGCTGTCAGTTCATACAACAATGTCATTCTAATTTCAACTTTCTCATCATCACTTAAATAATACCACTGTCTGTTAATAATGTTCTGAAAATATACAAAAAGTAAACTTTATTTGTTAAGTTAACCTCAACAGAAATTTAAACTTATTGTTCTATATTATCTAAACAGAAAACTTTTCTATGATTGAAAGTTTAGATCTTTCACTTTCTGATCCGGCACTACTATGGATAGTTAGATTTTACTTCAATCAATGTCATGGTAAATTTTTATATAAAGATTAATATAAAAAAAAATTTAGATATACTAGTCTAGTTTCTAGATGTGTTTCAATTTGTTATGTTAAGCTTACCTCAAGAGTATTTAATATAAGCATAAGCACATACTGGTTCTGAGATTTTTGCAAAAATAACAAACAATGTTTCCATGATTCTCTATTATTAAAAAAACTTTCAAGCATCAACTCTATTTCTCTTTTTCTAAAATTATTTGTAGAAGGTGCATTAAACTCTAACATAACCATCTCTAAGGAGGCCAGGGCCTCTGTACTTTCAATATTACTCTGAAAATAATATGTTACACAAAATATTTTTATAAAATTCAATAAAAAAGTCTTAAAAGTATCGTTATGATATCCGTTCGTCATGTCAATATTGGAAGTATAAATCAGAACCTTACCATGACTCTATCTCTATTTTCATGAATTTTTTCGCTTCATAACAATTAGAATTTTACAGTTACTAGTTATTATTAGGTTGTATGATAGGATTATTAAAACATGTAAAGATAAATTATAGGTATATAACTTTAACTTATAAGGCTTTTAGTTTCATGCCTTATTATTAGTAAATTGAAAAGAAAACCTCATAAAAATACATCCCGTCTCTGGTATATAATTAAATTATTGTGATTTCATTTGTGATTACATTATTATATTTATTTTTTTGGAGTTTATGGCATAGATTCTAGACTTTTAGGCCAACATTATTATATCTTCGCTATCACTCACAGATTAGATAGTCCTTGTCATTCAGTATAAGTAGTTTAACAGTAAATAACTATTCTGTGTTTCACATTGCCTTAGCCAATATTAAAAAGACATTGCGCAATCGTATACACCTATATATTTATTTCAATTTCAAAGCCTCTTGTACTGTGTATAGCCTGCCTTTGTGGCACAAAGGCCTCCTCGAGCTGTTTCCAGTGCTTCCTATACCTGGCAAGTTTCAAGTCAAGCCACAGAGGACCGGTAGCTTTTATAAAGTCATCAGCTCACCGCGCACATGGGCTTCCTCTCCTAAGCTTGATAATATAGCGAGGTGTCCATTGAGTAACTTTTTTCGACCATTTTGCTCTCTGCTCTCAGGCCTGAGCAGGTGTACTGTGCATCTCCATTTAAGCCTTTTGGCTTTATACAGGGTGTCCCAAAAGTCGACGTCAAGACGAAACTTTCTCATAGGTAATGCCACACCAGTTATCAGAAAAATTAAAAAAAATAATAATGAAGTAAGTGTTATACCACGTTAGAATCCTTATTAAATGCGCGAACTTTTAAAGCTGCTTGCCAAACTAGAGTAGTACATTTTTTTTTCAGGACGATCAGTTGAAGTAGTGCGAAAAATTAATTTTGAAAACTTGGTACGGTATAAAATGACATTTTCCTACAAGTTGGAGTGATCAGCACAGACTTTAGGATCATAGGTTACATAAAGCACTATTCGGGATGACGTAAGAGAAAAAAAATTGGCAAAAAGTAAATATTTGTAACAACAGGAATGAAAAAACTGTCACATGGTGTGCATTTCCTGGAATAACAAAAAAATATCCATAACTTCAAAAATACATGACTTTTTTTTTTTAATTTTTCTGATAACTGGTGTGGCATTACCTATGAGAAAGTTTCGTCTTGACGTCGACTTTTGGGATACCCTGTATATTTATAATATTCCTAACGTACGCCGTGTCGGCGGCGTAAAGGGCCAGGGTGCACCCACTCGGGCACGGGACGTCGTCTGTGTACGTGGCGTAGAGTATCGGCGAGAGTACGCTGCCTTGCAGGACGCCCGCTGTGATGGGTCGCGATCTCGACGCAGCCTCTCCCGTCGCTACGAAGAATGTGCGATCGGTGAGAAAGGCGCGGAGCACGGATGTTGCAGCGGGGCAGTGGAGATTCGGCAAGCTTCGGCACGAAGCCGTCGTGCCAGACACGGTCGAAGGCCTTCTCCATGTCCAGCATCACGGAGGCAGCCCTGTTCTTCTTGTTGTAAGTTGTATATAAGTATGTTTCTTGTAAATAATAACTTTAAAATATAATTTTGATTTCTTCTTCCCCTTATGTAATTATTCTGATTTTTTTGTAAATTTATGCGTTTTTAATCATTTATGTAATTCCTTCGTTTTTTATTATGCATAAACTGTAAATAAGTAAATAATTAAAACAGAATTATAAAAATCTCATACTTGACGCGGAATACACACAAACCGTGCTTTGGCTTTGGCAGTTGGCAGTGGCACTTTTTTTTGGCGAGAGCCAAAGGGAAAAAAAGTGCCTAGTGACAAGAATAAGCTTAATCAAAAGCATTTATACTATGATACTTGCACGGATTTGACCACCGAAAAAACAACTGATAATACATTTGACACAACTTGATAACGATTTCGATTTGATATAACTTAAAAGTTAAAACATATTGTATTTGAAAAGAAAGTGAAATTTACGAAAGACTTATATGAACCTAATATATAATTAATGGAAAAATTCTACGAAAGACTAGGCGGTACGGTCGAAAGACTATAGCCTGCGCCATGGGCGGAAAAAAAAATTAAGCAAAAGCAATGCTTTATTGATTATTTTTGGGAATTGTACCCCAGCCCATAAAATCTTCAGAAAAAATAGTACCTATTTATTATATTACAGTATTTTCTGATTTAAACGTAAAAGTGTTTAGTGATTCAAACTTATTAATTTCCAACTTTGTGTCTAAAAGTGTGAAGGAAAACTAAACCGAAAGTCAGTAGTGTTATCAAAGATTTATAAACATATCTGATATTGTTTTTAAAGCATATTAATCTTAAACTATGGAGATAGACTCATCTAACATAGAAGAAAATAATCAAGAGAAGCAATCTGTAGAAAGCTCAATTATTCCAGAGAATGAAAAGTCTGAAACGAATATTGTTCCAACACCAACAGCTCCCAATAATGTTAGTGACATCGATTCCACTTCAAATTCTGTGAGCAAGGAAGGCAAAGTAAAGAAACCCAAAAAACGTAAAGCAAAAGTTCTTCGTGATGTTACCGCCCCGCGTCAACCGCTAACTGGTAAATATCTTAGAACTGAATTTCATTTGCTTATGTGTCTAGATTTAAATAAAACTCTATTGAAGATGAATTTTACTAAGAAATAAAAACAGATAAATATGTAAAGGTTGAATGCAATGGTTGGTGTTATTGCAAGATTAAAAGAGTCCACGCAAGCATAGCTGTGCAAACATTTCAAATAACACTAAGTGAATAAGTTGTGCTGCACAATACATATAATTTGGATCACAAAGGATGAATTCTGATATACTTGTAGTTTAAGTGGTGGGAAGGAATGTCTGGAATATATTTTAGGATAACATTTTATAGTTAGACCTTTGAATCCTGAATCATACTATAAATGCTTTAAATTAATAGAGTTTTAGCAGCAATGTAAATATAGTAAAAGGTCTAAACTATATTTATAATACTGTTAACAATACTTTATAGGATATGTTCGGTTTTCAAATGAGCGTCGTGAACAACTTAGAGCAGAACAGCCAGAGCTTGGTTTTGCAGAATTAACAAAAAAATTGGCAAGCGAATGGAGTAAGTTATCTGTAGAGGCAAAACAACAATATTTAGATGCTGCCGATCAAGATAAAGAAAGGTACCTGCAAAATTTTGTAGTTGTGTCATTTTATATTTTAACTATTGCCATTAAATAAATTATGCAGCTTTAAGACCTAGTGATTAGTAATATACTACATTAACTTAATTAAATTTTAAATGATAAATTCTTCTATGATTATATGTATTAAAGTATGTAATATAGTTATATGTTAATTCTAATAAGTCATTCAAAATTATTATTATTTAAAAAATAAAATATTTACATATTTCATACAATATTTTAGATAAAAGTCTTTCTTTTAAGGTATATGAAAGAGTGGACTGAATATAAAAAAACAGACTCGTATAAAGAGTTTCGGAGACAGCAAATGGAACAAAAGGATCCTAATAGTTCAACAAAGAAGTTAAAGCAGATCCAATCAAATGACAACAATGTTGTTTCAGGTGAGAATAAAATATAAAAGGTAAATGTCTAAGAATTTCAAGCCACTTTCTGTACCCACATTATCACACATAATTTTTTTTTCTATTGTCCTAAATTTATAAAACTTAATTTTTGTTTCTTTTTCTTAAATGATGATTTTTAAAGATTAAAAATGAAGACACTATTTCAAATAAGAGGCGATTTATACAGGTAATGCACTACTTGATCAGACAGTGCCAGTAACAAATACCACCTCAGCCATTACAAACAATTCAACTCGACTAGCTACTCCGCCCAGAACAAGACCTTGTGTGACACCAGCATTAGTAAGTATCTTAATACTCTTAAGTATGTATTCTAGAACTTCACTATAACTTATACGGCTTTCAAGAGCTGTTAATTTTTTATTTGAATTTTGCAAGTGGAGATTGTGACTTGAAATAACAATTTCATTTATAATCATTCAATTTCACAACATTGGGCTAAGTTCTTTATTACAAGAAACCTATGATATCTTAAATGGCGTGAGTCACTTGTAATCTGTAACATAATATGCGGCATAAGCTTCTTAATCAAATTAATATTTTCTCTAAGTGTAGAATAACTGAGTATGGCAAAGATATATAGAAAGAAAACTGGATATAAAATAAACCAAATTAAACTGCGCATTTATTATAGGATACTTATGTCGATGTGTACTAGGGCTTGGGTTCGGTTCCCGGCAAATAATAGAAAAAGAAAAAAAATATTAAACTGACGAATTTTTTAATCACAGGGAGAGGATCTTGGTGATACAGACATACCAATATTTACGGAACAGTTTCTCCAGCACAACAAATTAAGGGAATCAGAGTTACGACAGCTAAGAAAGGCCAATTCGGATTATGAACAACAGGTAGTACACCATACACATACTGCCATTTTGTTTTAACTAACTAAAACTTAGCAAGACTATTCCGCAACTACAGCTAGGGTTCTATTCCAAAACGATACTTTATTATAAAGCAGTTAAAGATATGGTTATATTTTTAAAGGTATTTTACGAGGTTCATTCATTCTTTATATTGGAATTTTTACAAAATTGATACAAACTATATATAATTTAAGAAATGTGTAGGTGATTAAATTAGTTATCATTATATCGTTGAAACGAATAAAATGTTCTAAAAAGAACAGTTATTTACGTTTTCGTTAAGATACGAGTGTGGTCTGAAAAGAACAGTTTTGCCAGCGTTATCGCAAGGCTACGACATCGAAGGCCGCCGCGCGCTGAAAAGGGTCAAATTTTTGCCGCGCCACGTTGTTGTAGAATCATGAGCCAGGTAGCGAGTAGCGACAGATCCCTTTCGTACACACCCTGCGCGTATTGGCTGAACGTTGTAACACAGCATGTCATCATTACTTTTAAGCATAGGCTAAGTTTTCTATATAAATGTACATACTATTTATTTATTTATTTATCCTTTATTGCCTTATACAAAAACACGCATAACAAAAATAAAAATAAAAAATAAAAAAACAGTTACAAAAGATATAAGTCAAAGGGCGGCCTTATCGCTTACAAGCGATTTCTTCCAGGCAACCCTAATGAGAAACAACGTTAAAGAAACACCATCAGAGGGTAGAGTACAAAAAAAAAAAAAAAACAATTAACAAAAGCGACAAAAAAACTAAAAACTTAAAACAAGCGTTACTATAACTAATTGAATATAATAAAACAAAATCAAAGAAAAAATAGCAATAATAATAAATAAAAATAATTATAGACAAAAATTTAAAAGCAAATAAAAAGGTTAACCTATAAAAATAAATATATATAAGCAGAACTCATTACGAGGTAGAAAGAAAATGATCAAAAAGAAGCTTTTAAATACATTTAAAGATTGCGCTCGTCTAATATCGATTGGTAGGGAATTCCATAGCAGGATACTCTGCACAGTAAAGGAGGAGTGATAGAATTCAGTTTTATGAGTAGGATTTTAAAGAATTAGGTTGTCTAAGGAACGTAAGTCAAAACTGCCGCCGGAGAGGAACATAAAATTTTGCTTTAAGTAACTAGGGGTTTTAGGATTAAAAAGAATATTAAAGAGAAGTTGTAAAATGCTTTAGAAAATAAAAGATATTCCATTCCATCTTCACCTCTTCTCTACGAACAAATAATTAGGGAGTGTTATTTTACGCAACCAAATAACCCTAAAAATGCTTTATTGATAAATACCCTTAGAAAGTATACTTTTTTTCAAGAATGCAACTTTGCAACGTCACGCTGAAGAAGTAAGCGCGGCGACAGCTCGGCTTCGAGCAGAAACCGCAGCTGCTGCGGAGCGTACAGCTGCGCTGGTTGCACATCGCAAAGCACTTGTCGCTGCCTTGGTGCAAGCTTTACAGTCCACTATTTTACCTCTATCAGGTAATATATACTTGTATCTCAAATGCGTTGAATATTTTTTTACGAAACAAAACGTAAAAGACCTCGGTGATCACTTTGCCTTTAACGACATTATCAATAAAGTTGATGATTGGAGATGGTAACTCAAAAACCTTTAATACTTTGCAGTTCAGACATTTCTAAAAATCTGTCAAAAAACTTTTTAGACCTCATCCTAGCTCTCTATTCAAGTGTATTTTTAAATATGTTATACTTCAAAATATGTAGTATTTAAAATGTATGTGTACATATATATAGTCTATAAATACTTTTGTTTCTTCATCTTAAACAGTTGAACAAATTTTTAAAAACTTTATTATGTTATGTTTTCAAAGGTGGGCCAGAAGGTGCTACAGAAAACAATATAGAGGAGTATATGGAAAAATTGCAAAACATGGTGACTGAGAACAAGAACAATACATTACTTAAGCAAGCTCTTGACAATCTTAACTATGTTTCATTTCATCTGCCAGTCCTTGGTTAAGACTTAAATTCTAGTAAAAATACCATCACCTTAGAAATAACCACACACACAAATGTATAATTATTTATTTAGGGAGGATGACACAAGAGCAATAGCCAGGATTTAAAAGTTTATAATAGTAATTAAGAAATCAAAATGTCGACATTTGGAAGAGGCGTTTATATAGAGACAAGCTGATTCGTTGTAATAATAGTATAGAAAAATTAAAAAGAAGACTAAATTACAGTAATGATTAATTAAATTATATAAATAATGAATTATACTTGTATAATAGAAGGGGATCCCAAGAATCTAAATAGGGATTTACTTGGCCGTCGACATACTGAATTATGACAGTTAAATGCTAAAAATATATTAAGTATTCCCTATCACTGAAAGTGAAATGCGCTACTCCAGCGCGTCAGACATAATGATAAATTTTCTCGCACGGCTGGTAATGAGGGATGTTTAGTAAACTCTATAGCAGCTCCTATTCACACAACTAACGATTTGGACGTAATTTACCGTCTAAATGAAATATAACATGTGAAAACACAACACTGAAGTGTGTCAGAATATTAAACACACTCTTCATCTTGCTATCCGTGTCGTACTGATAAGGACAGTGGCGCAGTGTGATTTCATTAATGAAGACATTGAATATAGTTTTGCAGTTCACATATTTTCTACACCACATCTTATTCATGAAGTGTAAATATTGACAATAAAACAACTTAATACATTTTATACCTTTTATTTTACAACAACATTATCTTATAATTCCTATCTATAATCTAAATTGCAAACGAAATGTAATATGAAATATAAAAAAATAGATAGACCTGCTACATAACTGCCAGGAATTATTCAAATATTTTCCATGGTTCCTATACTCAAAATTATTGTTTTTCTGGAATTTTACAAATATTAATTTGCCCAATCAATTACTTTGTATGCCTGTAGGCCTGTAGGCATAGTTATAGTAAAATTTGGAATTTTATTTATTCCTCACTTTCTTTATCCGAATTATGGCCAGCATTAGATCTTTTGCCATCAACGTCATATTCATGCAATTTCTTTCTCCATATTTTGATAAGCATATCCCAAGACCTTCTACTATACTTAGAATACTTGTCTGGTGTTTTTGGGTGTTCTTTTGCTCTATCTGATCTGAAAACATTTTAGATAAATATGATGAAATGTTGGAAAATTAATAAAAATGACAAAAGTAATACTTACATAGCAACCTCAGATAAGTAATTCTGGTAGCCAACTGTATTTTTCCCAAAATCAATTTGTTTTTGACGTCTCTGTAAAACTGAAGGATCCGTTTCAATTTCTAATTGCTTTTTCGGTTTACTGCTGCCTCCACTACAATTGCAATAATCATTTATCAATAACAAATAAACTATTTATTGTTCATTCAGTTAAATTCTTACTTATGATTTACTACCTAGAAACACTTTCAGTATCATGTTCAGAATTATGACGTTTTTGTTTTTTTCTACGACTTGTTCTATCTTTGGTTTCCGACTTCATCTTTTCTTTAGTGGCTGCTCGACCTAAAAGACACGTGAAATTGTAGTTAAGTAATGACGACTAAATTAAACATTGTGCTTTTCATGAACACTGCAAATAATAACATACCATTTTGTTGTTGAATCTCATTTTCACTGGTTGGAGTGATACCAATGACACAGACACTCATATTGTAGACACAAATTCTATTAGAATTAGATAAAGAAATGCCTCAACACGCTACTAAACTATCGTAAAACTTTAGCATGAATTTTTAAGCGCAGAACAATAAATATTCAATCTTCTACCAACTTTTAAAAATAATATTACAGCTTAAACTTTCAAGTAAACGAACATTAATTTAATGAGTTTTAATGATAATCACAAATTGAAACATTTTAACTTCGTCCTCAAGCCAAGCCTCAAGCCAACCGTATTACACAAACCCGCGTAAACAATTCTGTAGAAAAGTTGTAAGTCGTGACAAAATTGACGTTGCGAATATGGACTTATGAAATTGTGTTTTTGACTTATCTGTGGTAATGATTAACGGCCCGTTCACACGTGGGATTCCGATTTACTGGTATGTTTTTAACGTATACGTCATAACTTTATGCTCTGTTCACACAGGCTCCGTACAACGGATCCGTCCTTACTGGATGCGATGTGTGAACAGAAAACTCGCAGTATACCGCCGCTATTCTACTAGGATGGACGATGTCGTGTTGTATTGGTACTATTACACTTATGGCCCAAAGATCTGAGAGGGTGCTTTAGTTTACGCATGAGTAAGTTACGAGGTGATAAATCGAAATTTTTCAATTACTTTCGTAAACAATGGGAAAAGGATTTAAAAAAGCAAGATCGTTGGAGGAAAAGTATCAGCCCAGAAGAAAAACTAGCGATATTTTTAAGGTACGTACTTTTATTTTCATAACTCAGACAGATCTAACGTAGCATCACTGTATACAGATTGTAATGGCGATAGCACTATCAGTAGAATGTGGTCTCCTAAAATAGCCATGGGATTGATAGTGACTAGAATTAGATGTTTGTGTTATAGGCTGACAGTCATAAGTTGACTGACCAACTCTCCTATGTTTAATATTTTGTAATAGGTTTAACACCCCTGCCTTGAATCCCAAAGTTTGGTCATCATCATGCAAAGCTAAGGACGGCAAAATACATTTGAAGAATGCTATATGGACTGTTAAGGCATGTACTATCCTACACAACTTTATAAGGAACAAGGACTTAAACAGTGATAATAACGTATGTGAAGAATTTAGTTACGAAAACCTACCTCTTGAAGTAAAAACATGATGTGGTAATACTGCTAATTCAGTTGCAACAGAATTCATGAACTATTTCATGTCCGAAGCTGGATCAGTTACATGGCAGGATGAAGCTATACAGAATGTAATTCAATAATAAAACACACTTACCTCGCCTAGCCTTAAAATCTCCATTAGAATAATGCATATTTCGCGCCAATCTGCAATACTTGCAGTATTGTTTTTGTATTTCCCCAGCGTTTTGTCCCAAAGGACTGGCCTATCTTCCACCAAACTAATTAACATTTCTTTCTCTGTTAACTTTTCCCACGCCTTGGTTGAAATGGTTGATGAGTAATTATAATAATTATTACACACAATGCACGCGCGCGTTCTCTAGGAATGTACAATAGAAAATGTGAGTTTAACAAACGCTTTCGCATCACTCCCCCTCCAACACACGCACACAATATCTATCCATTACAATTCTACGTATCCGTAGATTTTTACTGTTCCGTCGTCCAGTTTTCGATAACAAAACGGAATGTATTTTTTTACGGAACGATGTTTTTAACTGTATAAAGAATACTGTGCCATGTGTGAAGTCGCTCATAGAACTACATACGAAAAAAATAACGTACACGATAAAACGGAGACATGTGTGAACCAGCCGTAACTGCAAAAATAACAAATGGTTGAATTTTTTTTAAATTAACGCATTCGAGACTTGAGTCGGTAAGTAACAGCATATAAGCATGGCATGATACTACAGCCTCTTATTTTTTATGGACTATCGGGAAATACTAGAATAGAAGAATATATTATTTAATCGTAGCAACAGCTTAATAAAGTAAGTTATAATATATGGCTTCTACCATAATCGGTATTAGGGTCTCCTATTTTGTGTTATCTTCGTTACCAATGATTTAGACAGAATATCAGTATATACTATATACTGGTAAACGGTTACTTCTTTTAACTGGAGGATAATAAAGAACACCACTTGAATATCATCATTGAACATGTAGAGAGTGCACTGTGCTCGATGAGAGTGATCTGTGAAGTGAAACTTCGAGTAAGAGAATGATGATTTATGTAACAAAAATAATAGTAAATCTAAACAAAATTATAATATAATATTATAAGAATAGACACCGGTGTTGTCTTTGGAGTTTCCGTGCTTACGGCTTGTCGTCCCGGGCTTACGTCTCTCCGTGCGCAAACTCATTTCTCTTCGTCCTCCCTTGCCCCTGTCCCTTACCGTGATAGGAGGCAGCAGCGGAAGGTGAGCCGTAAGCGCGCTGCTGCCTATCAGTAGCCCAGTTGCCGCACAGGAGCTGCTGATACGCTTTGGTTATGTGCATACGTCACAGTTGTCGGCGAAGCGAAAGGCGATACGGTGACAATCCCTACCCGAGTTGATATGTGTGCTGTGACCTTAAAAAAAACTCCTGGAGGAATCTTTATTATGGACGGGAGGCGCGGAAACAGCTTCCCTTAATCAATCATAAGGGAAACTGTTGAATTACTAGACTACTTGTCTCGGCTTAGAACGTATTGATACATACACCGGAATCGAACCCAGTACTCAACATAGTTAAATATTAATGTAACCGTTAACATGTAGTAAATATTAATTAAGAGTTCTATAAAATAATTGCCTCGATTGTTAAATATAGCCAATTTTGCAAAAACTCCAAATAAAATAAACGTAGAAGCACCTTTTTCACACAAGCATAACGATTTCTGTCAAAATCTACATTAATAATTAAATCGCTTTGAGTTTCGTTTCACATGTTTTGAAATACCCTCTCCTTCAAATATTATAACAATTATGAGAAAAGTATGAAATGTACGTTTCGTTTAACGAATTTCAATATATATTTTTTTATTCTTAGATGCAGGCAGCGAAAAATACTTGGCCCCTGCAAGTAATTTTCGCTTGCAATCAAGTTCCTCAGATATCTCTACATAATCAGTATCATCAAATTCATCTGACGTATTTTTATATCCAACCCTACTTAAATTTTGGGGAAACCCTCCAAGTTGGCATCAGGAGTATATTAAATTAATGAATGATTCACTGTGAGTATGAGTAATGAGTATTCTAATTGGTTGAAATGACTTTTATGTGATAATACCCCAAAGCTAGAAAAACACTTTCGATTATCACAAAAAGCACTTGGTGCACACAAGCTTTTAGTTTTTTTTTTAAATCTTGAAACTACTAGTTAGAAAAAAAATGGAGTAAGGCTATTTCACTCTATATTAAATAACGCTATTACAAGGATCGAAAAATAAATTAAAATAATGGCACTTAGCACAGCAATAAATCCTTTTTAAATAGTCCAGGATCCATCGCTCATTTTTGCACTTGATTACTATCAAGCTAATTTTCCGTGAGTAGCTTTATTTTGATGAGACGCCCAATAATTTCCTATACGAAACTCTCGATTGTGGTAGCTAACAGAGGTAGCAAGGATAAAATATGTTGATTTGATGATTCTCAAATATTTATTACTAACTGAATTTTTTTTTTGTTAAATCTCAAGACAATTATCTAAATTATTCGAAAAAATATTTGTCCTACAAAATCTATGGTTTGATCAAAGAGTCCCCTCTTTCCGACATGTATCGATAACGAGGTCATCATAAATTGATTTGATGATTGATGATTACTAACCAGCTGATTTTTTTTTTACTTAGTTAAAATTCATGTAATTTAACAGACATATTGTCCTACAAATTACGCGGTACGTTATCCTACGCTCAAAAGTAGTAGTACAGATCCTTGATGTAAAAATATAAATTAAATTACTATCAAGCTGAATCTTTGTGAATAGCTTTCGTTTCGATGAGTCGCCCAACAATTTCCTATGCGAAAATTCTCAATTATGGTAGCTAACAGAGGTAGCAATGATAAAATATGTCGATTTGATTATTTTCAAAAATTTTAAAGAAGTTAAAAAATTAATAATCGTCAATTTAAATTCAACAAAAAATTAACAAAAAATAATTTGTGCCGCTTGGGTTTCTGTATTTTGCTACTACAGCTGAGTCACACCGGTACGGCGGTACGCATGCGCAGAGCATGGGATAGGTATCCCACGTTAGTGTCGACCATAAGCCTGCAAACATTTTCTCAGTCGACCACGTGTTTTATTTTATCTTGATAAATAATTTTAAGAAATGTTTTTTGTGCTGCAAAATGATTATGGAGTGTTTTTTGTGTAGTTCGTTATGTAAAAACTCTACTTTTCGAGAGAAATGTAATGTTGGCAAATTTTAAGCATTTAAAAGATAAAATTCAAATAATAATTAATTTAAGCACGAATAAAAAAAAATGTACTTAAACATAAATGAAATTTATGCCAAGCTTGGAGATCAATTATCTTGTTCACTCGCCATATGCCATATTTTTACAGGGAATTATTACAATCCTTTCTTTCGTAAAGGAAAAAAGAAACCTTTCAGTATTTTATTTTATTTTTTTTATTTTATTTATTTAAGTATTCCTACAGCTAATCATTAAACATTATCCAAACAATTACATTACACACAAAAGCCAAAACGGAATACACATATAAACAGAAACATAAAGCACAGTTTTACAAAGCACAGTTGTAAGATTGATTGATTGGTAGATCAAAACATATATTCAACATGAAACAACAAACAAAGCCATTATTGGTAAAAGTTACCTGAGTTTCTAAAAAAATTTTTTAAGAATTTTTTAGTCACATTAAATATATCGATTTGCTGGTAATTTATGTTGTAATCTGTAAGTATGCGATACATAACCGAGTTTCGTAAATAGTTGGTCTTAGAACGAGGAATTTCGAATAATTGGATTTGCCTTGTATTGGGTGATGAAGGGGTCTTAAATAGTAAAAGCGATAACAAGTCAGGGCAGTCAATAAAACCATTGCAAATAGCATGTAAAAATATAAGGCCGCATTGTTTACGTCTACATTCAAGGGATTCAATACCAAAGTACTTGCAGGAATCCAAGTAGCTACTAAACTTTTGGAAATCCTTAAAACTTAAAAACTTAAGGAACTTTTTTTGAATGTTTTCTATTGCTTCAATGTATTTCTTGTAACTGGGGGACCAAACAATGCTTGCATATTCTAGTGTACTCCTAACAAAAGCAAAGTATAGACATTTTATACAATTTATGTTATTGAAAGATTTGCATACACGTTTGACGAGGCCAAGTTGTTTATATGCTTTTTCTGTTATATTATCTATATGATTAGAGAAACACATTTTATCATCTATTAGTATCCCCAAGTCTCTAACTAAATTCACTTCTTTAATTGTTGTATCTCTTAATTTATAACAAAATTGTATTTTCTTATGTTTGCGAGTAAAAGTAATTTTACTACATTTTCCAATATTCAAAGAAAGTTTATTTTTTTTGTAATAGTTTTCCAATCTACTAAGATCCTGCTGAAGCTGAAGACAGTTATCCATAGATTTAATTTTTAGAAATATTTTTTTGTCATCTGCAAACATGAGATATTGTGAATACTTGAAACAACTTTTTATATCATATAGATAAGCGTTGAATAACAACGGACCGAGTATGGACCCTTGAGGTACACCAGATGTCACATTTATAAATGTGCTCTTATGCCCCCCCGTTACTACCGCCTGCCTTCTATTGGTTACATATGATTTGATCCATCTGTATAGATCTCCACGAATTCCTAGCGCTAATAACTTATGGAGGAGAATGACACGATCGACCCGATCGAAAGCTTTTTCAAAGTCCGTATAGATAGCATCAACTTGTTCTCCTTCGTCCATTCCCTTTAATATATACTCGGTAAAAACAGTCAGGTTGCTGACAGTTGACCGAGTTTTCGTAAAACCATGCTGCTGCTGTGGTAGTTGTCTTAGGATAAGGGGACTTAACGTTTTACTAACTAATTTTTCAAATAATTTGCCAAATGAATTTAGAATCGAAATTGGTCGATAATGTTCTATTTTATTTCTAGATCCTTTTTTGTGGATTGGAACAATGTGGGCTTCTTTCCATTTGGATGGGAAACTACAAAATATATTAAGCGACTGATTAAATATATTTGTCAAAGGTTTTGAGAGTTGTCTATAGCATTTTTGTACAAAAATTACTATTTTAAAGAAAAATGAAAATTTTCAAGAGGCTTTTATTCAACTCCTACGAATTAAAAATACGGAATTAACAACATCGAATGAGGTAGTTCAAATTATTGAAGAGTATGTATGCAGAATGTATTCATTAAAAACAAAGAATGATCTGAATAAAGGACGGTATGAGTTATTTGAGAAAGGGTATAAATCAAAAAATGACAATGAAAAATTTTTAAAACGAAAAATCGTAGGATATGATCCTTCCAGTTTGCCACCAACAAAACAAGAATTGTTGCAACAAATTAAACGAACTGTATTCATCTGCAATGTATGGTGTAATGCACACATGCGGTGCCCCACGGAAAAATTGCCAGAAAATTTTGTATGGACAATAATTGATGGTAAATATGTATATTATTGGTTTGATGGTCCCCAAAGTCCATCATTTGAAGAATTATCTTCTGACTTACAAGGTAACCTATTAATACTATTTTTATGTATTGATTGATTATTCATTATTATATAATTTACTTAATTTTTTCATGTTATTACAGAGTCATTTATCACGAGTGAAAAAAGTGAAACAGATGAAGATGATAGCGATGTTAGTAGCGAAGATTTATCAGATGAATCTGATGAACATTAACTTCTTTATATATATATATAAATACACAAATTTTTGTACCTAGATTACTAAAAAATAAAGTTATTTAAATTTTAAAAAAGATTTTTTCACTGTATCTTATTTTACAAATAGGAAAACGAAAAAATTACAATTCTTGTCGGACTAGTGATACATACCTATTTTCTTGGACGTTGTTTCATTTGGGCAGAGAACACACTAACCTATTATATGATATTTTTGTCCTACAGTTAGTAATGAGAAAAATGGTCTTATTATCTCTTACCAGGATAACGTACCGCGCAATTTGTAGGACAATGTCTGTTAAATTACATGAATATTAACTAAGTAAAAAAAAAACAGCTGGTTAGTAATCATTTATGATGACCTCGTTATCGATACATGTCGGAAAGAGGGGACTCTTTGATCAAACCATAGATTTTGTAGGACAAATATTTTTTCGAATAATTTAGATAATTGTCTTGAGATTTAACAAAAAAAAATTCAGTTAGTAATAAATATTTGAGAATCATCAAATCAATATATTTTATCCTTGCTACCTCTGTTAGCTACCACAATCGAGTTTCGTATAGGAAATTATTGGGCGTCTCATCAAAATAAAGCTACTCACGGAAAATTAGCTTGATAGTAATCAAGTGCAAAAATGGGCGATGGATCCTGGACTAAAATGTTTAGGAGGAAAAATTGATAATATTTCAGTGATATGAGCTATTTAGGCTTCCAAGCATGTGTGCTAAATTTAGTATTTTTACACTATTTGAGACAATTGTTTGAAATTTTTTTAGATATAAGTATGCACATATTTCAGGAAAGGACACAGAAAGCTGTCTGCGTTACGTATACGATGAAATTAACGCAAAACTTATTTATAACTGTTACTATTAAGTACTTAGAATAAAATTACTTGTAGATATGATAGTTTTAGAATAACGCAATGAACTATTATATATATTTTTTATTATCATTTTCACAATTTATTCCAATTATTTTTAATAAATTGAAGTATTTGATGAACACTTTCTTTCCCTCCTGTGCCACCAAGGTACTCTATTGAGAGTGAACATAAGTCTTCTTTCCAATTTAATTTTACAATTGCTTGTGATAGAGGGTTGGGCTTTGAAATATTTTCTATTGTTTTTATTTCAGATGTTCTATTCAAGGAAGTATCCACAGGACTAGTATTTGCCCCTTTAATTATGTCAACATTATTACCTGTATTATTTTCAACAGTACCATATGTTATGCCTTTATTGCTTTCTTCAATTTTTTCTCTTAAATCATCATTATGAAAACAATCTTCCATGGTTTGAACATCATCTTTTAATTGGTGCTCTAGGGACCTTCCAATTATTCCATTATTTTCAATTTTTGGTGTCTCGGTATTTATAATGCAACCCATCTTGGGTTTTTTCATTAATTCATTGTGTAATTGCTTTTGAAGCCTTCTTTTACGCCTTTGGTGTGACCAAGAATTTGTGTAAGCTATTATATTTAAACATAGTTCATTTTTCCTTTTAGTTATAATTTTGTATTGAATTTTTAAATCATCCAAAATATTCTTCAATTTATTACTCACACTTTCCATAGTATAAGATTGGTCAGGTACTTTAGGAATTACAAAAGTTATTGAAGAACTCTTTTTCTTGGCTTTATCTCTAACAGTAACTAGAAAAAAAAAACAAATTACTTTGTTTTATATACTTAATTATCTTTCATTATGACAAACTACATATATCTTAATAACTTGATTATTAAGATAATATGTGTAGTTTTTTGTAACCAGCTTTTTTTAGTATAGAATGACTTTTAGACAGAATCTCTACAAAAATACAAACCTAATTTTGATAAATCACAATTACTGTGGAAGGACCAAGCCACACCCCATCTTGTAACTCTGCCTTGACAAAACTCTGTAGTTGTGCATTTGATGCCTTCTGCTTTAAGGTCTATCAGAAACTCCTTCAAATTGTACTTATGTCCAATCATAGTAGTGAATATCCTGAAAATGATGGGCAATAAATATCAATATCTAAATAACTGGATGTAAGGTTATATAAATTACCACATTCAAACAATTCTGTAATTATAGTAATAATAGCTGTTTTAGAAAGACTTATTTATATATGTTGCCAACTACCAACAAACTTGTATCATAGTTATGAATAAAACAACTTACAGTATGTTTTCCTTTAACTCCTGGCTTTCCTCTAGAATTTTTCTACAAAATTGTAGCTCACCACCCTCTGTAACTAATTCTTGTGGTGACCCTGTAAAACCATTTTTAGGTGGAGGTCTGAAAACATTAGGTCAGATATAGAAAAAGAGATCAAAATTTATTTTGCATCTTTCATCTAAAATGTTTTAATTATATTGAGTAATTTACCTTGCTGGGCTTCGAGATTCCCATACTTCTTGTAAACTCACATAGAATGGAGGATTGCACATACAAAAGTCATATTGTAAATTTTCCTCCAGAAACAGATACTTTAGAGTAAATTTTGATTGATTTTTTCTTACTGCAATAAGATTGTTTTTAAGAAAACTCTGAAACAATGCTTTCATTTCACAAAATTCATAATAGAGTCACAAAAAAACTATTTCTTTATAGACAGTTTAATAACCTTACAGAGAGGCATTTGTTCATATTTCTTACATTTATATGTTGCAGCCAACTAACTTAATTAGCCACTCAATGAAGAACCTAGCCTTTTAACTAAACGGCGCCTCTAACTAGCAGCCTGAAATAAAGTTGGATGCTGCTTATATATAATGATAGTAGTAGATAACAATTTTACACTATTTATACCAAATATTTGTAAAAGCACATCTTATATATTTTTGGAAACAATATTTTTTAATAATAACAAAGGACTTAACATAAATATACATACCATACCAAGTTAACTTACATGCAATGAGGCCTTCTAAATTATTTTGTTTCACATTTTTATTGGCTATTTTTAAACTTTCATCATCAGTTTCTGTACCAATCATATGCCAGTTATTTTTTTTTGCAGCCAGTAATGGATAAATGGCACAGGCACCAGTACCTATTATAAAACAAGCACAATATTTTAGTTTGACCCACAATGGTGATGACACAAACAATCACTAAGTTGGTTTTATACCTATGTCAATGCCTTTTATATTACAACTTCGGTTAAAGGATTCAAGTAAATCTTCTATCCAAAGAATATAGTTTAATCTCAATGGCAGTGTTGGTACCAGCCGATCCTCAGGTATCGAAACATCTAGTTCAAAATCTGATTTAAGCAAACAAGCTGTTAAAACTCTCAGAACTTGTGGATCTTTAAAATCAACGGTTATTTTGCCCGTTACATCCTGAAACACATTATGTTTAGTTTGTTTAAAAATTGTAAATGTGTAAAACGAGAAACAAAGATAAGAAAATTTAGTTAACCTAAGGAATTATTGAACTTACCAAACGACAAATGCTGGAAAATTGTGGAAATTGGTCGGCTAACTTTTTAAAATCTGGAGGAATTTTATAAATATTACGAGGATGCATATATTTATTCATAGCCATACTATTTTCTGTTTATGTTCCTTAAAAAAAAGAAATAATTGGCTAGAAAATCAAAAATCATTTAAAGCAGAAAAAAAAATCCGTAAAACGACAGACTTTTTTTTAAATTTATTTATTACTCGAATACAAGTCCATTTGCACAACAACAGACCTTACAAAACAGTGTTGCCGGATGGTCTTGGCGACATAGCCCTAGACTAATTTGATTTCTCCCCTGAAATCCCCTAGGATGACCTCACCAGTTAAGAGGCTATCTTATTTTGTTAATAACAATTGCAACTTTTAACCTGCAACAAAATCCTTCAAACACAAGCGAGTGCCAGTGAATATACGATCAAAGCGTTCAGACCTTAGGGTGTGAAGAGGCATCAACCTGCCGCTATTGTGGACGGAGACAGCCTGGACGACGTCCTGACTACGCTGAGGGGAAGATCCATTATGTGATGCAGAAAGAGGATTTATAGCGTTTTCTACTTTTGGACAAGCCCACCAAAAGCTACCACCTTAGTAAAAGCTATATTAAGTGCGGACAGTGATGGCCCGTGGGAAATTTACGACATAATTTTGCGAGGCAGACAAGAACATGAAAGTACTTCTCACCGAATCCTCGCCACCTTAAAAGTGCCAAGCTACCAGCCCAAGGAACCAGAGGTCTACTCTGAATAGAAAGAATGCCGATCTATCCCAGCTAGACTTGATCTATCCTAGCTCTAACTACGAACGGGTCGGTTTAGGAAGGATAATTGCGGTGTCAAGTATATATGCACCTATCATCACAAACTAACAATGGGCGTGGACAGGCGGATGCACCGTTAGTATCGCGTGTCGTGAAGCAGATTTGTTGGTGGCGATTGTTGTTGGTGCCTTTGGAGTCCTTCTGTGGAGTCCGACTTAAAGCTCCCGCAATAAGCAGTCGCGGCGCGGTACCCGCAATGCAAGCTTAAAATAAAACAATATGTGAAAAGTATGAAAATAAATCTATGCATTTATTTTTCCAATTTTGGCCTGGTGACGAGATCTTAAAGACAAGTCATATTTTCAGGCACTTAATTTCAAATAGCGAATAATTGTTCTTATTATTAAAATGATTCACTCGTTTATTTATGTTGCCAACTCTACGTATTTTGGCACTTTCCTAAAAATCTACGAACTGCAGTCACAGAATCTACATATTTTTACTCAAATCGTATAATTTTGCAAAATATTCAAATTCTATAAGATGAATAAACATAATAGCTATTACTTTCGAAAACTAGATGGAAGAAGAGAAGGTACGTACAGTACTGTACGTAAATAAAAATAAAAAAAATTGTTTTTGATACTGGGGCTGCTTTCAAAATTCAGAATTAAGCTTTCAGAATAGGTAAAAAAAAAACAATTTCGTCAACTGACTTCAAAAAAAAAGGAGGAGGTTCTCAATTTCACTGAATATAATATATATTTGATTTTGTAACCTCATAACTTTAGATTGAGTCATCCAATTTTAATGATTCAAATTTAAATCGTCAAAACTAGACATTTGATTTCTGAAAATTTAAAGGCGGTTTAGTTTTTTATTAAAAATATAATTATGTAATACCTATTCGTGACTATTATATTGGGCGGATCCGTGCTAAAAACATGTACAATTTAGTACCAGAAAGTAATAATGAACAAAAAACACTTGTATTCAGTTTTACCTTCTCTACCCTCTTCATTTCTCATAAACGTAATTTTCAAAATCCGGGTTGGCAACACTGATAGGTACTTCCTAGTTACGAACAGTGTTGCCAGGGGCTATTTAGCGCCAATGGGGCTATGTCTCTTACTGAGCTGCGTTATTAATTTTATCTGCGTTGGCTACAGGTCTGGATTCTTATTTCTGTTGAAAATAAATTATTGTTAATGAATAGTACGAATTTAATAAATATATAAGCAGTAATAAGCTCATGAATTTATTTCAACATTCCCGCCATGATGGGGCAATGTCGGGACTACACGCGCGCTCCGGTAGGGCGATTCGAGAAAAAAATATTCTGGTAACACTGACTAGTCTCCATTTGTCATATTGCTCTGTGCTGAGTGCTCACTGCTCATTGTAATTTGACATTTGTATTTTGTGTACCCGACGAAGTTTGAAAAGAATTGACCAGATTGATTTAATATATTTAGTATTAATAACTATTTTAATATCTCACTTATTTTATTCAAAGTGAGATTATTGACTCAGTAAATATGGTTGATAAAATTGATATGGCCTTAGATGATATTATACAAGCTGGTAAAAAAGGCAGAGGTGGTGGGACTGGACGGAAATTTGAAACGAAAAGATCAAATCGTGGTTTTCGGGGTAACAATCGTAATGGGGGCGTCTTGCGTGGCAGTAATCGTGGCGGAGTATCAAAGCCCACAAATTATAAAAGGGTAAATCTTAAAGTTAACTTTCGTATGTTGATTATTATACATAAATATAAAATGGCGGACAAGCATTATTTCGCGTCCTGTTCAGAGTTATGATAGTCTGTTGCACCAAAAATTATTTAACAGTTTTGCAACTTTAAGCTTTTTACATCAAATTTTGTTTACATCGGTTGGAAATATTAAAAACACGTTTTTCGCGTCTTGTATTGTATTTCTACGCGCACATATCGATATTATAGATTTATGCGTGGTGTCACCATGCTTGAAGAGCTGGTGTAGAAAGATACACAATACAAGAGGAGTATTCAATGAAGATAACATTTCTTTACCTAATATGAATATGTGGCTGGATAAAATTGGGCTTTTACCAAGTGTACCTAAACAGAGTCAATTGAATAACACGTGAACAACACATTGCTTCTCGTGTTTAGTAACATGAATTATAACTTAATTTGATTTTTAAAAGGTTTAGTTATGAAAATATGTCGCCAATCTACAGAGGTTTTGAATTTCAACTTGAGGCATATGAGAGCAGATGGCATGACAATTTAGGACAAACTATTTCAGGGTGATGTTAACAGCACATGGAAACATGATATGTTCAATGAATTTAGTGAACAGAAGATACATAGAGGTGCCCCAATAACAACAGGACCTACCAAACTGCTTGTTTCTAATTTAGACTTTGGAGTTTCTGACTCTGACATACAAGAACTTTTTTCGGAGTTTGGCATTTTAAAAAGTGCTGCTGTGCACTATGACAGATCTGGTAGATCATTGGGTATGTTAAACTAATCATGTTATTATTATTTGCTATTTTACTATTAACATTTCATTTTTTGACTAATTTGTCTGGTTTATTTAGGGACAGCTGATGTACTCTTTGATAGGAGAGCAGATGCATTAAAGGCAATGAAACAGTACAATGGTGTACCCCTTGATGGTCGAGCAATGAATATACAGCTAGCTACATCAGAAATAAGCACATTCAGAGCAGAACCCAGAAGTAGATCTGTAGGTGGAGGTGGCCCTATTAGAAGAATGTCTGATAAAAGAGGTATTATTTTTTACCAATGTTGTATAAAGGAAATTCAAACCAACTGTAGTTGTGACATAATTTCATAATCAAACTCGTTGGTTGCATGGTTTGCAAGTAGTGTTCTTATGATATTATAAGATAAATTTTATATTCCTTTATGATATAGTATTGCTATGAATCAGTATTTAACCATTTATACTTCTCTGGGAGGGTGAGCATGTGAAATAAATGGTGTAACAATTGTTTTACACCGTGCCTCCACAACCTTGGTAGAAATCTAAAGACCAATATTTGACATCTTTAATAATTAATGTCATTGAAGTTTTTTAACAATCATTTTATAAAGTTTTAAAAATTCAAGAAAACTTATTATATTTTTGCAGATCACATTTTGTTCTTTACATACAGTATTTACTTGTTGAAGTATGTTTTTGAAATAAATCTATAAGTTATGTCTTAAATAACTTATCTGTTCAAGCATGTCAATGAATGTTAGGAACTCTAACCAAAACATTATTATACTTAGCATATCTTAAAAAAATTTAGTACAATTTATACATTTCTGCATATTAATTAAATCATATATTTATTATACAGGTGTCAATGTCAGAAACTCAAATGGAAGAGGAAGTGGGAGGCGTGGTGGGCGAGGAGGAGGAGGCGTAGGAGGACCAAGAGGAAAGAAACCTGTCCCCACGGCTGAACAACTTGATGCGGAGTTAGATGCTTATGTTAAAGAAATAAAATGATGATTACTAGTTCAAATAGGTTTAGCAAATAGGCATTCTAATATAATATTTTTGTAATGATCAATGTGACAATCGCCAAGTTGAAAAGAATTATAATTTAAGTAAGAAAATACAAGGTATATGGTAAAATAAACTAAAATTCATTAAGTGAGTGTCAATAGTAAAATGTCAAAATTTACAGAAATATACCATAAGCACTAACAACTCTTTCATTGAAATGAAAAAATATAAAAAATCTCAACAAGATGAAATTCTGCAGCGATCAATTAGAATTAAACCAATTAAGTCCTGGGATGGGTGAGAATGTAAAACAAAATATTGAACACTTGATTTGGCTTTGTATGTTTTGGCAAAAAGTATGTTAAAGTATAATATCTGTACCTACATACAGTAAAGGTAAGGTAAAAATAACCAAAAGCAAATTAGATACTATTTTTTTTAATTTTCTGTAAGTCATCTTATTTGATTAACATATCTGTGTGAGCAACACATGTGTCTATTCGAATTTACCTCTAGAAAAAGCTTTCGTTACGAGATCGGCTATGATCCTTAATATCGATCAATATTATATTGTTACATTATTTCTTTCTAACAATTCTATACTTTGATTTTAGATTTTTTGAATTGGCTTAAAGGTCTCGTTACCAGGCCATAAAATTATAATAATAAAAAGAAAGATTTTTTGAATTCCGTAGACGGACTATGGTATGGACCAGGCATCAGCGTGCAGCGTGTGAGATAGCGAATAATATAATCCAACTATATACAAAGGACACGAAGTGTGGCAACTACCTCACGTTGGTAATATGATTCGCAATTTAGTCGGTTTGCACTGAAAAAAATGTTTGGAATTGTCGTTTGTTTGGAAGTGTTGTTGTGCAATCTTCAATGAAGTATTAATTCATTGAAGATTGCTTATTATTGACCAAAATATACATCCGAATGAATAATTCTAGAACAAAGTTACCGAGTCGTGACAAAATAAGCTACTTACCGATGAAAGGTTATGTTTGGTTCTTTTCGTTCACTTTATCTTTTACAGCCAATTATGCATCAATTCACCATGACTTACACTTTAAATACACTTCTTATGTAACTCAATGATAAAGTCTTAAAATATGGGTTTGATTTTGGTTTCACAGATTTTCAGTAAGAGGTGAATACTTGTTTACCACCAAGGGCTCGGTGGTAAACAAATAAAACCCGATACGCAAATAGAGACAGAAAAAGTGATAGTGTCTATTTCGCTCGCACTTAAGTATTTCACGTTAATGTCTTCACTCTTTAGTTATTATTGTTATTTTAGAAGCTTATCTAGTTAGATACTCTATCTACGATAGAAGTATTAATTCATTGAAGATTGCACAACAACACTACCAAACAAACGACAGTTCCAAACATATTTTACAGTGCAAACCGACTAAATTGCGAATCATATTACCAACGTGAGGTAGTTGTCACACTTCATATCCTTTGTAAATAGTTGGATTATATTATTCGCTATCTCACACGCTGTACGCTGATGCCTGGTCTATACCATAGTCCGTCTACGAGTTCTATACTCTATCTACGTTGAATTCTGACATTTCAAAAGTGTTGCTATTAAAAACCAGTTCACTCAAAAAGGGAGAAATAAAATATAAAGGCATTTGAGGGCAATAAAATATAAAGCTACGTATTTTTCATACAAAAATAATAAATATTTCAGTATCAGGAACAATATATCGAATTAACTTTAATTACTTTATTTTATTCTTTAGCTGGCACCATTGCCCAGTATTATTCCAGGTGTAATTTAAAAAATAAATTATCTTTACTCGTGCTTTTTCTACTGTTTGAAATGAAAAGGGACGTAACTATTCGACTAACGCCGTAAAACCATTTTAATCTGGAGCACCGCACTTAATAAAATGGATACATTCAATAGCAAATAAAATGTATGTACAAGCCGTCGGAAATATCTGCGAACCTCGCTGGAATGCGCTTCCCCTGGCGCTTCCCCGCACCCCGCCCCGTTTTCGCCTATCCAGTACCGTTGCCAACGCAATCGCCGACGCACGTGTATTATTCTTGCTTTCGTAATCGCATTTTAGTGTTTATTGTTTCTCTGTTTGGTGAAATATTACATAAACTACCTATTTAGTGCTGTATGTAAGATGGGTAGGACTATACATAGTGCAGAGCGGCTCAAAGTAATCCAATTCTTTGAAAATGAAAAAAAACACGGCTCTTTCACTGTGCCGGTTGAACAAGCAACAAAAAGGGCTTGTGCTGCAACTGGTTTATCTAAAACGACAATAATGACAATAAAACGTGAAGCAAAAAAAATACAAACAGAAACAGCGCGAGCAGCTTCAGTTGCCACGGACACTATCAAGCTCTCGACACCAGGGAAAAAGCGTATATAAAATAATTTGAATTTTAAATAATGTAAATAATAAGTATTTGTAAATTTCAAGTAGGTACGAGTATCAATAAAAATAAGTACACAAATAAAATATTTTTTATTTTTACATCTTCAATTTTTTTGCTATCTCTCCAGTTTGTATGACGTCATTAAGCCAGGTTCGCAGATATTTCCGACGACTTGTATAGACTCAGTGGGTCTAGACAAGATGGCTTAACAGTAGTGTATGTAGAAAGTCGAAAACTATAATTGTATGAAGCAGATCTCAGCAGTTTTGAGTTAATTAGCAGTTGTAATTTAAAAATCTGTATAATAATTACCAGTGATTTGGCTTTTAGATATTTTCCATTTTTCTCTTATGTACGATGAAGCAGAGTAATTTTTTTCTTTAATTCCGGCATAGGGATAACTCCCATTTCACTACTTATTTCTCTCCAAGCATCTTCTCTAAGCGCTCCAACGAACACATTGGCAGGCGTTCCAAAGTGGTATCGAGCACGCGCCAATGTTCGACCTCTCGGAGCGCGTAATCTATACCCAGCTTATGATTTATTTATTTATTTATTAATTACAGACATGGCTAAACTCACAATAAAATAGACTATAATATATACAATACGAAATTAATTAAAATAACATAAAACACAGTTTATTCTAACCCCTAATACTCTCCAAGTATACCCTCAAATCAGAGTACACTGCCGCCATACGCTCACCAAATAGGTCACTCTCCGGTGAAGAGTCGAGAAACCCATTTAGCATCGAGAGTAGTCGAGGAATGGGAGCTTGTTGACGCTGGACAGTGCGAGCCGAACGCACAGCAAAGAGGTTATGCCTCATCCCCATAATACTTTTCATAAGGGGACCATATGACGCAACTGGTTTCAAGAATTGGCCTTACCAAAGATGAATATAGTACCCTAGTGGCAGTGTCCGATAGACCAACTGAATTTCTCAGGACAAACCCCAACCTTCTAAATGCAGCATCCGTTATCATCCGAATATGCTCCGCAAATGAAAGGTCAGGAACAAACAAAACACCCAAATCGCGGACTCTGTCTACGCGCCTAATAACTTCAGATCCTATGCTATAGTCGCAGAGTATTTTATTCAGAGAGGCACTAAAGGTTATCACTTCACATTTGTCATAGTTGAGATGGAGGTTATTTAATTCACTCCAATGTAGCAGTTCATCCAAATCACGTTGCATACATAGACAGTCATTGTCAGTCTTAATCTTTTTAAAAATCTTAACGTCGTCGGCAAATAATAGCACTTTGGAATATTTAATACAGCTCGGAAGGTCGTTAATCATTATCAAAAATAGCAGCGGTCCCAGGTTCGAACCCTGGCTGATACCAGAACTTGTTGGATAAGGTTGTGAGATATATTGTCCATATTTAACATATGATGAGCGCCTTTCACTTTATTCCTACTCCGCGGGCGACCATCACGTGACATTCGCTACACAGACCAAAAAGTTTGAGACGATGTAATAAAAGTTTCACTTTAATAAAGATATTTTGAGTACGACACGCACTGTCATTCAAATACAAACTTAGCTTTCAACTCTACATACGAGAAGCGGCACGAAACTCTAGCGCTGACCGTTATTGCGCAGAAGTAAAAAATAAGGTACCTGAGGGGGGCTAGCGGAATGAAGAGCGTCGATTGGCTCTCCAGTTGCATTCCGGCCCCCGCACCACAGTACACATGCGCAGCAATCCCCTCCACGTATCGTCCAGCACTAGACTTACGTGCCTATAATAGTACACTACGTTAAGGCATCTTGACTAAGCCCCCAGCGTAAGATTAACGTTTTTATAACTATTGTGGAAAAAGGCGGGAAACGTTGGTCGTGGCGGGAGTTTTGTTTTTTAGAAAAATTTATAAATTTAATTTAATTGGTATAAAAGATCAATTTGTATATAATTGTATGTAGTAGCTTAACTTAATTGTTTATTTATTTAATTTGTGTAATATTCTTCAGTATTTGGTAAGTTTCTATACTATTTACTCAAGGTCTGGAATCAGGCGAAAAAATGAACGAGCCCCCGGATATCGGGGGCTCGCCCCCCGAGGTTGCGTGTAATATTGTAGTAGAAAATAGATTTTCTAAACTGGACGAGTCCAGTGTAGACACAGATGTGGATCAAAGGAGTGACCGTAAAAGAATGAGATTAGGTAAAATTTGCAAACATTGTAATAAGAGGAAAAAAAGATTTGACCCGAAGCGTCGTAACAAGCAAAAAGATACTGATTGTTCGTGCCAGATACCGGATATTGAACTTCCCCCATTATGTACTGAGATTAAGAACGCTAACAATATAGATAGTTTTCAGCAAAAAGGTGACTCAGCACATAATACAAGTGTAACTGTTAATACCCAACAGCACCCCCCATCAGACAGTTCTCAGTCTCCAAAAAACCCTACAGGAAGATCGTTTTATGAGGCCTATGACATAGGGCCATTTGTAGTTCATGCGCAAAAAGTTTCTTCAGATACTGGCATAGCTTCCCTGCACCCCGTCCAATTTGGGTATTTCCTAAAGAAAAATTCATTTAAAAACATTATTAATGGTAGCATTAAAAGGATAGGCAGAAACCGAATTTCCCTATCATTCTCAGACTACAAATTTGCAAATGAATTTGTTAATAACCCTTGCCTGACAATTAATAATTTTAAAGCTTTTATTCCTTCATTTAATGTGACTCGAATGGGCCTGGTGCGAGGTATTCCCGCAGAATGGTCTCCTGAAGATATATTAGACAATATCTCTCTACCTGTAGGCAGCGGAGGAATAATAAAAATTAGACGCCTAAATTATAAAGTGCGTAACAGCTCCCCCCCTGAGTGGAAGCCATCACAGACTGTTGTTATAACTTTTGATGGCCAAGCTCTACCAAAACATGTGTTTGTATGCTATAATGCCTTACCAGTGGAACTTTATTCATACCCCACTACTCAGTGTTATTCTTGTTGCCGATTTGGTCATACTAAGTCCAATTGTAACTCTCGACCCCGATGTTACAAGTGTGGCCAAGGTCATACTGGGGACACATGCAACATACAAGATGATACAGCATCTTGCTGTCTGTGTTCAGGTGTACACTTCGCTACAAACAGGAAATGTCCAGAATATGAACGACAGACTAAAATTAAATTATATATGGCTCAGAAATGTGTATCTTACGCAGAAGCAAACAAAGTGTATGATCCTGTTTCAAAATCTTTTGCTGAAATAGTAAAGTTTTCAAACATGCAGAATTCTCCTAATTCTCCTGTGCCATCTATATCGCCTTCCTCTTCCTCAATTCCGTCTTATAGTAGATCTTATAAGAAAAACATATTTGTTAAACCAACAACCCCCAAACTAAAACGACTGGGGTATAACAAAACAGAACACTTCAGTTTAATAAAGGACTATGATGCTCCAGCTTCTCGTAACGGGGTCGCTTTAATAAACAGTAACGCCAACAATAATGAAACAATGTTCTCAATCTCTGATGTTATCCAACTTTTGACTGAAATAAAATCCATTTCTAACTCTGACAACAATGTAACCGAACAACGCCGCCCAACACTTGCTTCCTTAACTCAATTAAAATCCACTTATGCATCCCGAACGCGAACAAATAATCCAGTGGAATTGCAGGAGCGCAATCTGCAATAAAAACGATTTAATCTATTTGCATAATAAATTTGAGCCTTTTGTCACAACTCTGTCGGAAACATGGCTTCGCCCGGAATTGACATTTCGAATTCCAGGTTATGTTATTCTCCAACAGGACAGACCTGACGGCTATGGCGGTGTTGCCATAGTCATTAAAAATAATCTCCCCTATTCCTTATTTCCACTTCCCTCATTCGGTGATGACTTGTCAGTCATTGCTGCTATTGTAAATAAAATTTGTATAGTATCTATTTATTTTTCTCGTCCTAATGTAAATATTTTTTCTCATCTTAATCAACTGTTCTCCATCCTCCCAAGGCCTTTCTTAGTCCTAGGTGATTTTAATTGCCAACATCAATCTTGGGGAAGCACTTCTTCCAACTATTATGGAGATCAATTATTAGATATTATAGATTCTCATTGTATATGTATTTTAAACACTGGGCTGCCAACTCGTGTTACTGGTCCAAGTGAAGGTACAAGTGCGCCTGATCTATCTTTATGTTCACCTGATTTAGCTTCAACTTTGGACTGGCACCCTCTAGCATCTTCGTATGGTAGTGACCACTTTCCACTTGCAATTACTTTTCCTTCACACAAACCTATCAAAACCAATCGCTCTCCTCGTTTTAAATACAGATTAAACAATGCAGATTGGAACTTATTCAACCAAACAGTAGAGCAGAAAATTAATACTTATTCTCAAGAAGGTAGCCAGATCTCCGCAGAAATTCTTTCTCAGGTTTTGATTGAAGCTGCCGATGAATCTTTTTGCACTAAAACTAAGTTCCGATCGCAAATTCCTTCGCCTCCCTGGTGGGATCATGAATGTACAGCTGCAATAAAAGCAAGAAAACAGGCTGAAAAAAATTACTGCAAGGATATGTCAGAAGAAAATTTCGAGTTATATTTAGAATCTGCCCGTAGAGCCAAAAAATTGTTTAAGAAGAAAAGATACGATGGTTGGCAATCATTTTGTGCCTCCATTAGTCCAGATGTCAGTCCGTCAGAGGTCTGGCGTAATATTCGTAGATATAGATCTGCATATAATAATTCTCCTTCTTCTAAATTACCGATAACTCTAGCTGATCAGTTTATGGATCATCTTGCTCCCCCTTCTGTACCGGAACAGAGATTTCCTCCATTATCTATTCCTGCTTACATTTTCGATGACCTAAGTGGATTAAACGCTCCGTTTTCTTTGATCGAACTTAAAGGTGTGCTTAATAAGGTAAATGACTCTACTCCAGGAGAAGATGGGATTCCATATTCTTTTTTGAAAAATCTTTCGGACCGTGTGCTGATGCTGTACTTAAATATTATAAATTCTATTATGATTTCTGGCTGCATTCCCAAGTCTTGGATCACTCAATCAATTATACCTATTTTAAAAGACAATAAACCAACCGATGATCCTTCTTCTTACAGACCTATTGTCCTTTCTTCTGTTTTAATGAAAATAGCAGAACACTTAGTAAAAATACGTTTAGAATGGTTTCTAGAGAGCAAAAATCTATTAGCAACGACCCAATTTGGTTTTAGAAAAAGTAGAAGCACAATGGATAGCTTAGCAATATTCACTACAGACATAAGATTAGCATTTTCAAACAATGAGTCAGTAGTAGCTACTTTCTTAGATATAAGCTCAGCTTATGACAATGTTCTAATATCAGTTCTCAGAGAAAAAATGCTCTGCTTAAACGTACCACCAATTCTAACAAACTTTATTATAGATATACTCAGTGAAAGATACATAAATTTATTTATTGAAGATGTCAAATTATCTCGGACGGTATGGAAAGGATTACCACAGGGTTCTGTACTCAGTCCTTTGCTCTATAACATCTATACGTATGATTTAGAAACATCATTGCAGACATCAACAAACGTATTACAATATGCAGACGATCTCCTAATATACAAATCGGGCAAATCAATTGAAAATAATTGTCAAACTCTAACATCTTCCCTTTCATTTTTAAACTCATGGCTGACTTCGAATGGTCTAGACATATCTGTATCCAAGAGCAGAGTTGTGTTGTTTTCCAGAATGCGTAGGCCTCCCCCGATCCACGTAAAGTTTGATAATGTTTTGATTCCCTCGACTAATAACATCAAATTCTTGGGGGTTGTTCTAGATTCTAAGCTCACCGGTGTATCCCACTGTGAGTATGTAACAGCGAGATGTGAACGAAATCTGAATATTCTTAGATGCTTATCGGGCATCTGGTGGGGAGCGCATTCACACTCCTTAAAACTGATTTACAACGCCATAATCAGAAGTGTAATGGATTACGGTACTTTCCTGTTGGAACCAGGAAATGTTTCTGCTTTCAAAAAATTGGATAGTATACAGGCAAAAGCAATGAGAATAGTCTTAGGAGCTATGAAGTCAAGTCCAATCAACTGTATGAGAACCGAATGTGTAGAGCCTCCATTAAACTTACGCCGGCAATTTCTATCTGATAAATTCTTATTCCGCTGTATGCAATTCAGTAACCATATCCTTACACCTAAACTGACATGCCTGACATCTATAATCCCCACTTGTCGGTTTTGGAAAAACAAAAGAACACCATGTTTGGTTAAAAGTTACACAAGATTTACATCTCTCGAGGCTCCTACTCGCCAAGCGACTTCTAATCCGTTATTCAAATATAGTTACGATTCCCTTGTAATATCTCCTGATATACATACTAGCATGGGTCTTGTGAAAATTGAACAAAACCAAAGGTTAACATTTAACTATATTGTTGACACTAAGTGGCCACAATGGCATCGAATATTTACAGATGCACCTAAACATTCCAGAGATGGATGTGTAGGTGTTGGTGTACTGCATTCTAATTACAATATTGTCCAAAAAACTAAACTCCCTCCTGAATCCTCCGTGTTCACTGGCGAATGTATTGGCCTATTCAAAGCTATAGAATACATCCTCCTACTGAAACTTCAAAAAACTGTAATTTTTACAGATTCACTTAGTTCTTTAAATGCCCTAGCCCGGTTTCCATTTGGATCACATTATCAATTCCCTGTCATTTCCGAAATTAGAAACCTGCTATTGAAATGTTTTAAAGAAAACTATTCCGTTTCGTTTGCATGGATTCCTGGTCACTGTGGAATATCTGGAAACGAAAAAGCCGACCGTATTGCCAATGAAGCGGTGGAGAGTGGAGATATGGATATTTTTGGAAACTATGCGCATGACTTGATGGCTCTTTCTGGGATTTATCTCCGGAATTCCTGGACTGAATCCTGGAATCAAGATCGTTCAAAAGGTCGCCATTATCGTGCTATTCAACCTTCTATACCCATTAAGCCCTGGTTTTGGAGACTGAGATTCGGTAAAAGAGTTACAACAATACTGTCTCGTATGCGTCTGGGACACGTCTGCACCCCAGCTCACCTTGCTAAGTTTAATATTATTGACAACCCTACGTGCGAATGTGGATATGCTGAAGCCGATTTGAATCACATCATTTTTGTTTGTTCTCGGCACGAACGGTCGGCTCTTATCGACGGTCTCATTTCCCTTGAAATTCCTTTCCCTTCATCCATATCCTGTTTACTTTCAACAATGGACCCACATATATATAAACTTTTAGCAGCTTTTATCTTAAGTAATGATATAAAAATTTAAATCTTATGAATATGTATATATGTAAATATTTTTTCTTACACTCCTTTATATCTATCTCTATAAGAATTGATCTTTTATTTAATAGATTATTTACCTTTCCTTAATTCCGTTCCATCCGATAATTTTTTTACCCGTTTCCCTGTTTTGACCCTGGGCCACAATGCACAAACCGTGCGGGCTAAATATTAAAAAAAAAAAAAAAAAAAAAAAACTATTGTGCGTTGATATAATGCGAAAAAAATTGAACAAAATATTCAATTATAAAGTACATATAATAAAGCCTCTAGACTTCGATACACTTTGCGTCGTTCAGCTTAACTGCCTTAAGCTGTTAACACAAAATCTAATTCTTCGTAATCTGTGGCGGTGAATATTATATTGTTATTAATTGTTTGAGTAGGTTGTTTTTTAAGTTAGTAAAAGCATTTAAGTTAGGTAAAACTCTAATTCTCCAATGAAATGATTACAATTAAAGTCTAAGTAACAATTATTAAGCAATCTAGGTTTGTGGAAATAGCTTACCCACCACAAACTATGAATCTATCAGGTGAGCCCAACTTGAAGTAATTTAAGTAAAAAATCGAATATTCTTCTTTAAATTAATGTGTTCCTTAAAAGATCCTTCAGATGGTGGGTCCAGCAGCGATGAGGGTTCCATAGCGGCAAAACGCCGACGATCAGATACCTTCGGTGCTTCCTCTACGACCTCTCATGGCTCGGGTACGTATTTAAATCAATTTAAGTAGTATGTATTATACCAATTGAAATCAAATTAGTATAATATAATAACCACCCAAATCACATTGTGTATTAATTTCACAAGTAATTTATAGCTGTTCAAGATGATTCAGATGATGAAAATAAAGGATATGGTGATCGTAGCTCAGATATTGGGGAAGACAACAGTAATACTGCACTCACTGTGAAACCATTGCAAAGAAGTACTAGGCTGAGTCAAAGTAGCTTGAGCGAAAATTGTTCTTCCCCTAATGAAGGCTATATCGATGATTTTAGACCAAGATTTGAAGAGAATGATGAGGTTTCTATAAGACCTGGTTTCTGTGGCAGTGGAGAAAATTCATTTTATAATAAAGTACCAGAGGTGTTTACAAAAGATATAAATGATGCATTTAAAAGTGAATATTCAGAAAAGTCTAAGAGAATAATGAGCAATATGGGTTATAAACCTGGCAAAGGTTTAGGTAAATTTGAACATGGAAGAGTTGACCCTATTCAGGCCTCAACACAAAAGGGTCGAAGGGGTTTGGGTTTGACTCCATCTTTGGTAGGAGAAGTACCTACAGATTTTAAATGGTCACCTGATGAAGCCAAAGCTGAGGCAAAAGAAGCAATAGTAAGTATTTATTAAATATACACAATATGTGTATTTTTTTATTTTATTAAAAAGATACATTAAAATAACAAAAGAAACAAAAGTCAAATAAGAGTTACACTTACATTTTGTTTGAGGTCTCATTAGACAAGAACTAAAGAAGGTAACAAAATAGAATAAAAGTTAAGATAGTGAAGAAAAACATGATTTAGAAATGAAATGAAACTGACACTTTATGATCTGAAGCACACATTTTCATTTTATTTTTATTAATCAGTCTGTATTAAACCATTTTTGGTTATTGGACTTTTTAGATTTTAGCTCTGGTGCCATTAATCTGACATAATACTTTTACAAGGAAGCAGTCATTGAAACCTGAGTGGGTTTTCAGTTTTTTTTATAATATGGGTTATTTTATTTTTACATTCACACACAATTCAGTGTATAAAGTCTCATGTAAATGGTCACATAACTTTTTATTAACCATGAGTATTTTATTTACACATAATTTACTTTTTAAAGGTCTGGCTGCCGCCCCCTCCTGTTGAAACCTTATCAGGAGATATTTTAGAAGAATGGTTAACAAAAGGACCAAAAAAACTAAGCATAGATAATGAAACAAATTTTGTGGATCCAAACATTTTACAGGGTATTTTAAATGCTAAGGTAATCAATCATATATAATTTGAAAAATCTTGCTTTCATTGCAAATGTTTAAATATAACTTTCTTTTTATAAAATTGTTTAAGCTTGCATCATTTTTTTAGACAATATTTGACACATTAGATGATGAAGATTTGAGAAATGCAAGGTTTCGAAGCAATCCATATGAAACAATTGGATCTGTTATATTTTTAAACAGAGCAGCTGTCAAAATGGCTAACATTGATGCAGTATTTGATTTTATGTTCACTAATCCTAAAAAAGAAAATGGTGAACCAATGATCACTGATAAGGATATATTATATTTTGCTGATGTCTGTGCTGGACCTGGTGGATTTTCTGAATATGTTTTATTTAGAAAGAGTTGGGCAGCCAAAGGTAATTTTCTTTCTGTAATGCAGATTATATTGTATACATAAGAAGAATTTCTCGATATCATTTTAGAAATATAAATCATTATAAAGTACAACACAGATCCATACTTAGAAATGCACTAGCGCCACAATGTATTACTTTACACAGATAATCTGTAAACAAAGGGACTTTATTTCTTTATATCTTGACTATTTTAGCCTGACTTTTTCATGAAATATAAATTTTTAATATTGAATAGCAATTGATATTTATTAAAGTGAAACTTTTATTACATCGTCTCAAATTTTTTGGTCTGTGTGGCGCATCTCGCGTGACGGTCGGCCGCGGAGTAGGGATAAAGTGAAAGGGGCTCGTAATAGCAGCCAAGGCCAATATGGCGGCGCACATAGTTCGCAGCAGCTGACTAGACTGAGCTGTATAGACTATTATTCATTTGTGCCAGTGCTCCACGCTATTTTTATATGTGTATATAATCTAAAACACAGAATTCAATAAAAATATTAGTTGGAGACTTAGTCTACTTTTATTAGTCTCATTATCATTCCAATTTTCGAAGTATAAAATTAAGATTAATAAAGCGATTTTATACCTTTAATGGAATATTATTCCAAAAATTTGAGTTACTTTTACTGAGGTTTCATAAAACCACACAGCCTTTTTTTATTTAGTTCTTCTTGTCTAGATAAAAGTTTAGTGATTGAGAATAAGAAAATTTGTGTATAATAAAAAATATTTAATTAAAGACACATTATTCGATTTCAATTTCAGGATTTGGTTTTACTTTAAAAGGAGGTAATGATTTTAAACTCTTGGACTTCTATGCTGGTACTCCAGAGACATTTAATACATTTTATGGTGTGAAGGATGATGGCAACATTTTTGATCCTGCCAATTTGATGTCACTTAAAGATTATGTTTTAAATCAAACAGATGACAAAGGGGTGCACTTTCTAATGGCAGATGGGGTAAGTTACATGATTTCAATTATTGTCAGAATAGCTGTGTGACATCAAAATTACTTATTTTATTTAGAGAATAAGCTTATATCTGTATCTCTAATGTGGCTTCAAATATAGCTGTGACAATATTTTTGATATTTTCAGGGGTTCTCTGTGAGTGGTCAAGAAAATATTCAGGAAATATTATCAAAACAATTATACCTATGCCAGTGTCTTGCAGCCTTGATGCTGGTGAGAACTGGTGGTCATTTTGTTGTGAAATTATTTGATGTTTTTACTAAATTTAGTGTTGGTCTTATTTATATTATGTACAGATGTTTTGAAAAAGGTAAGGCAATATACAAATTTTTATTTATACATCCTAGTTGGGTATATAATCTCCCAGCATTTATTTGCTTTCAATTACCGATTGCAAAGACGCGAAATACCTTATTAACGCTTTTTATAAATTTAACTATTATTCAGACAGTTAAAATATAATTTATTCTTATCTAATTTATTAATATCGAATATTTCGGACGTTCTCTTTAAATAATATGTTACATTTCAGTGTGTATATTTAAACCAGTGACGTCTCGGCCGGCTAATTCCGAAAGGTATCTAGTTTGTAAGTGGAAAAAGGTGGGAACAGAATCCGCTGAGCGACATCTGCAGTCTGTCAACTCAATGTTGTGGAATGAGCTTGACAGAGAGGATGATATTACTGAATTGGTACCATTGTCTGTGCTCATGGATGATCAGCCATTTTTTGAGTACATATACAAGAGCAATTGTGTGTAAGTATAAGTAATATTTAGTTTAATTTAAAACCTGACTCTATATATAGTATCAATAATATATTTTTTTTAAATCAATATATATATATATATATATATATCTTAGCTCATATATATATAAATGTATAATACCGAAGAAGAAATGATTTGCAACCCATCTATTGGTTATTATCATTAACATTTTCACAAAGAAAACTTCTATTTATACAGTGGTGTATACACATGTAGTTGATTGGGGTTGGCAAAATTAAAAAAACGAAGTATAAATGTCTTTGAATCTCGCTTCCAGAAACCACCTATCCCTTCATTCCTCTAATAACTGATCACTCCTGTTCCCTTCATATAGATCCAGCTTTTTCAATACCTCCTTCATTGTCACTGCTATTTGGTTGTGAATGTTCCCTGCCTGTAGCCGTGCAGACCTCGCGCAGTAGGAAATCATTAATGTGTATGTAAGTTTTCCACAAATTTCTCAAAATCTATGTCATATCGAGATGTTCCTACACTTTTGCTTAAAGTGTATACAACTTAGGGAACGGAACAAATTTCATCAGTATTGGTTCAGTAGCACTTAGCAGTAACAGTAATATACATTGACGCGTACATGAAGTCTGTTTATTTATTGTGTAATCACTTTTATAGGAGATAATGGAATATGTGCTGGCAAGGTTACCGCATGAGGTCTACGTTAGAATCTAAGTCAGTAACTAAATATATTCTATTACAGCCTTGGAGAGAAACAAATCAAAAATCTACTAAAACTAGCCGAATTTAGTAAAAACAAAGAATTAAATGAGACATGTCAAGCTGAAATGAGAGAACAGTGTTTGCAGTTGTGGCAAGTAAGATTCTAATATTGTCTATGATTTAAGTAAAGTTAACAGATATACAAAACTTCGAATTCTGTAGACTAATAATAATAATAATAATCTTGTTAGGAAATTGTATTGAAAAGATGTTGTCTTGCTGTAACATTAACTCTTTTAACGAATATATGAAAACTATGCGGAATATAGAAGTAGCAGAATAATTAAGACTGCATTTTAATCAATATTGATTATTGAAAAGATTTTTTTATTAAAAAAGATTTTATAGTCCATCTTTTTTTTGATCATTTTTTTATAAATAATAGTTATTACTTTTAGTTATCATATAAAATAAAATAAATCAGTGACGCTACAACCTCTTTCGGTTTCAACATGTCGGTTTCCTCACGATGTTTTCAGCAAAATGTCGACGACGTGTGTCAGGCACTGGAGGCTGATCGATCGTGGCCTCAGATTTCAGATTCAGAAACACGACCTAAAGAGGTTGCAGCGCCACTGATTTATTTTTAATTTTTAATTGAAGAGTTATCTAGGTATTGTATAGTTCTGTCGTATTAGTAATAAACAAAAAAATATGTGGCAAAATAAATTAACTTACAGATCCCGCAGGCCTTGTAAAGCCTCATAGCATTTGCTAATAAAATTTGCATTTCGATTTTTTCCAGCTTCCTGACAAAGTGAGAACACAGCCCGAGCGTAAGGGACCAGATGAGACCATGTTAAGCATTTTGGCGAAATTACAAAAGCCACCTGCGGACTCTAACAATGCATTTGCTTTTAAAAATGCAACCCTCAACAAACAGCCGATATATTTGGAAACCCCAGCGGATATGAAATTACTGAAAAACGCATACGATTGGCATTTTACATTTCTCACGAGTAGTAAAGGCAGTACTGATTTGAGGATTTTTATTGGTAAGTTCAGTATTGTTTCTGCTTTCCGAATAACCGAATCGATTAAGCTCTAAATTAAGTAAACACTTATAAAGGTTATCGCTTAATTAATAGTAAAAATTGATTCTATGTTAACTTTGCATTAAATTAGTAAGTTTGTACTTTTGGACTCCGCGGTCATTAAAGAGAAACAATATCCTTCTAAATTTATGGATTGCTGGAGTGCATATGTTTTATGTTATATGTCGTATAAAAAAAACCTTTGCAGGCTGTGGGGGCAAGCGTGTTTATCAGTTAGACGGAACTAGCTGGAGAATTTTAGCTGACTTGCAAATAACACTACCTGCAAATACAATTTTGTATGGAGAGGTAAATTTTTGTTACCATTCTGTTTCTAAATATCTTTTAATTAATAGATTTTAGGCCAGTTTAAGTGCAACAATAAATGAATTGTCTAGACGGAAGTGATTCCACGTTGCCTTTCCCTTTTTCAAATGGTGTGTTTTGTATTTATTGCAGATAGTTAAAGAATGCCGTGGCCAAAGCATGCGACAAATGCACACTAAGGCACTACATGTAATAGATGCTCTGATGTTAGGAGGGAAAGACATATCATATCTACCACTATCAGCTCGGTAACTATTTATTGATGTAATAATAAGATTTTATAATTATATTTATTGAAACCAGGTGGCGGGGTAATAGTTCAAGTAAATAGTCAATAATTTATATTTTTTTCTTTAGAAACACAAAAATATAATATAGTAAATTATAAAAAAAAAGTTTGGATGCAACACAAATCTGTATAATTGTCACATAATTTTGATACATAAAGTATTTTACTTATCAAAAAATATTTGAATCTTATCAAAATTTTATCTTTGATATTTCACTTTAATTCATTTCTTTTATTCTAATTCATTAAAAACAGATCTATTTGCCTTCTATTATTTAGTTCCTCTTTTTGTTTCAGAGTTAATCAATGCTCTCTATTTTGTACTGCATTGGAAAAACATTTGTGTACACCAGGCTTACCAATACGATGTAAACGTTTCTTCAATTTGGAGTTATTTTCAACAGCAATAGCCAATTTAGAGTATCGGTCAATGAAAAGGATACGTAAAGCTGTGACTATGGACATACCTAAACGTAATAATAGAGATGATATGTTCTATGTTGTTGGCTCTTTGCTTTTTATAAGAGAAGTGAGAGGTACTAATGAGCATATCCTTTTTTTTTATTGTGCTACGCCATCCCCAACGACTATTTTTGTGTCAATTTTGATGTTTATTCTAGCAGTTATAAACAAGCAATCCAAGTGATGGATTTTACAATCAGACATACACATGATCGAACTTAATATTTCATACTGTTATAAAAGTGTTATAGGTAGATTTTAAATTTAATATATGATGGTATGTCTGACACATGTTTTACATATTATTAAACAATTGAAGTATGTCCTAATTTTTTCGAATCATAAATCGTTGCTATTTTTAATAAATCATTTTTATTTTTAGAACCATGGTCAGGTCAAATGTCAAAGTCAAGAGGTCTAAAATATTATTTCCGCATGGACAAAGATGGTAAACGGTACAGTGAGTATGAAATTCCTGATGATGCCGCATTGGATATGATATCTGCATACAAGAGTAGGATTATGTGGTCCTGGGGTGATGCTGCCAACGCCATTTTTGATGGTCAGGTACAAAATGGGGTGTCCAGAACAGATATGGAAGTACATGTCGCTCGTAATATTGACAGATAACTTTCTATGAGTTTATAGTTGTTTTATACATTATATTCTGTAAGTGAAATTAAATGACTTTTTATTTCAAATAATCAAATTTTAATAATAAATGTGTTACAAATAAATATACATTTTTAATGTCGCCCATTCCCAATGCTATTTAAGTCATAGGGGTAAGGAATTCATAAATAAAGGAATTTTAAACATTTTAAAAAGGATTTTAAAACGATAACGAAAAAGTCAGTTATATGGCCGGGATGTTTTATGTTACAACTTAACGAAAAGAAATGTATCCTGTGGTCTTTCATGAAATTAAAAAAAAATTGAGCCGTCACGGGACGCCTGGCAGATGTGAAACATCGAAATTATTTTCTGAAGTAAAATGCAGAAAAGAACAGATTGTGATAGGAACTAAATATGTCATAATGATAAAATAAAATATTACGATTTTGTTTTCCAGATAACGATGACTATTTATTGAATAAACATTTATTTTCATTAAATACAAAAATTTAATATAAATTATAATTAATAATTTATAAATTATAAATTGTATGTATATACCATCATATAGCGTGGCGATGCGTCGCCACGCCAGAAATCGGTTTTACGTGCGGCTATAGATGTTTCACATCAAAAATCAGGCGTCCCGTGACGGCTCACATTTTTTTTTTACAATATATATACCTAAAGTACTGTATCGCATTTTATTTCATTATATATTTGTGTATTTTTTTTTATAAATAATTTTTATAATATAATAAAAATATGAGCCGTCACGGGACGCCTGGCAGATGTTAAACATCGAAATTATTTTGTGAAGTAATATGCAGAAAAGAACAGATTGTGATAGGAACTAAATATGTCATAATGATAAAATTAAATATTACGATTTTGTTTTCCAGATAACGATGACTATTTATTGAATAAACATTTATTTTCTTTAAATACAAAAATTTACTACTGCATATAAATTGTATGTATATACCATCACATAGCGTGGCGATGCGTCGCCACGTCAGAAATCGGTTTTACGTGCGGCTATAGATGTTTCACATCAAAATAAGTGTTATTTGATCACAAATTATTCGTTAGTTTTCTACACATCACACAACGTATGGCTTAAAGTTAACTTTCTTTTTGATGATTTTCGCTGTATGGTGGTAACATAGACCTTTGGATTTTACTACAGTTGAAAGCTAGGGTAGTACCTAATAACTTCGGTAGTTTTAGTGATAGGCTTTTTATAGTCTGTGGCGTCAAAAATGACTATTAGGGATGTCATAATTGAAAGCCCAACATTGATGTTCGATTTTCATCGAAAACTGAATATCGATCTTTGATATAATCGATGATTTTTGCATTAATATTTGACAAAGAAATAAAATACAGTGTATTGGTTCGTAATTTATTAAGAAACAGAACAAATGATTACATATTCCGATGTTTTTTATCAACTGACTAAATGAAATGTAATATTGATAAAGAAGAAACTTTTAATATATTTCTTTGTTGATAAAGAGTAGTGGAGAAGTGTGAGAGAGAAAGGGCGAGTGAGACTACGCCTACTACGACGACTACTACCTGGGCGCAAAGAATGAATACGTGTTCAAAATTTAAATAAACCTGTTTTGTGGATGCGTTCATAGAAGACATGATTTGGTTTGTAAATTGCATCGGTCGTGCGGTAGACGTGAGTTCAAATCGATGTTTGATTCAGTTAACATCGATGTTACGATATTTTTGGTATAGCAACATCGATGACAAAATATCGATGTTTTTGCTTTCAACATCCCTAATGGCTATATAATGTCAGAAATTTCGCGCGTATTTTTCTATTACACTTTTACTGACAGTTAAAAAAAATATAATAAATACGGCTCACGGAGACACGAAGTCACGAGTAACAAATAAATTGTTATCCTTGTAGTCTAGTAGGAATTATAATTTAAAAGTATAAAACTTTCAACATATCAAAATTGTCATATAAGTATTATTATATTCCCATATGAATTAGAAATCTGAATAAAAATCATGACTGTTGGACAGACGGCAATAAATTTGCCATGGTACCTATTATTATTTATAACGTGCACTTTTGTTATAATTTCTATGTAATAAAAATTATTAACTATTACAGGGTAGAAAAGTATCGACCATCAAAATTAGACGATTTGGTTTCGCATGATGATATTGTAAAAACTAGTAAGCATTTTCCCTTTCTTTAATACTTTGATTAAACTAAAAACTTTAATTTAACTTTGACATGTAAATTTTCAGTTAACCAATTTATGAAAGAAAACCAACTACCTCACTTATTGTTTTATGGCCCTCCAGGCACAGGGAAGACATCCACAATACTGGCTTGTGCTAAACAGATGTACACACCCCAACAATTTAATTCAATGGTAAGATACTTTTTATGTAAATATTCTTATGTTTATTCCATAAAAATGTTGTTTGGAATGCCAACTTAATGAAGTTAAAAATATTTTATTTTGTAATATTTAAACAATATTTGTATATAGAAACAGTCAAATGAGAAATTTTAGGAATTTCTTGTTAAATACTTGTATTCATGGACTATAACAATACATTTACATCAGACATTTAAAATGTACACATTCAAGCATCAGCTAAGCTACAAGTTTGTTTGATAATAGTACAACATTTTCATTTATATAGTAAATTATTTTAATGTAAATTTTTCAAGGTTTTAGAATTAAATGCTTCTGATGATCGTGGTATTGGAATAGTAAGAGGCCAAATATTAAGCTTTGCTTCAACAAGAACAATCTTTAAAGCAGGACCCAAACTTATTATTCTTGATGAAGCTGATGCTATGACCAATGATGCTCAAAATGCTTTGAGAAGAAGTAAGTTAATAATAATGTTATTTATATGAATATTAGTACTTGACTGTTAGCTTAGCTATTATAATATGTGATCCATACTAAAAAAATTTATATCTTAAAATAGTAACAAAACAAATGAACATTTGAAATAAATAATTCCATTACATTATATTGATATATGATTGCTTTTAATAGATAATTTGTTGTATTACTTTCTAATGTTGGTTATTTGGATATGGAGTTCCATATGCAAATAACCAACATAAGAAAATCTATATAAGCTCAGTCAATGGGGTTTATGGTTACTATGGAGATTAATAGGCACAACATAGAATTTTAAAACAACATGTGATACAAGAAATGAAATTAAGCTTAATAGTCTGTGATGTCTGATCATGAAGATGATGTGCACGGTAAAACTATAAAAATTACTCTTGTTGGTGATCCTGGGACTGGTAAAGTAAGTCAAAGATAATAATATTTATTTGTATACAGATGACCTAGCTTTTAATTAATAATAGCTTTTAGTATCATGATTCTTACTTATTGTTTTGTTGTGTGTGAAAGTTAATAATGATCAACAGACAAGCTTATGCAATAGATATCTTGGTGGTACTGGTACTACAAGTAGCACTCATGGAGCAGAGGTGACGGCAGGGCAGTGCCTAGGCCTTCGCCCTCCTATCCCATTACAACTGTGTGATGTTGCGGGGAATGCTTTAAATACACCTATGTTTACTAACTACCTTTATGCTTCAGATGTGAGTAATTTATACTATAATTTGATCTTATGTACATTTTACTTGTATTACTTAAATATGCTTTTAAAAGTTATAGTTCAAGAATTTCTTATAGTAGTTTTGAGTAAATATCTATTTTCACCACTGTCAAATATATCACTTCACTACATAGTATAAAACAAAGTCGCTTTCTCTGTCCCTATGTCCCTTTGTATGCTTAAATCTTTGAAACTACGCAACGGATTTTGATGCAGTTTTTTTTAATAGATAGAGTGGTTCAAGAGGAAGGTTTATATGTATAATAACATCCATTAAATAGTGGAGAAGTACTGTTATTTTTGAGGTTTCTAATGTGATGTCGCAAACAATTACATTTTTTCCGCTTACATTGCAAACGCAGGCTGAACCCTACGAGTTTTATCAAAATAATGTACTAAGTATTGTACACATTGAAAAGATCTACTGAAAAGTACGTGATGGTATATGTCTATATGGTATATGTCGCGTATATTATCGGAGCTTTCCAGCGACGGAAATAACAATACATAATGAAAACCTGCTTCTCATCAGCATTGCCAGTACATGGATACAAATAGTATTTAACTTCACAGATAATAATATTTGTTTATGATTTAACCAATTTACAAAGTTTTGAGAATTTGGACACATGGATTAAATCTGTAAATGAGATTAACAAAGATGAAGTTAAGAAACCATTGATGGCTCTTTTTGGTAACAAATCAGATTTAGAGCATCAGAGGGCCGTGAGACTGTCCAGTGTACAGAAGTTTTCTTCCCAACATTTGCTAGACCATTTCAAGGGTTCCTCTAGGACTGGAGAAATGGTATTTATTAATTTGATAATTCTTTGCAAGCTCTGAAAAAATTAAACATTATAACAACTTAAAAAACTCTTTAGTTAAACCTTATATCAAGTAACTTAATGATATTGAACGTAACCTCATCGCTCGTTTGATCTTGTGTTTGCGGTATATTGTATGATTTTGTTTAGAAATAAATAAATTGTAGTAAAACTTATAACTTTTATCTACCTAGAAAGCAAAATGATAGTTGTTCTGTTTTAGGTAAACGATGCTTTTACGACTTTAGTGGCTCGTGTCCAAGGCACAAAAGCCAGGTTGATATTGGCGCCAGATAGAAAATCCCCGTTTATATACGAAACTCCAAAGTCCACCGATCAAGCTCTCATAATGAACAGAAAAGCATTGCGAAAACTTCAAAGGAAGGAGTCTTCTGTCTGCGTATTGCAATAATAAAAACTAACATATTATATTTGTTTTTTTTTTTCAACCAACTAAAAACTGTAAATGTACACTATTCAGTGATTGAATATTATTCTTATTAAAGTGTTTTGCTGCTTGAGACATGTAATATGTCATTTCGGGTTTCTTAGGAAACTAATATTGATATTTAGGATTTATGTACAGTGTTTGTTACCACGGCTAGAAAGTCCTTGTGAAAGTGAAACGGTGACCATGGCAACAAATATCGTATTACGGCTGTTAATGCTAGTTAAAGGAATTTTTGAGAATGTGCTTTTAAGTTTTAAGTGACAGTCAAGAACGGTGTAAATTATGCACGACCAGGCTTATGAATAACATCTTAGCAAATATTATAGTGCTGTAATAATAATTAAGTATATAAACCTAGCATATACCTATGAAAAGTATAGACGCCATGTACCCTACAGTCATATTTTGGTGTATGTTTACAGTTATCGAGAAGTATACGGAAAATGTGAGATTTTGCATTATTTGCAATTATTTGGGTAAAATAATACCAGCGCTGCAGTCGCGATGCACACGTTTTCGTTTCGCACCACTTCAGCAGAATCAGATAGTGCCACGATTACAGGAAATTGTTGAAAAAGAGGGGTGAGTTTTATTAAATACATATATACATTCGGAAATGTTAACCATTTATGTACAATGTTATAGTAATTCTAATAATAGTTATCTAAATTTCATTATTTTTCTATGACGCAGTTTGGTATTTGAAAGTTGTGATTTGACACATTCCTTTTATGGATTTGGAAAGCAAAAGGGAATGTTAGTGTTCGGGACCTTCTAGAGAAGAGCGTACAATTTTCTATAAGACCGGCAACGCGCTCGTGAGCCTTTGACATTGATTGTCCTTGGGCGGCGGGGCGGTATGATTTAACATCAGGTGAAGTTTGCATCCTGCTGTATATAAAAAAATTGTTATATAAAACGCTTTTAAAATACAATACGATATTAAAGTTAAGCTATCATATCTGTTATACAAAATCTGCGAAAACTTTTTTATCGTTTAAGAAATCTAATTTGCTGACAAATATAAGCTATGTAGAGCCAGCCCAAACTGTTCATTTTGCTCCCTCAGTCTTTTTCAGTATTATTAACGTGGTGATTACAGAAATCGTCGCAGTGACGCCCCGTATAGACGCAGGCACACTCTTCAGAATGTTAAAAGCATATCACTCATTCAACATTAATTTTATTTTTTCATAATTTTAGGGTAAAAATTTCAGAGGACGGCATAAAAGCGTTATTGACACTCTCAGGTGGCGATATGCGAAAAGTACTAAACACATTACAAAGCACTTGGCTAGCATATCGTGACGTCACGGAGGATAATGTCTACACATGTGTTGGTCATCCTCTCCGGTCGGACATAAATAGCATACTGAATTGGCTACTTAATGAGAATGATTTCGCTACTTCATTTCAACGTATCCTTTGAATTACCATTGATTTCTTTAAAAAACTATATAAGATTTTTAGCTTTTTTTTTATTCACATTTCGTGTCATGCATCTTTTAGCGTTTTAAAGAAATACTATTTTTATTCCTCCTTTCTAGATAGGAAAATACAGTATCCGAAATTACCAATTTCGCCATATTTTTCATCAGGTGTGGAACAGGTATTTAACGGCCTGGATTCCACATTGGTTTCGAGATTGCTATTTAAAGTTTAACACCAATTTTTGGAGGACAGGACTTGTTCTTATACTCGGTTGTAGTATTTCTCCTTATTTTTTAATATATTTTGAGAATCGTTCGTAATCATCCAGCTACTTATTTTTATTATAAAAAATAAACACCTGCGCGAACGGTTTATACAAAATTCAATGTCACAAAATAGTAAATTTCTTAAAATATGCTTGAAAATGATTAATTTTTATATACTTTGAATATGATTTAAAACGTCATATGTAACGCTCAGTATTTTTAATAACAGAAGTTAGAAAAGACAGTTTTTTTTTATTTTATAAAATAGTTTTCTTATAAATAAAACAGATATCCAGGATTTGAAAATTGCGAAAGGTTTAGCGCTGGGCGATATATTGACGGAGATACACACCATAATTACAAGATGTAAGTTGATAAATCCTAAGTTTAATTAATATCAGCTGCTACTTTATGAACATAAATATAAAAATTTGATTTCATGTAAAATTACCAAATCAACCACAAAATATTCGTTATAATTTTTTTTTCCTATGAACTTGCTATTAAAACATACAACAACTGAGTATAAATCAAAAATATCGCCTGTAGAGATTAAACTGATATTTAAAAGGCCCGTAGTCACAGTTATTGAGGAGGACGCTGCTCCAATATGCATAGATGCCATAGATACATAGATCGGGGAATATAACCCATTCTGTCTACAAACGTATCAAAATGCTTATAATATTTTCGATGCGTTAAAAAATATCAATACATTATCCTCTTTTTCAGTAAAACTACCCCCAGAGGTGTTCATATCCTTGTTAATAAAGATGGCGGACTCGGAAGCGCGTCTTGCGAGCGGGTGTAGTGAGCGAATAGAACTGGCAGCTCTTATCGCTGCTTTTCAGCAGGCCAGAGAACAAGTCAATATAAACGACTTACTCTAAACAGGGCCACAAACAGACACAAGGTTGAGAAGTTAAGCATCGAGTATCAGTCGCTGTATTAATATTAGGATTTGTATTAAAACCAGCTTTTTGATAATATTTGTTGTGTAATTATTACCTACTTCCGACTTTAGAACTACTTTAGAATGCCAAAGAAATAAGTTTCGAATATACGTACAGAAGTGTAAACATTACACGAATCGCATTAGGCCTACAGTTCAATTTTTAATATGTTAGTGAGTTCTTTTCTAAGTTCTTCAAGAGAGACTGACATAATTTGACTTATGACACGCTCTCACGTTTTTATTCTTGTAAGAATAATCTGCAAATAATATATTTGCATGCATCCGTTTCTTTGATGATTGAAGTGAAACTAATTAAGGAGCATGAGAGTAATTTTTGTACGGATAGACGTCACGAAGATGTGCAGCGTTTTTGTCGACAAAAAGGGAGAGAGCGATTGAGATCGATTAAGAGAAAGGGAGATAGAGAAAAAAGACGCTATTGGTAGTTAAACGCGGATTTTTTATTTATTTATATTATCATTAATATTCACACTGTTTAAGTGTGTAAACAGTGTGAATATAGATATAGAATTACATACGTGATCATCTATTGGGGCTTTTACCTTAAAAAAAATTAATTAACAAAGATGTTCTCATCTGACATGTGTACTTAAGACGCACACCTATGTTAACAACAATGCCTTGTGTGCCTGTAGATTTGTTGAGTTTTTAGACATGGCGGTTTCTTTACAATGTTTGCCTTCAACGTATTTTGTATTTATTGAGTACTTCAAAAAATTCCATATTGCACACCCTAGATTCCAACTGCCGATTCCGAATCAGAATTCAGACTCGATCGCTTCAGTTACAAGGCCAACATTGCCCCATTAATATTCATATTCATACAGGAAACACTGCACTTAGAAGGTCCATAATATGGTTTTCTATAAGTCGACTAGCAAGGCCCAGTGTGTACAACTACCAACACGTATATGGAAGAAATACTAATAACTAGTTTTGTTTTGTCTACTTTTAATAATATATATAGAAAAAAAACTAAGAAGAAAAGACTTATAAATATCGGTATTGTAATAATAAAATTAATGAAAAGCCAAGAAGGTTTATTTAGGGTATCACTTTATTTTCCAGTCTACCACCGCGTTTGACATAATTATTGTAACTCTTATATACTTCATCCCAGAAATTAAAACTAGCCGTTTTTGCTGCATTAGCCCGCTTCATAACTCGAAGTCTGTCATTTATTTGAAGAAAATTTTGTTCTGCACCATATTCCGGCCATATGATATCGTTGTTCTCGTGTGGCGGTGTAGGATTCCTAGAAGTTAATTATTTTATAAGTTACATTTTTTTCACAGGGTGTTCTTACGCACCATTATTGAAGTACAAATATAATATTTGTTAAAGTAAACAAATTAAAAATACTTCACTTTACCGAAAAACGCCTCTCAATATTTCAAAGAACATTTTATTATTTTATTACCCATAAAACTATTTCAGCCTTTAAACCAATCCCAGAATTCCAAGCAGGTAGTTTTATTGACAGTCATGATAGTTACCTAATGAGCTATATAGTAATTATTTTTAAAATAATATTATTTTGATTACTTTTAAAGGGGCATAATTTAAAAATAATGGATGTCAGAGACAATTTTACGTTAGCAACTGGCCATTTGAAAAAAAATGTATTCTTTATTGAAACGTCAACGATACGACCTTATTGGTAAGATTTATTTAAAACATTCCTAGGAGGAGAGAGCTCTCAAGCTAACTTTAAACACCTTAAATGACTCAATTTTTTAACGGTAAAGGATATGCACGATAGCTATTAGTTACTTTTTATTAGGATTGGACTTGTACGCACAAAAAGGTTATCATTTACTTAATATAACTAGGTTTAAACTTCAATATTTATTAGTGTAAAGCATATAGCTACCCATATTTTATAAAGTTGGTAAATAAAACTGTCATGGTTTCACGCATTTGCTCAGTTCTGCTATCAACAGTATCTTCTAAAAAAATTGTGGCCTTAGTTCTAAATAAGTATCCCAATTCATCTGCATGAGAAACACCTGGAAAACTTATATTATAGCGTAACTTAGCCCAATTTAGCATTCCGTCAAAGTCAAATTGATATAAATACACATTGTTACTGCCTTTTCGCGCCTTGTGTGTTCTTACCCACCAATCAATACTATAAATGTTTTGTATATCGGTAATATAATTCGTAAGGCACAGTAAGCAAAATTCATCATCAGTTATATTGACTTTTCCAAAGTAAAAATGTGTTATAGATTTAGACAAGTCTATTGCTTCACTGGAACCTTGTGGGTACTCAATGTTAGATGGGATGAGAATTTCTAAATTGTGTTTTATTCTTTCTACATTTCGCTTATCCTTTAATATGTATGGTATCATGTAAATACCTTCATTTGTATTTACACCTGTTAGGACTGGAACATTCTGAGGTATTCCATTTTTTAATATTTTCTCTGGTTCCATGTCTATGATTGCATTGGTACAGGCCTTATCAACAGTTGGTGCGAATGGTGAAAATGGTCTTATTATGGCATATGGATCTGTCGGTATCAACCGCAAATATCCTTTAGACAGCTCGTTTATTTCCATTTCTCGTAATCTTTGTACTATCTTCCTTGAATCGTTAGCTCTGATACCCATTTTCTCTGCTAGTAAAAACGTGAAATCTTTTGCATGCCTTAGAGAAAACCTGTGATGTACAGCGTTTCCGCTTATTATAACAACTTGCTGAAACAGTCCAGTTGTTTTTTTAGACAGCATCAAATAATGTGCTAACGTGCCCCCAGAACTGTGTCCACCTATTGTGATTTTCCTGCAATCACCTCCGAAAAATTTTATATTCTTGTTAATCCACTTTAACGACAGCAATACATCTTTTATACCAGCGTTTCCACAGGCAAATTCCTCATTAACAGATAAAAATCCAAACGCATTCAATCTAAAAAAATATTAGCATTTTAACGATGTACTACAATATATATTTTAAATAGTCTTTCATAATACAATAATATCGTATCTAACTTGACGGTGAGAACGTTAAGTTTCATGAAGACTTTCTTAGGCGTAGGCTTCTTCGTTTACAGGCGATTGTTCTACTACTGACTGGTATTTTGGTAAGTTATCACTTGGCTTTTTAATTTGCATTAAATGTAGAAAGAAGTAGACCTGATTGCACTGTGCGGGTGTGTATATGCCCGAGAGAGGTGCTTCTGGAGGAATAAAGCTTTGCCTGCTCTTATCTATATGAGAAATACATAAAAGTCAAACGCATATTATATTTAAAAGATTATTGGTAAACAAGTCGGTGCCTATAAATAAAAACCCCATTACAAACCTGTAATTCATTGAAACAAAAATAATGTTTTTTTGTAATATAAGCTCAGGTCCGTAAATTATATCGACATTTCCTGATAGTATGTTAAGCGCACCACCATGTATATTAACAAATGAAGGCAATGGTTCATTTGTAATAGTGCCTGGAATGTATATGTTAAGGTACAAACAATCCTCACTAATCTGATCTCTCCTGTATACTAATTCTAATTGAGGACACACAGGACTTTCTTGTGTTGCATCAAGGATATGTGGCCAAGGCTCCTTTGGTGTTGGCGGCTGTAAACACCGACAATTTATTAATTTGAGGTGAAGAAATGAATACTGTGAGTTAGTAATTTAAGATACAATATATATAAACTATCACTTTTAACAAAGGTAATGGGTATATTAAAAAGATTACTCGGGTTTTTAACTATAAAAATTGAGCAATAACATATATTATAGGTTTAATGGAGGATATATGTATCGTATATGAATAAAACTTACCATAAATCTGAATTCACCTGACACGCTTTCGGTGTAGGGTATGCCTTCAAAAGAATAGTAACTAAAATTTTTGTATACATTTAATTTACCTCTCACAAACCCAGTACTGGTGTTCACAAGTATGTGTTTATTAACTGACACATAAGTAACGACGTGCAACAACGAAAATATTATAATAAATACGTGGATAACGTTTACATACATATTTTTTGTTTTCCCTAGATTTATTAAAACAATTGATTCGTTATTAATATAGTATTCGCACCCATACTAATTGAAACATACTAAACTATTACGATGGTATATTACAGTTACGTATCGAAACTTATCATATAGATACATATTAATATAATTACTTATTGTACTTGTAACACGCGATTGATTACACAAGTTAATTTCACCTGAATTAGACAAATTAATATTCATTACGACTTTTTAAAATTAAAGTGACCTAAAGCACAGGATAACTACAGATATGTTAAAAGCAGTGCAGCGATACATCAACGGAATGAAAAGAAATGGTATAAGGGATTACAAAATTAGAAAAAAATATATATACAATAAAAATAAATAAAATGTAAGTGGGCGGGACACATGACAGAGTGCGAGAGAAACAGTGAGATTTGAGGAGACCTTTAGTATAAAGGGAACACATATTCAGAAGATGAAATGATATACTTTTATTAGTATTATTATTATAAAACGAAATATGTTTTTTGTGAACCCTCACATTACCAGAAGGCTGGCAAGAACATTGGCAGCCTTTTAAGTTTTGGTATTGGTACGCTTTTTTCTTGAAGGACCTTAAGTCGAATTAGATCGGAAATACTTCATTGGGGAGCTGGTTCCGAATTCAGGTGGTGCGAGGCAAAATTTGCTTTAAGAGTCACTAAGTTGTGGTACGACGGACGTCGAGATGATTAAACTAAGCTCTGAAGACCGTCTATGGAAAATGCGGTAAAACATGCAGAGAGACCCCAAATATGTATCTTGTCCTATCCACCACACGCGACTTGTCCCCGACAATGGTACTGGGTCGTTTTAAGCAGATTTTAACCATATTCTGGAAAAATTCCCAGATACAAGTTACATACTATAATAAAGCAAATTCAATGTTTTAAGTACATTCTGAATAAGTATTTAAAAATACTTACTAAAATCGAGATGAACCAGTCATACATGCAGCATACGGTATTCCCAAGAACAAGTAATTAATAATAAAAATACTCATTCAATACAATTTGATTGGTATAATAAAAAGTCCAATAATTTTATCAATAATTTATTAATTTGATCTATGATTTGCTAACATATTTATGGTCCCTTAATAAATAGGCATAAAGCTTAATACTTACAAAATATAGAGATGAACTATAGGGTAAGTTGAAGGAAAACTCGACTTTAGTATCGAAATATTAGTTCATAGAAGTAAAGCGTCAATACAATTCGCCAAATAACCAACAAATCTATGCGTTTAACTTTTCTTTACTATTATGGTACATGCCGTAGATACCTAATACTATCTAGCCATAATAAATAATAACCTAGGAACCTTAAGCAGTTAATACAACTTTATATACAAAGATTTTTATTAGTAAAACTGTTTTAATCTTTTCTTATTATTTGTAAATTTTTTAATTGTTTTTAAATAAATCTCATACGACTAATTATGTCTAAACATCATCTTACAAGCAAACATCGAGATCAAAAGTATTTTTTGTTATTTTTGTGGATTGTTATGTGTGTAACACAGATTTTTATAATTATTTTGTTAAAAAAATTAAACCTTCGAGAAAAGTGACAAAAGGATTTGAGTCTACTTTAAATACGTATTTTAGATTATGTAAAAAGTTGATAGTACCAAATATTGTTTATTTTGTATTTAGAACAACAAAATAAACAATAAAATACATTAACATTATGAAATGCGGAACGTCTTATTTAAATTATTTAAAGTCTAGTCTAGTCGGTAGGTAATATACGAATGCTTTTCTATAATTTACTATCCAAATATACTTGAGACAAAACTATTAATTGAGGAAGTAAACGTAGAGAAGAGTCCAGGAGACTGCGTGGGAGCAGGTGGCGGTCTTGGTGGTCCTGCAGGTCGGTAATATGGACCTCCGTCGATTCGCTAAGAAAAGTATGATGATTAAAAATCTTTTTGTAAGTATTCTAAATTCAAAACATGAATAATAATATCTATCAGCCGCTTTTTGTTGTAGCTGCTGCGGCATTTTATTCTTTGACTTCATAAACGAAGAGTTTACAAATGGCAATATTTCGTTAGCAATAGTTAGCACTAGTCTCAATTACAACTTAACTTCTAAATATAAAATTTGTAATTCAGAATATTATTTAAACTTATTACGAATATGGGCGATAATGGAAATTAAAAAGAATCTATGAAGATGTGATGGATTTTTACGTCTTACCTTTCTTCAGAGTATGGTATATGTTAGTCGTGCAAATCTTAAATCATGCAAACAGTAGCGCAAGCCCTATGCGGCTTCAGAGGACTTTTAATACCAATATTAGATAAATAAAATGAATTAATCATTTGGGAAATATCGCAAAGGAAACGATAGTGTAACAAGATTCTAAAAGAAATACAAAATGAAAATAAGACGTTTCTCTCTAAGATATAAATTATAAAGTGTTATTATTTTACTTTATACAAAAGCATTTAATTTTCATTTATTCATTTTTATAATCTTGTTACTCCTTTCTTATTATAATAATAAAGCATATTTTTTTACCACAAACATCTAAGCCAAAACAACGATATATACAAGTAACATACGTCTAAAACTAATCGAAGGTTTTATTCTTGTTGAAAGTGGATCGTCCCATCTACCTTCGAAGTTGTCGTTTTAGTATTATTTTTGTTTGGTCTCCTTGTAACCTGTTTAGCCATTGCACCAGAAGGCGGGTAATCCTAGAGTGCATTAGGATATACAAACATAATAATCTGTAGGCAATTTCGTAATATGTTTAATATAATTAATATTAATATTTAAGCAACTATAATTACTCGGTAAATTCTTCCTTATAGCAGTTAGCTAATTTGGTTTCTGTATTTTCAATCATTAAACAAAATCATAGATTTTTAGTTTTTAAGGTGTACGTTTTAGGCAAGCTACTCTAAATTACGCCCATAGATGATTCCATTGGAGTTATGCACCATTGTTCGAACACATGATTCGCACAAGTACATAGGCTAACAAATTTCTCTATTTGAAAGGATTATCATCATATTTACATTTCCTATACAGTTTCTTATTAAATTCATACATTGATAAAATACAACCGCCACCATAAAGAGCACAACAAGTTATAGGATATCTAATCTTAAAGTTGTATTTTTATATACAATTTAAATATTTATCAAAATAATGGATTGGTACGTACTTTCGCCGAATGAAGGGTAACGTTTAAAAGTGTTGGGTGAGTTTCAATCACAAAGAACTCTACTTCTTGGGGTAAGTATCCTTCTGCGGAGACCTGTAAATAGTACATAAATACCATATAATTTTGTCCCATTCAGTGTCGAGACCCTTGGTCCGTGGGGTCTTAGCGCTATAATGCTTTTTAGAGAAATATCAAGAAGGTTAGTCGACATCACTGGAGACCGAAAAGCTGGCAGCTACCTCGGATAAAGAATTAGTCTAGCTATTCAAAGAGGGACTTGTACATTGCCAGTATCTTCGGAACCTTGCCTAAAGTGTCTCCTTTTAATAATATATTTTAATTATTACTTTTTAAGTTTAGTATCATATTTATATTTAGTTCCATTCCATTACGTTCCATGTTATAGTACCAATAATAAATAATAGTGTTTATATTTAATTTCCCAAAACCAAACAACTTCCTATACTTCCCATTTGATATTCATACTTTAAAATGTTCACTATTTTTTTCGTAAAAGAGAATAAAGCATTTAAATGTGTGCCGCATTAAAAATAAAATAGATATACTCTGGCATGGCGTGACCAATGATGTGGCCGCGTATCTTCAAAAAGAGAATTACCTCCAGTTTGTATGTTCCTGGTAGTAGAATGCGCCAGAACTCTCCGTATTTCGTTGTGTGGTATGTGACCTCACGTCCTTTGACGCGAATGGCGGCACTCTCCACGGGGTTACCGTTATCATCCATTACGAACCCGTGGGCACCGCGGTGAGCCTCCGCCAAGTATTTAATCAGGGACTGTGAAAAATATAAATGTAGTTGTCTCTTCTACAATTCTATAGAGTTTATCCTTTTTTAAAGATTTTATTCAGAATCGTAATCAATTTTTTTCTTTGACGCAATGCGTAGAGAAAGAGACTCAAGCCGATCAGTTGGGGATTTATAATTCGACTAGGTTTTTGATGAATTTGGTAAGTAAAAAAGTAAGAAGTTCATAGATGTGAGCAGTATTCCATATGAGGTACTTGAGCCTTGTAGAACTGCATACTCTTGTACTTCAGTGAAATATTGCTTAGCCCACACGCAGTTTTTTGGAAGGCTTTCTCTTCCTGATGACTGCGAAATTGGACTTCTTTCGATATGCAAACCCAAGAATACTGAGGCTGTATGAAGTACTAATGAGAGCGCCTTCAAATAGAGGAGATACGACAAAACGAACAAACCTGAGTCTTTGTTGGGTTATACTTAACAAGGTTGCAACTACCCCACACACAGAAACATTCTCTTCTTTCAATTTTGGAAACAAGTTTGTTACGGTTCTCATCGACCTTAGATCGAGACATCATTAATATGCAGATCAAACAGGGTTCTCTCACACACAATCAACAAGAAAATTACCCAGTCGTTGGACTGTATAGTAGTTTCGTCAGAAGTATTTCTAATGATAATTGCAGAAAGAAATAATAATGTTACATCGACCTTGCGCGCGACGATCATAACCGGTTCTGTACATTTTATAAAATGTATTTACCAATTAAAAATATTTATTTACATACCTGTCTATTATCCTGCCAATACTTCGCTAATTCATGTGCGGGTGGATATTTACAACAGGATATCTCCAATGTGATTTCCATGCAGCCGTGCCACAAATAGTTATAATCTTGCATTCCTCCTGCATAATTTTTACAAAAATGTGATTTTTATGACACCAGTATCTAACAGATTATGGTTATTAGCTAGGAACTTATGAAGTATTGAATCATACCGGTCAGGGGATACCAAGCAGCTCCATTAGTGATGCCCTTTTCGAACCTCGGTATCTCGCTCCTGCATGAAACACCACGTGACATTTTGGCGTGGTTGTTGGAGTAGACGAGCGCCAGGTGACGGAATACATCATCGTCGGGAGCAATTGAGGGGGAGTGTGCGTAGCTTTGGAACACTGCGTTTAAGGGATATGTAGGACGAAACACAAGGTTAATCAATTTATCCATATCTTTTTAAAGGATTTCTCATGAATTATTTTACTTATTTTCATACAAGATTTCTATAGTCAAGATGTTTGTATAGTAAAGGTAGAACTATTTTAGACTAGTAAGTTTAAAATTAAGGAGGTTAATGAAGGCTTAAGGAAGGTACACCATTACTTTCTTAAATGTCAGTTATACCGATACTACTATCGCTAGGCTTTCTAAACGGGAAGAATCTATAGTTGATTATTTTAGGAATATAGGTTTATATAAATTCAACTACGATACTCACCGTGGGACCAATATATACCTAAATCGTTTACCCTGTTAAGACTTTCTTAACACAATTAAAATACATAATCAAACATTGAAACTTTCCATTTAGCAATACATTACCTGAACACAATACCGAGGACCTGCATATCCCTATGAGGCAGCATGGAAAACAGGAAGCTACAGATCCATAACGATAAAAGTACAAAGTAAAAAGCCTAGCCTATTTGTACATTTTATTACATTCTAAAGAGACTTTAAATATATTTAACTAACTACCTCTTGCTATAAGTACAAGGTGCTCATAAAATCAAACTATAATTTATTCTTAAACTGACCAAATGAACTTTTATAAAATATCCAAATTGAGATTTACTTTCAGCGTAGAACGGAGGAAGATAAGAAGTCCCTTTCCGTACTTGGTAAAATTATGCGTTTTGAGAATGTTGTTTTCCTAATGAATGTAGACCATTCAAAGGACTTGCGCATGAAAGGACTCTTGCCTACTGTAAACTACACTTAATTTTCTCCACGATATTTCGATATTATTTGTAAATGAAACATCTAAAAAAGACAAAATCTAGATTGTAGTTTCGCTTTCAAATATGTAACCATTTTACTACGTATATTCAATAATATTATTTTCGCATTTTCCACAATTCTTTGGGACTGAAATGTGTAAAGGTAATGTAATATGGTGAAGAGATGTGATTAAGTATTCCTTCCGATTTATACTTGTAAAATTGGACGGCAAAAACGCAATAGCCTCATAAAATCTTTAATAATACTTACTAGAGCTGGGCGTGTTATCAAATGGATAGGAGGCAACCAGGGCTCCTCCGTGTAGAGATCCCGAAAGCACAAACTGTATCTTACTAATCCATTCCTTAACTGCTTCAGTTTCAGGCTGGGGTTGCTTGGTATTTGCTTTGAAGAAGTCAGGGAAGTTTCTGTTTAAATCATATCGACGAGCGTTGTGCCTGTAATAAAAATGGAGTTTCATATCTTATACATATATATCTAATTTGGGTTAATAGTACATTTATTTATACGATCGGTGATTTTTTTTTCGTAAGTAAATAATGCAACAGTGCAAGGATCGACCCATTTATGTGGCTAACACATTAGAAAATCTCTCCTATCAATAAAGGCGAGTAAGTACATATATGTATAATAATGTATGTGTATAAAAGTATCAAACATTATGGCTATTTGATTAGTCTCGCTCTAATTATTCAATATTTTTGTATGGTGTCAACTGTAATTTCATGTGCAACATGTGGTTTCTTTTACATTGATAGAACATGGATATGATTATTTAAACGATATAAAAAATGTGTCAGGGTCGCAATACACAAAAATGCCATTGTGCATATAATATTGCTTTTTCTGTGTTACATTAAAGTTTCGTGTTTTTTTCTGTCTATAATTTTTTTTTTAACTTTCCTCAGAGTACAAGGAAAATAAAATTAAAAAATTTAATTGTCCCAGCAGTCTTCTCGTTTAATATAAACGCTTTGCCGAAAAGACGAGTAGCCTTCCATCTTTTCTAACATTAAAGACACAATTATTGGTCCCGTGAGTCTTTCACCTACCCAACACCAACCCACGCACTAGAAATAACCAACTTCAGCCACGTATTTACCTCCCATGAATTGTGTCGCATTGTCCCTCTCGCGAGATTGAGTACCCGTCAGGATTCATTGACGGCATGAGGTGAATACGTGTGTTGTCTAATAACCATTTTATGTATGAATCGCTCTCGTAGGACGTCACCAGGTACTGAAATTTTAGAACAATAATTTGTAGGTAGATAATAACATTAAAATCCTATATAACGTTTAAATATATGTACATAATCCATAAAGATACGAGTACCATATACAAAAATGAATTTATTAGAGAAGCAAGTAATTTAAACAAATTTACCTGAATTAAATGCAAAAGTAATTCCCTTCCAACGACTTCGTTTCCGTGTATGTTTGCTACGTACTTGACATCGGGTTTGCCAATCATATGCTCGTATGGTGAAGCTGATACAACCATCACCCACAGTTCTCGTCCTAAAATATATTAATTAATTTAAATAACACCTTTTCTAAACGCCTTTTCTTAATTAAGTAACTGATACTACTACATATTCATGCGTGGGAAAGGCATGTCTTAGATCCATTATAGACAAAATGAAAAAATTATTAAGTCTCTTTATTTTCGTGAAAATTCACGATTTTTAACTGTCTGTTTAAGCTTTCTGTACCAAAACCAGTTAGTTAGCTAATGAGACAAGAAGTACTTTTATGTGATTAAAAACAAAATGTTTTTTTTTTAAACCTGCTACGGAACGAACATATTGTCATCAATTGAAATAAAAAACAGTTTTATTCATTCGTATACCTTGCACAGATTTTCCGATAGAGTAGAGTGCAGTAAGAGAAGGATGACGAGTAGATACTGCTCGTAGATATCGTGTCATCTGGTCATGGTCGTGATAGCTGAACTCCAAATCGGTACCACCATCACGAGACTCTTGCTCACCTTCATTAGGTTGATCTTGTCCTGCTTTATTATATTAATATGTTCATTCAAATGTACAAAATTTATGAGAAATGTTTGTAAAATAAGACATTAAATAAAACTTAGAAAAGGCAAAGGAGGTATTTAAAGACTTAAGTTTGCGACTGGTAGATAGTACGAGTGACGAAGAATGCCATAGGGACCAAACGTATTAAATTTTTCATGTAATATTTTTTGAATTTTTTTGTAGATTCATATATTAATCTAGTTTAAGACATATAATATCGTTCGTCGTATTATTTATTATTTTATCCCATATATCTTTACTCGTGACTGTGTAATATTAATCTTTGTTTAATACTGAGAGTCACTACATTTTTGCAGAGAGCCATCCACTGCTGGATGATATATTTATTTTTATATAGGTTTAGGAAAGGTTCTTTTGCTAGATTTGGTAATACATATATATATTATTATTATATTAGCATTAAGAATTATAAACATTAAAAACGTTGGTGGACGTAGAAACATATATCAGACACACATTGGTTCTAATTTGTATGCGTAGGTATAGCTTAAAATATCATGCCTCAAATATCGAATGAATATTTTATCGTGCTGTTTGTTTGTAAGTAATAATCTCTAAAATTCATAATTGCATAATTAGTAGACAGTTGTTTCTGTTAGATCACTGTTGTCCTCTTATTATTTGACAATTATATTTGTACTTATTTTGCAACGAATTATCAAATAAATATGTACATACCAGGCAAATGAATATCCGCATTCTGCGCCCACGTCGTTCCTACTATGCTCAGCAATAAGAATGTGCGACAAATCTCTATCTTCCAACCCATCTGAAATAATTACTTCTATTATTGGGATACTTTAAAATATAACATGAATTAATCGTAAACCTCCGTAAGTTAAAGTCATTATTAATAATTGAAGATGTGAGTGGATGAAATGTGATATGTCGTATTATCTGTATTCGGTGTTTTTTGTGTAGATGATGGTGATAAACTACAACCTTAGTATAATAAATTATACTATGTATATCATCTTCATCCACTGATTAAATAAATGTCCCATTTTCCGTGTTATTTTTTATTATTAACTCATATTGTACTTTATGTATTATTATAGCAAATTAGTCCTAATAGTTTCTTTTGCGATTTGGAATTTGTTCAAAGAAAATCTATGCCCCAAGTTCCATTTATAGACATATTTTATTAAAAATGCACCAATTTAAACCACGTTAAAGTAAATAACTTCTTCCGCTTTGTAATTATTGGTGGTCCACGGGGCAAGTGGGCAAGGCACTATCACGACCGGTCTATTTGAGGGTCACTGGGTTAGCTAGTATATCAACTATACTGTGTGAAAAATTTATAGAGAGTTTATATAAAAACCTTTTCATGTAGATACGTACTCATCACTATGTTTTATTCACATTAGGTTTTGTTGTTTATTATTCCTAGCCGGCTGATTAAACTAGATTATGGTATTAAAACTCGTTATCTACTATTTACTTTTAAGTTTTTAAATATGTAACTTGTAGTATACATAACGGTATATTTTAACAATTTTAATTCCTTGACTTTTATTAGGTCATATTCGTGCTGGTTTTCGTATAGAAAAAAGAAAGTTATAGCGGTATCACAAACCATTGCCGAGGATTTATTGTTGTGGCCTAAGATTTAAATGTTCTACTTAATGCCTTTTTCCGCAGAGTCATCTCAAGACGTATTACAAATTACAAGTTTTCGTAACTTTGCAAAAGCTAGCTTACACAGGGGAGCGTATATATATATATATACTTATAATTAATTCATGTATATATAGTGAGGAAAACCCATTTTAAAGGTACAATAACAATATAAGATACGTTACAATATACTCTTTTATGAAAACTATAATTGCTTTACTGATATGGACCCTATGAGAAGAGTTAATTCGTCACACAGTACAATGACATTCTAAATCCTTAGCTCAACTTGTTTTTACGTAGATATATGTATAGGTTTACACAATGACTTAAGCCTATACTGTTAATTACCTAAAAAATACTAATTAAAACTCTTGATTTTCACATCGTGACGATCAACAAACAATGCAACACACTTTTTGCTCAGTGAAAGTTTTAAACAAATGCGATTTGAATTGCTAAGCGATTCTGCAAGTAGTACATAACTTAACGTATTCGCCTTACTTATACCGTGATTCATTTTGGGCACTTGAACTTGAATTATATTTTCAAAATGACACAGACACTTTACAAACATTTTGCTGTGACACACAACTTTGTAAAACAGTTGTTTTACTGACAAAATATCCCTATGATGCTCATCGAATTTTGACCTATAAAGTCATTAATATTTTCAAGCCAGTATTTAACATTAAATTCAAAGGCGAGAACAACCTTGAAAACGGTAAAGAGGTCAATTGCAATTATTAATATTAAATATGTGAACTGGTATATAATCGCTATGCACCAGCGTCACACAAACAATATTTAATTGCACGATATCAAAACTTTGTATGCGGTATTTTCTTAGGTTCGTGCTAATCAACAAAATATTAGATAAGTGTAAATTTCATACAAAAATTATAGCGAAACATAAATTAGACGCCTAAATCGTAACCTGACATAGCATTCATATCATATCCAAAATATAGATGAACTATTTTTTAAAAAGAAAACTTAAATACGTAAATAAGTAAGCATTTCTTTGTTCTAAAGTTTTTAAGCTTAAAAGTTTTAAAACAAAGACAACATACCTTGTACCGAAATTATTTTCGGTTTTATAAACACTAAAAGTTTTTTGTTCTCATTTATAAGTCACGTATCTTATAATAACTCGCGTTTGGAATGTGGTCGCGTAAGTCAAAACAGGGACAAATCAGTCCTAGTGACCGAACGCCTGAAGCTCAACTGGCGACTGAGTGAGCTCTGCTAAGTGCTAACCACGGGTACCGCATCATCTGCGTCGACGTACACAGACACATGATCGGAAAGCACTTTCTCTTGAAACAAGCCTCGATAGGCTTCTATCTCAAAGGAATAAGGTTTAATTTATGACTGTTCTACTTGGTAATTTTCTTCTCTAGTCGCGGCATATGTGACGGAATAAAGTTATTCATAGACTCTGGCCGTGACGTTGGAGACTCAAACGCTTTTCCCGAAGATAAAATTACATTAATATTTTGTATTAATTTAAAGCAACTTCCAGTTACCTTCAAGTTTAATCTGTTTACTTCTACGTTACCTTTCTAATATCTTTTAAAATTATTGTGTCTGAAAAATATACAATGTACGACAAGATTCACTTTGGGCACCTGAACTTGAATTATATTTTCAAAATAACACAAAAACTTTTCTGCAGTGACACAACTTTGTAAAACAGTTGTTATACTCACAAAATATCCCTATGCTTCTCACCGAATTGTGACCTATATATCTATTACATTGTGACTATATAATGGGAGTATCTATCTATCAATTAGGAAAATAGAAAAAGGGCACTTAGCCAATATTCTACAATTTCCTGCGTCCGCCTGGGAAATTATACTGAACCAATACTGTTTAATTCTAATACAGTTGGATTGCATTATTTATTTACTTAATATATTCAGTATATAAGAAAACTTATTCGCCTACGAATTAATCCATTTGATACGATTAAATTAATAACACTTTTCTTTACATCACAAAAGCACAAAACATGAAAAAACAGAACACGAACCATACACAAAGACAGTTTCTACCAAAGTCGAAAGAAATACAAACACAATAAATCTGAGGCATGCCGGCTTTCTTACGATATTGGTTTTTTACTTGGGGAAATGCATAGCGCATACCCTTCCGCGGCGCGACTGCTTGGTGCGGATGGGTTATGTGGGACTCGCTATTGTGCATACCCACCAATACCCCAAAGCGCCACCAACAATCGCCTTATGCGGTATGCAGTAACAGCATTATCCGCTTCCCGATATACGATGTAGCGGTTGCGTCCGCCTCTTCATGCCCATTGTTGGTTAGTGAGGATACTTGATACAGCAAGTCAAAAGTCAAAAATAATTTATTCATATAGGTAACATAATGCACACTTATGAACGTCAAAAAAAGAGAAATATACAATAAATGAATCTAATTTTACATTTACTGCCAGTTCTCAAATCAAGGGCGTAGAACGGAAGAGAAGAACTGGCAATAAACTCTCCGCCACTCTTTTTAATCGCCAAGTTTTTTTTACACATTATGTTTGTAAGGAGCTGCAACCATTATGCAAGTATCCTCACGATCCAACAATTTGACGAACATGGATAGAAAAGTACTCAACCGGGGTGCGCCCTGACCAACGAACACATATTATAGGATAAATAAATAATAATAGCACGATTGTGGTGTTCCCAATTTGGACAAATATTTTTTTACGTTATTATAAGTATTTATTGAAACCTTACAATTAATGTATGTGATGTTTATCTTTTTCTGATTTAGTGTGGCGTGATTGATAGACGACGAACATAACATGCTTTAGGTTTTTCTTTATTATAAATTCGTTCAGTTCATTACTTGAACTTACACTCAAAGGTTCTGCCTCCTGCTTTTATTATGCTTTAAATGATTGAGTGTCAAACCTTAGTGAATGTTTCATTTCCACGTTCTAGAGGCACTTTAAAATTAAAATAACAATACGACAAGGTCTTTGCAGTACTTTTTCTTGTTCTGATAGTTTTGCATTCAGCAACTCGGTCAAGGTCGCAGAGATCTGATAAAACTACCCCATGTGAGAGCTCTTTGGTAATTCTTGTTTGAGTTGCAAAAATGTCATCTTTTTTGTGCTATAAGTGTGCAGATTACAATAAAGAGAAGAGATAATGTGTGCTCGTTTATGCTGTCTATATATATATAATGTATATACTATAATGTTTAATTATTAACAATATGATCAAAATTAATATAAAAGTAAGCTATGTTATTAGCACGTCAGCACGATCTTACTGGCTTGGTTCTGCGAGACCTGTGACGCTCTGGGTTTAATATTCCAATCCCTCTCCTTAAAACCCAATCACACTATCCTACTATGAAACTGTATGTATATAATGGGCATCTTTAATGGAGCATATAGTAATATTTCTGCGTTTCTATAAAACCGTGTGCACCCAATTAATTATTGAACTGCATTATTTTCCATTTCATTCTTAAAATTAAATAATGGTTTGAACAAGTTTTTTCATTATCTGTATCATATAAAACGTAATTATATCGAGATGAACGCAAAAATGGAAATCATGTAGGCCAAGTGCAGTAATGTTTCAGTTAATAAAATTCCAACATCTTTAAGACGTAACACCGGATAACATGGCTAAATTACCAGTTTCTGTCCTGCGAAATATAGTAATAATTTATTTGAATGTGGAATATATAATCAGCCAGCATAGAAATTTGTAATCTTTATTCGAATAAAAAAAAGACGCCGTTAATTTTTGGGTCTAAGGCACTAGCGAATGTTAAATGCTCATATAGAAAGAAAGTTCATTGGTGTACCGTCGGGTTACTACGACCTTAGGGGTTGCTCGCTGAAGCTACTCGGCCAACACTGCTCCTAAAAGTAATAAAATATAATCAAAAAAATATATATTACAATAATGACCCTTATATAGTCACAGCAATATAAATTTATTCAGCAATATAAAAGATTATATTGCTGTAACTAAATAACTAACTAGCGGCACGTCACGGCTTCGCACGGGTGCACATTTATTATTGTATCATTTTGGCATAAACGTACCTAAATAATAATGTATTTAGCAATTGTGAATCCCTCGCTGCCTTTGTTTACGGGACTTAATGAAAACAAAATAAATGATATCAACGGGTTAATTTTAAAAAACAGACTTTACTGAGGTTTTAAATATATATACTTGTATTTTCTTGCAATTAAAATATAATATATTTATCAGTGATAGCATTCAAATGTTAAAAGAATTTTTAAAATCGGTCTAGTACTTTTTGAGCCAATTACAATAAACATACTTACATACAAATAAAATAATACTCTTTATAAAATTAGTATAGATCATGAGAAAGATAGATTTTGATTTCTGTAAGTCGATACTTCGAGCTACATAACTTAGGAAGTTGTAAGATAAACCATTTCCTCCATTCCGACGCTTCGATAGCGCTTCGTTGCATTTTTCCCGTGTGTGGCGTTTTGAAATAAGGTTACTTAATGAACGTTGAATTGCGTATTAAAAATGTTTACATAAAAATCTAAGAAAAATGCTACTTCGTTTGACATTTTTGTTACATAGGGTTTTTGAAAGTTTGAAAAGCGAACTTTGAAAATATTTATTATTTTTTGTATAAAATTATTGGCTATCTTTTCTCTGTAATTTTTATAAGGCGTTACGCAAAGGCGGAGTCTTCAACATGCTCAAAATTTTGAAATGTTCTAGGAGCGAGTTCACGCTACAATACAAGTAAAATATTGTGATATTAGGATATTTACTAACACTTCGTTGCGTTAACATTACATATATCGATACCTCCTAAGTATACTGAGTCATCTAACAAATTTAGGTATTTTGTTATTTTTACATAAACGTACATAATTAACCATGATCTTCACGCTAGTGTTAATTTTTTTTTTAAAAGGACTCTAGTTACCGAGATAATTTCACGTATACTAAATCAATTTCAACGTCTGTTAAAATCGTACATTGTATACTGATCCAAATAACATTGTATCAGTGTTCGCGGGGCGAGAGAAGGGACGCATTGATACAAGTTTATTTTGGCTCAGTATACGATGTACGATTTTAACAGACGTTGAAATTGATTTAGTATACCTACGTGAAATTATCTCGGTAACCACAGTTCTTTTTAAAAAATAACTTAAACTTAAAACTTAAATTATAGCCAGGGCGCATGCAATATAAGTTAGTATGTTTATTTCATAAGTTTCATTCAAGCAGTCAAGGAGATAATATTGAGATCACAAAATATCGGTTTGCAAAACTAGGTTCTCGGGAACCCTTACCCGTTAGTTTCAATTTTGTTTATACAACTTTAGAAAAATCCGATGAAGGAAATGGGTTTATTAAAACAGATCAGCGTGGTAGACATATTAATCATTCAAAGATTATAAATGATCATATCGTTCGCAGTGTTATGGTTCACGTTCAACCATTTTCTCCCGTAGAGTCACATTACACTCGCCAAAAATCAATAAAAAATATCTGGAGGGCTTGTTATCTTTCCTAAAAATGTTTAAGTAATATAACGAATGGTTTGAGTCTAAGAAATACTCTTCTAAAGCGACTACCGTGAGACAGTATCAAGATATAATTAATACGAATATCAATGTTATAGGTTTTCATAAACCCAAATGAAATTAACAAGCAAGTTACCCAGACACATAAATAAAAGCATGAAGAGCATTTAAAAGAAAAAGAGAAAGCTAGAAAACAAATGATAAAGAATCAGCGTTACAAAATAATTAAATCCTTACAGCAGCATTTGATCATCAAAAGTATCTTAATGTACCTCACGGGAACGTTAGTACTTTTTATTATAAACGAAAACTTTTCTTTTCACGATATTCAGTCTAGGATCTCGACAAGGTTATTGTTTTTCATGGCATCAACAGACAGCAAAGAGAGGTGCAAATGAAATTTCTAGCTGTGTTTTTAAGTTTATAGAAGATACGGTGGGTGAAGGTGTCAAAGATAACCGATTTCGGTCAGACAACTGTGGAGGTCAAAATAGAAATAGGATTGTTTTCTTAATGTATCTGTTAGCTAGTTCGAAGTTAAGTATAGATATGTATTAGCCATCGCTTTCTAATAGTGGGTCACACTCAAAATGAAGGCGACAGTGTACACGCTTTAATTGAAAGACAGACAAAAGATAAAATGCTTTATATGCCTGATCAATGGTATACAGCTTTTAGATTTGCCAAATCCGACGAAAAACCATACAAAGTTATTGAAGTGTCTCAGGATTTAATAAAAGACTTTAAATCAAAGTTTAGACTTATAAACAACTGGACAACTACTAATGATGGATCTAAAATGCCTTGAAATAAAGTCACGGAAGTAGTAGTTAAAGTAGAAAATCCATTTAGGATATTTTATAAAACGAGTTACAAAGATGATGCTTACAAATGGATAGATTGTGTAAAAAAACCTAAAGCTACATGAAATCGAAGAGAGTTGAATATTAACATAGATAATATTTCTTTAGCTTATCAGACCCTAGCTTAGCTATAGCTTAATGACCAAAATAAGAACGTACACTTCATGGATCTTTGTAAGACACTGGTGATTCCTAAGGAGTATCATTTGTTTTTTTAATATTTTGATTTCAAAAAACTTTAATGGAGCAGATGACAGTGATTCAGACTGATTTTTGATTCGTTAAACCTTTAATATTTTTTTTATTTTGATAAACCATAAGGTTTAAAGCTTTCCTGTGAGCGTCCTAAGCTTTTTATATATTTTTGTTATACATTTATATTATTTATAATAATATTGTTTAACGTAAGTTACCATTTTTAGTTCCTATTATTTTATTGATGTTTGATACTGCATTTTTTTTATGTATTCTTTAAAATGCGTTGTTTTTGTTAATGAGTCTACTTCTTCCTTGGTTTTTTTTTAATTTCGTAAGGTGTTAGAAATAAAATTAGTAATTAAAAAGCCTCGATTAATTATATTAGTCCAGTATACGTTGAGGTTTATAATTCTGACATAGCTAAGTACTTTCCTAGTATAATGAGTCAAGTGACGTAATTTCAATATTTTATTATTAAGTGAGATGAAAAACCCCGAAAATAAACAAAAGTGAGATGATATTAAATAAATGATAATCATATTCCATAATATGTTGGTGTAAACTATGGATTTTGATGTCCAACGTACATGAATATAACTGGTAGTTAAACCATTTTACTATTGAGTCCCGCCCGTGTATACTAAGTCATGTACATAAAATACCATTTAAAAACAAAAATCAGCAAAATCATGTTATGCCAAAGGAAGAGCTTACAATCTTTACTAAAAAAACATTAAATTTATTCTGAATTAGTTTTATTTCACTAAAATATAAACGATTTGCCTTAAAATGGCTCTCCTGTAAAATTACTAAAATGTCAGTTGACTCATTATACTTAGGAGGTATCGATATAACGTAGGTAACGGAGGCAACTGGTGGCCTTGTCTCTATAGTTTATTTTCCAGGCAAGTAAGGTTGCCTTTAAAAAAATAGTAAGGATAAATTGTAAGAAGCGCTAATAACTAAATTAATCATAATAATGTACAATTAAATAAACCAAACAAAAATAACTAAAAGTTTATGATACTTATAAACAATATAAGGTTGAGGAAAGATGCTCAAATAAGAGATTCTTTAATAAGTGTATGATTTCTAGACATAAGGAGTTCCAAAGGATACTTTGTACCTTAAATGAGGGTTGATAAAATATAAGAAGAACAGAAGAAAAGAACATTAAATTATCCTTTATCCATAACATTTATTACTAACAAAATGAATATGAAATATTTACCACTATAATATATTTTTATATATTATATATAATAACAAACAAATATACTGAAAATGTAGCCAGACATGGAATACATCATACATTCTACTACAAAAAGGTTCAAAAATTAACAAAAGGGAACAAACAAACAAAAAGTATTCAATTTAACTAAGTGGTACCTACCTGATTTGGCTGTGTTGTGTGTTGGTGTAAAAGTGAGGGTATGTACGTGAAGGTGTGTTTATAAGGTGTGCTCATCATGTATGTGATGATTGTTTTAAATCAATCAATATTTATAATTGTTATTATTATTATTATTATGACATCATGATATAATTCTAATATAATAACTAACCTTAAAATGTAATAACTAAAATATTTTATAAAAAGGAGACCCTTAAGGAGGTTTCGAAGATACTGGCAGCGTTGCCCCTTTAAATAGCTAGACTAATGCTTTGGCGGAGGTAGCTGCTAGATCTTCGGTCGCCTGTGATGTCGACTTACCTTTTTATTATTTCCTAAAAAGCCTTATTGCGCTAGATCCCAGTCTCGACACCGAATGGGACAAAATCATATTCGTAGCCTAGACCCCTCTATTTGTAGGCTTTAGCTTTTTCAGCCGCATCACAAGTCGCACCAGCTCTTTTGTTGGTTCCATGTATATGGGAATGGGGACGTGTGTCTGAATAGGTTGCTTCCCATACCAGCACCCGGCCCATCTTCCATGGTATCAAACTCCCACAGTCCGGTCTCAATTCCTGTTGGTCAGTCAAGTAACCTTGTAACGTTGACGGTGGCATGGGATCGGCTTTCGTTGAGTGCGGCATGTCTCGAGAAGCGGTCAGCAATTTTTTGGCATGACAGTCCGTGATGTCCTATGTTTTCGACATCACTGCCACAGAGACAGCAGGAGAGCAGACCGGAACCACAAGCCGCAGACAGGTTGCGATCCGGAGCGTGTCAGGTGCAAGTGATGATCCTGTATTTGACGAAGGGCAAGCGTGAAGCCAGTAGCGGGCCTCTTGCCTACCCATGGCCAAAATCCTAGCACGCGCCGAACCAGTACTACAGCTCAAAAGATTGTCATAAGTCTTTTTGCAGTCTATGTCGTCCCAGCTCCTCTCGGAATTTAGTGAAAATGGAAAATGTTGACCTGGGCATGCAATTAAGAAAGCATTTTTAGCTTTTTCCAAGCAGTTCTAAAGATCGAATGGACATTTAAAGTCAAGAAAATAACATTGTTAAGAAGTGAAATGTGCGAGAACATTATGTTTTTTTTTAATTTTAATGTTTGTTCGACTCTAACGTATTTGCTTAGCCTATATATAAAAAAGTGTTGTAGGTATTTTTAATTAGTACGCTTTCAAAACGTACGTACCTACATGCATTAAACGTAGGTACGTACGTCCGACTCGATGTAATTTTGTTTTAAATGTATTTGTTTGTTTGAAATATATTCGTGTACCTACATTTTGATTTACGTAAAACAATCTACCAAGATCTAAGGAAACTAACATTTATTCTTTTGTACATCTTCTATACAAACTGACATTTTAATTCTGCAAACATTACAACGCTCATCTATTTAATAAAACAGCGAGTAGGTAATTGAATTGACTTGCGCCACTTTCAGCCTTCGATTTAGATAGAATAAATTTATTACTTACAAAAACAGAAGGCAACTAACATTAATTTTTAGTAAGCATTAAGTTTTTCAAAACCAGGAAATATCAGTTTAGTGAGTATATGTGAGAAAGAACACTAGAATTTCTTATACCCACCTCTTTTATAGTATCTCTAGTCTCTACCCTAAGCGCATTGTTTATAGTAGTCAGTTGTGGTCTACAAAGATATTTCATAATATACTAGCGTTAAAATACATCTATGAGTTTTAAAACGGATACATGCTATAATATTCTGCCGGGAGTAATAAATTGTACCTAATGAATCTCGGGTATCGTCGGAAACTGTTTCGTCTCGTGAGATTTTGTAGGCTATTTATAGTGCGAATTAGGGATCAAAAAATATTATAGCAATTCTAAAATTATAGAATTACAAAAATGTTAAGTATATTTTTTTATAGACAGATAAATTAAATTACATAAAGCATTAGAATAAAGAATACATTAAACAAAACTTGAACATCTCACAACTAAACACATAACTTAACAAAGCACAGAGCACATATCGTAACTGTATTAGGTGTACTCAGGAACTATCAATTTTACATTATTGAGACTATTTATTATCAAAGATTTAGCTTTGCTTATAATTGCTCTTCTTCTTGCAATTTATCAAGTTCATTACAAACTATTTACTTCCATGTATAGTACAGAAAATATATACATATTGAGGTCCTAAATGTATGTAAATGTTGTCTCATATCCCGTGTTTTATTTTATTTTATTTTTTTATAGAACAGGAGGCAGGAGTAAATGTAACTATTGGCTTGGTAAATAAATATGACTTTTCTGAATCGATTCTGATTCGACTACATATAAGTCCGACAGTGCATTAAGGTCTAATTCATCGTCATTGATCTTTTTTCAATTATTTTTAACCACTGGCCTTGAATGTTGTACACCTTGAATGCATCTGGGCCATTGCAGAATGCGTTTGTGTGTAACGGTAAGAGGGCGCATGCGCGGAGCTTTATGCTGTATCGACCCATGTTTTCTTCGAATAATTGCGCGGTTGTGGGTCTTAAATTGAGGGGGTGCCTCTCGCGCAGAAAGCTCGAGACCAGCGGGGTGAAGGGTGAGAGGGGAACGGTCCTCTGAGGGCGCGGGCTCCCGGACCCTCGCATTACGTAACCCACACGCACAGCACGGCGCACAAACAATGTGATTTTATTTTTTCTTTTTCGATTTTTCTACTGTTTTTGATTATACAATTTTTAGGATTAGTATCGTGATATTAACTAAGATCGCGCGACTTTTTTTTCGCTCTATCTTCTAGTATTTAGCTATAATGTCGACATTTCAATCTGCCCAATTATTTTCCAAATAAATTGTTTGGTGTTTTGTATTGTGTTTTCAAAATGAGAACTCGGCTTAATGTGAAAATATGTTTTTTTTTCTAATTTAAATCTATTACCCGGGTTAGTGAAAATCATTGCGATATGTAAATTCTTAATGAATATTCAAATGAAAATTACATACTAATTTTCGTAATAGTCCTAAATATATTCTAAATTGTTATTTTATCTGAATTAGTAATACATTAAGTGAAGAAAAATGATGGCGACCGGTAAGTACCAATTTTTTGTAATTTATGTACTGCATATTAAAATGATAAAATAGATTGTGTGTGAATGTGTGCCTTTCAATATTTTTATTATTCATTGTCATAATTAAAACAGTTTTCAAAATTACTAACGAATTTTTAAATTCATAATCATTTAAATATTTAATTTATGAATGTCAATAAAGAAATACATATTAAGTGCTTCTAATTTTACATTTACCGTCAGTTCTCAAATCAAGGGCGTAGAACGGTCTAGAAAATATTATCTCTCCGCCTTTCTTTTCATTATATTCTTATTGTAATTTTTATTTAACATGTATGTTTTATTCTTAGAAGGAGTTTTGTCCTCACCTATTGTCATTAGAATTCTTGAGCTAGAGTCTATGTCTACTATCAAACAATTTCTATTGCTTAAGAGATAGGCTACAAGATTCATAAAGAAGCGATTTGCATACCGGAAGCGCCGTATTCAATTGAATACAAAAGCAATCAAAGCTATCACCAACAATATGTCATAATAATAGATGAAATGCTTTACATTATAGCAATATTTATTAGCTAATACGTTAAACTGTTAAAATCGTAAAAGGTTCATGGCCAGGGTGTGTCTAAGCCGACCCACTAGGTCTATTGAAGTGTCAACTTCTCACGGCTCGTAGGTTAAACACACAAGCAGTTCTTAATTTCACTTATAGGGTCAATGCATTTATTAAATTTAATTTAACCGTGATTAACGAGTGACGTAATTTAACGCCTGCGAATCTAACAAGTGCGCGCAGTAGCAACGCAACCGGTGCGCCAACAAAGCGCGCGAATCGTTGACATTTTCCGCGATCATTTTATTTAAATTACCTTAAGTCACTTTTTTTTTCATTGGTGTATTTTATTACAATATTTCCTTAAAAACTAAATGTTACTGGTAACTCAGTTATATTTGAGTTTGAATTAAATATAAAATTTATCCGGAATCATCCAAGTGATGATGGAAAGTGAGGCTTTTGCGATTGTTGATATAAACATAAGTGATAAGGATACAAATAAATCAACCAAAAATGACGTATTAAACATCAACAAGAAGACGTTAGTTCCCACCGTTATAAAAATACGTGAGTTTTTAATCTAAAACTTATTTATTACATTTCCCACAAATAGTAGATATCTGTTCTTTCATGGTAAATATGATCTTTGGATCGTTACATAGAATTTTTAAGAAGTAATATAATAGAATAGAATGATATTTAATTTTCTAGTTCATATGTTAAGAAGTAACAATAACGTACTATGCATCCATAACTTGCTGGGTTTAATAGAATATCTCCCAATTTACATCTACCGTGAGTGTGGGAATCAATAATTGAGATCATTTCTTTACCATCATTGTTGCCTGAGTTATATGATATCTACAATTTCTTTTGGATTTCAAAATGAGGTCTTTGTTAACGCATAGTTTCCCTAATAACAGCGACATGACAATTAGGTGTTGCTTGATGGGCACGTTTGTCGCTTCCGCTGTCCTCAATATATTGGCTAGAGGTACCGCTGGACGTCCCTGGGCTAGTAGTACTACTAACCATAGATTAAACTTCCGACTATGAGGTACGTTATGTAAAACGGAACCTGTTACGTCACACTTCGCTGCCCCTCTTGCAATCAGACATTGTACTATTATGCATGTCAACTATAATAAGGTTTAATGTTATTTTCAATTCGCTTCTATCTCTGTAATTCATCAGAAACATCACTACGACCCATTTAATTTCGTAAACAATGACCGCTTTTATCTAAAGTTATCATTAATTCTGAATATAGTCGATAATACCCATTAACCTGAATTATGAATTACATTTTAAACAGTCCGTTACAAAGAACTATTTCAGTACACAATGGTTGAATAATCGATCCTATTTAGAATATGGTTGATCCCATTATGCGCTAGCGACTACGGCGTTCTAGTTTCAGAATACCTTGGGACTAACTTAAATGTAGCTATTCTAAATACGAATAGTGTAAATAAAATATATGCTTACAGAATAATAATTAAATTGTATTGGTATTTTACCGTGTAACCTACCTTATTGTATCCTTTTATTAAATATCTGAGTTAATAATTTATTCATATGATTGAAAGATCGCAATTGTAACTACGATAAATTAGATTTTTAAATGCATCCGAAATACCCATATTACAGAAAGTTTAATTTGTCACAGGTATACTAGTCAACGTGGGTTGAAAAATTGATTTTGTTTCAGAGAGAGATCGCGGTGAACGCGATTATATAGGTTTTGCAACTTTGCCAGAGCAAGTGCATCGGAAATCTGTTAAACGGGGGTTCGATTTCACACTTATGGTTGTAGGAGAATCAGGCCTGGGAAAATCGACCCTTATCAATAGCTTATTTCTTGGAGACCTCTACAAAAGTAGAAAAATAGCAGATGTCCAAGGTAATTCTTACTAATCACTTCATTTCATGTGATAAGTTTAGTGCTGTATTCTATTGTTACTAATCACTTAATAAGTAACAATAAGAGTTAAAACTATGTACTTCTATAATTATAAGTATTATAATGAAATGAATGAAGCTGAAATCATACACATCAACCCATAGTACTATTTCTATTGTTAAGTATTATTATTATTTCTCAGTAAACAATTCAATCAACATTTCTTGTTATAATAACAAATCATTTGTAATTCTAAACAGATAGAGTTGAGAAAACAACAACAATAGAAAAGAAGACTATGGAAATTGAGGAACGGGGTGTGAAACTCCGTCTTACAATTGTCGACACGCCTGGCTTTGGAGATGCAATCAACTGTGAAGATTCATGGAGGGTTTGCTCAGCTTATGTTGATGAGCAATTTCGACAATACTTTACCGATGAAAGCGGGCTCAACAGAAGGCATATGCAGGACAATAGAGTGCATTGCTGCCTTTACTTTGTACCACCATGGGCACACAGGTAACATATATTTTTCGTGTGTATTTTTATTAGAGGGAAAATATACAAATTAGTCGATTAGAAGCACAATATGGTAAATAAAGCAAATCGCGATATGAATTATAGGTTATCAACTGGCATTTCGTCGTCTAAAACTAAGGTAGGTACTTTGACAGTTGACATTAAATCGATGGACAGATTGGAAATGAACTTAATCCTTTTTTAGATTTCCAAATGCGTATTGTTGCAAGTGCATGGAACTTGCAACATGGAAGTGCAAGGGCAAACGTTTCCACACAAGTAGCATCGCATACCATAGCCCGTCCCATCTTAAAAAAAAAGGATTTGTAACAATAATGTTACAAATCCTTTTTTTTTATATTTCTTCGAAGCTAGTTTCGAATATCTATATACTATCTTGTGCGAATACATTACTCATAAAGCGTTATTTTTGTTACGTGTTGATAGTATTGTTTGTAAATGGTAAGGCGTAACAATTGTAATGATAACTTCAGAAGGACGTGTTGTGATACGGACTCAGAGGGAACTTTTCAAATATTAATAACAATAAGTATTGTATTGTTTAATTCGATAACATATTCTAAGAATGATGCTTGGCCACAATGAAATGTAATGTCTGTGTATTAATAAAAACATGGGTAATTATATTGAGGAATCCAAAAATAATGTCTATCATAAATAAATTACACTGTAATTATCTTGCAATTGTACTTAATGGGATGGCGCTTTATTTTACAACTATTACAGTGATATTGACAGTGTGGTCAATAAAATATTGTTGCGTTGATGGTTTTTATAGCAATTGAATTGAATAGTGTCATTTAGTTATTACATGTCGAGTTTAATGAGTGTAAATAATGTATGTATTAGAAATATAAATTTAGAGCTCATAAAAGCAATTATTATCTATATTACTTTTATACAGTACGTAACCTTTGAGGTTTGTATATCGAATTTTTACTGTTACATTAGATAATCTCTATGATTGCAATTATTAATATTATTAATATTTTTAAATAAATATTTGTAATTAATATTTTACTACCTAATGTTAATTACAAGAAAAAATCATACCCACTGTAATTAATAATTCTAGCTAGAAGCCTAAAATGTCATAATAACATTAAAATTCTTGAATTTGGAGCCCGACTGCGGCGTATCAGATATATAAGGTAATATTTAATAAATTTAAACATTTCAGTCTTCGGCAAGTAGATTTGGAGATGATGAAACGCCTACACCGCAAAGTCAACATTGTGGTAATTATAGCAAAAGCAGATTCCCTTACTGCTGCTGAAGTGAAGCGACTTAAATCACGCATACTGGACGATTTGGATGAATATCAGATCCAGGTAAGGAATGAAATAAATTTTAAGAAATGATTATATATTTTATTAATTTGTAGAACCCGTGCACTATGGGACTAATTGAAAACGTTCCTGTAACGAATTCGTCAAAATTGTTCCCTGTGACAAATGATGACTGTGATCTTCAATTACACTTTTAAGTTAATATGTAAAAAATTGTAAATGTTGCCTTCTTTGACATTTCTTCACCTTCATACTTCATATCTATACACAGGTATATCAATTTCCTGAATGTGACAGCGACGAAGACGAAGAGTTCAAACAGCAGGACCGCGACTTAAAAGCAGCAGCACCATTTGCTGTGGTTGCTGCGGACACCGTGCTAGAAGTTGGGGGGAAGAGAATACGCGGGAGACAGTATCCTTGGGGAATTGTCGATGGTATATATAGTTTCACTCGGTTCTGTAGCTTAGTTGGTCTTATACGGGACTACATGCAGCGCTATCCGTATTCGCTCACTCCAGTGAGCTTCCGTCCTGCCCTTCAGGCGATTGACCCCCCCGCGATGGCCCAAGCCGAGGTTCGAGTCTCACAGGAGACGCCCTTGCGCGAGTCGCGGGAAACCCGGGTAAATAGTCGTATTATTTCTATTGAATGCGTAAACAATATCGTAAAGCAACGTAAATAAATGACGGAATATGATTTATCGTATATACGTGTAGCATTCGTTTATAATATGCAAATCTTGCTATTCTATAATTAAAATTTCAGTGGAAAACCCCAGACACTCGGACTTCACAAAGCTCCGTACGATGCTTATATCAACACACATGCAGGACCTCAAAGATGTGACCCAGGATGTTCACTACGAGAACTTCCGGGCCCAATGCATTTCGCAAATATCACAGCACGCTATGAGGGAACGAGGGTAAAAGAACATAGAACCGTTTCTTAAATTATCAGTTGTCCCTAGTTACTTTCGGGACTTTTGTTAATTCTTTGACATTAATTTAAGTGATGGCAATATTAATTGTTTGATTAAATTTACAAAATAATTGAATTTATCTGTCACAGTTTATATGTGGCCAATATACTACCGACTTATTCATTTTTCTTTTTTGTTAGGAAACTGAAGAGAGACTCTATGGGCAACAACCATGACGTAGTAATAACCGACACTGATAGACTCCTGCTGCAGAAAGATGAAGAAGTAAGGCATAAAACATTTTAATTAAAAAAACAATTGCTAGAAATTAACCTCAATTACACATACGGGGTAAACGGGCAAAATATATGGTTATTTGTTACACTCTGTTAACTCACAGGCTGACGCCCGAACCCAATAATTAATCCACAATCTTAGATTGAAAACAATCTGAGATCAGACGGTGACAGTCGATCGATCTCCTATCTGCATATCAATAATCAAACCAAACGCAACGCAATCTCTTCGCTCTTTATACTCATATTAGATAATCAATATAAACCAAATAAAGTAAATACAAATAATATTAAAATATACATGTCTGTGTTAAAAACATATCAAACAGCTTTTAAATTATTTTTAAAACTGGTGTAAGTTAAAATCTTAAGATAGGATATGTATTGTGATATGGCACAGTTGAACTCTCATTTTTATACAAAGGTCTACGATGGATAGCTTGTATCGACAGATGGCTATTACAATCCGTCGATTTGTTATAGGTATTTTATTAATATTTGGATTAATATGTCAATCTGAGATGGCCAAAAATGGATTCAGATAAGTTATTGGGTTTGGGCGTAACGCAATGCGTTGGGAACAGCTGATTATTTGAAATCCGAAACGAATAACTGTTAAAATGACAAATAGATACTTTAAGCCTTAGTAAAAGTGTACTTTACGTCGGAAATATTATATGTTTATATTTATTTTATTTAAGCACGATATTTTTATTCAAAAAGACAGAAGCATCGTTTAAGCACTTAGTTCATGTAAAGTGCTACTGTCTCAATGGGCCAGAGGAATTGACATACACATTATATGCATTTGTATTGGCAGATTTTCAGTTAGATACTTTTACTAATTTGTACGTGTATATTTTTGCAGATAAGACGAATGCAGGACATGCTGACACAAATGCAAGAAAAACTTAAAGCCACTGATAAAAAACACGACAGTATTATCGACGTATAGACTGCAATATAATGTAGTATAGTTCAATTGTCACCTAATTCCAGTTTACCTAGTAGTTTAAAATGTATCTAGAAAGATTGAAAACCTCTTTAGAAAAATCAAATGAATTTAGACATACCATAAGGTCTAATTGTAGTTTGTTGAAATGTTTAAATAGGTAAGGTTCACATACAAGTCAAATACACTGGTAGAAGTGTAGCTTATCTTATAGTTTTGTATAATACTACTCTGTCAAGAAAGTACCAGAAACGATTTCTTCAGAACGCCAAATATATACGAAAATATGTTCCACATAGTAATAATGATGTGACGGATAAGGTTGCTCGATGGTATTTCATCCGTTTTTGACAAATAGTCCGTCATAATAATAACCTTCTACGAAAATAGGTAACGATGTGCAATCCAGACGAGATCCACAGTGGGGCATTTGGATAAAGTTGAAAAAAAAAAACAGCCAAATAACGAAAAAGAAAGGTTCGTTTGTGTAATCTTGTCTTGTCTTAAGTGTTGATTTTCAGTTATTTTTATGTTAACATCAGTTGAAGACATTAGCAGTCTACATTGTCGTAAAACATAAATGGAATTTGCATCTTACTATAACCAATATCCCGATACTTTATTGATAGAATACCTTTCATATAAAACCAAAAGTATAAGTCCAATTTCATTTGGTATTTAATAATTTTGTCCAACAACTTGTGAATCGGTAGATATGTAGAGTAAATAAAATGAGTCACAGATAATCAGCCATACAAATCATATTTCTATTCTCACATATTTATTTAGATACAACTGAAATTCGCGAATCTAATTAGAAAATAGAATGAAGCTGAACGTACCAAACACGAAACTTGTGTTGAAGGCTAAAACTAAATGTAACTTATAGGAACTTCTAAGGCAGTGACAGTTCACGCCTAGTCATGTGGGAGTTTTCATAGAAATTCCGTTTGCGATCCCTAATAGGGTTAGTAAATGTATTTCGTTTCTCGAAATATTAACAGAATTATTAAGATTTAGAGACGGAGTCATTCTTGATATTTTCCTTTAAGAAGCACAAAAATTAGAGAAAGTAGACGTAGGTAAAGTATTACAATTTGTGTACATATTTAAATATTTTTTATTTAAATACTTGATTATGGTTTATCAAAACCAGTTATATAGCGTATTTATATTTATTGTTAAGAAATATGTTTTTTTCCATAAAGAATACTATAAGTATTATTTCCAATTCAAAGTTCCAGGTAAAGCAAAGTGGTGGACAAGAAAATGATAAATATTAATAACATCACACATCGTTCTACTTTACCCAATATTCCTATTAACATATACATTTATGAAACCAAAAATAATGTCAATCTCTTTATATGAAAATTTAAGAATAAAATGTTAAATATGTAGTTGTGTTTAACAAGGATTCAACTTCCTCAAGTCATAGTAGATTTCGTGCAGGTATATACACTTATGTCTTACGTGTCTATCATACTTAATACCCAAGTATATTAATTTTCTAATAATTATCCAGGATCACTATTAACCTTAAAGTTAAGATGAAACCGTTATTTATTGCAAATGAATAAAACCAAAGTTTTTTACACTGTATGTTTGATATTTTTTTTATTAAGTATAAAATAAATTGATACTTTACATATACAATTTTGTTTTATTTTTATATAAAACTGACTTGTTATCTTCTTTGCCTTTACACTTTATGTACAAAAATCGGAATGTTAAACACGTCATAGTTTAAGAAACATAATATTTATATAGATTTAAGAGAGGCCATTAGTATTTGAGTTTTTAGTTTCAAAATCCTGAAATAATTGTTAAATAAATATTATTTTTATTATAAAACATGAGAATCAAATATACAGTACTTATAATTTTCTGAATAAAAATAATTTAAAACTAATGAAACGAAAATCAGCAGCATGTAGCCTCGCTGTATTGCGTTACTTATTCGTTGAACGAGTCCAGCACACCAGCTCTGGGGTCACCGGTACTATCTACTAGGCGCCTACATACTTCTGGGTATCCACTATGTTCGCAAACCTCTTTCGCTCCGCGCTCCTGCACCTGCTCCACATAGTGGATACCGACCTTCGCGCTCTCGAAGCGTGCTGGCGGTTTTTGAGCGACACAAAGGGAAGCGCCCCTGTTCGTGGATGCGAGCAAGATATCACGTAAGTGCGTACATGTCGTATATTACGCTCCACACCGGTTTAAATGGATGATCGAGAAAAAAGGTTTAACTCTAATCAGGTCATACCGTAATTATACTGTGCTTTGGGATCCCCAGGACGAAAATTTAAAAGAAGACGCCTGTAAAAATGAAATAAAATATATGCTGCTTGTTGCTTGAGGAAGATGAGACGGGGCAAACGTTTCCACACCAGTAGCATCCCATACCATAGCCTGTCCCATCTTCAAAAAATAGTTCATATTTTAATTTTAAAAATAGAGCATTAGAGAAATAAGAGTATAAAATATTTGCTGGTTTATACAAAATAAACAGCTGTAGGGAATAGAGAAGTCGATCTCTATTAGGATTTGATGTTAACACATTCTACCTCAACGCGATGCGCTAGTCCGCAGGGGGCCCGCGAGGTGGCCGTGTAAGGACTAAGGGGCCATATTACCAATCAATTTGGAGAAAAAGTGTACGTGAAAAAAGAAGGAAATTCCTGTGAAATAATTGTAGGTATGTTTTCAAATTTTTAGCACAAAACTATCTGCTCTCAGCTGATTTATGTAGAGGTATATAACCAGTGATGTATTGGTAAAGTAAGAACAAAGGGAGCGCATTGCGGGAGAAAAAAAGTCCTATTATCAGCAAACTATTTACTCGGTTATTTAACATATTCTTTCAACGTTTTTCCAATTCGCCAATTTAAATTAAATTAATTTGACCCGTACAACACAAACGTCCGAGCCTTAAGGTTAGTTATATTGTATTCAGTTCTATTCGAGCCCGTCACATAAATGTAATTTATTATTTTATTACAAAAACCTTTTGAAAATTCCGTGCATAAACTCTCCAGAAACTAATTTTCAACGATTTGATTGAGATAAAGAAATCGCTTCTGGACCTATTAAAGATCTTGCACTTTCTTTTATAACATATAAACGGAAGGAGTTAACTTCCACAATGCCCAAACGCATATTTACCTCATTGTAACTCAAAGACCATATCTGAGTACCTGAATACTTAATATTAAATACTTTTAAGTACTTTATGAGAAATTTTCATTAAGATTCCAGAGCCACTTCATACGGTATTTCTTTCTCGGCAAAAATTCGAGATGGTATGACTTTATTCGCTAAACCCGATACAAATTGGGGACTAATTAGTATCAAGATGTTGAGGTTCTTAATGGTGTCCGGACACAGATGTTACGGTAGTTATCTGCACAGAGTAATAGGATGTGAGGAGGCACCAAACTGCCACCACAGTGTTGGAGACAGCCGAGATGTCGCCCTGTATACGCTGAGGGACTGCCCAGCATGGGAGGAAAGAAGACCGTTGCTAGATGCACTCCAGGGCGAGGACGGAAGACTACCAAACGTAGTAAAAGCGCGCGGATTATTTATTATTGTGCGCGGGAAATGAAGGCCCGTGGAATTTTTTTTACAATTTATGAGGCGGTCGCGTAAATGCGAGGCGGTCGCGTAAATGCGCGACGTGCCCACTAAATCCTTGCCACTTAAAAAGTGCCCAAGCGGGAAACAGGGGTCCATGCGAAAGAAGGGATGAAGAACCATCCCTGCAAGTACTGGACCCGATCTCCCCAAGCGATCGGCTACGGATACGATGCGGCGGCGCGAAGAGGCGGACGCTTCTGCCGCCGCATCGTATGTCGGGAAGCGGATAAGGCTCTGCTGTTACCGCATCCCGCATTAGGCGATTGTTAGTGGCGCCTTGGGGTTTTAGTGGGTATGCTCAATAGCGAGTCCCACATAACCCTTCCGCAGCAAGCAGTCGCGCCGCGGTAAGGTATGCGCAACGCATTCCCCCAAGTAAAAAAATGCTAGGAAACGTGATACTGCCTCTACGGAAACGGTCATAAATAACATCTTGTTGAAAACGTATCCGTGTGAAAACTGTGGAAAAATCGAGAAACATTGTCATCACAAGCCACAACACTAAGCCAACAGAAAATCAAAAAAATTGACAAAAAAATTCAGTTCAGTAACTGTCAGATTTCATAACGATATAATATGTGAACTGACAAGCGGCATGAAATGTCAAATAACAAGACGTCCGAACTCCGATAGTAGACTCGGATTACGCTGAGTGCAAATGTAATTTTGATTATCCGTAACTTAAGAACATTAATAATAGATGCATTTCTGTTGATCTCACTTATTGTCTAATATGCAATAATCGTTTTTATTTTATTAACTAATTTGTCATGGCGGACAGAGATCTTTCCTTGGGTCCTAGAGAAGGTGTTTCTTATCCTATCAAAGTACTTTATTGCGGAAATTGTTCCATGCCAATAGAGTATTGCGAGAATTATCCTGAGTATGATAAGTGCAAACAGTGGCTAGAAAAAAATTTACCAACTGAATTTGAAAAGGTTAAAATAGGTAAGACTTGCTGAATCAAAGTGAGGTTAAGCTTTTATAACAATCTGATATGTATTTTGTTAATAAAACAGATGATGAAGATAACGGTGGTGAAGGTGAAGAAAAAAAACGGCAGAAACGGGGTGGTAAAGGCATGTTGAAATCAAAAAAAAAAGAAGATGTCCCAAAACTAGTTCAAGTTTCACGAGCCCCTCGGGGCAAGAAAAAATCTGTTACAGTAGTATCAGGGCTAAGTACTTTCGGTGAGTGACCATTTTGCTAAGCTATTTGGATATGTTTGATTATAGTTATACTATAAGTGGATAACCTTTTAGATTGTAACATACTACTATAAAATCAATTTTCAGATATTGACTTGAAAGTTGCAGCAAAATTTTTTGGTACTAAATTTGCATGTGGGTCATCAGTTACTGGAGATGATGAAATTGTGATACAAGGTGATGTTAAGGATGACTTATTTGATGTTATACCCGAGAAGTGGCCTGAGGTAAGTTTATAGTCAAATTTGATTTTAAACATATAACATTTTATTTATTAATCCAATTACTTTTTCAGATTGATGAAGATAGCATTGAAGATTTAGGAGATCAAAAGAGATAGTCTATTTGTAATCTCATACACACTCTTTGGTTTTATGGACTGGTTATCTACTTGCCAACAGCATAAAACATAAATCAAAAGAATAATACAGAAAACATTAAATTATGATTGATTGTTCATATGAGTAAAGTCTGTTACTAATTACATTTGAAATATGTGTATAGTTGTTTTAATCTTTATCCATCAGTGTTTTTGATAATGGATTTTTATTTTATTCAATATAAAAAAGCGCCTGTGTGTGTGTTTATAATATTTGTGGCCTCTATAGTATAAGAAAAAAATTCAATCTAATAATACATTCAGTTCCTAAGTATTTTAGTTAGTATAATAATCTATAGCAAACAATATATACAGGTGTCCTAAAAGTCGACTTTTCGAGTCAAGTCGAAATTTTCTCATAGGTAATGCCACACCAGTTATTAGAAAAATTAAAAAAAATAATTAAGTCATGTATTTTTGAAGTTATGGATATTTTTTTGTTATTCCAGAGAATGCACACCATGTGACAGTTTTTTCATTCCTGTTACAAATATTTACTTTGCCAATTTTTTTTCTCTTACGTCATCCCGAATAGTGTTTTATGTAACCTATGATCCTAAACTCTGTGCTGATCACTTCAACTTTTAGGAAAATGTCTTTTATACCGTACCAAGTTTTCAAAATTAATTTTCGCACTACTTCAACTGATCGCCCTGAAAAAAAAATGTATTACTCCAGTTTGGCAAGTAGCTTTAAAAGTTAGCGCATTTAATAAAGATTGTAACGTGGTATAAAAATTACTTCATTATTTCTTAGATTGGCCATAAAAAAAATTTTTGTTAAACAAAGTCTGTTTTTAAAAATTTCTCTGGAATTACAAAAAACGATTCTAGTGTATCCAAAGCGTATCAATCGCTAGTTGTTAGCACAATACTGTATGCATATTTAAAATAAGCTAATAATAATATATTTATTCCATAATGTATAAAATAGCCTAGAAAAATCAAAAAGGTTGTAAAGGATAGCGATTGTGATGTTAATTATACACGTTTTAGTCTGTAATTATGACAGCAGTAGTCTATGCGTTCTGCATTTATTATTTAATATATGGCAACAAAGGGAATTTAAGTACCGTTAAACTTTTTGGCGGGAAGTCAAACTAAGCGGGTGTTTTAAATTATTGCGATTTTTCAATATTTCTTATTTATTGTACATATTTGTTTTTTCTTTTCGTGTAAATAGGAAATTAGTAACATTTTATAAATAGTACATAATAATGGGCGAAAACAGCGCCGGGGGGCAGCCCCCCGGTGTAAAAGACGCCAAGAAAAGAAAATTAGAGGCGACTAATGAAAATTATAAAGTGTTCACCAAACCGAACTATAAAAGACAATTTCCAGACAATCATAGCACGGACTGTATAGTTTATGTGGAATCACAAGAAAATGAGAAGTTAGGGAACAAAAATCCCATCACATTAACTAAATTATTTACGGACAATGTTAAAGGAATAGTGGGAGTTCACCGAGTGAATGCTCACAAAATAGGCATCACTTTCAAAAAACCAGCTCCAGCTAATAATTTCTTAAAAATGGACAGTTTTCTAGGGCGACACAAGCTTAAAGCTTTTGTTCCAGCTCACCTGACCGAAACTACGGGCGTCATACGATATGTGCCCAAGGAGCTATCGAATGCGGAAATATACAAGAACATTATATGCGACACGGAAGTGATTTCAGTAAAAAGGTTCATGAAAAAAGTTGAAGGAAAACTGGTCCCGCTAGGCACGATTTCAGTGACTTTTGCTGCCACAACACTGCCGCAATATGCATACATACAGATTTTTAGATACCCGATCCACATGTATATTCCACCACTGCTGCAATGTTTCAGATGCCTGAAATTTAATCACTCAGCACGAGTTTGTCGCGGAGAGCAAATGTGCTCGTCGTGTTCCGGCCGACACTCCTACAAGGAGTGTGACGTAGACGAAATTTTATGTATTAATTGTAATGGCAATCATTTAGCAATCTCCAGGGATTGCCCCATTAAAAAGAAAAAAATGGAGGAGAAAAAGAATAAATATCTTAATCTAAACCGAAGTTATGCCACTGTGGTGAGTACAGCTCCCATAGCCCCTCTGATGTTAGACCCTAAAGACTTTCCGGCTATTAAAAAGCCAAACAATAATGATGTGAGTACAGGCACATTCAATACACATCAAATTCTCAATAATGACATTATCATTAACGCCATAGTAAAATCTCTAATTACTCTGGGTAATGATAAAAATGAAACACCTATTACAAATAAAAAGATCAAAGAAATACTTTTAGCTAATTTAATAAATTAAATAATGGATACATTTTTAAATATAGCACAGTTTAATATACAAAGCTTACAGAGTAAGAAATCCTTATTGAATACTTTTCTATCGGAACATAATATAGATATCTGTTTATTAAATGAAACTTGGCTTAAAAGCACTAGTATAATTCCAAACTTTGCATCATATAACTTTATACATAAAAATTCTGTTAATACCCATAATGGTGTAGGTATACTAATCAAACAAAATCTACAGTATGATATATTTAATACTACTTTTCATGAATCCGTTCAAAATATCTGTGTAGCTGTAAAAACATCTATGGGCAAATTGCACATTCTTTGTGTATATTGCCCTCACAATAATGATGTTAATAGGTTTAATATTCACACAATGAAAAAGGTTTTACTTGAAATACCTAAGCCATATATAATAATGGGAGATCTAAATGCACATCATATAGTTTTTGGATGTCAATCAAATAATAGTAGAGGCAATAGTTTGTACAATCTCATTGATGAACTAGACTTGTGTATTTTGAATGATGGGAGTGCTACAACTGTTCAAATTCCAAACAGAAATGCATCTGCTATAGATGTAACTTTGGTTACCCCATCAATAGCTCCTCTTTGTGAATGGCGAATTCATGATGATCCAATGGGCAGCTACCACTATCCAACTCAGGTTGTTGTCAATATAAAACCATCCATATATGAAGTCCGGCCTGTGGAAGAAAAATACATATATAGTAAGGCTGATTGGAATGAATATTTTAAATTATCTGAAACATCTTTTTGTCAGTTGGACACCGAGAATAAAGAACCAATTGCTTTATACAATAATTTTATAAATATTTTGTGTGATATCAGATCAAAAACTATACCTAAACAAAAGTCTAGGCAAACTGTGAAAGTCATGAGGAAACCTGTTCCCTGGTGGAACAAAACATGTAATGATGCGGTTCGAAAGTCCAAAGAAGCCCTAATACAGTATAGAGCTTCACCTAGCATTTCTAACTATATAGAGTACAAAAAGACAGATGCTCAAAAGAAAAGAATACTTAAAGAAGAGAGTTTTAATTCGTGGCATAACTTATGTAGTAGTTTCAATAGAATGACACCTGTTTCTAGAATATGGGGTTATATCAAAAGGTTCAAGAGAATAGGTTCATGTCATAATAGATTTTTCAATGATGAATGGGTGCCTTCATTCCTAGATAACATCACTGAATCAAATCAAATAAATTTAAACAGTTTAAGTGGAATTTTAAATGATTCATCTGAAAATAACAGTAATTCGTTTCTGAATAAGCCATTTACATTAAATGAACTGTTCATATCCCTCAAAAGCAGAAAAGACACAACACCTGGTTTAGATAATATACCATATATTTTGATTAAAAAACTACATCCTAATGCTATAGAAACCTTATTAAATATTTATAATATACTCTGGGAAAACCTGTTAATACCCGATTCATGGAAAACTCAGTGTATCATTCCCATCTTAAAGCCTAATAAAACTGTGAATAATCCATCATCATATAGACCCATTTCATTATCATCATGTTTAGGTAAACTCTTTGAAAACATGCTAAAGATAAGATTAGATTACTTTGCTGAATCAGAAGGAAAGTTACCAGATATTCAGTTTGGATTCAGGAAAGGTAGAAGTTGCTCTGAAAGCTTTGTATCTTTCATTGCTGATCTCAAAAAAGCTAAGATTAGTCACTCTAATGTTGTATGCGTCTTTTTAGATGTTAAAGGTGCATTTGATAATGTTGATATTGAGACCCTAATCAAAGTTTTACATAAATTGAGTGTACCGGGAAAAACTCTTAATTGGATTTTTAAATTCTTGCACAACAGGACTTTATATGTTAAATTTAATAATAAGCTACATGGACCTAAACAGGCCAATAAAGGAACAATGCAAGGTGCGACTTTGTCACCATTGTTGTATAACTTGTATACATCACAAATACTGGATCATGTAAATATACCCCAGGTTAAAATATTGCAATTTGCAGATGACTTGCTTTTGTATAGTGAAAATCAAAGTTTAAACATAGCTGTTAATAGCATAAACACAGCATTAAATAAACTACATACTTATTACGAGATTTTTTTGAAATTAGAAATAAGTTCAGAGAAAAGCTCAGTATTAGTATTCAGTAAAGATCCATTTGCACAGACTACTGTAAATATTTCCTATAACAATAATAAAATCCCTATAGTTAATCACCATAAATTTCTTGGTGTAGTAGTGGATAACAAACTAAAATTTGATAAACACATTCAGTACATATGCCTAAATGCCATGAAAAGCATTAATGTAATGAGGAGCTTGGTAGGCACTTCTTGGGGCTCAGATCCAAAAACTTTGAACATGCTGTACAAAAGCATAGTCAGAAGTCATTTTGACTACAGTTCCTTGGCTTATATGAACGCAAATAGTACACTACTAAGAAAACTGGATGTAATACAAAATATTGGACTGAGAGTAATAAGTGGAGCTATGAGCACCACTCCTATAAACAGTATGGAAGTGGAAAACTGTATACCTCCACTGTGTTTGCGACGCTTACAGTTGGCTGAGCGATTTTGTGTGAAGGAGCTAGCAAATGAAAACAGTGTTATCCTTGGTAGATTCTCTTATCCTATAGAAATAACACAGTCAACTGAAGCAAGCAGAATTTCAACAAATACACTGATTTCAGGCTCGCTACCTGAAATACCAACCATAATGTCATATATAAAAAACCTGACAAATAATATGCTCACAAGTAATAAGTGGCCAATTTACAAAAGCCCTTATAACTCTTTATTCAACTACTTAAATATTCAATGTAATTTAGACTCTGTCAAAAATAAGTTTGACTTCTTACAATTTCTAAGTGATAAATCTGAGTTTTATATTATATATACTGATGGTTCCAAAAGTGAGACTGTTAAGGCAGCATACTATGACCCACAAATGAAATTAACCAAATGCTGGAGATTACCTATAACTTGTAGTATATTCACTGCCGAGGCTTGGGCAATATTAGCTGCTGTAACATATGTAAATAGTAATGTAAATAATGTAAATATTTTGATTGTAAGTGATTCTAAGAGTGTCTTAACGGCATTGGGCAATTGTAGATTAGCATATAAACAAAATTATATTGTATATAAAATTAAGGATTTACTGTACAAGTTAGAAAAGCATGTAGAATTTGTATGGGTACCCTCCCACAGTGGTATAACTGGCAATGAGGTTGTGGACGAGGCAACTCGTCGGGACCATGATGATGATTTAACAGACTCTTTCAAAGTGCCTTTCACAGACTATTTTATGCAGATAAAGACTAATCTCAAGAGAAGATGGAAAGAATATTGGAACTACAATACAGACATATTAAATAAAGGACATTGGTACTCAGAAATACAGAAAGATTTACCAAAGATCCCGTGGTATAATAGCTTTAAATACATAAATAGAAAGTTCATAACGTGCATTAATCGCTTACGTGTAGGACACTGCCGTGTTCCAGCACATCTCAAGAAGAAGAACATCATTCTTAATAATAATTGTACATATTGTTCAATGGAAAACGCAGATATTAAGCATGTCTTGTTCGAGTGTGAAACCTTTAACATTCAACGTTTATTATTTGTCAGTGTCATTGGTGATGTTGCTGAAGAAAATTCATTAAGTTTTCCCCGCCGCCCTCAAGATTTATTATCTAATCGTGCCTTTTTCATACCTGTGTTTAAATTTATTTCAAACACAGTTGAACAAATCTAATTACTTTTCGATAGTAAGAATATTTGCAATTGTATAGTTTATTTTATTTATTATATAGAGTATTTTTGTGTTATGTCATTTAGTATAGATATCTTAAAGTTAATTTGCATTAACTACTTTATATTACTAATTGCTTAAGAATATTTTAAGAAAAAATGTTATGATATAAACTCCAATTCATACTTTTTAGAACTTTAAGTAATATTGTAATCTCTATGATTCCGACTGAAGGACTCTGTATCCATGGTTATGAAATAAATTAAAAAAAAAAAAAAAAAAAGTACCGTTATTGGTTGAAGATACGATTTTAAATGTCAAAAATTAACCTTAAAATGCCAGACAAAACTCCTGCAGTTTCTCTTTCATATTATATTACTATCTTCTAATAATTCCTTTTATTTAAGACAGGGTCAAGGAATAACTAATATGAATGATAATTAAAAGTGTCATTATACCTATATTGACTCAAGTAATTGGTGAATATGTAATTTCAAAAGCTGTAATATGTTTATATAACTGGCAAACCAAAACTTTACACTATCTGTGTGGGATGTGTATTTTGTTAATGGCAACATAGGTTTGCCAATCTCAAACACAAAATAAAATCACTTTTCTACATTTTACGTTCATTGCAGTTCATTGTATGTTGTGATTTGGTAGATAAACAATGACTTGTTAGTGCTAAACTGATTCCAGTGAATTACTCGCAATGAGCACGGAGACTTTGCGGAAGTGATTAGGAGCTACCACTACAATGTAGCACTTATTCAAGTTCCTTTAGAAAAGTAGTCCAAAATTATCGTATCGATCTTTTGTCTTCTACTGAGCAGTGAATTTAAGAACTCAAAATGTCTGTGGTTAAAGGAAAGGCATTAGTAAAAATGGATGTTATCCAAGTTGGTGAATACGAATTTACAAAACAAGACATAATAGGCCATGGTGCCTTTGCAATGGTGTACAAAGGAAGAAAGAGAAAGGTACGTCATTAGACATCTAATCTTGTTTAGAGTTGTGTTACAAACAAAAACAAACCCTTTAATTCCTGAGTGCTAATATTTATATATGCTTATTAATATATCAATATCATTTAATATCACTTAAAAATTAAACCAAAGTATTTGTTTGTTGACAAAAATTATCAGGTTTATTCAATTATATCTTCTAAACCCAAACATATTATGGCATATTTTGTGATCATCAAGGCTGAAGTTACATATTGCCACTAATATTATATGTACAATTATAATGGTTAACATTGAAAATGATAAATTTTTAATTATTTTCCTTATGTTACTGTTGTATATTTTAAGTAATGTAAATAAACTTTTTTCATTATTGTTTAACTGTAAATATATATACAATAAATCAATTCTTGCAACAGAAAAAGTCCACATAAATCTCTATAAATATTTTAATTACTTAGATATGGCTAAAGTGGATTTCACAAATGTACCTATCCTTGTCCTACTTATAATAGTTGTTTCTCACATTTATATCTCAAGTACTGATTATACTATACTATTTACAAAATAAAAGTGAATTATTCATAAAATGTCCAAAACATTGATTTCTTCTGTTAATAATTTTAGGAGTTAATAAGTCATAAAAATAAAATATATATTTAATTGAGAGGAAATATTCAAAGAGTGATGTAAGAGAAACATGTACTTTAATAGAACTCTTTATATATGCACAAGGAACCAAGTATGAATCTAAGTACGGAAATTGAGTCCATCAACCATACCATACCAGAACTATGTAGATTTTTTGACTAGGGTGTCAAAAACCAAGTTAATTTATCTTGCAGTTGGTTGAAAAAGAAGGTATTAGCTTAAAATCAGATGGTACACAAAAAAGGGCATATAAAGCTGGCTTTTTATTATGACCTTTTATAGTGATGTGATGTATTGTGTCCTTTGTTGTTGGGCATTAATTTATGGGAAAGTAGGAAACCAGAATTTGTTGATGTCATAAGTGACCCTGCAAGCCTAGTGTGCATTGTTCTTAAAAGTATATTAAGTTTCATTACTTTTGTAAGAAACTAGTACAACCAGCAAATTGTAACATGATCTTTTTTCTCAGATTTATTGCTTACATTACATTTGTAAACTCATTGTCTCCTTAATTTGTTATCTTAATTGCAATAGAATATTATCCTATAATTTAATCTATGTAATCACCCACTTAAGAAATTGTATCCTTTTCAATTGAATCCCTAATTATAATGATAATAATATGATTTTCAAAAAAATGTGTTTGTTGAAAATGAAATAAAACTCTCAAACACCTAAATCAGATTATTCAATAGACAATCAGTTATTTCATGACAAATTTATCTGAATTAATGTATTTAAAATATTTACTTATTTGTTAACACACACACATTTCTTTATTTTCAATACTAATTTATAAGAATAAATTCGGCAGAGCCTAAGGACTTATATATTTGGCCAAGTATTACAGTATATGGCAGATTTCCGGAGTAACAGGATAACGTCTAATAAAAAATTGTCACTGGTTTATTTGATTAATATTAAGATATAAATTTAAGTACAAAGGGTAGTTAGCTATCCCTGAAGACTATTATGTTGAAATTAGGTCAGGTGAACTTATGGAATGTAGGGCGGGATAATCTTAGCCCAGCGTCCGCGCAGCCCTGAACCTCTTTCCGATGCGGGAATATAACAATCTAAACGGTTACTAACTACTAAGAGTACATAACCAAATCATACAGAAAATCCACAATAAAACTTATCCATTTCTTATCAAGAAATGGATAAGTTTTATTGTATTGCAATAGAGCTTTCACATGTTTCCGTTTATTCCAATGTAGTTCACATAATTTATTTTTAATCAAGAATATAGGTTCCGGTATGTAGACTGCAAAAATCATTTCACACGCAGTCACTTATGCAATTGTATTCTGCAATACCTAACTGTTTTTATGCGTTAATGCACTCGCGTTGCCGTTATTCTGAAAACTCCATATTGTTAGTTTAAGTAGAAAATTATTTGGTGTTGATGGTTGTTTAAAATGGTATTTTCTGATTGGCCACAATTCTAACAGACACCCACACATTATCTTCATGTCTTAAATGGTTTTCTCACAAAAAAAGTACGAAAATTACCTTCGATTTCGACACAAAAATTTTACACACGTCTACACACAAATGTATCACGACGAAGCTGTGACTTTTATTTATTTTTGTTACGTTTTACAGAATCCATCGCAAGCCGTTGCCGTTAAAGTCGTGACGAAGAAAGGTTTACAAAAGGCTTCAGAGATCCTCGTGAAAGAAATTAAGATTCTGCGCGAGCTGACTGCCCTTCATCATACAAACCTTGTCGCTATGCATGACTGCATGGACAGCACTGCCTATGTTTACGTTGTTATGGAGGTAAGTTTATAAGTCTTTATTTAATCTTCTTATAACGAAACGTAATTGTAATAAAGCTTCTAAATGAGTGTACCAAACACTCGTATATACAGTAGGTACTAATAACTTAGTTAATATGTATGTATATAAAAAATCTAATACTGAATAAATGATTAGTTTGCTAAAATTAAATTAGCATGAACATTTAAAGTGTTCCGGTTTATGCAAAGCAAACAGTTTAAATGTGGTTAAAACGAACTAAATAAACCGCGCATTTTTGTTCAGTAAAGGAATAAAATTAACACACAATATGAATTAAACGCAATCGCATTGTTAATTTGCTGGTCTGTTTGAGTTCGACAATAACCAGGAAGTCGTGAAGTGGTTAGCTAGTGTTAGGTGCCGTCCGTAACCCAATGGCCTTGCCCTTAATCCGTTTGCCGATAACGAATAACGACACGCTATCGTACGCATTAAGCAATCGTCATTTGCCTATATTGGCCTTTATGAATTTGTTTAAAATTCAAAAGCAACGTGTTCACACTATCTTTTTTTGTATTGTAACGTTTGACTCAATCAAATAAATCCTGCAACGATGTTAACTACCCTAGCGTACACGGCTTGTTTTCAATCGCGTGGTCGGTTATTTTTTACTCATATTTCGAGATAGTTGTTTAATATGTTGCAAAGAGCCGTAAACAATGCCGTACAAGCACAAATATAATATTTGTTATAAAATAATACAATTATAACTTGCTTGCTTTGTCACACTCTATATATGTATAACCAAAATTACATTGCTCACACAACGAGGCAAAAGTCACATTAAATAATTAGCAGTTATTCTTAATTCCTGTCATACATAGATACAGAACATACTGTTCTTCCGTGTCGCCTCGCGTTGTCTGTTTTAAAACAAGGTCAAACCATCGTTGGCTCACCTCTTCAATTCTTTATAAAATGGCAAAAATCTAGTTTTTATTTTCATTCAACCTTTATGCTCAGATAATTTATGTACCCGTACTTGTTTAAAAATATGTAGGTAAACAACTTTGTTTACTATTATGTTTATCGGTCATTTCAACACCACGTTTTTGCACAATAAGTCGATCAAAGAAGTCGATGTCCGGAAGTCTAAAATATTAAACTGCGCATTTTCTGTAAGTAAACGAATACGCGATAATTTTTGTATATCTACCATTTTGATAAGAAATCTTTTACGCGTGCAAATCCACGCGCGTAAAACGTGGTGTCTACCCAGTAGTGTCTACTCTAGGTCACGCCATCAATCAGCCTAAATTCATACAACTTGAGTCTCGAGATAAAACACGTTTGGCGAATTATAATTTTAACTGCGTATTTTGTTGTCTGAATATGTCGCCAATTATGTATTCAACAGATTTTAAAATACATACACAGAAAATAAATAACTACGCGCTTTTGCGTTGCAAAGTACAACAAATGCGATTCAGAATTATCTGTATTAACATATTATATGTTTTTTTAAATCGATCAGATTTTTTTAATTGATTTCGGTCATTAAGAAACTTTTGTTATACTCTGATTCCTTTTATTATTAAACTATTTTATGTTATTTCATTCATTGATACATATTACATACATAAGAATCAATCACTTTATTCAAATATTATGTGGTTGTAGATACTGCAATATTGTTTATATAGTCTACTGGCCCACTAACCTTTATATCACTGATGACTAGTCAACCCGTTTCTCGAGACTACAAGTTTTACAACATTATGAAATGTTGAAAATGTAAGAAACCAAAGTACAAAGGGATAGGAGTCAGGAGTCATTAGAATCGCTGAAATGGTCGACAAATAAACCGTAATATTTCTTAAGAACCCGTATTTAATTAGATAAAGCGAGGATAAAAATAAGATATTTTATTTAACATAAACAAAGGAATCGAATTAAGGGAATTTATAAATAACAGATATTGAAAGGTGTATTTATGTTGAACTATGGTTCACTCGTGTAGAAACTTGCCGTGCCACGTTTCTCTGGATCACCGTCATTGCACGTGCGCCATGCGTCTGCGCCTCGTGGATGTTAGATTGGTGCGATAGAGATAATTGGGCATAAAGTGACTGTACCCGCAATATCTGGGACTAATGAATTCATTATAGGCCACGGAGACGCCCTCTTATCGTCTTTGTTTATAAGCGCTTGACTTGTGTAATGTAGCATTTAATATTATGAACAAAATTATTTGCGATAAAATAATCATAAACCGGTATTAATAAATTTACTGGTATAGCGTATTATAGTTATTCGAACAAAATAAAATAAATTAAATGCACTTACTTCAAATATGACTATTTAATAAATTGTTATTTAGTTTTAATTTTGTTGATAATTAATTTTTCACGCTTGCCTGGTTTGGTTCACTTATCAAAGATGCTAAGGCGTTCTAGTTATGCTACTAAAATGCTAATATTGCTACTGTTAATTCCAACATAATCATATATCTGTGAGATGAAGTATATTTGTAAATCGCTACGGTAAGGTTTTCGTATATTTTTATTTACATACCGCCTACCTATAATAGAATGTCAAGGGTAAACATATATTTGGTTCCAAGACTCGTGTTTGCTGCGTAATAGCCGTTTATACCTACTACCTACGGCTTAGTGTAGAAAGTTCATTAGCCTGTATTTTTTACCTGTCATACCTGCAACAGACCATGACTCGTTCCTCCCTACGAATTCATTGAAGTACAAAGACCCTATTCGTCTTATTTAGTTTTGTTATAGCTAAAAAGTGACCCGGACCGATTTTTGTTACCTAACAACTATTGGGATTGCACCTTTTCTATTATTAAAACAATATAATTGTTACAAATGTACTGCATATTAGTATATGTAGTACATTTGTCATAAAAAAAAAACCCAAAAAAATCAAAGTTTGCGTTAGAACGATAATAATTACAAAGACTGTAAAGTATAAAGCATAATAAATAAAAAATATATTAAAGTTCACATTTTCTTTATCTAAATAATATTTCTATTGTCCTTTATAGCATAAGAAACAATGTAACAAAATTTTGAAAAGACTATCGTATACAGTCTCTCAAAAGAGATCCATGGTTTTAACGTACAACAACACATACGTTTTACGTAAATGGAGTGTCGAGTTCTCGAGGCAATCTCCGCGAATTACGCAATAACAGACATTCAGTCTGTCAGAGCCCACGTGCAACGATAATAAAATATATCACACATAATGACAATACATGAATATTAATGTCGGTAAAATATATAAGACTACGGATTGAGATGATAATTCAGTATTGCCTCATATCTTGATTATTAATGTTTAAAAATAAAATTTGGTGAATATTGACCTTTTTATAAAAAACTTGATATTCAAGGTAGCCGTTATTATTTTACATATTATGAGTTTATCGGAAATATTCAAATTGGTCAAAACGTACATTTTTATTAGTTTCATGCAATTCTTACAAATGTGGAAAATGCTCTTAATATGGCATACAGCAGGTTATACATGTAATAGATAGTCATTATAGCCAGACCGATTGTTGAAATACCCTATTGCACGTGGCTCTATTAAAAGGTCCTTGGATACACTCAATAGGGCTTCATAGGCACTCGTTACGTTCGCAACGACTACAAATTCGTTTCAACAATAGATACATTGCGTCAACTCAAAGCTTCCGTCCAATTAATGTAATTTTTGAGGGAGGTATAAGTCAAAATACGTAATTAGAAAAATATTATGAATTTTTGTATGTGCCTGTTTCGTTTGCCTAATATTTGCTTTACAAATTTACTTCATCGTATTAAACTATACTAGACTACTCGTTGAAGTATAATAGATCTACGTAAAATATATGTACGAGTAACTGTAATAAGCACGAATGATTGCGTCAACCAAGCTAGTTTCTCTGATATTACTCAAAGTAAGAAAGTGACACCGGGGTTTTAATTAATATGAAATTAATCGATTTTTATGCTTTCTTTTTTAATGTTTTTGTCCAAATTTAAATTATTTATTTTTATTATGATTAACTCTCGTAAGTCGACAGTGGTCTATGGTGATTATGAATAAAATCGTCACATACACGAAGGAAACTCGACAGTATCGTTTTACGTACCTTACTCAAAGAAGAATTTTATAATTCTTAAATTATAAAATTCTTCTTTGAGTAAGGTTAAGAATTTTATATTTGGTACCAACGAAAAAGCTTTTAACATTAAAAAAGTCAGGTTACAAGGTTTCTATTAAATACTTATTCTATAAATCATATCCTCTTGCGTCGTGTTGGGTTACAAAACTACGAATACTTCATGTATTATTACTAGAACGCTGTTTTTTGTTCATAGAGGTGCATTAACATTCTTATTATACATGCGAGATGCAAAACACTTGTACGAATAAAAGCTATAGAATATAAAAATTGTGTTCTTTTATGTGGAACTATGTTTGTTTATATCTTTATAACAATTATCTCAAGCACATTAATTAGTTCTCATGCGCATAGACTACGATTATCTTGAATCGATGCCAGCTTTGTATACCTACTTATAGTTAAGTGTTGTACAAATATAAAATGGTTACTTTAGTATTAGAGGAAGTTATATAATTGATATTTAAAAATTTTATATTAATTCAGATCAAGAATAAAGATCAAAAAAAATTGGTATATTTTATCGATGATTAAATACACATTTTAATGCAGTTGTTTTGTCATATGTCTACACGCGTCGCCTACGTTATAACTCTAGGGATCTAAGGGTAGGGAATAGGGAAGCAGAATTTCTCCAAGCATAGACTCACTATTTTCATAAATGTGTGCGAATTTTAATTTGAGTTATTTTATACATTTACTAACTGGATTGCTTACGGTACCGTCGAACGAAGAAAAAATATTTTTGCTTATTGTTTCTGTTTTCCTGACCCCCTTTTATGGACAAACGTCACTTTTTACTTTCTCTTCTCTTGAGCAATCATAATTTGAAGTACATTAATTTTAATAAGTATGAATCATAAAAATTATGTAAGTGTGTACAGAAATTTATAGACTTATATTTATTCCACCTGAATTAAAAGATGGAGATAAAAAACATTACAAGGAGTAGAAAAACTTATTTTATTTATACAAATAATTATATATTATGTATTGTATAACAATTATTTACACGATAAGTTCTATACTCCTATACCCATAAAGCTGTCCGTAGGTTCTAAATAATTAAATAAATATAATTAGGGTAACATTGACACTACATATTGCCATCATAAAAAAGATTGAACAAGTTGATTACTATGATCATAGATAATTTTAATATTAGTATCAATCTTTTTCATTACATGTCATTTCCTTGTTCAGATCACGCACATATACAACACTTTAATATATAAATTAATTACAAACAACAACTTCCATATCCAGGTCCATAATTATTACACAATACGTTACTAAACAGGTAATTTATCGTTGGTTTTTTCTTGTAACGGTATTTCTTCAGGTGTTGTGCCATTAGTAGTAGGTGTACGATCATTTGGTCGAGGTGTAGAACCAAACCTCTTTTTGATAGATGTCCAATTCTTCTTAATTGCTATTACTGCTACAACAACAATCATACTAGCTATGACAATTCCTATCACACTTCGGTCAACACCACCTCCGGTCTTTGTTATATCCGCAGTTTTCGCACCTATTTTCACTTCTGTTTCTTCTTCATGCGTGTCTTTTGGTGCTTCGACAAGAGTGTTAAAAGTTTTATGGCTAATTGGTGCTTCATTAACAGCAGCACGTAGAGAAAACTCAGTCGTGGATAAAATATTTTCCGGTATTTTGGTGGTAGTTAGAAACGTGGTTGTGGATGGTGTCGTTAATTGACTTGATGTTGTTTCTTTAGTGCCCTTGTTTAGGTTCGCTTCTTCAATGTTATCGAAAGATATCATCCCTGGTAATGCTGCGCCAAGTAGGTCGGTCACATCAGGGCAGTCGTAACTCTGTTTTTTACATGATTCTGTACAAACTGTCTCCAAAGTCGCCTTAAAAGATCCACATAGATCTTCAACAAGGTCCGATGTTGTGGTGGGAAGCGTTACCTTGCGCAAGGATTTAAGTGACGAAAATAGTTGTGGTGTTAAAACCTGGAACGAAAATATATATTTATATCACTTGCACTATTTTACTTTATACTAACGAGCTTTTGTGCCATTGTACATAGTCTATGAGAATACTCATATGCTGAACTTGAGTTAGTATTATTTGCATTCTTTCTACGCTCTACTACATTTATAAAGTCTACCGTATTAATAATGATAAAATAATAATATATACATATGTGTCTGAATATATAAAAACGAGAAAGCGTACCGTGCGTATATCATTTCCTCCTAAATCGAGTTCTTCCAATTTATTTAAAGACATACTGTTTTTTAAATCTTGAGGATATTCAATTAAACGGTTGCCTGCTAGCTTCAATGTTATTAATTCAGGTAGCTCACTGATTGACTGAAATTTAAAAGTCGGTTTAGAAAATATTACAATAATCCATAATAATATGACAGAACAATAGTATGTACAATAATACTTACACCTGCTGCTAACTCCATTATAGAGTTATCGTTGGCATTTAAAATTTTCAAATTTTTCAACGATGAAATGTCTCTTGGTATCTCAGTGAGTTTATTATTGTTTAAATTTAATGTTGTGGTTCTTGTATCAATAGGTGATGGAAACTCTGTTAAAGAATACCCAGCGCAATTCACAACTAAGCTGTTTTCTTCACCTTCAATGCTACAAAGACATAGTTTTGGACATGGAATTTCCTGGGATGAGTTTTCTTCCTGCTTTTCTTCATCAATTACTGGGGGATTAGTATGAGACCAAAATTCGTTATTTTCTAAATTTAGTCCTCTAGATGAAGTATTACTTTCTTGTTCGTCTTGACCGATCAGGGTAGGGCTTTCATTTTTCCTCATTTCCTCTTCATCCTCGCTACCAACCGGTGCTATAATCGGTTCTATTTGTGGTATGATCGGCATTACTGTAGTATCATGTTTTTCTTCGAAGCCAGCATTACCACTTCCCTCAATCACATCTTCAATTCTAGCCTCAATCTCAGAAGGAATTTCCGTAACGTCGTTTTCTTGTGCTACAAATCCTTGTCTGAAATTTATAAATAACAATAATTTAACATGTGACTTTGTAGAAAGCAATAGGTATATTTTATCATAACGAGCTGACGTACTAGTGCTAAGTAGAGAGATAAGATTTCTGATAGCTACAAGGGCGTAACTATATTAGATCTTAATACAGACTTTTTAAGATTTTACGTAATTTCTTTTAAAAACGTCTTAAAGAAAATTCTAGGTTTTACTTTATATTTCTAATGCTGCAAGCAATTAATGCTTATGGTTTGTTTACACATGTGTTTTCTCATGAAATGAGTCGCGTTATAACTTACTTTCCGAATGTAAGGACTATTTGTGTACTACTACAGTATTTTATTATACGTAATTTTGATTCATACTCATTTTTTTCTTATTAAATGATCCAATGTGATGCCTCATTATCTAATGTGTATGAAAAAGAATTACTTACTAAATTTAAATAATTACTTACACGAAACACGACGCAACGCAAAAAAACCATATAAAGTTTAACTCCATGATCACCACAAGTCACTATTGCCTATCCCACTGTGTATATTATGGTGAAGTATCTTACCAACGCTAGTAGCATTGGGTCGCAGTGTCCGTAACTCACTGACACTTATTAACTGTTATCAGTTTACGATAAGATTACCTGCTGCATGTGAGGCTTATCGCGAATCAAACTCGATAACAACTGTCCTAGTCAACAGCGAAAACCTATTTCCTTTTTTCATTAACACTTTTTCTTAATGTCAACCCATCGTGACAAATTTATCCAAGCCAAGTTAACAATAAAATTACTAATGCTTAAATCAGATGTCGTGTCATCGCATTTCATCTTAAAATGTTGATATGTAATAATTGTTTCCAAACATTTATCGATTCATATTTATCAATTATGATGCACAATATATATTATTGTCGCCTGTTACTAGAAATGTATCAATCAGTAGGAAACAGTTTTAGTTACACATTGAATAATCTAAGAAATGATTTTCTTTTGGTATTTGTCCATTTCCGGCACTTTTCTGATATATATTTTTGTTCCTAGTATTGCAATGGCGGCGACCTCGCGGACTATTTACAAACGAATAGACTGCTCAGCGAGGCTACCATACGAACCTTCTTGCGGCAGTTAGCGGAGGCCATGCGAGCTATTCACGCCAAGGGGATCGTCCACAGGGATTTGAAGCCGCAAAACATTTTACTGACACACAACGTGGCCCCTCCACGCACACCACATCCCGAAGAAATCACACTCAAGATTGGTAAATTTTGTTTTATCTTCCAAGAAGCAATTAAGAAATAATACTTGCGGTTGGGCTATCGTAATTATTTTTTTATTTAAGGTGGTTAAGGCAGTTTTCATATTGGTACAATATCAACAAGATTATGCATATTACCTACTTTAATGTTCTTTAATATTTTTAATAGCGGACTTCGGTTTCGCACGATTCCTAGAGGAAGGCAACATGGCCGTCACACTCTGTGGATCACCGATGTATATGGTAATTGTATTATGATAACTAGTTTTTGTTGTACATTAATTTTGTATTTAATAATTTTCGGGATTGAAAAGAGCATGTAAGAAAATAATGCATACTGGGTAAACTTGTCTAAATACATATTTAATTTACAGCCGTGTGTTGTTTTTGATGGCGATCATAATAACAAAACATATTATTACAGGCACCTGAAGTAATAATGTCCCTAAAGTATGATGCAAAAGCGGATCTCTGGAGCTTGGGCACGATCGTCTATCAGTGTCTAACGGGCAAAGCGCCTTTCCAAGCGACTACACCTCATGAACTCAAAGCTTTCTACGAAAAAAGCATCGATTTACAACCCAAGTAAGGAATCTTTTACTGTTTGGGATGTCTGGATATATAAAAGTATTAGTAACATCTGATGTGGTGTGTTCGTAATTTCTACTAAAATTACGTTAAATATTAGTTAGATTTTGTTTACCTACGAACAATTATCTTGTAATAAACTCCACCATGCGTAATCGGTAACGCACTACACTAGTCCTGGGTTTCTATGACCATCCCATAAGTCAGATTCGCAGAGACTAGTTACATTTATTCTATACCGACGGAAAAAAGAAGATCTAGTTAATATACACGAGTTTAATAAGATATGATTCTAAAGTATTTGCGTAGTTTTTCAAGCCTTTTTTATCGTCAGTACAACCTCAAGGTCTACGGTTAGACGAATTTATAACACTTCCTTATAGTGGAACAAATTGAGTTATTTCTCTTAATTGATATCGCGCGTGAAACAAGCACGAATGAAACACGCGGGTCATTGTACACCACCATTTACGTACAGTTCAGTTATTTTGGATATTCTTACCATTAAACGGATGTATTTCGACTTCAATAACAACAACAGAACTAATAATGATTATGGTTATAAATTAATATTATATTAATATCAATTTGTAATATTTTGAAATACTTACACTTTTCGAAACTGTAAAAATACTTAAGTTGTGCGAAAAGAGTATTATATTGAACACAAATTCAAATGAACTAACACAACTTTACAAATGAAATAGAAAATTGACTGACGGTTAGCAAGTATTTTCGGTTTAAAATAAATTATATATTAAATAGAAATTTGTGTCGCTTTCTACTTACTAGCTTTTAAAAGAATTTTAACAATTGTCAATTTCTACGTATTATATAATTTTTAATTAAGTTTCTTTCTAATATACAGTTTGTTTTATCAATAACAATAGGAATAAAATATAGTTAAATGTAATGTTACGTTACAATTTATGTAAGTTTCTAAAATTAAATACTTTAAAATCGAATTCCTCGCCTTACCAAGCGTTTCAAATACTGTACATGATAATTTTTAAAAGTATTTAATTGTCATTATTTTATCTCATATGCTATGATGTATATGGCTGAATAATGAACAGATGTAAGACAGCTGATGAGACACTGGCAGCTGCTTGCATTACCGTTATTAATTTACTGCCAACAATTCCTAGAAAAGTCCAGTTGCAAAAGTTACTTTTACCTTAAATTCGTTTGAATACTAAGTAAAAACTAGGAATCTTCCATTTGCGTCAAATATGAAAAGTAACCATGTTATGATGGTTTAACTAACGACGATAAAATTCTCCGAAATTGTGCAGTTAGACAATTTGGACGGAAATGTAAACTTTAAAAACCATGACATAGAGACCAAAGTAATTTAAATTGCAAGTCCTATATACCAGAAGCACATAGGCATTATTGTCTTAATTACAGATAGGTATTCTACGTACAGACATGTATTTTATGAACGTCTTTGATGAAATGCTTACGTAGGCTACGACGACACAATTATGGCTTCATAATCTTATTCATCAAGAGCAATTAAATTTTTTATGACTTGTCTCATTGTGTAAATACTTTTGTATCTTAATGTGCAAATCAAGTGTAAAAACATACACTTTCGCGTCAATCATAAATCGGACTTTCGCGTCATTATTGCGCACATATAACGTCATTATTCTCGCATGTCTAGTTGTGCGTATTATTTAATGACAGCATAATATCAGATTATGCTTCGATGGATTCATTAGAAAACTACGTACCTACATATCCGGTTATTTTCCTAGCCTTGTGGGTGGGTTTGTGACATATAAAAATTCCTTTTTAATTTTTAGATTTATAAATTCTATATATTGTCGGATTATATGAAATTTGCTTGTGATTTTTTAAAATATATTTTATTAGTGCGTTTAAATTTGCCAGCCATGAAATAATTTTAGTTTCCGCGGTTAGGGTTTAGTTCTAACCTAAACTACAGAGGATGCATCGAGATGGAATTATTTATTTATTAAAAACATACAATCTTTTACCAACGAAAATAAATTCGTATTCGTAAAAAAGTATTAAAGAATGACATATAACGTATATTGTTGTATTTTATTATTTTTACAATGATAATTTTATGTATAATGTTTTTCTATTACTTGAGGCTTCTGGCATTTATGCTAGAGCTAAGTGTCATGAAACCTGACCTGTAACGTCAAATCCTATTATGACTTATGTCAATTTTAAATAGCAACTATATGGACTCGTGTAAAATATAGACTAGATAGTCATTTATTTATATTTTTAAGCAGAGTCCCATTTCGTTACACAGAACTCTCCTACCCTTGTAGTAGATCTGTTATCGTTTATATGGGACATTAGTTGAGCCAAACGATTAGGATCAAAGGGACATCCTACCAGAGACAGAGAGGTCCGATGATACTCATTACTATGGACAAATTTGTTATATTGTCTTAATTATATTTTTTTTTACGGTAAACGGATTTAGGCAGGACTAAATTTTTTTTGTTCATGCACCCCAGCATATCGGACATCATAATAAGCTATGAACCGTGTGTAATTTCAGAATGCCAGCCGGAACGAGTCCCGAACTTTGCAACTTGCTGATCGGTCTGCTCCGGCGCAACGCCCGCGAACGCATGCCCTTCGAAGTCTTCTTTAACCATCAATTCTTACAAAGACCCAGGACAACGTCCATCACAAGTAAACTATTTATAAATGTTTATCGCGTTCAGTTTTTTTTGTTTCGCAAATCACGTCATTTCTTTATCATTAATCGAACGTTGAATTTATAAGTGGCTTTGGAATAACAACTTTTTATACTAACTGTACAAAAAATCATCTATATATAAAGTAGTTGTAAGATTTTTTTGACAGTAGTGTGTCGCTTATATTTTCAATATGATCTCTTCCCTTACATTACCACTCATGACCAATGTCAGATTAGTCAATTATGCAGTAAAATCGATTTGCTTATATATAATCAACTCGTATCGTATCGTGAAACTTCGCTGCATAATGATTAATGAATGACTCATACTGACACAAATAAATCGTATTATTTCAAAATGTGTTACACTATCCTATATTCCGAGTTTTTAAACAGACCTTGAATAATAAATTACTAAGTAGTTATTTGTGTTCTCCAATGTTATGATAAGTATCTATGAGAGTAGAATAGGTTTCTGCAAATCATTGCGATCGTTGACCTGACATGCTTCAATGAAATGTCAAGAGGTCACCACACTTTATATGAATCAATGTTTTAAGAATTGAATACATTTAGTGATTTTTATATAAGACGTATATAAAATTAACTCAACAAACCCCAAACCGGTAAAAAATTATGTAAGTTAAATCGATTTCTTATCTCCATTCTCTCGAGATCGCGCGTGTTAGAAAGTTGTAGAACATTATCGTATCATTGTGCATTTATTCAAGCGCTCAAATGGTATGGAGTGAATTTGATTAGACGTTCATTGAGGCAGATCAATTTATATGACGCTAAATATCAGACCTCCAGCGATAAATGTATGGTTTATATTTGCATTGAGCTACGGAATTTAGGTTACGTTTACGGTATATTGTTCAGGTTTGGACTCTGATCTACCCGATATATTGGAGAGTGATAACGAAGTCCGTCCCGAAACTAACTATATCCTAGAGGAGTCGTGGGAGAGCCAGGGTATAACATTGATTTAATTCGCTTTGCATGGGGTGGGTGATAACAATTTTACGCATCATTCATCTCAAGGCGTTATCCGCATGGCTTTGTGATTTTTATTTCTGTTCCATAATTTTAATGAAACTAACGGCTTGTAATAACATTCTCCTATGCATTGCCTGTTTTGTCTTCATTTCAGACGACGATTTTCCGTCGCTTTTTAATAGATATACAAAACAGAAATATATTTATGAATATAGGAACCGTGAAGATATCAGAATTTATTGTACAGTACTATGGCCGAGTTGTGATATTATTTACTTGAATGATAAATTATTTGCCGATTATAATTATGTTGCACGTTGAACACATTATTGACACTACCGGGAGTTTCAAAGTTAATTTCTTAGTTTTATGTAAAATTTATTGATATAACTTTTATCGCTTAAATGAAGAAAATATATGCATTTTGATGTTAATTGTAATGATGTTAATAATTAATTCGACTTGCCTATAATTGGTGCATGAAGTTTGAAGCATACAAGTCCGCCCGCTATCAGATAACATAGCGGGGCTCAATCAATTTATATGTGCGTGATAGATTCGACAAGACATAAATTCATTGTTATGTTTCGCCTTGTAAATGATCCGTGGCATTTTGCATAGTTATTATTTTTTTCCTCTTTAGGGACAGCATCGCACACTACTATACCGAGTGGCCTGAGTCGTGCGTCGGCGCCGTTGCCACAGCCCACGCCGCAGGCCCAACCCTTACCCGTTGCACAACCCACTAGGAAGTCTCAACCTGTCTCATCTGGTAAGTACTTTTAAGACACCTGGTAAACACAGAAATTGGTAACATTAATGTTGTTGAATTAATTTTATATTTATGATTGTTCATAAAGGATGGACTAAAATTGTATTGTTCTGTTGGTATGAAGGACACATAATAGTTGGCAACAATCCTTGATTTTTGGTTTGCAAGTATCACAATTACATTAAGTTTAATATATTATTAACTATAGGATTTTAGCGAGCGTAACGAGCTTATGAAATAGACTTCTGAATAAAAATTATTCACTCCAACTTCTAACATTCTTGTTCTAAAAAAAAATATTATAATAATGATTGCAAAATTAACTCGGACAGAGTAATGGCAGTGGCCGCAGATAACCCTTTTTGTTGGAAACTGAGCGTGCCATATCAATTTTATTATAGTAATAATTCATTCGGTTGCACTGTTTTGCAATATCTATATAATTTTCCTGTCAAGTGTTACTAGCCTTCATCGCAAAAATATTGATAATAATATATTATTTACAGCTAACAGAAAATGCAGTTTTACTATTTGATTAGCGAATTGTTTTAATAATTATATTGGATTGAAGACATCGCTTATAAGCAATAACTTGCACTACGATTTATTTTATAAATATTTTGTGTGTGTATAAATATTGTTATGTAATGAAATGTTTATTTTCTATTAAAATACGAAATATTAAAAATAAAGTTAATACCAGCGAGCCTTTATTTTGAATATTTGATATTATAATCGTGTATACGAAATATTTTTGTACGTAAAAGTAAACTATTTATAAACAAAATTCTTGACGTTTCGCAATTTGGCCCGGGAACAATACAAATGTCGACTCAGTTCGACCTTCGTGTCAGCTGAATTATGTATTCAGTGCTCAGGAAATCATCTATCGACATCTCAGATAATAAATGTGATATGGTATATTATTTCAGCGCTGAAATGCTTAACTTTAAACATTTGCCGCTCTGTTACTAATTAACTGATATATTTCGTTTAAATATTACTGAAGACAAAAAAAAAATACATAGTTTATACTGTAACACTATAGTTTTAGTCCTGCAAACGAACTGAATAAAGCTTTTCATGCACATTAAATTTTAAACTAATAAGTAAAAAATTTGTTAGACGATTCATCGGAAGCAGTATGGGCAGGCGCTGAGGACTTCGTAGTGGTACATCCAGAAAGTGGTTCGGGCGAATATTCCGGCTCATCATCTTCTGAGGCGGCTTCCAGACCGAGATCGCTGGCCCTACAAGCAACGTCCCCCCATACACGACATTCGCCCCACTCGCCCCATTCTCCCCATTCGCCTACTCACACTATTGATCAAGTTGGACCGTTAAGGGTAAGTACAACGTGTTTACTTTTGGATATAAAACTTAAAATTCGTGGTATCATAAAATATTATTTTCTAAAACAATACAATCTTTACTTTTATACTAGATAAATACTAGAACAGGTTACCTAAAACTAAAAACCTTATTATTAACAATGGCTTTTTTTCGAAAGATACTGGCAGCGTTCCTCTTTGATAAGCTAGACTAATTCTTTGTCCGAAAAAGCCTTATAGTGTAAGGACCCCGTGGAGCAAGGGTCTCGTCACCGAATGGGTCAAAATCATATTCGGAGCCTAGACCCCTGCATTTGTTTTCAGATTGTTTGGCATTTGAAAAGTTGTTTTCACATATAAATTAGGTTTTAAAATAAAATTAATTTCCTTAAAGTTAGTAAAAATTTATTCTCCGTGGTTGTAATTGAACTAATTTACTGAAGAAACACTACACATGTTACAATAATTTGTTATTTGATTTCTAGCAAACTTGTTATATCGTTAAATTCTACGTACTTGTATATTGTAGTGGGGTAGCAACTTTTTTCATTTAAAATTATTTTATTACATAAGTTGCATATAATTCTTTATAACACCTCGTTTATTTTTATTTTATAATTAATGCATTATAATTACATTAAACAGACGTTAAATAAAATGTTTATTAATTATGTAATTACTGTACACGAGTACATCGTCGCGATGAATCACTTTTATATATGCATTAACATAACCGATCTTGATAATTCATTGGTAATTTTATTTTCCTTACACACAAAGACAGTGTGAATAAGAAATGTAAATGGTTTGAATAAGTTTTTAAACTTATTTTTTTAGTATTCGTGAATCAGTACTGTCTTAAAGATACAATCGTATGTTATAAGATTTGTGCCCAGGGTGTCAGTGCCTAACAACCAATGATGCTTCTGTACACGAACCTTTCCAATTTATAATTAAAATATATATAGGAGTTTCACTATATTTTTTTTTATTTATTATATAATTTGATTAATTAATAAATTTACGCACCATTGTCCTGTAAACAGAATTTAAACCATTCTCGACACAAATGTGATTAAAATCGGTCCAGCCATTTAGAGATTATTACATAAGATTTATGAATACAATACTTTATTCATTCAGTGAAATCTATACTACATATTAGTATATTTTAATTTTCGTAATATATACGCATGAATATTTGTTACAGTACAATTACATACTACATAAAAGATAATGTAATGTGAAGATATTCATTAATTTATTGTCAAAATAAATACTTTTTCAGAATCCACTTACTTCTAACACAAATGTACCTCGCTCGCAGCCTATAGACGTCTTGCGATCAAATCACAACCGAAATGCGACCAATATTGGTTCACTTTCTCCGCCTACCGTAAGTCTCATATTTTATTACAGCTGTATAAAGATTAATTTTGTTAGAAATATTATTGAGAGGAAATTATTAGCGTTTGCTATGCCATTAGAAGGCTAAATGGTCCACGAGTAACATTTCCAATCTAAAAAATAAATGCCCAGTGAAATCGCTCGATAAAAAAATACTACACTTCAATATGTGAAAACATGTTTAGACGCTTGCATATAGCGTTTCATCGAAAGTTATTCATGATAAAACTAACTCGGTAAAAAATAAATGAATTATTGCTATACCAGCTTAATATTTTATAAAACATTTTAATCAGAAAAACTACTTAACCTGCTGTTACTATGCGATGTTTAGAGATACGACATTAGTTTACTTAACACGTTGTTAATAGATGGATTATTTTTATAAGTAAATGTAAAAATAATTGAATTTGAACATAGGTCCCATTCACAATGGGCACTCCGCCGTCCACACGACGTCGTCGCAGCGCGTCTGGGAGTTCCCCGCCGCCCTCGCTTTGGCAAGTTTCGCCTACGAATGCTAGCCGTGAGTATAAAAAAAATAATTTCAATTTTTTTTCATTAAAGTGTAAATGGAAAATGAGACAAAGAATTTAATAGCCAATTTCATACTAAAAGGCAAATTTTATGCTGTCTTCGTACTAAACGAAACGCAGAAGTTCTTATGGTTCATAAATATTTCATTACATTTCAATTTAAATATTTCTGTACTTCTCTTGTGATTTGTGTGTAAAATTTCCTAAATCAAGAAAACCTTTAGAATATCGGAATCTTTAATTATTCAATGGATAATATAGTTTATTAATTGAAGGAAATAATTAGACTAGGAGTCTAATTATCATTCGTAACTTTTAAATATCATAATTTTAATTAAAATATCTCAAATGTAAAAAAATATATATTTTCCGTTAACAATCAACCTTTCTATTAATTATTTAATCTTGTGTTCTATATGATGGCCGTTATTATTTTTTATATATTGTGCCATCCGTCATATCCAAAGCGTAAAAGGCCGCATACTATCAATCTGTTTTAAAAGAACTTTTTCCTTTATTACCATAAATAATAGATACATCACAACCTCAAAAATAAAATCTGATAGACCTAATAATTAAAAAAATATTACAAGATGTAAAGCGTCCGCGTCGGTCTTACTGTTGAAAGAGTATCTAAATTAATAGCCAATAGTAAAAATGCATCATATCATCAATAATTAAATGTTTTTTTTTAAATTTATTAATAACCTTGGTATGAAAAATAATTTAATAGAAATAAACGAACACTATATTTAGAGGATTTGTTCGGTCTAATACCTGCAGCTCAGTTTAATTATCGGACTTCAAGACAAAATCCGTATCACCTCGACGTCCGTTTTTCCACAATTGAGTCCATTCACACAATGTGAAATCAGCTGCCCACTGAAGTATTTTCGAACCAATTCGACTTAGGATCCTTCAATAAAATAGCCTACCAATTCTTAAAAGGCTGGCAACGCACTTGCGAGCCCTATGGGCATTGAGAGTGTATCACTTAACATCAGGTGAGTGATACCCGTTTCCCCCTGTTCTATAAAAAAAATTCTTCGAGCCTTCTGGCAATGTGAGTGTCATTATAGAATTGGTTGATTTTTCTTAAATGTTTTTTATTCAAATAAGGCTCATCCCCGCCAGTCCCGCTGGCGTTGAAGGCAAGCGGTGAAGCATCATCGCCAAAGCGTGCGTTACCAGACGCCTTACTACGGGCGCTGAAAATGCCACACGATCCGCCTGTTTATATCCCCAACTTGCAGGAGGAGACCATACTTGCAGTATGTATATTGCCTCTTAGTAATCAAATTACCCCTCCTAATACTAACCTAACTTTACCATGTAATATTGTGATTAAATTCTTAAAGGAAATGTGTTTTTATTATGAGATCTTAATAAGTTTTGAGATACTCACATATAATTTTTAGGTAATAATTGAATTGCTTATAATTATTATTTGAAATTGCTTGATAGATTAATGATATTGGTTTTTTATACGTCGGTTACTATTTTCAAGGAAAAATAGAATTTACTTTTTATATTCTTGGGATGGCATTTTGGCTAATAATCCGCATAATCTTTCAGAAAATGTATTTTTAAATCTAATTCCTATAGTATTTTATTTATATTAAACTACATAATTTACTGATTTTGTTTTTTTTTTAATATAAATATGTATACATATATATAGATATATATATATATATATATATATAATGTAATGTTTATTATAATTACATGAATTAATATTAACAGGAGGAGCACAGCAAGGTATTCTCTCAGCTGAACTTTGTGCTGATGCTGTCGGAGCTGCTGTCCGATCTCGCTGTATCTTGCGGTGCACCCATCGCCGCTCTCATGGACGCTTCAGATGGTACTGAACTTCAATATTTTAATTTAAATCAAAATTAACTTTTTTTTTTAGTTTTGAGGTTTTGAGGGTCCCTCTTTTTAGTTCTAGAACTAAATCAGTCGATTGATCTTAAGAAATCGTTCACTTGTTTTGTCAAATTATTATATAGTATCATGTAGAAAGATATACTATACTTTACGTTGGTTTATTTTAGAACGCCTTGTCATAAGTAAGTAATAAAATATTAAATTATTTAATTATTTTTAGAGCGTTGCAATGAGAGCGTCCGACTAGGTCTTCTGGTACAAGCAATGCAGGCGTTGGCGGCTGGCCTTAGGCTCGCGGCCGAGTGCTACCGCTCACGAAGTCTTCAGCCCACACCACAAGTGCGGAGCGGTAAGTTTTATGATAGGTGACTTGGAATTTAAATAAATAAAGTCCTACTAGTGGAAATGTTAAAGATTTGAGATATAGCATGAGACACATAACAGTATTCTTAGTTTTTTTACGTAACCCCCATGGACACCCGTTTTAACTGGGTTTGTCGGCCTTGGAACTTGGAACAGTTGGAGGTCGTATATCTCATGGAAGACCTCCATAGGGCATCGATTCCACAATTCGCAAGTTCGCTGAAGAAAGTCTGGTGAAGCTGTGGAAGATGTTTCAGTGATCAAGGTGATGTTGATGAAATTTTGAAATACGATGTTGAAACGAGACCACAAGGATCAACCCAAACAATTTTTCATAAACTCATACACTTTGTAGAAAACGCCTAGAGACGCAATGTTTCTGGGGAGAGGGAGAGACCCAAGCCGATTAGTTGGGCATATTTGACGAGTCCTTCGCTGATGTTCGGATTGTCAGATTATAATGTGTCGATGGTTCTTCAAATAAATTATTGAACAGGGTGGGCGAGAGAACACAATCTTGCGGAACGCCTACATTGATGGGTCTGGGATTGGAGCAAGCCATCGGGCAAACCGTATGACTAGTTTCGTCAGAAGGATTTAGCTATATCCAAGCCTTGCCTCTCCCTTCCTTTTCACGGCTTCGGCTCGGCAACCTCTGAGTCATAAAGGCAATGCGGAATATTTGTCCTTAAGGTCTCTGAGCCATCGAGCGTGAAGTTAGACGCAAAAAGAGAACAAAGCAGGTCTGCTTTCTCTTGCTTGAATGAGCCATCAAGTCATCTTCTTCATCCAAGGATGGTAGAGAGGACTGACAAATGTTTTCCTGAATTCATATTTAGTTCAAAATAAGTTATTCCTAAATACCGCCATAACCTTAATAAGTGTATTTTTTACTAAAATTTCACATTATACATCCAGTTGAAATTATTGTAAATTTTCAATATATTATTGTCTTTTAGTGGTCTCGCTAATGAACGGCAAATACAAATGGATTGTGAATGAGTCGAGGCGTCTCCACGATGCGGGCGTGACGCCGGCAGTCTGTGATAAAATACTTTACGAACATGCTATAGAACTGGTAAGTAAGACTTATATGCAATTAGGTGATTGATTTTTGAAAATGAGAAATTATCATTGAAAAATTTTGTAACGATAGAAAACAAACGTTTATACTGTGTGAACATTGCTACAATAAATGTCAATAATCACTGTTAAAGTCAATTATAATAACAGTATATAGCCTAAATAAACTTCACATTTCATATAAAAAAATTACACAAGTCCGCACAGCAAATCAAATCAAAATTATTCAATCATATCGGTAATTATGTATCAAAATTTTCATTTACTACCAATTCCAAAATGAAGGGCGTATATTAAACTAGAACACGCTTATCATCGGCGGGCAAAATAGAGGCACGCACTCACACTCTACTAAAAAAGTATAAAAGAAAATACGTGAATAAATATTTTTTTTACCTAAATTCAAAAAACTTAATATTAAGTAATTTTATTTCGCATCGCCGACGGGTATGGCGTTCTTTCCTCAGGGAATAATGTTTATGTATGTTTCAGTGCCAAATGGCAGCTATCGAAGAACTATTCGGCGACGTCAAGGAGTGCGAGCGACGCTACATGTCTGCACAAGTGTTGTTACACTCGCTGGTACAACGTCAGCCACTGCATCCACACCATCGGAACACGCTTTCAAAATGTAAGATTAATTTCAACACGACATTAATTTATAAAATCACATTTCCCTATTTTCAAAAGAATATTAGTAAATTAAAAGCCTATTTCTAAATATAAATTTTAAGTTTACCTTGAATTGGGTTTTCTATATATATAACTGTATATTATACAGTCTAAACTCGCATGTTACGTCCAGGATTTAACGACATTCCTCCTAAAGCTTCGAACCCACTCGGCTTTGGTTGATTTAGCTCGTCTTCCATACAATAATATACTCTAAATAGCATTACACCCGTTCTTAATAACGGCATTAAAATAATAAACTCGACTATCGGCATACGTACCGAACTTTCTAAGAAATCCCGTTCTTTTGTTGATTTATCACGAAGATGCCTCAAAAATATAACATCATTTTTCGTGTAGCAGTGTCAGGTGAAAATAACAGACTGAGACTTGTGTTACATGTAATTACTAACACTAGTTGAAATATTTTTTTTCTTTTTCTAATACAGTATTTTCTTATTTCTATCTAACGACAACTCTATGTAACATCAAAATTTGCACAGTTATATAGAGTTTACACTATATTTTGAGCCGATTAAAAATATGGTCTATATGGAAGGTTATTGAGTTTGATGATGATTTGGATATGTTACTGTAAAAGCTCGAACTATGGTTAATCTTAAGATTTAAGTGTAAGTCTTAGGATTTACCGACATGAGTTGGTAAATGTAAGTATTTATTTTCTGAAAATACGACGATTTTTTCGAGCTTTTACCATTCGAATTCAGTATATGCTAGGCTTTACCACTGTCAGCTGGTAGATGTTGGTTTTAGGAATAAAACAATGAGTAATTCTTAATTATTTACTTTACTGAACTATTAGACAAAACAGGTACATAGTATTATAAAGGTATCATATGATAGTAATAAGTCCAAACTAATAACAACTTATTTATTTTGAAAAACACATAACGTATATCTCTGAATCAGTAATTCTTTATTTGGAATTTAAAAACGAAATACAAACATAATGCTTACATAAGCTGGTCTAACTTAATAATTATTTTTCTTATTATTTAGAAGTAAAAAAGACAATCAAATGTAATTGATTAAAAGGTAAGGTACCTAAAAAAAAATTTCACAACACGGATTGCTATTGTGGTATTTAGAATTACAAAGTTATCCTGATGATCTGCAGGTGCATTTTTTTTGACAATTACATTTTTTGAATCCTTGTCCTACAGTTAACTACAATTTTCCGACATCATCTCGAAGACACTTCTTTATCCGTAACAACGTCTTCTATCTTTATAAAATCTTCAGAGAATGCGGCGAACTGATTCTTGATGTTAAGCTGTTTTAGTATTTTTTACCCGTTTTGGTACCTAGTTGGTGAAACTTATTGTCCTTTACATCTATCACAACTGCAATAATGTTTTTTGGGTCAGTTTTAAATGTTTTTCAACATTTACCGTGCCATTAATATAAATCCTAAGATTTACCAACGGAATGGTGGTAAGAGTTCGAATCGCGAACCTTTTGGGACATTTACCACTAGGAATTGGTAGATCTTAGGTTTTACTGGAATATCTTAGGATTTACTGCAGTTCGAGCTTTTACAGTAACAGATATACACGCATACGTTAACATTTGACAGATATTTGAAGTCTATTTATTTTGTTTAATAGATCGGGATGCTGTACAAAGGCGGCTCAACTGCCTCAAGGGGCCGCGCAAACAAATAATGGACGTGAAATTAGAGGCTGGGATCTCATAATGCAATAAGATATAAATCTGTAGGGATAAGTACACTATACAAGATGAGAAGTGATTTTATTTTGTCCTTGAAACTGACTCGAAGTGATAAATATTATAAAAAAATAAAAAGTGAATGATATCAACAAAACAAATGTTGTAGTAAAGAGTACCAGAGATTGCAATAGTAAGTTATATATTTTTTTATCAGTATGTAGTTTTTTTTTTGAAGTAGCGACTGTAGTAGAACATTTTAGTGCAAATTAATACAGCTTTTCATAGATAAGTAGAAAAATAGATGTGTCGTTGTACTTTTCAATTAATGGTTGTACTGGGAAATCTGGTTTGAAACGATAGGTACAAGACACTTACATGTCCATTTAATTCTGCTAACATGAAACACTTTGCCAATATGTTAAATTTTTTTTATATATAAGTTTTAAAAATTGACTAAAAGATATGAAGATATAAATGTAGGTTAAAAATGTAGTATTGTTTTTGAAAACGCATGTCATAATTACTGTATTAACATATTAATAATACCTTTTATGTAGTGATATGAAAAATTAATAAGAAGTATAAATCTCGATATGGACAAGATGGTATAGATCTCATTATCGACCAATAACAATATGGCATTTTTAGGTTAAGATATCAATAATGTTTTCAAAGTATTTTTAGGAAATTTTTCAGTATGTATTTCGCACCTGTAATAGCCAATTGTGAAACTACTGTATGTTTTTTTTATTTCCAAAAATGATCAATGCTTTATTGAAATAAGAATAAATAAAGACTGTTGTATTATAAAATTTTCGTTTTGTTTCAATAAATAGATATTTCTAACATCTATAATTTGTTATATTATTTAAAATAACATCCCATTCATTGATATTGATTTCATGGTTGATTTTCCATATAATTACAATATAATCTTCGAAGTTGCAACTATTATTGTTAGAAAGTTGGTGAAATAAAAAATTAACACATTGAATGCGCAAGACTACATACATAGTTCTATAAAGAACATTGAACTTCATCTCAATTGATGGTTAATGCAGTTTAAGAGTTAAAATAATCAGAGTCGAAAAATAATCCAATACAGATTTAATGTATTGGTGTCAAACTATTTTTTACTTTCAACGACAGATACGATATTATAGACATATGAATCACACATAGCGCCATTTGTGTCTACCGCATCTCAAAATCTAACACATTTCTACACGATTCGTAGTTCTCAATAAGGGCATAATTATCTAAGGGCTATTTCCTGTTGCAAAATAAGTTATTTGATGTCATGTCTATGTCTATTTAAATTCAGAGATGAAAAAAATAATTTTATTCATTTGTATACATATATTCATAGGTTTTAAATCAACTATAGCTCTAATGCAAAGACTTCACTAAAATTGTACAAAAATGCCGGATCCTTGTTTTATAAATTTATATGGCTTCATTCTGTTCTTTCCTCGAACTGGTTGCAACATTACTTTATCTGGAGGAAACTCTTGTGTTCCCATTGTCTCTAACAATATGTCTAAACATGTTAACAGTTTGGTTATTTGATTTGATAGATTGGGCTTCACATTATCACTTTGCCAATTGGTGTTTACATATCTCTCAATATCTCTTATGTCATCATTTGTACCACTATGGTGGGTGCCATTGTAATGCAATGTCAAAGAGAACAATGGTGCTTTCTTTGGATAATCACTACTCAGTGCTACAAGAGCGACAAGCTTAGCTGATTGACGTGTAATTATAGCTCTGTATAACATATTATCAGAGCTCACTAAGCCTTCAGATACCAGAAATGCTGTTGATGGCGCTTGAATATATTCAGCCCAACTCACTGATTGCCACTGAGTCATAGACCCAGATAATCTTACAGTTGCCATTTCTTTGGATGGTATTATTTTACCACATTCAAGATCTTGAAGCTCTTTCATTAATTCTACCCTTGCCTTTAATCTTTTTTGTAGAGTAAATATAAAGTTTTCAACTGTAGCTACGCTCAAACTGGGACATAACTGAACATTTTTAAGATCTTTATGTTCATTTCCAATGGCAGCCATAAAATCCAAGCCGCACATTCTCTGGGCCCAAATATAGGGTTTACCAATTTCAGGTATAATATGCTGAAATTGTTCAGAAATTCCCGCTGATTTAAGTAAAAATGAAGTAGCAGGATGAGGTGAATCAGTGCCAGTATCTCCAATATACAACTCATTCAGTACACAATTTCCATCTAAAACATCAGCAGCAGATATACCAGTGATTGGTTTTGGATGGTCCATATTAAACTTAACAACAATGATTTTGAGATGCATTAAATATGAAAAGGTTAAATTTAAACTTGTGCCATCTGGTATTTTTACTGTTACAAGTACATGTAGTGGATGTTTTCTCAAAGCTTCCCTTTTCTTTGCATCTGCCTTTTCTTCTTTTGATATTTTTGCTGATCTATGATGCCTTTTCTTTTTCTCTCTTTGATCTTCATCATTTCCATCCTGGTCTGAATCAGAATCATTTGACACAACAAATTCATTGTCTATATTGGATGTTTGTTCCAATCGCCGTGCCTCATCTTCATCGCCAGATATTCCTGTAATAAGGATTTCTTTAAAAGTAAACGTTTTGAGTAATAGCCAAACAAGACAATCTTCAATGAAATATATGTATTCACTTTATTAAAACACACTTTACTACTTACTTTATTATAATAATAATTATTATTTGTAAAACTTACCAACAATCACATTCTTTGCACCCAGAACATCAGAGTAAGCGCTTCCATTAGCATATAGCAAAAATAATGGTGGTGGTAATAAGGTTGCCAACTTAGATTCCTCCCTTTTGTCATCAAGCCTCAAAGCCAAGCATTCTTGAAGTGGTTTAGTTGCTTTAAGGACATCTCTTAAATGCGGTGCAAGAGCATCCAAGCGAGACCTGGCAGCAGCTATTGCAGCAGCTACTCTTTCTTTTGAGGAAACCAACTCATTGCAAGCTCCAGCCAGTTCCCTTCGCTGGCGAAGCTCCCATTCTAATCTTGCAAGTTGCAATTGATGCTCATCTGTCTTTGTTACTTCCTAAAAATACCAGATTAAATGTAATAAAATACCATACAATAAATTATTTACCTATTATTATTAATTTTTTTTACGTTCATAAGTGTACATTATGTTAACTATATGAATAAATTATTTTTTTAACTTAGATCTACATAATTAAATATTATTTTATATACTTACAGGACGACATACTTCAGGAGGTGCAGTTTTATAAAAATCATCAACAGATACAAGCTCAATCTCTTCATCCTTTGATTTAAATTGTAAACACTTTGTGACCTCCTTATTGAGATGGTCAGCTTCATACAACAGGTTTTGAAGAAGTAAATGTGTTGAATCTACCCTCTGTTTTTCCTTGTGCAGGGCATCTCGGCCAGAACGAGTACGCACTTTTTCTAAACGGTTTAATTTTTTTAGAGCAACTAACTGCAATGAAGCTTCAATTCGTTTAGCATTTAGTTTATCTTTTGCCTAAAAAAAACGTAAAAATTAAAGCATATTTGATTTAATTTCTAAATTACTTGCAATAGTGAAACTTACTTCTTCAGTTCCTTTCGCTTTTAGCTCTGCAATATCTGTAAAAAGTTGACGGATGTCTTGGCAAATCTTTTTGAACAAAACAGCATCCTTTTCAGCAGGTCTAAGCTTAGATTCTGATTCTTCGAAATCGACCACTTTCTGCAATGCGATGTTGAAAGTAATTTAACTTAAATTATAAACAAAAAGCAATTTAAAACAAAGTATTGTTCACATCCTAATCTAACCTTGTAAACTTCGCCGGGAGATAGCTTCGTACTTTCGCTGCTAGAACTTGTATTTAATTTTCGCCGTTTCTTAGCAGTTGTAGTGTCATCTTTACCCATGTTATTTTTTTATATATTCGATATAAAACGTATTTGAAGACGACAGTTATTTACTATTTCCGAAACCATCAACGAGATCACAAACAAAAGCCACAGTCCACAGAGTACAAACTACAAGTACAAGACCACCAGCCACAAAGACTACTAGAAAAGTAAACTGCTAACTGCTAGTCACGTCTATCTGTATTATACCGCCATCTCTCCAAATTAAACAAAACCCTATCTAACGACTTAATAAAACAAACAATCGTGTAGGTTTGAATGATAATTTTACTTATGTTAAAACTTGAACTGGTAACATGTGGTACACGAAGTCTCAATTTATCAACTAAATCAGTGTTTATAATTTTGTAGCATAACTGTTTCCCTACTGCTTGAAACTTTATTTCTATTGTAATATTTTTTAACATTACGACTTTTAAAAATAGGACACAAAATGTTATATTTATTAATATATGCCTTGGCTTAACATGATTCGTTATTGATATTTACAACTTTGTTTGAAGTGAATTACTTCTTATGAGCAAGCAGGGAAACTGTAACGCGTTACGGCACGTTCTACTTAAACATACGGCAGCGGTAAGCAGGCAGGAGCCTGAGATTCCTCTCTGTAATTCGGACATTTTCTCCCCTTTCTCCCCTCTCTACCCAGTAGTATAAAATATATTTTATAATCCACAAAAAGATCAGGACTCACACAATAAAGAAAATTAGGGAAAGGTGACCGGTTCTTTAGAGCGACGATAAGGTCGTTACCGCACCCGCGAGCCCTCTAGCATTGAGTTTCCACGGGCGGCAGTATCACTTAACGTCAGACATGTCTCATGCCCATTTCCCCTGTTCTATAAAAAAATAACCCTATATTATAAACAGATTTAGTTACTTTTATGGTTCATATTTATTAACAAAAAAATTGTGAGAAGGTGGCTTAGGTCATTGACAACAAATATAGACGCTTGTTAAAGATACGATTTCGGACTACATTTTTTATGTCTGTTATTTCAAATTTAAAGAAACAACCCCTGAATCCTGAATTCGAAAAATCACATGTAATTATTTATAGATCATAAACGTCCCATAAACTAAAACATCAAAATATTTAGGCTTTCGTAAGTTTGTTATTAATTCAATAAACATGCGTCTGCCGCGTGCAAGCTCTGACGACATTAAAACAAGCGGTATTATGTAGCTTCTAGACAGAGAGGTCGTGAACGCAACCTGTTTATCTTGCTAACGATAGTGCAAATATCGACGGTAGTTATTGAACTTAATTTTACTGTTGACTACTTTCTTTTGTAGACGTTTCTAACGTATCCAATAAACGAAAAATGTCCGAGAATAAACTTCAACTACGTTTAGTTACTTATATGTGTCCAACTCATCCAGTTGAAATTTACGAGTTAATTGCAGAATTGTTAGAAGAAGCGTTGAATTGCTTTACCGTTTTGCAATATGAAAGCCGTAGCCCGGGTCCAGTACCCAGTCGACCAGACCCATTTCAACAGAATAATATTGATATTGGTACGTATGACAAACTACCCGCGATTTTAAGTTATGCGAAATTAAAATATCACTGCCTAAAAGAGTAATAAAGTAATATGGGTGGATTATGAAATTTGGAGTCTCGTAAATCTTGTAATAAATAATTAATTAACATTTTAAAAATATTTGAAGGTGTCGACCTTAGGTGCAACCTACACGTTAGTAACCTTCACAGCTCAGATGCAACGTTTATTTTAAAAACCTCGTCTAGTTATAAATATTTCAACGAATATAATATAGTAAAAAAATATTGATATTTCTACCCAAATTGGCATATTAAAATAGTGGTTTTATTTTACAAATAATTTTGTGTTTCAGCATTTATGACGGCCGCGGCCTACATGAACATGAAGAAGAAGGACCACAAGTTTATGGAACTGCTGCCAGTAACGCCAGTGTTCGCTCATCAAATGAATGTAGAAAATAAGCCCGGGTACTTCTCGGATATCATTATACATAGCGATAAGAAGTAAGTATTTTTTATATGAAAATAATATAATGTGTGTGAAATCAATAAAATTGTGTGATACAACTTGCATTTACTGACTTCGATATGGCGCAGTATCTATGTACACACATTTGTACGGAAGGCCTGGGGTTCGATGTGGCGCTGTAAGTATAGTATATCACCACGGGTATATAAAGATTTAATTTTATACTTCTTACAAGTATTTTTTGTGCACAATACTAGTATATTTAGTAGATAGAGAGAACGAAAACGTCTTCGTTGAAAAAATTAATATATAATAATATCTCTATAACAAAGACGCAATAAAGTATTTATAACAATAGATACATTGAACTGGTGTTATTTAAACAATATCTAAATGCATTGAACATTCACGATAGTCCAAAAGCAAATAGAAGTACTTAGGTAGATAAATTAATTCTTATCAGCAGTATGTTGATAACGGCCAGCGCTTCTATTATTTCTCAATCAATTTCGGTTTCTGGTGTAACTAATTCCTAAGACAATAACATTCTTATTACAGGGCCCACAACGTAAATACCTTACTTGATCTACGCGGTTGTACGTTTGCGTATAGCAACGAGGACTCACTGAGTGGAAGCAAAATAGTTCTTAAAACTCTGAGAGAAAAGGGCGAAAACGCATCTTTCTTTGGCTCATTACTAAGTATGTAGTTACATTAAATAACATTAATTCATGAGATAAAAAATTAGAACTTTTTTATGCTAACTTTTATGATTACAGAATCTGGATCACACTTGGCCTCTGCTCGAATGGTATTATCTAAGCAAGCGGAATGGGCGGCAGTTGATTCAACAACTCTTCTCAACTGTAAAAGTGATATGCATGATGGCGGAAAAGATATAATAACTTTGGAAACCCTGGGTCGTCTTCCCCCTTATCCAATAGTAGTTAATTCGAAACTATCAGGTATGAATATGTATCTAGGTATTATTTATACTATATATTTTTTTATTTTTACTATATTATTATATGTATACAATAATATGTAATGTATAATTATTTTCAGAAACAATTAAGGAATCCATTACCAAAGCATTATTAAACCTAACCACAATTGCTGAGTGGAAAAATAGATTTGCCAAATATGGAATAATAAAGTTTGAGAACAATAGTGATAAATGCTATGATGGGCCGGCTGCACAGATGTGGTCCATCCAGAAAGAGACGCTCAACATTAGATATTATTAGGCTTCTTCTTATAATTAGTTTAATATATGTCCTATATATTTTATATGTTGATTACACACCAAGGAATTAAGAACTTGCTAACAAATTAAAAGATTTAATAATCATTATTCATAACATGTTTTTGGGTTAGAAAAAATCAGTATAAGACATTAGTAATTTTTAGTTTTAAATAGATTTTTATTTTCCAGCTAAGCCACTTTTATTGTCTAACTTCTGTAACAACATTTTAAAAACAATTATGTCACCCTTTTTTCCATACTGTAACATTATGGCTCGTGGAACCATCATGCCCGGGGTTGCTTCTTTAGTTGTAGTTGATTGCCCATTTATCTGAAATATTATTAAAATAACCAAATCTGCAGGAATATTCTGCAGCGGTATAGTATTTGTTTATAAAACAATTCTAGTGCTCAAAGCACTATCAATAATTTCTAATACTAACAAAATTTAAAAGCAAGATTAGTTAACTATTTCAACTAAAACTGCTAGTCTCAATTTTTTAATTTCATTTTTGTAAATATATAATAAAATGCAATATTTTGCATTTTGGACCACTCAATTAGAAACACCTCTTAGTTAATAATGATATTTAATAAAAACACAACATAAATGTTTCTCATAATCAAGTATGACAATAATTAAAACACTAAATAATTACCTAATAATGGAGTCAAGGTGAAGTTAAAAAAACAAATTTTAAATGCTTCTCATAACAAAAAAGACACTACATATGCTACTTTAAAAATACATTCTACAACTACTATATATACAATATCGAAATATTACTTCTATTAGGAATAAAGTAACTAAATCTAAGAAGTAACTGTGCACTAAACAACTCCGCCGCCGTTGATGTGATCAATCTCTTCTTGGGAGAGCGGCAGACGTCGGTAGCGAGCAGGAAGATCTATGTCTGATATAGATGCAGTACTCATTGCGGCACTCGGTTGAGCTTGAGGAGACTGTATTAAAAAAGATATGTATTTCATTCATGTTTAAGAGATATATCTGATTATGAAATAAAGGTCGCGGTACTGACCGCCTGAGGCGCTGCAGCTGCAGGAGCTGCTGTGGCGGCTGCAGGTGGTGCGTGGGATCCACCTCCGCCACCTTTGCGGAATTTAATAACGGGAACTCTAGATAGAATCGTTGTTATCCGAACCATTTTTTACTACAAATTTTATTTCCCTAATGCAGATTTTAGACCAATTGTTTTCTAAATGACACAGATAATTGACATTTGCAGACACGTGACGTTGACAATTTAACACCCTTACAATAAGAACATGTTTGAAGCTTTGGTTATTACCTAGCCTGTTGAAAATTTTTAGAATTTATAGGTCAAAAAGTTCGGAAGGTTGGAGTTTTGACTTTTGAAATAAATTCAACGCATAACGCAATGACTATCACTGGTGATGCGGAGGGTCTAGTCAAGACAGCGTAGCAGTAGTGTATGTAGAAAGTCGAAAACTAAATTTGACAGCTGTAGTTGGTACCAACTCTCGACACTACCTGTCATTTTCATACAAATACACTACTGTTAAGCCGTTTTGACTAGACCCCCAGAAAGTTCTAATTTCGTGTTGTTGATACGTAAGTTGATACACTGACGGACTTATAAACTGCGTCGAAGTAAAAAACGACTTTGAAGTAAATATTTTATACAACCATGCAAACTTTCTACACAGATTTAAATTGATACGTCTAGATTGGTTCGTTAACTTTAAAACAGCATAAGGTCATATCCTTAAGTTTAAGTTTGTGTACTGAAAAGAACCTAAAAACCTTTTTTTAAGAAAAACAGAAATTTACAGAAAATTGGTTTTATTGAAAAAATTGTTTTAACAATCGACAGAAGCTTTATGCAAGGGTTTTTTTTAATGTTTTAATAAGTTGTATTACCTCCACGTGCCCCATATTATGGATTCTAATCGGTTCCGCATATATTTGATTATGGTTATTTAAAATCTTGCGGAATATTGTCCCATTCTTCTGAGAATGCTGTTCTTAGTTGTGCCACCGTTGAAGTCACAGGATTTCTCGCATATACAACTCTTTTTAAATTGTCCCAAAGATGCTCAATGGGATTTAGATCCAGATTGCGCGTCCAAATAATCGCGCAAATCTTAAGCGAGCTTGTCTGTGAGCTACAGACAGCTTTGGACCATTTGCTGGTCTAAAAAGTGATATCCACTTCCTTTAACCTTCTTCTTATTGTTCGTGCTAATAAAACGCCTTTGCGCATTTGGTACGCAAGGGTGGATCATTTTCCGTATCGCCGGAACTGTCCAATAAATCTATTTTTTTACAATTATTATTGTTCGGTTAGTATATAAAAAATAATGGTAATTAATAAAAAATAAAAACAAAAAACTACTTAGTTACTGGAAATATAAATTATATTTATTCATACGGTTGACGGATTAATAGACGTAGCCTAAATTCAAATTATCTATCTTATATTATAGGATTCCTAAGAATTACTTAAATTTTTTAAATATTAATATATATTTCAATACTTTAGTATACAATATGTTTTTATTAATTCCACGCTTACAGAAATCGTCAAATGATCTTGTATGTTACTTATTATTTATTGATGCGAGTTTAGTAGGTTTAGTCGTTAGCAATGTCGGCCTTTCAAGAATTGTTACGCTTTTTTCTTGGAGGACCCGAAGGCCCTTTCTCCACTGCTCCGGTCCGGCGTCGAAAGCCGGAATCATTCCTGAGAAAAATATCGGAAGGCTGGATTGCGCTTCTCCACTATATCCGATCAGAGCAATACGGCTTAAAAAAAAACGTGTTTAGTTATAAGTTTGTTACATTCCAGGAAATATATTGTACACTGGACAAGTAGCACTTTTAATTGTTGAACATTGAATAAAGAATTTTTGAAATTTGAATTGAAATGACTATATCCAATCCGACAAAGATCCGATAGACCGAAAAAACCCTAAAGATTTTGTTGTACACTTGGTTTGAGAGGTAATTTTAAATATGAATTAAAAATACGTCGAAGTAGTAAATAATAGATGTGTTGTTTATGTCAGTACATTTTACATATGTATATAATAATCAATGATCGATCATTATTTTAATGATAATGACAATGACATGAAATGATTCTTATTTTTTTATTTCTTTCTTCGAATTCAGATTTTCTTAACGTTTCTTGGCAGACAATTTTTTGCCTTTTCTTCATTTCCTTTCATACATTATTTAGCCATTATTCGGTCGTATAAATATATTGTTTTTCGATATTTAAGGTGTAGTCAGGCTTGGAGTTTATATTGGTTTAGTTTGTTGATAGCGTTCGAAGCTTAATATAAATAATTGTATAACATCAAAGTCCACAAAATAATTGTAACCCCTGTAAAAACCCTTGGACATCTTGTTTTCCCGTAAATTTGTACAAGGTGGCATCACTGTCGATCACTTCGGACCGATAAAACACCGCGTTCCGATCTAGCAAGTTATCGGATCGTTAAAAACCGGATGCCGGAGTAGTGGAAAAGTACATAATTACTGTTGCTAGTTTCTAAATCGGATCTTTTCGAAATTAACGTTAGCCGGACCGGAGCAGTGAAGAAATGGCCTAAGTAGAATTGGTTCGGAAACAGTGTTCACAACCGTACGATAATTATCGTACATGTACGATAATTTCATAGCTATGTACGATGTACGATGGTACGCGACTATCGTACGCAGATTGTACGATAATTTCCGTTCTCATGAAAAATTTGATGATCACACAGATAGCCAATAGCCCAATAATAAGTAGTTTTTTTTAGTGTTGGCTCATTGTTGACGTGACAACGTCTTATAAATTGGTTTGCCGGGTGACACTTCAAGAAACTGCGTTACGCTCCGCTCACGTTATGCGCTCACAATGAGAGCGAGTGAGAGGCACGCGTCCCTTCCACTCGGGCATGGTTAGCCCGCCTAAGAGCGAGAGAGACAGACATAATGTTTTAAATTGTTACTATTATTTCATCCTTCTTCCTACTATACGAATGAATATTCACATTAAAATTATTTTACCACTCAAAGTCGTTATCACGTAAAACTTTCGCCCGTATACCGACTTTACAGGCAACCAATTTTTTTTGGTTAGGATCACATGCTTTTGCTTCATGTTGCAATTCATTACATTGGTTGTTACTGTTGTTCAATTCGAAATGTTGGCACGTTCATAACACTCGAAGTGCCCTGGTCCACTCCCAGGTCAGGTCTTGCCATACGTCGAACATTTAATTTGAATTATTTTTTTTTCAAATTAAAATCCACAAGTTTACAAGATTTAAACTATAAATCATTTCCAACATTTATTGTCAGGTTTCTTATGATTTTTAAAAGTATTTTATCCATTTTCGTGACTTGTACGATAATTTTGATCCATGTACGATAATTTCCGCAATAATTTCGCCCCTGGTACGATAGTTGCCTGGCTTGAGGTTGTGAACACTGTTCGGAATACTGCAGTGGGAAGTTGGTTCCATATAGCGGTGGTGCGCGACGAATACTGCCTTAAATAACCTTCAGTTGTGAAACGACGGACGTCCTGTTTTTTATTTATCTTGTGTTTGCATTCTTATTGTAAAATACATTTAGTCACGGAATTAAAACTGCACATAAATAATACAGACTTTATTGACTTTTGAAAACGCTTAAAACTTATTAATAAATAATCATACATACATCACATACACTATACAATTCAAAATTAGAGAAGTAATTTTTCTATATAATATAAGATCTAAGTCTGTTATAATGCCGGAATACACATGTTGATACTTAAAGTACCACTATTGTGCCACACTAATATTCAATGATTAAACAAAGTAAGGTAATTTAGACCGGTCTGCGGAAGTTCTTGCCAGCATACTTGGCTGCTGCACCAAGTTCTTCCTCAATACGGAGAATCTGGTTATACTTGGCCAAACGCTCAGATCTACATGGAGCACCTGTCTTGATCTGGCCAGTGGAAAGACCCACAACAAGATCAGCAATAAAAGTGTCTTCAGTCTCACCAGATCTGTAAATGTATTGTTGTTTTATTTAGATTTTCCATAAAAAGTAGGAAATCAATTCTAAAAAAGAAAGAAGCCGGTCTCACCTATGAGAAACCATTGTGCCCCATCCATTTGTCTTGGCCAGCAAGTGAGCATCAATGGATTCAGTGACACTACCAATTTGATTGACCTTCAGGAGAAGACAGTTACAAGCTTTCTTTTCTACAGCAGTTGCAATGCGTTTTGGGTTTGTTACCTACAAAGACAGTGTTAAATATAATAATTTTCATTGCATATGGTATTTAAAGCTTTAAAAAAAATCTTACTGTGAGATCATCTCCAACAATTTGGATTGATGTGCGGGCAGTGAAGTTACTCCAAGCTGACCAGTCATCTTGGTCAAAGGGGTCTTCAATAGAGACCATGGGGAAGTCTTTGATGAAGTCAAGGTAGACATCAGCTAATTTTTCTGAAGAGAGATAGTCAGCAGGGTTTGACTTGGGATTCTTGAAGTCAAGATCATATGTTGCATTCTTGAAAAATTCTGATGCTGCTACATCCATACCAATTTCAATCTGAAAACAGTAACTAGGTATAACAAAAAAAATCAGTGGTGCAAACCGTAGTCTTGGCCTTAGATATCTGTCTCTGTTTAGTGATAATTTCGTTTTTCCAAATAGGGCAAATTTTTAACACAATCCAGTTTTTCCACATATTAGTATGTATATTAATCAACAGCTGTTATTCAAATGCACAACTTCAGGATTTAGCATCCTTAACTCAAGCCATTAGGCCAGCATCACTCCATTACATATGTGAACTTCATTTTCCACACATAATTGTTTCTCATTGTATTGTTTAGGAAAAAAAATCAATTTAAAAAGTTATTAGTATATGTAATTGAAGTGTTTTATGAAATATATACCTTTCCAGTGTAGCCTGCTTGCTGAATAGCATCTTGAATAAGGTATAAAGCTTCCTTATTGTTTTGAATGTTAGGGGCGAAACCACCCTCATCACCAACAGCAGTTGAGTCTAAGCCAAATTTTTCTTTGATGATTTTCTTCAGATGGTGGTAGATTTCTGAGCCCATACGCATGGCCTCACTAAATGATGAAGCACCTGCAAAATATGATGATAAGTAACCTAAATCAATATACACAAAAATATTTTAAGAAATACAAATAATTTGTTTATTATATACAACTGATAAGGATATATGATGTAAGTTTTTAAGTATTTATATTGATTGGGATATACAACTGATAAACATATATGATGTCAACTTATCAGTATTTTCATTTTGAGATAAAATACAAACCAGTGGGCAAAATCATGAACTCCTGCATGGCAAGTTTGTTTCCAGCATGTGATCCACCATTAATGACATTAAAGGCAGGGACTGGAAGAACAATGTCTTTGTTTCCAGCCAAATCAGCTATGTGCTTGTAAAGAGGAATACCCTTTTTGGCAGCACCAGCCTTAGCTACAGCCAGAGACACACCCAAGATGGCATTTGCACCAAATTTAGACTTATTCTCAGTGCCATCAAGCTTGATCATGAACTGATCAATCTATAAAAAAATTTATAAATATTAACATCTATTACCACTGTAAAGACCTAATCAGGAATTAAATGTCAAAAAGTAATGAGTATTCTGTATTTGGCTTTGATGACATTTTAAGTTTTATTGTCTTATGTGTTTATATATAAAAAAACATGTAAACCAGGAAGAAGTTTATTAATAACATTAAAATATTTAGTTACCTCCTTTTGCTGGGTCTCATTAAAGCTTTGTTTAAGCAATTCAGGTGCAATTATCTCATTGATGTTCTTAATTGCAGTCAGAACCCCTTTTCCATGGTATTCACCCTTCACATTGTCTCTTAATTCAAGGGCTTCATGGACACCCGTTGACGCACCAGACGGTACAGCCGCTCGGAAAAGCCCAAGCTCAGTCACCTATCGAATTTAACTTATATTTAGTAAGCTGTTGTATATTCAAACTTCAATTTAGACAAGGTCAAATTATACATACTAGGTCAACCTCAACTGTGGGGTTGCCGCGAGAGTCGAAGATTTGACGAGCTTTAATCGAAGTGATTGGCATCTTGGAAGTGTGTAATACGGACACCTGCTTAAAAAAATTAAGTTGCTTTGATTGTTAGATAATAGAATTTTTCTATTTATATTTTACATATTTACTACTTTATAATTATAAATTCTATGTTTACCGGTAATAAAAATAAACTTACCTAATAAAATCAGTTGCTTCTAATTAATTCGACTTCTTTAACCTTTGCCGAAGAAGTGCTATTTCCACTGATATTCGCCGGCTACTGTCCTTTGACCTTCACAAGGTGAATTTAGAGACGTTCTTCTACAATCGGAAAAGGTACAGATGCTAATACGAATAAAAATCGTCAACGTAAAAACCATATACGTGTAGCGTGATTAAAAACGATCCACCTTATTTTATAGGTAAAATTGCACCTAATTTCACTCGCTCACTTATATTAAGTATTTTTAATCAGTTTGTAATTACATGTGAATCTGTATAAATGTTTATTTTAGAATAAGGCGTAAGATATTTCAATGACAGAATAGTCAACCAACTGTTACTGTCCCTATTAAAATAAAGGGTCAACTGTCAATAATGATTTTTGGTCTCATGTAGTTTGGAAATTGTGAAAATACCTAATTAGTTTTAGAATATAAGGATAGCGTGTTTTCAAAAATGGATGTAAAAGACGGCGTTAAAGAAGAAAAAAAACCAATTGTTGTTAAAGATGCTACAGATTTACAACGGCTTCGCCTTGAAAAACTAATGAAAAACCCAGTATGTATAATTGTTTGTATTTTCTCATGGTACTAGCAAAGCTAGCTCGTAGTGAAGTCTAATTATATTTCTATTTTTAGGAGAAGCCGGTTTTGATACCAGAAAGACGTAAAGATAAGTCACTTGCTCCACCACCTGACTTTGTTCGTAATGTAATGGGTTCTAGTGCCGGCGCGGGTTCGGGAGAATTTCATGTATATAGGCATCTTAGACGAAAGGAGTATGCACGCCAAAAATTCATACAAGAAAAAAGTGAAAAGGTACACTACTATTAAATAAAAATATGATTTAAAGTAAAACTAATAATTTTTAAGTATTAAACTTATAGAGAAAATGTATTATAGCCCACCCCCCTTTTGTTTTAGGAAAAGCTTGATGATGCATATCACAATAGAATTGAGGAAAATAAACGTAGAGCAGAAGAAAGAACTGCCAAAAAGAGAGCTAAAAGGTTAAAAAGGAAACAAAAAACTAAAATAAAAGGTGAACAACCAAAAACAAATATTGCTGATGAAAAATCTTTACAATCTAATAGTGATAGTAATAATTCAGAAGAAGACCTTTTACTCAACTCAAAACAAAAGACTGATAATACTACAGAACCTTAAATGAAAGAACTTGAAATAAATGAAAAATGAATGAAGTGATTGTGAAAGTGGCAATAATTGTTCTTTGTAAACTTTTAATATGTTATTTTTATATATGATTTACAATTACCATATTAATATCCATTTGTAAACAATCAACTATCTGAATTTTTGTATAAATACAACAAATATACATGGAACTTAAAAATAAATTGATGTCTCCCACAATATACAACCAATTTTTTTAAAATAAATATACACACTTGATATAAACATCTAAATTTATTCATAATACTTCTACCTAGGCCTAGGTAGAACTGTACAAAGGTGAAAGAAAATCATATAGAATCATTAATATTTTTATTACTTTTAATTAGAAAGGACATTTAATTAAGATTAAAAACTAAATGTGAATTACTGAACTGAAGCCATTATGCTATCTTCATTTTTCTTGAGGATTACAAAACCTTCCATAACTGGTGATAGTGGTATGTACTCATCAGTTGCGAGCTCTGCTCTCTCGCCAAAGGATAAAAGAACTGGTGTAGTATGAGTGTGTGACCCTGCTATGGTTTTTGGAGTGCCCGCTTTTCCAATAACATCAACAGCCTGTAATTAAGTTTAAATTTAATATAGCTAAGTAAATTGATGAACTTACCTTTTAATATGTTATTATTATGGTATTAAATTTATTTAATTCAAATTACCTGCCCAACACGAACACTGACATTCAAGGGCTGAAGATTATCATCCAGTGTAACTAACCATCGGGGCTGCATTGCAGTAGCGAGAACAAAGAGCAAGTAATGTGACTTGCCAAGGATAACTAAAATAAAAATAAAAATTCATATACACCAAATTGTTAGTAAGCAAATGAACCAAAATCCTGGTTACAGTCTAAGTGGTATTAAATACTGTCATAATTTAATACCACTTAGACTGTTTCATAATACAGTCTTAGTAGTATTAAAATTGGTTTAGTAGTTATTGAGACACATATAGCTCACACACATCCCTTATTTAAAATAACAACTTACTATTTTTGCAGTCGAGAAGAGCTGTTAGCACAACAAGTAGACCAGCAAGTGCTGGCTGGTTGACTAGACGGCGATCTGCATGTGCTGGACTCAGTGTCACTGTACCTTTGCCTGCGTGGCACAGACCTTGAGCAAGTCGTACCATGAATAAATGCACGGGCGACTTGCTGTGGTATAAAGCCAGGGCACGTAGCATTGTTGCCAGTCTGCAAAAGACGCATAAGTACAATGTCTCTTTCCATATAACGACAACTATTTCCAAAAATAGGCAGTCCGAAACCAAAAACTGTTGTAATATTTACCAAGACACATTCGTTCTTAACTTCCAAATCTAGTCTAATCTATAGCTCAAACGGAAACATGTTATTGTTTAAAAAACTCACATTTGACTGCATATAAATTAAACAAATTAAAAATATTAGGACCTAGCGAAAGAAGTAGGAATTCTCTAATTAATGTCTTTACGGACCTGGCATTGTTGGTACCAGCTCCAACAAGCCCCATTGCGAATATCGCGTTATAGGCGACGTCATTGTCAGAGTCGTGCGAGTACTTGTTAAGTACATCGATCACCGCCAACTGTGGGTTTGACACAGAGCACAAGGAGATAGCAAGTGGCACTGCGCGTCGTACTGCTGGCTCTCCGTAACGTCCCTGCATTTAGAAAATGATTTTTAAATTAATGTTCATACAATTATTTTAGAGTACACTTACTTTACCGCATCAAAGACCGTTTAATAATTAATCGAACCAGATTTCATTAAAATTTATTTATATTTAAACAGATGCCACTTCTTAATATTTAGAGGTATGAACAAATGAATAAAAACAAATGAATTAATTCCTTTTTGTACTCAAATTATATAATTTCGAATCACAAGTCGCACTTGTTTCTCTTAATATTTTTTACAAAAAATTTTAATGAAAAAATATCAAATATCATAAGCATTATAAAATATAGTTTTATCTGTTTTTTTAACGGACTTTAAAATAATCCAGTCCCTCAGATGCAGGAACAAAAATTGGGCCGACTTGCCAGCTTTCTCCAAAGACGAGAAATGCGAAACTTGAAATTTTCTTTATTTAACCATTTAACAAAACAAGGCTAAAGCTTTTAGAGCATAATGTCCGTTATGAAGCTTGTATAAAAATAAAATCACAAACATAATAATTGTATAGTAAACAACTTACCAACTGTCCAAATATCCTAGTGCACATTTCAGCGCCAGTTTCTTCTGCAAATGCGATAACTGCCACTCCCAGGGTAGCAACCGCCTGAACTGATGACAACTCCTTGTTTGCTTCACGCTCCTTCTCTTTCTCTTTGCTCTTACTGTCTTTTGTCTTGCCTAAAAAATATGGTAAAAAAGAAACCTAGAGTTAATCATAATAAATACATCCAGTTGATGATCCATTGATGACAAATTACTCTGTTGGCAGCTTTTACTAAGATATTGTTCTGTCTCTTTTGATCACAGTCAAAACAGAATTTGAGAAAACTTTATGATCTCATTGACGCGAATTAATTTTATTTTAACTTCGAGGGGTCACTAATTAGGTAGATAATATAATTTCCCGTTTAAGTTTGGACAGATTTTTATTTGTTCCAAAACCAAGTACAAAGTTATACTTACTCTTGTTCTTATCATCCTTGGAGCTACTTGCAGAGCCGCTAGCACTGCTAGTGGTTTCTTTGTTCTCTTTCTTGTCTTGCTTCTTAAACGCTGTATCTTCCGTGGATGCTTGTTCATTCTAAGACACGTGCAACTTTAATATCACATTCAAACGATCAGTGTAACCGGCCAAATCAAGCGACATTGCAGACATTTTTTGACATTATACAGTTATCGTTACATGGAACCAACCACATGGAAACCATCTTGAGTTAATAAGATCGAATTTGCGGGGTGTTACTTTGAGTTTACATTCTTATATAAACATACATATTTTTTTTGGTTTGTAGTGAATAAAAATATTTGAATCTTGTGTTAAACTATAAGTAGAGACCTTTTTAAAGATTCCATGTAAAGTCCAAGATAACAAACAATTTTGTTTTAGATCAATTTAAATATTGGTCATGAAAATTAACATGAATTATCAAACAATTTAAGAAAATACGCTCGACCCTGACATATAGCTATATATATTTTAAACAATTTCAAAAAGTCGGTATTTTGCATTTATTACATTTATGGTATTAATTTTATTTTTTCTAGTATTGGTGGTTGAGTATTCAATTATATTTTATTACTAGTCTTAGGAAAGAATCGTTACTTACATCAGTCTCGTAATGTTTGGAGCAGATGTGCAGCATCTGCTGTACGACGAGCACGTCACCGGTGCCTGCGTACGCGCACATTGACAGTGTTGTCTGACATAACGACTGCTGTGGTTCTGGTAGAACCTCTAACGCCGCCATTGTGGCTTCTGTACGCTCTTTGCAACCTATAATTAAGAAATATTGGATTGTTTTTCGCTGTCTTATCCATCTTTTACGTGAAACAAATTCAGGTACTTATCAATTCAAGTTAGTACGTTTGTAAACTACTGAAGCAAGTGTAAAAATTCTGTCTCTAGAAAAGTCCAGGTATTGTTTTTTTTTTGGGTAAAGTAGATATTCACTAGCTTCCAATCGGGTTTATTTTCACTATACAAGCAAATCGTTTACTAAACGTAAACTATCTATAAATATAAGAGTCTATAACACACTTTTCTACTTAAATAGTTTTACATTTACTGTAATGAAAATAAATAATTTTATTAAATTAACCTTCTTACCCAAAAAGCATAGGCCGAGACCTAAATGCAGGAAACGCGCATAAGTTGACGAGTGAAGATCTTTATTGTCATCAATTAGACGTTGAATGATTGCACAGGTTACCTATAATACACAAAATAGTTTTTATATAATATTTTAATTATTTCGACTATGATGTATATGGTGTTACCAGGTTGACACATTTAAAAAACAAAACGAGTCTTAACGTAATTTTATGTAACGTCACATTATTAAACAAATATGCATTTTAAAATACGCCTTTAGAAAACAACAGTGTTTATTTAAATTTGCGAAAAACCAATAAAAAAACTAATTTTGCTTGAACGAACTGTAAATAAATAAATAAATAACCCAAGGGATTTAAGGACAAATAACGAATATACTTACATCGCCATTACAAGACCCAACAGCGATGAGACCACATGAAAGCGCTGCGAGCGCACAGATCTCAGGCGGCGCTGCAGAATCGCTTAGTACTGGCAATAAATGAGACAAGACGTCCTCGCGCTGAGTTCCAGCGTACGCTATGCCCAGACCTATTGGAAGTATTTGTTATTTAATCCGTTTTTCGAATTGAATTACGTTTCAGAATCACAGGTTTAAAAATTAACTAGACAGCATTTAAATCCTTTTGAAACTTAGAATTGTGCTATTGTTACCTACGTTATTGACTAGATGCTTCAAAATTATGCTAAGCAATTGTTCACTGTTAGATAAATTTGATTGAATCTTATAATAGTGGCACATTTTAAAACCGAAGGTATCAAAGATACCTGCTAAATTTCAAATCTGAATAAATAATCATTTATCAAGGAATATAGGATGGATCAAATAGCATTTTATTTGAAAAATGATAAAAGAAAGCTTTAAGTATATATACGTAGTTAGTGTAAAAAGTTTGTTTACTCACCTAAAACACTACCGATTCTCAAGTTAGCACTAGAGTGCAGGACATAGTCTGACAACAGAGCTAGTGCTGGATCACACTCATTCCTGACTCCGCAATTGACTAAACCAAGAGCGAGAAGAGCTCCGGCTTTAATGTGTTCATCAGCTGTGTATAGGTATTTGTCGATTGGAGTCAGACCTCCATCTACATCCCACAAGTGGATCATGCCTAGAGATGCTGCAGCTGATAACATACCTATTTGAACACAAATCATTGTTATAGTCAATTATGTTAAATAGCTACTATATAAAAAAAGAAAATTAAACTAATACAAAACTTATAGCCCCTTTAACTACATGTTATTAATCTTACCATGGTCTTTGTTCTTGTACATCCACTTATTACCATCCTCAGTGGTAACTAACTTATCTCTGCCAAACCCAGCATTAACAAATGCATTGACAAATGTTGCAGATAAGTTCTGACGTGCTGAGTCGACTGGGTGATCAGCTAGTAGTGATGGTCTGAGCGCAGATCCAGCCGATTCCAACCAGGTTTTGTACACCTCTTCTGGTGTTTTTGGTTCCATGATATCAAGCTAGAATATATATAATAGATTAAAAAACTGCAACATTTATTTAATGTTCTTTTTTTGTATTTCTGCTTTCTTTTGATTATATTAAAAAAAATGTTTTTTTTTGCTGTTGCCTTTGGCTCTACAACTACTTTAATAGCAATTGTGTTATAGAAAAATAACCTCCTCCATTTAACCACCATATTTTTCTATGTGAATAAAATAATTTGTACTTCAAACTTGACTACTATTTACTAAATTTTGTAATACAATTTTTTAATTAATTTTGTCACATGGCATTAAAATAGTTGCAGGACCTTAACTGGCCCCTTATTGCATATAAACAATGTCATACTCTATATTTTAAATATACATCCATATTACCTCTCTTCCCAAACTCAGAAAGTGATCATTGATGTGGGCATTGAGTAGGATTGTTCTTAAATCTTCATCATCCAAGTCTAAAGGTACATACTGTCGAGCAAGCATGTAGCATAATTGTTTTTTGACCAACCTAAAATTATTTACATTAGAATATTTTGGATATGTCATACACCTGTTATATTCAATACCTTTATCATATAAAAGAAGGTGTTGAATTGTAGAAATATGTACTATAAATAATAATATTATTGTTAAAATTTACTTACATGTCATTACAGGAGTTAAAAACTTCCTCACATTTAGCTTTATCATGCAATTGCATAGCAACCAATAAGGCTCTTGGGTACTCTCCAAACTTTAAATATGTTTCCAGTACTCCTTGGAGTATTTGAGTTGACTCAGGTTCAACCACATAACTTGCACATCTATGAAAAAAAAAGAAAGTATTATATATGGGCCACCTAAAACTAAATGGCCATGAGGATACACTACTGCACCTGTATCATTGGTAATCTATTATACAAGTAGGTTTTCAGTTTTCAGTCTAATGTGCCTGACACATGTCAACAAGATGCTTTTCTCACGATGTTTTTAACTTACGTTACATTTTTATATTATATTTATCACATACATGTATGTGATGTATATAAATATTACCAAGATAATACTTGATATTCCAACATGTTTATCCCATGTACACAATGGTGTTCATTCCTCCAAACCACTATCATAAATACCATAATTATAAACTATTAACATGATAAGAATAAACAGAAATCCTATATAACGCTTGTTTTATCTACATGAAGCCAGAAGTACTAGCTTGCTAACTTCCTTTGATACTAGCATCTCCTAACCTAGCTTCGTGTAGCTCGGACATAATAGGACACTCCCAACCAGACCATTCTATTTATTGTACTTCTTTTTAATATCGAAAAATTTTTCGTAGATAAAGACGATATCACGGTGTCGGTTTTTTCTTAAACCTTATTGCTTTTAGACGAGCATTATGTGACCACTCTTGTTTTTTGTATGCTCGTACACCAAGATCTTTATTTAAAACCTATTTTGCTGTTTTCCTACTTACACCATTAAAATATAACCGAATAGCAATAAATGCTATTCGGTTATATTTCAATGTCCCATTTATCGTTTTACAACAATAGTAAAACATTCAAAAATAGAGTGCAATAATTTTTTATATAAGCATGTTCAAAATTTAAAAATAATGTGACAGAACTTTGGGACCAACTACATACTAATCTTAAAAGATAGCTTACCCAATCAAATATAAGCAAACTCGAGGATAGTTGCTTTGATCCATGTGTTGTGTCAGAAGATCTAAACGATCAATTTCCATTAGTAAATCACAGGCTTGAATTTCAGCTGAGTGTTTCATATCAAAAGCAATTACATCTCGGACCAGAGGTAACAAACTGTCCATATTTTCTACATTCCATTCCTCAGATATTTCCCCTTCAAGTTGCCTATTGAAACATAACATGTAATGAATTATAACATTTTTGTTTATTTGCAAATTTGGCTGCAAATTTTGCAAAAACCATTGAAATAATTACACAAAATGCTATTAATTTTATCACTGATTGGATGGACAATGTAATGGCAAATAAAGCTGAACCATTCCAAATCTGTTAATCTTGATTTTACTAATAGTATAGAGCCATACAGGATAGTATGTACTGTTGCATTAAGATATAATTCAAGGGTTTCAGAACAAGGTTCTTTGGCACTTTTCAATGCACCATGGTATATTAAAAATGAAACAATGTCAAACATTATAGAACACTAAGACTGTTAATGAACATTTAAGTTAAAAGTTTAAGCTTTTCATTAGTATTTTATAAAATTAAGTTGACACCATATTAATTATTACCCATAATTAATGTTAAGGCTAGATTGCAATTCATGTGAAAAGACATTCCTTTTTTTGCAAAAGTTAATGTAAGAAAAATAAATATGGCGAGTAACTTACCTAACATATTCGTGGCCCCATTCTCCAACATTAGCCATTGTTCCTAATAAACAATACTTAAGACATTCCCTCTTCTCTGCAACATCCTATCAAATTTTATTAGGGTTATAACGTTTAATATATTATCCAAAAACCTATATTAATATCTAACAATAAATGAAGATGATACTTACAAGGGTTCCACTGACACCCATTGCTAATACTGATACCACATCAGCACAAAATTTTTTAGTTTTAGGATCCTCTATTTTTTCATAAACTTCTTTTAGTGCTGGGTAATGTTCTCTTAGAAACTTTAAGGGTTTAGGTACAGAAGTCATTGAAGTAGTTGATGTACGTATAAGATTACTTAACATTTGTAAAGCAGGAAAGTATAAGTCAACTTCATTTCCCTAGAACCAGAAATTTTTATTAGCTTAGATATAGATTTTAGAACCTTAATCATGATTATAGTTCCAGATATATTTTAACATACCACAAGTTTTTCCACAAGCATATTGAGTTCCTCTTGGAGGCGTTTGTCTTCTTCTGACTATAATAAATACAAAACACGATCAGAATTAAAGTCAACTTTAGAGTAAAATTAAGAATTTTGATAAAACTATGAAAATATTTACTCACCAAATCATCATTAGGAGCAGCTACAGGTTCAGTCTTTTCCTTTTTTGCTTCTTCTTGTTTATTCTTAGCAGTCATTTTTATTTTAGTTTTAAAACCACTAGTACGTTAAGGATAAATTAAAGGAATCAAGTTGTATAGCAAAACTAATTCACAATGCCCAAATCGTGAGTCTTACAATTTTGACAAGTCACCGCCGGACCAAAGAGTATATATTGAACACTAATATAGTTTGGTACAGACAACGAATATTCACACATAGCACAGACAGTAATTATTTATTTGATTACAAATGATGGCAGTTATTTGGCTCCTCTTCATCAGTCACGGTCATGAAGGTCATTTGACCGTGCATCATCGCCACCATGATCGGGTTACTCTTCACACATACGTGTTCGTTCATTTACTGACTGTCTACTGTTTATAAAATGATGTCTACAGAAAATTGTTTTATGTACGGATTTGGCTTCAGTACTGGGGGCCTACTACGAGCTCTTATTGCGAGCCTATTGACAACCTATAACCGAACTGCATCGCTTTATTTATTGTAAAATGAAGAACCAAGCGGCAGCTATTTTTGCAGTATTTACCTATAACACAAAATTCTTATGAAGGTTTAGGTGTTAATTATGCCATACTATAATACACGGAGTAATCGTTGAAGAAGTCGCAAGAGAATTTGGTAAAATAAAACGGTAGTGATTATATACTCTTTGGTAAAATACACGAAACCAACGCGGGTTTAAAATAAAATATTATAAAATGTTGAATTATAATTTTGTTATACCTGCCTGACATTTAAATAAAATGAATATTATATATTTTTTCATATATTAGACATAGTAGATACATACCGTTTATTTTAACTTAATTAACAAGTTTTATTAAAATATTGAATTTAATATGTTTTAAATTATTATTTACACGTTCGATACAAAAAGTAACTTTTTTAGAAACGCTTATTATGTCATAGTTTGAAGGCGAAACGATCCAATTTTGGTTCAGCCAAAATAATGAGGTTCGGTCGTGGTACGATTTTTTACAGAAATTGAACGAACGAAATTTGATTACCGCTAAGGTCACTTGGGAACCTAAACTGTCTCGTTTTTCGATGTACTAAATACTAATAATAGATGCAGTTCAGTTGTAGGTTGTCAATAGGCTCGCAATAACAGCTCGTATTATGCCCAATTTAATTATACTCAACTGTATTGTTTTAAGAAAGTTCATGGTAGATAATGGAAAAAATATTATTTCAAAATCTATAGAATTCGATCTTTTCGTATGTTTGTTCAAATACTTACTACATATTTAAAATGTGTTGAAACAACATGTCTATAGAGATTACAGTACCTAGGCAACTAGGCACGTAATGAGTAATCGCCGATTGTGTGAACGCGCACGCCATCATAGGCAATCATGAATCATTCCTTTCACGTACCGACACAGCAGCGATTACGTACAATCATCGCCGACGATGGCCGATCACAAGACTTATAAGAGGCAACAAATTTCATCTCTTAAAAAATGGGACAATATCAGTTAAATATCTTATTTTAACTACTGTTATAAGTAGGTATTGTCATATTATCTTTAAATATCTTCAATTACGTTTCTTCGCATTACACACTTACTTATTACGTTTAGATCTTGGATTGACGTCGTAAACTTGATATTTTTTTCTTTAAAGGTTTATACTTGTATGTTTAGTGCTCTATCATTTCGACTTATATTCTTTTATCTGTGTAGCAAACCCCTACAAAATTCAATCTGGAAAAGAGAATCGAAGATGGATGTAGTCACAATATATAATCAATGCGATATAATAAATTCATCAAAAATACAGTGGGGAAATTATATCTAACCAAATAAATATACCCAACACTTCGCCTAAAGGGATAATAGATACCGGGCCATAAACTTAAAAAAAAGCACTTTAATCTGTAATGAAATCCTTACAATATATAGATTTTCTTCACTTTAGAGACTGGCGGTCAGACCGGTGAGTCAGTGGGTACACTGGTCGTGGATCCTTCTATTACGTCGGCAGTCCCTTCCTTCCTCTACTTTATTCAAAGAGGCAAGATTTATAAAAGTACATCAGATAAATAACATGAAAATCTAAGGTTAAATCTCTGTTTCATTTTTTTGGTATGGAATTCGATTTTATAATTAAAGTTAACGCGCCTTAGAATGTAGGTATGTCCATACAATAAGTCCCAAAAAACGGTTTTTACGGTAACAATGGTTATAAAAACCGTTTTCATTACTAGTTAATAGTTCTGTACTGGGAGTACAGTACTACTATACATAGCAAATCAAATGAAATCAACCCAAATCTAGCAATATATGCTTTACTAGTAGTCCATTTTTTAAGTAAGAACTATATTTTGTTCACAAAAAATGTATTAGATTAGCTTGTATATTGACATTAATTTATTAATACATTATTTTCATATTAAAGGTAATAACTACAATAATTTATTGGTCTAAATAATGTGAACATACACCCAATAAAACTTAACATCTAAGCATAATAATTAATAGATTTATATATGATGAAATAAAACAATTTATTCCTATGTCCATCACTTTCTATTATTTAAAAAGTTTTAATGTCAAAAAAAAAATTGATATTGTAGTGATGTATTTCATCACAATATGGTCATGTTATTACTAATTATGCAGGTATCACTTGATTTCTTTTACATATGCATCTAACTCTGCATCAAGTTGTTCAGCAGTTGGTACTGGCCGCTTTCCTCTTATTCCACCTCCTCTACCACCACGCTTTCCACCACCCCCACGAACATTTAATTTGCGATCATTGCCCTCTATAAATGAATAAAATATTGTTATAAACACTTTATCTATGAATCTGAATTATTGCAATGCAATTGCAGAAATAATAATTTACCTTTGTTACCAGAATTTCTTCTAAATGCTCTTCCTACTATTTGTTTGTTTCTAGGTTCCGCTCTTAATGAGCTTATTTCAGATGTTGCAAGTTGAATGTTCATTGCACGACCATCAAGTGGAACACCATTGTATTGCTTCATTGCTTTTAATGCATCTGCTCTACGGTCAAAGACTACATCAGCTGTACCTATAAAAAAATAATTGGATGAAAAAAAGTTATGGAGGCAGAAGGAATAATTAATTAATAATTTTATTCACATACCTAAAGATCTGCCAGATCTATCATAGTGCACTGCAGCACTTTTTAAAATTCCAAACTCTGAAAACAATTCCTGGATATCCGAGTCTGAAACTGCAAAATCTAAATTGGAAACAAGCAGTTTGCTGGGTCCAGTTGATATAGGTGCACCTCGCTGAATTTTCATGGAACTGAATTCATTGAACATGTCATGTTTCCACGTACTGTTTACATCACCCTGAAATAGTTTGTCCTAAAATGCCATGCCAAATGCCCGCTGATGCCTCTGAGTTTGCACTCGAAACATGGCAAACATTGGTTGAACATAATTTGTTTTGCATATACATAAAGGTATATTATTTACACATTGATAAGATATTACACATTTGCAATGATTAAACATTGTTCACTAGTAAATCACTTTTCACAGACACTGCATAACATGTTATTTTATAACACTCCAATAGTCAAACAATTGCAGCTCAGCAGACTATTTCCATTGTTGAAATGTCCTCTCCAGCAAAGCACTTATGCACTTACAATTTGCATCAAGGCCATTTATAATGAAGTACTATGTTGCTGAGGCGAATTGAATTAAGAGGATACTGGAGTCAAGTATTTACGTTAAAATGAAATCCCATCGTAAAATAACATTTACAATAATTTAAAATCAGCCAAAGTTAAACGTCCTTAGTCTGGCGCAAACATATGGCTATATGACGTTTTAAAGATTTTCACCTAATCTCGCCGTTAGATTGGTAGAAATGGTTTGATGAGCAAGGTAACTTTTGTACCTGATAACTTATTAATTACATTGCGCGCATTTTCAGGGAGCCAATAGCTCGCTTGTTCGCCATATTTATTTTTGTCAAACCACCGTAGCTTTATTAAGTAGGTCGGTATAATTTACCCTTGAATAATTAGTTGGTTTGGACACCCCACCACGATTTCTGCCTCGCAAATTGCCACCCGAACGGTTGCCACGAAAGCCACCTCCTCCACCACGATTTGATCTTTTTGTATCCATTTTTCTTCCAGCACCTCCGCCTCTTCCTCCTTTTTTACCAGCTTTAATGATGTCGTCCAAAGCCATATCAATTTTATCAACCATCTCTATATTTAATATACCGTTTATACTTATATTTTATTTTTAAGTAATCCCGTCAAATTAGGCTGATGAGATGCTGCTTTAAAGTTTAGGACAAAGAAAAACCATAGACACTGACATAAATTATATGTCTGAACCACAGAATCAATAACCAATCACAGGTTAAGTGAGTGTTAAAATAACATTATTTAATTAATTACAAACAATTAACAAAATTTAATTCATAACTCGTTGAGTGATTTAATAAATTCAATTGATGTTTTCTCGTTTTTTATTGTTTATTATTATTTTAAAGATCATTTTCAACATATAATATAATAAACTTTTATGTGACACAAACATAAAAAAATATGTGACTAATAAAAAAATTTACATTACTCTGCTCATTAAATGGTTGGGCATTGGGCTCCACATATTTTATTGGCCATTTAATTTATTATTTATTAAGGATCATAATCATCAATTGACGCTCTGTGCATATACTTATGTATATAGTTGACGATAAAAACTTATAATATATTACATTCCAATAGAATCCAGACCCTTTTTTTAAGATTAATGAAATATATTTCACATAAAGAGAATAATAGAAAAAAGTCATGAATAAAATCTAAGTTATTATGTTAGTGTTATTAAATTTAAGAAAAACTTTTTGGAAAATAATAGTTTCTTAATAATCAAAGTTAATATTTTATAAACGTAGGTATATATTAAATTAACGTTACGTAAGAGCAATTTAAGTATCTTATGTCTATTGCAGACGTCATCAATTGTGCTGCATAATTCAACGACCCTAAAATCCTTATGCATTTATACAAAAAAACAGTTAGGACGCGCACGGGTTACGGCGCAAAAATTGGTTTTGCTTAAGTCGTTTGCGTTAAGTAGATTACTCTTTAGTTAGAATACATTTCTTACTTAGGAAACACGTCTCATATATCACATAAAGTATCAAGTTTCGAATCATTACTAAGCGGAAATATTATTTAAATCATTATTTTTGTCGACATTGTGAATGTAAATTTGTTTGAAATGAACCAAATACTAAAATTAGGAAAGAAGTATCTCAGGTTTCCAAAAAAATATGAAACAAATATCACCACAAAAAATAAAACGAACACGATTCCACGAGCTAAATCCTTACCATTAATTGGTACAAAAATAGACTTGATAAAAGGTGGATTAGGAACAAGGTTTGTACTTACCTGATTATTTTTTCTTGTATATTTATGTATTGTGTGTAAGGAAAAGGATAAAAGGATGTTGTGCGAAATGAAGGCTGTTTTATTTTATTTCATATTTTTTAACAAAACATTTTTGTCTGAAATGGTTATTTATGTCAAGAAGTAATACTTAGTACAATCGCCAAAATTGTAAAACAACTTAAAAAGATAACGATACATGATGAGTTTTTTATCTTTTTACTTTGTTAATTGTTATAGGTAAGTCAAAAATATCTATAACTATATGTTTATTGTTGTATCGGTCATTTAATTTTTTTTTGGAATATACCTGCCTAGCCTTTACCTATCACCTAGTTACTCCGAGGTAATGTAGTATTCTAATGGTAAAGAATGTTTTCAATCCGCGTTGAACTTTTTGAGTTTTTTAGTTTCATATACATAAATTCATTCGCTTTATAGGTAATATTTTTATTGAAAAACAGTCAGTATGTACTCTACAGTAGTACAGGTCAGATACACACCTAAAATTAATATGCTTTTCATAGGTTACATGAATTTATTGATTTGCGACACCAAGATTTGGGGAATATATTTATGGAAAATTTTGGAACGACAGATTTATTATTTGTCAGTGATGCCGAGCTTATAAGAAAACTTTTTATAAACCTCGAAGGAAAATATCCTGGTCATATTCTACCTGATCCATGGCTTTTATATGAAAAACTTTACGGACAAAAAAGAGGGCTCCTATTCATGGATGGTGAAGAATGGTGGCAAAATAGACGAATTATGAATAAACTTCTGTTAAAAGATAATGCCAATTGTTGGATTAAAGATTCTGTAACAAAAACAATTACTATATTCATTGAACATTGGAAAGAACAATCGAAACACGGTATCGTTATAAATGACGTTGCGTCGGAGTTATATAATCTCTCTACTAAGGGTAATTATTTAAAAATCTGAATATACTCTAAAGTAAATGGTTTATGTAATATATATACCATTAATAAATAAATATATGTATATATATTGATTGTATATATACATATTTATATATCAAGTCCGATCGTACCTATATAAACCAAATTATTTTTGTTCAACCAAAAGCCACTGCTAATTTTTTTATTTTTTTTAATAAACCAGTGTTGTTTCAGTTATAATTCAAGTATTAATTGGAAATACTGACCCACCACAAGGAAAGCATTACGATGAATTACTAAACATGTTTACAGAATCGGTAAAAAAGATATTTGAAACAACCACTAAACTTTATGGTATTCCTGTAAATTGGTGCCATCGTTTTAATCTAAAAGTATGGCAGGATTTTAAGGAATGTGTTGATTTGTCTCTGCTATTAGGTAATAATTTAACTAATAAGTAGTAATAGTAATAATTTTGTCTTTCATTTAAGAAATTTTCCAGAATAGGTTTAATTTCAACTCAAAATTTTAGGTTACTTCGTTTATTCGTTATTATAAATAAAAATAAAAATTTACAAACTTCGATAACCTTTAGCGTTTCACATACTATTATAATTTCAGGAAATAAACTTCTAAAAGAAATATTGGCAGTAAAAAATTCGAGTGGTTTGATAAAAAAATTAGGTGACGAAAAAATGGATGAAATAACCATGTCTAGAATAATAATAGACTTTATCATTGCTGCAGGGGATACGGTAAAAAGAAAATTAATAATTTCATTGAGTTTATTAAATTTTTATATATCGGTATATCCCTTAAATGTATCTTTTTAGACCGCATATACATCGTTATGGATTTTTTATTTGCTATCTCAAAATAGAAACGAAATTACTGAAATACGTTCAAAACAACATACGTATATTCCATTCGTTATAAAAGAAGCAATGCGGTTGTATCCTGTAGCTCCATTTTTGACGCGTATACTACCCCAGGATAGTGTTGTAGGAGAGTACTCAGTGAAAAAAGGGGTAAGCTTTTTAATTAATTCCTGAATTCAATCGTATTTGTTTTTGTTGAACGCTGCTCAGTTGAGTTCCAATTCCTAGAGCGGATTGGCCCTTGGCCAGTGGCCAGGCCTCCCCTATCGCGTAGGCTAGATCTACCCTTGTACACTATTTGCAGGATTAATTTAATTCATAATAATGATGTAAGCATATTTTGAGTAAAGGGCGAATATTTGTGCATGTAAGGGAATTTGTTATTAAGATAATACACACTTTGATCTTGGCCAAAAGGCCGAGAAGCGATGATTAAGATAATAAACCTCAAAATACCTTGTGCGCTGACATGCGTAATGACAGTTTCGTGTAATCACATATACTGGGTGTCAAAATAACTGTCAAGTGTCAGACCGTTGTAATTCGTGCATAACTCGCTGGCTATGCCAATTGCCGTTAGATCATTGGCAGATACAGAACAAAAGTTAGCAGAAGATTGACAGTCGTTTATAAACCATATTTTAGTATGATCTACTAACAAGTAATAAGTCAAATAAATTTTTGTTAGGCATAAGCCAGTGTTATTGTTTATTTGTTAAACTAATGTATTCTTTATAAACTTAAAATGGGTATCCAAATAATTTGTAAATATTTAATTAAATTGAGAAGACCAAGCTATCACTCGTGTAGCGGTCTTCTTTTTAACCCAGAAGAAAAACTAAATAGACCTGATAAACTGATCAATGCTAACCAAATAAGAAGTTTTTCACTAGAACCTGTAATTAAATGGCAACAGGAAACTTATATGAGCATTTCAAACAGTAGTCTGGTAAATTTTATGCAAGATGGGTTACATAGTTTTCATGAAGCATCTGGTCTCACTTGGTGGTCAACAATTGTAACTTCAACTTTATTAATTAGAGCATGTATGACCCTTCCACTCTCAATTTACCAAAGTTATATATTAGCCAAAGTAGAAAACATTGGTTTGGAACTTAAAGACTTAGTTAATGAGTTAAAAAAAGAGACTGCAATGGCAAGAAAAGTTTATAATTTAAGTGATAAGCAGACAGTGATATTATATAAAAGGTCACTTAAAAAGCAATGGAGAAATCTAATAGAGAGAGATAATTGTCATCCATTAAAAGCTACAATAGTAATTTGGTTTCAAATCCCTCTTTGGGTGTGCATGTCATTTGCAATAAGAAATTTAGTTAACATGCATCCTCCATCTCCATCAGCAATGATTACATTTATGGAATTATCTACTGGTGGTATAGGGTGGATACCAAATTTAACAGAACCTGACCATTCATACATTTTGCCAGTTGTTTTTGGTTTGACAAATTTGGCTATAATTGAAATACAAAAAATGTCAAAATTGAGAGAGCCATCAAAATTACAGAACATATTTACAAATGTTTTTAGAGGATTTACATTAGTAATGATACCTGTTGCTGCAAATGTACCATCATGTCTATGTCTGTATTGGGTTACATCCAGTATCTTTGGATTGATACAAAATTTATGTCTACTATCACCATCCTTAAGAAGAAAGTTGAGGATACCCTTGGTACCAAGTGAACTTGAAGATCCATACAGACATTTAAAACAAGAAATTAGCTTTAAATTAAAAAATATACTGCCTAAAAATTCATAGTATTTTTCTAAAATAGATTAATTAGAAATCAAAAGTGAGTTTTTTTTAACAATTTCAGACACCAATCATTGCTTCAATATACACTTCTGGTAGAAATGAACAGTATTTCAGTAAACCAGAAGAATTCTTACCCTACCGTTGGGATAGATTGGATGAGAGAAAAGGGAAATTAAAGAATCATATTCCCTTTGCATCTTTACCGTTTGCCCTTGGTGCTCGCTCTTGTGTAGGAAGGAAGATAGCTATGGCTCAGCTTGCTGAGCTTATTTGGCAGGTAATAGTTTATAAGCAGAATATTTTGTCTTAATACTTCAGACAAAAATACTTGTGTATTTGAAAAGGTAAAGATTTATTATATATCAATATATAAATTATATTTTTACTTTACAATGTCTCTAAATTGTTGCTTGTACATATCTGGTGGTTAAACATTATATACGAGCCCCGATGCAAAATAGTTTGTCCTGTATAGCAAGTAGTGCTGAGCTTAAAATATAGAAAGTAACTATTGGTAAAATAATTAAGATTGTTTAATAAAAAGTAAACCACAATTTGAGGAACATTTTAAAGTTTTTTTTAATATAACTGAAATTCTTTCATGACTACATATTATAAAAAATGTTTTAAAAAACGTAACGCAAAAGTATTCGTCTACCCTTGTCACTCAAGCAACTACCACTTAGTTGTGTCGCCTTTGCTCTCAATGAGTTTCAATGCGAAGAGGCATAGTTGCAACCAACACTGCGCACTCCTCAGGCGTAATTGACTCCCAGACAGACAAGTTTAGCCTCAAAGTCTTCGATCTTGATGGATTTTTACGAAGAACTTTTTTCATTTTTCACTATAGGACTTCGATCGGCGACAAGTCCGGGCTGTTAGATGGCCATTCTAATAGGGATTCTTTTCGCCAGTAGCCACGTCTTTGTTATCTTTGCAGTATTGCAAGAAGCACAAGTATGCCTCATCTTTGTTCCAAATCACTTTTTCTTTGATCGCCGACTGACACTTCAAATTTGGAGTCGTCACTCCAAATGATACTACGCCACTGAACGGAGTCCAATTTCAATGGTGACGAGCAAACTTCAACCTCTTTTTCTTTTGTACAACAGTCTTCAGTGGTTTCTCCTTAGCGATGTAAAATCCATAAAAATGTAAAATCGTAACCCATTATTTTTAGGACTCTTGCAAATATCAACTGCGACGTCTTTGTGCATCATGTCCTTTCATTTCACCTTGAGTTCTCCAGCTTGTGCCCGACGATTATTTTTGATAATTTTCTTCAGGATTCTGTTTCTGCTACACATGTGATGAGTGGACGACCAGTTTTCTTCAAACAAGAAGTCGTACCTGGGAAGTATCAAGTCTGTAGATATTCGGTAACTCGATTTGCCCAACAAACTACCTCGAAACTCGACCCCACAAACTATTCGCGTTCGAAGCTCTTCACACTCGATTTGAAAACTAATGAAAAACACTGAATTTTCAGAATTTATACTGTCTGACTTGACAAATGAGACACAGTATTACTTTTACAAATTTAAATTATGCAACATAATTGTACAAAGAAGGAATAATCTTATTTCAGTCGCCGATAGACGAACTCTTTTGTATCAATTAACAATTAGACGAACTACTTTGCTTATAACTGCTTCGAATTTAAAACAGGATATGTATAAATTTAAGAAGCTAAAATAGTTTATTGGTTCATAATTAAGAAATGGCAGAACAGCTTAATATTTTATAGATATATAAAAGTAATGGAGTTACAAAATATCTCATAGAAAATTTCACACTAGACCACTAGAACTAGACTAGACTACATTTTACATTGGGGCTCATATATATATCTCCATTAAACTAGTTCTTTAATGTAATATGAAATATTTTGTTGCAGGTTGTGGATAACTTTGACTTCAGATGTATAAATGGTCCTAGTATAAAACCAATTACTTCACAAGCTTTAATTCCTAACAAAAACATTGAGTTAAGTTTGAAAGTCAGAAATGCTTAATAGTTTTATTTTGGTTTTTAAAAATTATTAATAAGAGATTAATATTAAAACTCCTTTATAATTCTAATTATATTTTATTTTTAACTTTCTGTACAAGTTTTGTATATTAATTTATATACTCATTTAATTAATAATTGTCTTATAATCATGGCCTTAACATCTTCCAACCACTGGTCCTTGTAATCTAAATCAAGAATATTTTTAATACATTTATGTCTATTTTGTTCATTCATAGTTCCTGTTAACAAATACGCTAAAGCCTCTACACAAAGAAAACCAACCCCATCTTGTAAGGACCAAATATAAATTTTATCGGCAGTATCAGATGTCAATTGGAACTGTATAATAGCACTACATAACAGGGTCTTCATTCTCTCAAACAAAAATCTATCAGCCAACAGAAGTACCTCTAAATTTGTTTCTAAATTCTCACATAGAGGGAATACTTTAAGATCACATTTGATTTTATTTAATCCACAATGTAAAAGTGTTAAAAGATATTCAAGTGCTTGTTTAGATACTTTTTTAAGTGTAACACATTTTTCTGAAGATTCTTTGAAAGATCCCGTAAGCATCACTTTGAATACTTCAGAATGTTGGCATAAAAAGTTTTTATTAGCTTTAACTGTTGACTGGTCATCTAAAACAAATACCACAATATCTTCTTGAGAAAGGTTATCTAATATTGGGTCATAAGTAATTGGAACATTATCCTTGTAGCGATTCTCTAAAAGTTTAGGATCCCGTATTTGAAGATTTGTGGCTAACTTAGCTAAAGCCGTAATGCAATGTTGGATATCTTCTGTCAAAGTTTCAGATAACATGGAAAACAGTACATCCAATGCTTCACAATCCAACAAATACTTCTTTAAGATTTTTTCTGACCTGTAAAAATAAAAATGCCTTAAGCAAATTTTTGGTTAAGTGCCAATGCATAATGACGATTGAGAATCTGCTATGGATAATACTGTTATGTGGAAACTAAAATATAAATAACAATAAAATTCTCTAATGTATCACTCGAAAACAGCTTTCCTCTTGTAAAATTGAATTTATGCCCATATTCTAAGTTGTAGCTCAAGTCACGTCTACAGCAACTATAAATTTATACAGATAAATGGTTTGATAACTGCTAAAATATGATATAAATCCTATTAACGTTTTAGAATACAGTCCTTAAAAGCAATTCAGTAAATTCAGATACATCCATAAAACAAAAAACTAACACCGCTAGAATATTAAATATGACACTTAAATGTCACCTCTAAGTAATAATTTAGTTTGTTAAAAAATACAAATATTATTATAAAAAAATACGTACGTACAAAGTACACATGTCAGAAGTGAAGCTTCTTTGTAAATTAATTAATTAACTAAGGTAAACGCCCCAATAGAAGATCATGTACCATTATATTATTCACACTGTATAGTGCTAGTGATAATATAAATAAATAAAAATCTGCTTTTACTGCGCAAGCCGACATGACACAATTGCCATCTAAAGTTCTAATATGTAACTTCTAAACGAATACATCAACCAATAGCGTGTAGTTTTTCTCCATCTCCCTTTCTCATTCTCTTTCAATTGGTCTCAATCGCTCTCTCTCTTTTCTTCGACAAAAACGCTGCACATTTACATGACGGTTCATCCGTAAAAATTATACCCTCCTAAAGAAGTTTCACTTTAATAATCTCAAATATTATTAACTAATATTCATAAATTACGTACCTTATTATGTATGGTAATGATAGAGATAGTGTCTGTTTCATATCTGTAGTACCCTTTAATAAATGATAACTAATTTCACCAATACCATGACTTGATTCTGCCACAATTGTTACTTGTTCCAGTAGTTTCGAACCTAGTTTCAAAAGCTAGAACAAGAAGTTGATATAATTATAAATCCATTATACTTTTTAGTATTGATAATTTGTATTTCAACCTTTATTACACTACCATTGATAAGAAACGCTAAAATAATATTTTTTACTCTTACTTGTTTACACTGACGACATTCAGTAGGTGGGTGTTTTGAATTAACTGACATATTATGTAATCTAATCACGAATCTATGCTTAAGTATGCTTATAAGACATAAAGAATTGCTGTAACAAAAAGTATTAGAAATATTCAATAATTATGTTAATAATCTTATAAAAAATTATTGGATTAATATACATAATTTTATAAATTGTATATATTCCATAAATATTATCAAAATAGGTCATTATGTTTTTTTAATTTGTTGTTTGTAAGCACCTTTAAATACATAGTCTTTTAATGGTCTAACATTGAGTTTTCTTTTTTCTGGAGATGTTATGGATATTAAAGGGTATTTCAACAAGAACTTTGTTTTCTAAAACAAAATAAAACAAAGAATTTAGAGGAAAATGAATATAATTTTTATTGTATTACAAAGAGAAAGGGAAATTATCGCGAGATGTTAACCACTAAATTTTGGCCTATTATTGATGACATGGATATCACTGAAATGTGGTTTCAACAGGACGGTGCCACATGTCACACAGCCAATGAAACGATCAATTTATTGCAAACCAAATTTCCCGAGCGCATAATTTCGCGAAATTCAGCTGTTAAGTGGCCAGCCAGATCGTGTGATTTAACACCACTGGATTATTTTTTGTGGGGCTATGTTAAAGACAGAGTCTATACGGAGCCAATCGAATCGATTGCAGCCTTAAAACTCAAAACCCGTGATGTCATTAACGAAATAAACCCTCCATTTTGCCAAAAAGTGATTAAAAATTTTGATGAAAGAATCAACATCTGTCAGCGTGGTCGTGGTGGACATTTACCAGATATCATTTTTCATTCATAATTGCCAATCTTTTCTCTTTGTAATACAATAAAAATTTTATTCATTTTCCTCTAAATTCTTTGTTTTATTTTGTTTTAGAAAACAAAGTTCTTGTTGAAACAACCTTTATATTTCGGATCTGGATACGGATATAGGAATAAAATTATATCGGTTTCGGATGCGGTCACGGATATGTAATTACTTCGGATTATCCGTTAGTTTCGGATAGTTTCGGTTACGGTTATTAGATTGAAGTAAAATATAAACACAAGTAGTATGTAATTATTTATAGGTATGTATATATAGGTTTTATCTAAGTCTAGGTTATCAGTTGGTATTATAATCGGTCATATAGGTAGGTAATTATTTAAACCTCCTCAGTTTTATCTATTAAAATAAAGTATAAAGTTAATATAAATTTATATAAATTTAATAGCTTTGCAAAAACATTTAGCTTTATACATTGCACATATGTATTAACTTATAACCTATGTATAACATATTAAATGTTTTCATTTAAATTATTTTTGTGAGTAATGAAACAATTAACAACCTGTCGAAACATGTAGTTTTATCTAGATTTTTAACTCCGCCCTTATCCGAAACTTGTGAAACGGATACGGTTACGGTTACGCATATATATTTCGGATATCCGATTGTTTCGGTTACGGTTACGGAGCTCCATAACATCCCTGCTTTTTTCTAAACAATATAATAACCAGTTATATTAAATGTATAATTTAATCAATAGTACTTCAGTCTGCAAGATTATACGATTAAAATGTTTCTGATTTCATAACAAAAACATGAAAACTAAAATAACATGTTTTGTTTTGTTTGATATTTGCAACATATGTAATAGTAAAAAGTCAAAAAAACCATCATAAAATAAATACCTTAGTATTCTGGCTATAATTCTTGCAGCTCTGCCCGTCGGTCGCCTACATCTCTGCACATAATCAAGAAGGGCATTCATAGATTCTCGACCAGTTAGAAGGTCTAAACTAGGTGACATGTCATCTTGACTCTCAATGCCTGTACCAGCACCATGGGATACACGAAACATTAGAACTAGTATACACATTATACCAGAGGTCTTGGTAATGGTTACTTTTTTATCATCTTCTGAAAAAAAATTGGATCATTATTGTGTAGTCAAATCAATAAAATTGAAGCACACAGAGACCACACTGATCAAAGAAAAGGATCAAAAGTTGCAAATAAATATTTCTTAAGGCCAAGTTTTTTTTAATTATAAAACAGGACGCGTACGGGCGGAGCCTCACTTGATGAAAACTGATAAAAAGATAAAACTGAGGAGGTTTAAATAATTACCTACCTATATGACCGATTATAATACCAACTGATAACCTAGACTTAGATAAAACCTATATATAGAACTAAATATTTACTTACTAATTGTGTTTATATTTTACTTCAATCTAATAACCGTAACCGAAACTATCCGAAACTAACAGATAATCCGAAATATCATATCCATAACATCTCCAATTTGATGTCACGTGATACCACCGCCCATGGCTACTTAATACCAGAAGGCGAGTGCGTTGCCGGCCTATTATTAATTGGTACACTTTTCTTAAAGCACCCTAAGTCATTCACGGGTGCTACTTGTGGTGACTGGTCGTATGAATTCGTGTATGTAGTAATATTGTGAGAATGTAAGTGCGTGCTCCTATTTCACCATGACTCCTGCTGATAGAGGACAAATCTTTGTTTTTAATTTATTGTATTATTCTTTATTACTTAAGATGCCGTGCCGAACATGGAACATAATGGTTACAGCTCCTTACAAACGTTGTGTCAAGGTGATCCTTTTCGGTGCTTAAACTTTGGTCCAACTTAAAAATATATATAATAAATTACCTTTATTTGGTGCCTCGTGATTAGTTTCTTCATCTTCCATGATAAGTTCCTCCAAATCATATGCTACTTGTTTGGGATCCAACCCAGGCGTAATAGCAATACTATCATCCCTCTCATCCTCACTATCGCTGCATACTGGAGAATAACGGCCCGACACTTCAGAGTCTGAACTATCTGAAACATTTCGTAATCATTAAATGGCATGGATACCTTCTGAAAGTTTTAAATTTTCCTTATGAAAATGTTCGAAAAGGAAAGGTTATAAAATATTCAACAACAATACAATTGAATTCTATTACTATTCTAGCAATATAACTGCAAGTATAAATATGTTTTTTCTAAACTTACTATCTTCAGTACTAAGAGGAGATCCTGGACCAGAACTGCTTGGACTCCAAGGAAATTCCAACCTATTTGGGGAGGTAGATGCATCAGTGCTACTAGATGCTGGACTCCAATCCCAGGCACTCCTCTTGCCATGTGAGTGATCTGGACTCAAACCTGACCAATTTCCATCAGAGTATGGAGACAATGGACCCAAGTCTAGTCTGTCAGGAGAATTCATTTGGGGAAATTGGGGTGATACAGGTTCAGGACTTTTTGGCTCCCAGTACACACCAGCAGACCAATCCTTTTTCGCCATTTTAATAATATTTGGATTCTGCAAATTAACAACTATATTTTATAGACCATGATGTTTATGATATTTAAAATTTTATAGTCTTACCTTTTTAAAGTTTTTTGGACTAGTCCTACCACGCTTAAGGCCTCTTCGCCGTAAAGGCGACGTAGATGCAGGCACAGAACTGTCATTATCACTGTCATCTGATTTATCACTACCAATAGCATCAATAAACCCAACTATCATGTTATCTCTTTCTATCACAACCTTAAGGTCATCTACTGTCTCTGTCAGTTGATTTTGTTGCAAATCCATGCATAATTCATTAAGTTTCTTATTATCAGCATATTTCTGATTCACTTCTCTCTGCTTTTCAATACTTTTTGCTTTAGTTATATGATTATGTTCATACTCCATACTACTAACATAAGCTGACAGTTTTTCAGTTAAGAGTGTTATTAAACCTTCTCCAATGAGTATTTGAAATGCTACAAAAAGCAAAAAAATTATATAAAATCAAAAAATAAAGCAGATTGTAAATTTAAAAACTACATTCAGAATGAAAGTGCTTTGAATGATTGTTCTATTTTTACTTTTATTCACAAGAATAATAACTTTAAAGCATAGGTCATATTACCTGTATCATCAAAAACATATTGAAGGAGTGCATGCAAAGCCCGATTGTTTACCCTGGCTGCTGCAACAAGTAATGGTAAGCCACCGCAATGTCGTAAACGAGATCTATTAACAGATTCTCCACTTAACTGAGCTAAGGTTTTAACAGCACCATCTGGCCATTGTGACAAGTCTAAAAAATAACAATATTGCTTAAACATCATCACTATACCTATATTTATTGTGTCCATATTTATTTATTTATTTATTTACACTTCGTTGCAAAGAAACAAAAATAAAACAATACATAAAAATTACAAGGGATGCAACGGGCGGCCTTATCGCTAACAAGCGATCTCTTCCAGGCAACCTTTTAAGTCCTCTCATTTGAACTAAAGAACACAATCTAGGTTTAATCGCTTATTACGTAAACAGTACAGATAATACAACTGTCAACAAACTAATTATATGGGTACATTACCATTTTATACATTAAATACAGAGGACTAAATTGACAGAAATACTTTAGCTCATCAAGAGTACAGGCTTCGTTCTATATTATATATTTAAAAAAAGAAAAAAATATTAAACATTTAAAAAGCTCGCAATTCCCGAAACTGTTTGTAATAATTCTTATCTAAAAAATACAACGATTTAATCGTTAGGCTTCTTTTTCTTGTATTTAATAACATCTGAAGTGATGTTCCCCGCGTTAATTTCAAACTTATGATCTAGGTACTCGCCCACGCTATAAAAGCACCTTGCCTTTAAAAACCCAATCACCTTCCCCTTGAAAACATTACATGGTAGCGATCTGTAACTTCTAGGAAGGTGATTTAATATTCTAACAGCCATGGCGTAACAATTTTTAGAATATAGCGTGGTGCAACATGCAGGTACCCGCAGCCGTGTTGGATCCCTCGGTATATGCAAGGAAGTTTCTTTAAATGTTTCAAATAATGTTGGATACCTCTTTACAGTCATAACTGCTTCTAAGATATACAAACTCAGTACTGTCAGAATACCGAGTTCGTGAAAAATCGGTCTGCAGCTCGTAAGAGGTCCAACGCCCATAATAGCCCTGATACATTTTTTCTGGGTAATTAAAACTTTACTCACATCTACCGAATTTCCCCATAAAAGGATACCATAGCGCAAAACTGAGGCAACATAGCCGTGATAAGCAATAATTGCTGCGTGTTTTGAAGCCACTTTGCGAGTTCGACTCAAAGCAAAAACAAATTTATTAAGGCGCGTGCATATCGTTAAAACGTGTTGTTTCCAATTAAGATTTTGGTCTAGTGTTACGCCTAGAAACTTGGTTGATACAACTTCCTCAATAAACTCGCTCTTATAATTAATTTTGAGGTTATTGGGTCTGCAATTATTATAGTTCCGAAATTGTATAAAATTGGTTTTTTTTATATTTACACTTAAATTATTAATGTCCAACCATTCTGTGACATTCTTTACTGTTTCATTCAATAATGATTCGTGGTTACTCGTTGTATCATTTGACACGACCACTGAAATATCATCCGCGTAAAGAATGCATTTATTACTAACCAAATTCGGTAAATCATTAATGTACAGAAGAAACAGCAATGGACCCAATATGCTCCCTTGAGGAACGCCTTTATTGCTATCTATAGCCACAGACTTGTAACTCCTTTCAATATGTTTAGCAGAGGAAGTATGTATGATTTCGACATATTGTTTGCGACCGGTCAGGTAACTTTCCAGCCAATTTAAAGGCAATCCTCGGATTCCATAAAGTCTACACTTTTGAAGAAGAATGTTGTAGTCTACGCAATCAAATGCTTGGCTCATGTCAAAAAAAACTACAGATACGTGCTTGCGTCTATCGATATGTTCTACAATTGCCTTAACTAAAGGGAAAGCTGCTAGGATAATGTTTTTACCTCTTTGAAAACCGTACTGTTCATCATTTATAAATTTGCCTAAAAAAGAGCTCAACCTATTGTGCATAAGTTTTTCCAACACTTTAGCTAAGGTAGGTATTAAAGTTATAGGTCTGTAGTTTCTAACATCCTCTGTATTACCCTTTTTAAACATAGGTTTAACTATTGATAATTTTAAAGAGCTGGGAAAAATACCTTGTGTAAAAGATAAATTTATGAGATGGGTAAGGATACTTGCTAGTTATTGTGAGGAGAATTTTAGCACTTCTGTAGTTATTGAGTCATAACCTGCTGCCTTAGTATTATTAAGATTATTTATAGCTTTGAAAACTTCGTCACATGAACATGGAGTTAGAAATAAGGATTGGTTTACAGAATGAACGTTTTGCAGATCAGTGCTAGGTTTCTTAATTGTTTTATTATTTATGTAATAGTTGTTAAATAAATTCGCTATTTCATTTGGATCAGATATCGGTTGGTTATTATCATTTAAGATTTTATAAGCAACTACCGGACTTCGATTCTGGTCTAGTTGGTCTTTTATAATATGCCAAGTTGCACGAGATTTATTTTTTGCGTTTTTTAGATACATGAAATGTGTGTATTTTTTAGATGTAATAACGCATTTATTTAGATAATTGTTATATTTTTTGTATGCTTGTTTATTTTCATTTGTTTTTGTTTTAAAATATTTAAAAGTAAGTTGTCTCTTACGCCTACTAGAGATTCTAAGCCCTGGTGTATATTTATATAATATCCAAATATTAGATAATAAATTTCTGAAAAACTTATTATAAAACTTATCATAAATATCCTCTCCAACTTTGTTTCTTCTTCAACACTTATTTACCTGAATTTCTTTGTAAAATACTGACAAGGCATTCAACTAGTCCAGCTGTCCCTAGTAGTGGCCTGCATACAGACAGGTAACAAAGATTCATGAGGCATTTCAAAGCCAACGACTCATTTGTTTTTGTCAAAGCAACTAGACATTGATAGCCTCTTCCATCTCCTTGTAACTAAAACAATCAATATAATAAATTCTTATATGTTACTAACAATATTAGTTTAGTATAAAGAAAAATTACCTGTTCAGCACATTGTGGAGTTGAATATGTCGTAAAATATCCTAGACATTTAAGTATACCAATTATAAGCTCTTCTTGGCTCCTCCCGGGCTCCATAATAACATTATCTAAATTTGTAGATTTTATAATACCAATAGATTCACATTCAGTTGTCAACAAAATTGCAACACACCTAGCCACATTTAAACTGAGCATTTCATCACGCTTATCTGCTATCATCCATAGTTGTCTGAAAACAGTATTTATAAGTAGTTTAGTTACAAATATTTACTCATTTATTTATTCATAGTTTTACCTGATTGCTCTAACAGCCATGGTAAGAGTAGGATTTGATGTACTTTTATCTCTGCTTTCTATGACAGAAACCAAAGCTTTTACAATTCCATGATTATGCAAATTTTCTGCATTACACTTTGTTTGTGCCAAATTACCAACCATCTTGCAAGCTCTCCCAAGAATACTGTCTCTACATACAGTATTTAGAATGCATACAAGTGGGCCAAATGTATTTAGTTTTCCAACCTACAGAATAATGAAATAATAATAAAATAGAATATAATATTATACTTAACTAAGGATACTTGAAATAAAATGAAAAAAAAAGGTTTTAAAATGTAAGGGCTATATATATATTTATTTATATATTACCGCTAGGCTGCACTTTTCATCGAGGCAAATATTGCCTAGAATACTTAAAGTAACATCAAGAATGCGTTCATTAGGTTTTCTTAAATGCGGTATTAGACATTCTAATCCTCCACACTCGCGAAAAAGCCTTGTTCCTTTTTCGGATGTTATAACAGAGGAACGAATTTTTGTAAGAGAATCCTGAATTCGACTTGACGAGGAAGATTTAAGACCGTCAATGATAGATTGCAAATAGTTTTTATCCATCTTAACATTAATATTATAACATATTATTTATCAGATAATGAATTGTAAATAATTATATTACTTATTAATGAACAATTTCAATATTCATAAACAATATACATATGTATTTATATTTTATTTTTGACACTGTTAAGTGTCAGATTCATTTGACAGAAAACATCGGATTGTAATATTACATATTGTAAATCACAAATTTAGAATAGTAGAGGTAATTTAAAAATAGGTTTTCTTCTTCTTTGATTATTATTAAGTTTACGACTAAATCTGTGTGAGCCAAAGAAAGAAATGTTGAGAATAAATAGAATAATCATATTAAAATAAAAACATACAAGTGATACGTCATAATAAGTTATAAAGTAATCTTAATATATATAATCTCCTGTCACGATGTTTGTCCGCGATGGACTCCTAAACTACTTAACCGATTTTAAATTAAATTGGCACACCGTGAGCAGTCTGGTCCAACTTAAGAGATAGGATAGCTTAGAACTTTAGTTATAGTCGCAATTTTATTTTATTGCAAATTATTTGTTTATTATTTGATACAATTCTAACAGATGGCGCTGTGTTAAAAGTACCAACGTTTCACATAAGTTCTCCTACCGTTTCCCTTGAATAGTTTACTTCTATGTAATATAACAAAAACCTTAGTCACAGCAACGCTTGGCCGAGTCTGCTAGTATATTATAGAAATAAAATTAGTGACACGGGGATTTTGGGGATGACCCGACCCTCACTGACCCGAGGAACAAAGGAGCAATTATCCACCAATACCATTGACCCCTCCTCCCCTACCCTTGCCCTTCTCGCAAGTGCGAGCATGGATTCACCAGAGATCGGAAGAACTCCAGCAACAACGTTGGTCACGTAGTGCGGACTGCAGGCAATCCAAAATGGTTCTGCCAGCAGTTAACTCAAAAATCACAAAGGAACTTCTAAACCTAAACAGTTCTTAAGTAGTAGAACTTCTAACACTAATCTTAGAACAATGATAGGGACAATCATTGTCATTTCCAATAAACATGTTTTTGTCCAAGGCGTGACAGACAGACCCATGTGCAGAGCTGTTTCAGCGCAGAGGAATCTGTCGCCCACACAATCAGCCACAGCCTCGAATTCCAGGACTACGTGTCCTGGAATGCGAGGCTGTGGCTAAACAACTTTTAGAAATACTCGGAACAGTGAGGTAGCTCCGTGTAACCTGCAAACTGCCCAGGAAGGTTCTGTGCTTTTTGAAGGAGTTAGGCTAAGGCTGGCTTAGTTAGCCAGGACTTTACGTACAACGAACCTATTGAGCGCTTAAGTGCGGAAACAGAGTCCACATACCTTTACCGTTAACCGTTAACCAGTTCAGGATCTGAGTCTCACTGCCGTATCTTCTCTCCAATATAGCTATCAACATGGCGGGAAGAGACACTTTCCATTAGAAGTAGGGGATTTGGGAGCCCCGTTCAAATGGTCTAGTCATATTGGTGCCGAAAAGTTTTCTACATACGCTACCGCTTATACTCTACGCCAAACGTCTCTCTCGAGACAAGTTTTATGGGACCGTAGACTCCACAGAGGTAGGAATGGAATATATGATAGCCTTTGTCACCATATAATATATTTTTGGTACGAAGATATGATTAGCTATATTAGACACTTAATATATGCGTTATATTTGTATTCCTCTCTCTTTATACAAATCTGTATAGAATATGTAATAATTTACGTTTTTAAACTTGGCTATATATTGATGTTATAATCTACGGAGTCACAGAAGACAGATGATACTTGACAGACAAATACAATTTAGGAACAAAAAAATCGTTTGCTTGGTTTGCTAGCTATGTCAAATAGTTTAAGTTGTATTTTGTATTTTTAGGAAAATTGTGATTGCAAGTGTTCTATTGTAACATAAAATTGTCATGAAATCGTTTTGTGAGAGATGAGTGTCTTTGGGGATTTTCAACGTGTGTGGGTGCAACGTTTTCCAGACAGTACTTTACCAGCAGCTTGGGAGGAAGATGTCAGAGCCAATTTGGCTAAACATAAACAGAAAGTTGCTATATTGCGAGAAGAACTTGAAAAGGAGGAATTTTACGTGGAATACCTTGAAACTTTACTATCAGATGTAGAGAAACACAAGGCAGCCTCTCAATCCAGTAAAGTGGCGCCGCCCTCAGGTACTGACACGAGCGACGATAAGACTTTTGATAGCAAGCAGGTAATTATTAGTAATTAATCAGAAATCTAAAAGACCCCCCACTCTCTGGAACATACGGGTCAAAATAAATATCTTTAATGCACTCTTAATAATTATAACTCTAATAAGGGTTGTTTGAGTTTTCTTTTAATCTATCATTTTATGATAAATTATTCATGTATAATTTTTTATTCTTATAGGGTTCCAATACTAATTCTTTATCAAAAAAGAGTGAGGGCAGTGTTAGTAGTAAAAGTGATGACTCTGTAGAGGGCTTAGATGTAGAGGAGGAAAAGGTGCCTTTACGAAATAGACCAATAAACTTTGCTGAAAGAAGTTCTGTTAACCAATGCATCAATGAGCTCTCTTCCAATCTTGCTGCAGAAGCAGCTAGACGGCGTTGTAATAGTGAGATTGTCCAGAGAACAGAAAAAGAAGATAATGGTAATGTTTATTTTAATACTATTATTACTTTAACAAAAATGCATCTAAAAAGAAATTCTATTAGTGATTGCAAAAATTATCGAAGTTCTAAAGTAAAATCTTATATTTCCAATCAATTATATTTATTGTATATAATTGGATTTGATTGTGGTAGGTGTTGAACCAATAAATTCCATACAAGCTAAGAACCGTCCAGCATCACAAGTTGGTGATTTTGTAACAGTGATTGAGGTGAATGGCCTAAAAGCAGCTGAGAATGCTGCCAAGAAACAAGATGATTCACCTCAGACCTCTGAAAGTAGTTCAACTGATCCAGCTGTTGCTTCTAAGAAAAAAGTACCACCAAAGTAAGAGAATTTTAAACCTGTTCTTATCTGTTTTATTTTGACATATTTTTATTCATAAACAATAATAATTTTAGACCCCCACCAAAAGTGTTCAGCCGACGAGGCGCATCTTTACCAGAGAGTAGCTTACTGGAAGACAGCCCTCCATCTAGCTTGGGCAGGAGGATAAGGAATTCTGATTCGAGGGAATCAATTGCTAGTCGTGGGTCCACACCATCTATAAGTGAAAGAGTGTGTATTTTTTTAATTTAAATATCAAGAATCAAAATGAAAAAATATTTTACCTATAATGGTTTTTAGTAATTTCATAACAATGTTCAACTTTGGTCCATTCAAAGATATGAAATTTAAGGTGATGAATGATTATTTTTAGGTTAAAAGCTATGAGTCAATAAATTCACTGTCATCTGAGAGGAAACGTTCTGGTGGAGCAGCTACACCTCGATCTATAGATGAAGAAGTAACTTCAACTACTCCAGACTTTCCTGAAGGCAGTGATGATAAATCTCCACCCATTTCTCTTGAGAGTATACCTGCAGTTGTTCGAAGTGCTGAGGATGAACCCTATTATGATCAAGTGCCAGTGGACATAAATGATGGAGAATATGTTTATATACAAGCAGGTATGTTATGTTTTTTTTTTTAAATACTGAAAGAGTTTTAAATATCATATTTTTAATAAAATTTTTAAACATAATTTTTTTGTGATATTACTATTAATCATACTTTGATTAGGTGTTTTTTAACATCTACAGGACTATATACATATAAATGATTATTATATAATAGTAATCTATGTACTACTTACCAGTACTAAATCTATAACTATCAATGTTTTATTGTATAAGGATATTAAGTGCCAAATGGCTTTAAATGTTAGAAAACATAGAGTAAGTTGTACTTCTTTAGAGTTTCTATGATTTTACTCTTATAGGAGGTGCTGGATCGAGTACGGAAGATGGTTCGAGTGGCACAAGCACACTCGCGATGGTACCTAGTGCCCCTACGGCTCCTTTAGCGCCAACAGCCCCTGTCGCACCTGATTCACCTTTGTGCGCGACGGCTCCAAACTATGTCAACATACACTATTTCATACAGTGAGTTTTATTATTCTTAAAATATATTTACGTCTTTTCGTCACATACAATTAATGGTCTGTATTTATGCATTATTTAAAATTGGTGTTTAATCTTTGTATTAATAATACAAAAAGTACCTATTCGTAGAATAAAAAGATATAATTTTCGCAGTAAGGTCAAGAAGCAATAGTAATCGTTAAGTAATCAGTGCTTAATATTGCGATTTATTACACTTTCGAATTTTACTACGGTTAATTAGCTTTTACCACGTCATTTCTTGAGAACCTTCTACTGGACCACAATTGAATACATAATCAAATTCTATGATATCAAAGCAGCAAGTTTGCCTAAAATTAGGGTTATGAAACCTATGTCAGAGGCATAATCATAGGCATGTATTTGTCATGCGGTCAGTCACGCATTTCAAAGAATATTGATATGTAAATATTTAAATTATTATTTACCTTTTTGATTTTAACAAATGATTAAAAACAAGTTTTTATTTGTTAAAAACATATATTTTCTTATAGGTTCTTTAGATTTATTGTACAAACATAAATGGAATAAATGTACTGTAACATTCCCTATTGTTATCCACACATTGGAATCGCATTAGCTGACATCATCAGAGATAAGAATTTGACTCACAACTTTATTACTCTACAAACCTAATATGTATGTTTGTAACAAAATAGAATACTGATATGGGTCGTGTAGTCGCGGCCTCGAATAGAAAAAATATTTTATCTTTAACCCTGATATTTTTTTTAAATAACCTGAAACCTCTTTCTCCGGACTGACGAATATAAGCTTTCCAGACCAAAAAATAAACAAACCTTTCGTTTTATTTTTATTTATGAAATAGGCATGCCAAGTTGATTAGGTACCCGAAACTAATAGCAAATCTTATCGTCAAAATAATAAGATTTGAATAAATAATAATTATAGTTTTTCCTCATTCCTAGGTGAATCTAAACCCAACTTGGCAAATATGAGTCACTTATTTTGGCATAAAATAATTGTGTCGAGCAAACATTTAAATTAGGTGGCCATTCACCTTGAAGTAAATTAATATTGTTCTCTATAAAAAGGAAATTCCACTTCCACAACTATTAAATTTTAATAAGTACTGTTACAAAAACGAAATCAGAAATATTTTTAAATGTACAATTCGTTTTATTTCTGCATAACCCGTTTTACGCGGCTTAATAAAATGATACCCCTATTTTAGTCTTTTTGTATTACAAGATCTGAGTTACTACTACTAAGTTCTTTGTCAACGGATATATTGATTGGGAAGATTTACTTGTCCGTTATATGACATGTCAAGTTAGAAATAGAATAGAAACTATATATAATGGGTTATTCTATTGATTAAGGCATGGCGTGGAAGGTGCAGAGGCAAGTGAAACGAGTTCAGAAATAACGGAATCGAATGATACACCACTATTCCTTCGAACTATTTCTTCGGACACGGAGGCCAGTGCAACTCCTCCGGCTTTAAGAAAACTGCATCATCAGGTTTGTTAATAGTCTATTAAATATAATGTAATACTTTATAAGTAATTAAAAAACAAAATTTTTATTAATTAATTTATTATTCTGTTGATAATTTTTAAATCGTTTTCTTCTGTGTTATCCGTCACAAATTTTGTGTTTTTCGATAGTGTTTTTTGATGTACACTAAACGGAAATGGTTTGTGAGGTGAACATTCCTCTTCGCCTGTGATAAGATTGTATTTGCAATATAATACTTCACAATTGTAATTTTCACAAGACATGTAATAGCAGATACCGTCTGAGCAGATTGTCTCAATGTGTAGTCTTGACATCAATTCATTAGCAGTTTGTGTTGCGTAGTATATTAAAGTAGTTTGTATATAATTAAGTAATATTTTATCGACTCCAAGAGGTAAGAAACTGATTGGTTGCTCTAGAAGATATTTTTTAGAACCTGAAAAAAGTCTGTGATATATAAATCTGTATTGACTAATGGTCGCGGGTTCGATTGTAATTGGCAAATATTCAGTCAAGTACGTTTTGCAGCTCATAAAAAAATAAAATTACCATTTAATTAGTTATAATATCCTTTGATGATTTCGTATCATTTACCGTGGCCGATAACATCATTTCTAGTTCTATTGGTCTCTCTTCTAATTGGTCGTTTTGTGCAGCGTTTGAGTTATTCAATTGTTCGACCTTATCCACATTTTCTGTTTTATTTCCTACAGTCTGTATTGGTTTATGCTCAGGCTGCGTTGGTTTAGTTGGTTTCTCTAATGGATTATTTTCGGGATCTTTTGGTTGTGTTGGCTCTACCGGTTTGGGTTGGGTATCTATCGGTTTAGGCGCTTCTTCTTCTGAAGGTAACGTATTATAAATTCTACATTCTCCATTTAAGTCTGTGTCGTAAATATTGCATGTTAAATTTGTACAACCGAATTTATCACATCTCATAGTAGTGCAGGTTTGATCATTGCACCATACTGTCACATTTCTCTTTCCAATTTCTATACTTTCCACGTTATTATTTGAAGAGAACGCTATCTGAACATTTTCTGAGGCATCGTTCTGTCCATAGCTCCACCAAGTAAAGGGATACGTTATCCAATCCCAAATCGTCGAACCGATCCCGCGACCCTCATTCAAGTTATCTGCAAGCCAGTTTTACGTTTAAAATATTTAAATTAAAATTTAGACAGGGTCCACGATTTCTGCGTACAAATTCGCTACTTTATCTAATACTAAATAGGTTATACTTACGCAGTACTGGTGTACTCACAGAAAAACCCACTAAACACAAAACTAAAAAAGGTACAACTTTAGGAGTCCACATGTTACAGGTAATGCAAGAAGTGTATGTTATAAATAAATGTTTGAACAAACCCACCTCAGCTTTTATAACTGCCCTGAGGTACTCCCTATCTGTTGGGAGATAACGCGGCTTTTGGGAATGTTTACTTAATGACTTATGACGGGGACATACCATAAACTTTTTAATTATCCTAAAACCCTTTAGTGATAAACGGTGAACAAAGACAATTCATTACGTAATTTGGATAAAGTCCATGCTTTGACTAAAACAGATTTGTTAGTACTAACATTTAATATATGTACTTTGGTATGTAAAATATTCTCTATATTTTGAGGTAAAGTTCATATTAAAATAAATAGATTACTTGTGTCTTTTAATTGTTTATTGTAAAGCAAGGTTAGACTTCAATGATGACTATTTTTTTATCTTTTGACATTATACTTATATTATGTAATGTATTACGATCAATCGGCATTACCACTTAAAAACTTTGTTGACACTTTATTACATATTGTTTTATTTTTATATTTCAATTTTACTTCACACAGCATACAATGACTTTTAATATTAATACACTGCAAGAATCTACATATTCCGTGTTCTGTGCATCTTGTAAGAATCTTAGGTTTTTTTGTTTGTGTGAAGTTAAAAGTTTTTTCCAGAAAATTTCTAATATTCTCGACAATCGCCGTAGTATTCAAGGAGTAATTGGTGTTCAGCCATCGCATAGAGTTTTTCGTATAATTTATATGTTTCAAATTCATAATTTGATATTTATTTAATTCACCTGCTTGAGTTATATTTCCAGCTTTATCAAATGCTATAATGCTTGGCCTCCTACCAATCGTTTTCCAAGGGTTAAAAAATAGATAATTCGTATTCTAAAATAAGTGATGTAAGTATATAGGTCTAAAATATGCATTCATATTTTAAATTGTTTATCCTCTGATTAGTTATACATATATCTTATTTACCTGTGGATATAATAAATCGGTCCTTGACAGAAGTAATTTATACGACAACATTAGGAAAAATATTTTTATCAACATAATATTATTGAAATGTTTTCAAATTTCCTTATCAAAACCAGCAGAACACAGTAAACTCTTATATTTAAATATTTTTATTTCAAACAAAGTCGTTTATTTCAAATCATATTACAGAATATTATTTTAACGCTGTTTATTGTAAGGGCATTCACTAGAAGAAGTAATTTCTTTTGAAGTACATTTATACTTGATAGTTGTCTTCTTTGATGCTACAAATGTTACACATTTAATACCTATACATATAGTAATTTTTCCGAACATTTTACCAAGCATTTTATCTTGTAAAATATCTACTATTTCAAGGGCCAAATTCGAAGGTAAATCCATAATTGATTCCATTTTGGCTACACTATCTGTAAAATAAAAAAGTAAAAAAGAAATATATTTTTTTTGAAAGTTATGAAAATTTATAAACATATAAATATATATTCGTTACCTGTACTGTGATTACCCAAACAATGACCCATCTTGTTATAGCGATTTTCTGTATTACAGTTTCTGTGTACACATGTTTTATTCGCACATTTCATTGAGTGACATACGGAATCAGAGCAAAATGTTAAAACTCCGTGAATATATTTCCCCACAAAAGATATAAAGACAGGTGCAACTGTATCTACATCATTCCAATCTACTTCGCCAAATATAGCTCTTTCTAAAGCTATTGAGTGATTGTTACGAACGTTGTCACTACTCATATTGAACTTAGATTTTCTTTTTTCAATGTCAAAAATAAGAGAATTTATGTTTTTAGAACTGTTTGCTAAAGTCTCAGAACTCTCATTCTGGGATTCCGGCCAATATGATAAAGTTGAATCATTTAGTAATTTATCTAACTTTTTTTCATGGGTCTCATTCAACATGTTTAACGGTTTTACAGATAAATCCAAGGATTCGGTAGTGTTTTTGTTTACAGTGTCTCTCTTTTCTCTGTTTAGAATTAATTCAGTGAAATTATCTTTTGTTTTAAAATATCCAGTTTCAATGCTGTTTTCTAGTTTATTTATTTCGTCTGTATGGTTTTCGTTTGATATATTCAGTGTTAAATAAATAATTTCTTTAGAGTTACTTTTAAAATTACTATTTTCAGGGTTTTGTGATTTATTAATAGCTGTATAGTTTATATTTTCCGAGATGTTATTCGTCATATTGTTCTTGTATAAAATATTATTTTTCCCTTGAATCGTTTCATTTTTATTTTGGGGTATGGTTTCGTTAGTTTCAAGTTTTACTGCTGTCTTCTTATCTGTGTGAATTTCATGAACATTAAATGTCTTCTTTTTATGCTTCTTATTTGAGTTGCTGCGGAATTTCTTTTTCTTATGAATAGTTATTCTTTGCAAGGGAATAGACTCAGATATTCGAGGCAATGAGTTAAAGCCAAAGAGGTCACTAGGATTAGGAACATTGAAATACGGTGTAATATAGTTCATAGAATAATCTTTACGAGACGTTGTATCTGGTTCCGAGCTGCCTTGATCTTTTTTACTAAAAACATTAGCAATCCTCTCTATGATTTTGGGGAGTTTAATGTCAACCTTTATTCGTATTTTAAAATCGTTATCAATTTTTCCTTCACGTTGTATAAACGGGTCTTTTGAATTATCATAGTATAAAGGTGATTTCGTATTAAAACTGCTATTAATAGAGTCGAATTGTATGATGCATTGTTTACAACCACAATTACATGGAATTTCATTAGATTTGCAATAACATGACGACAAAGTATTACTTCTTTGTATGTTGGAAGATAGATATTGGCGATCATAGGTTGGCTCAAATAGATTCGGAGAAACGGAGCGAGATGTTGTATATGAAAACTCCGTATCGCCTTTAAAGCCACGAGATAAAGATTGTAGTTTCGGGAATATTTGTTGCGTTTTACTTGAAAATGGATAGAAATCCTCAAAAGCAGTTTTAATGCCATTCTTTTTAGGATACTTGTCGTGTCGTAAAAGTGGAATTTTGTTTTTACCGGTTACTTTTTCTAAGTATTTGACGTGTTGCTTGTGAGCTTTATCCAAGTAATGCTGGTATTCCAGTAATAGATCTTCGATATTTTCATTGCTCTCACTTTCTAATGCTAATGATTTCATATCTGGTCCGATATTCTGAAATGTAAATGTGTTTAATATAATCTTAATTTATGGGAAATATTTGTTAATATATTTACCAAGTCATTGTCAAAGTCCTTAATAACTTCCGCTATGTCATTAAATAAAATGATATCGTATATTGGTGTGACTTCAAGTTGGTTTATTTCATAACCTGTTAGGAAAAATACAGTTGGTAATTATATATATATGTGTCAAAAATATACAAATATACATATATCACTTACTGTCAAAATCAGCACAAAAATACAGTGAAGCGAAGTAAAATTTTAAACTTAAGAAGAGTAAAGCTCGCATGGTTATAACATTAATGTGAATAATTGAAATGTACCTTTAGTAGAAATCGAGTTTAAGCATACATTTGTAAATATTTTCTTTTTCCGGGTCTATTGTTGTTGTACTTATACAATCTAATCGCCGCATTACGAAACCAAATGGTAACGTTAGCACATAAACTTAATATTTTTTCATACAAAATAAAAAATATATAATACTACATACAAAGTAGTATAATACTATGGTAGGGTAAGATGTACATATACAGCAATGAATAAAAACACAATGATAAAATATCTAGGAATTTAAATGTTTTTGCAATTAGTTCGTCTTTAGTCTTCGACACACCTCTTACAATATTGAAATCTACAATGTCAGAATACAAAAATAATTAACAGATTTAATTCATATTTTTCCCTCTGATAGAAGATCAAACCCCTTATAGCAGTCGTCAGGATACCTTAACGAGGCGCTGGCGCTATATAAGTATAAATATCTCTCATCTTTACTATAGGTACCTACTGCATATTACCACAAATGTATTTCGCTGAAACTCCAGTTTCAAATTCAAAATAATCCAATTGGTAACATTTGGTTCATGCTAAATGTTTCTTTCAGGAATCCAGCAATAATGCAGAAGCGGAACGTCTTACGATGCACCGTTGTATCGTCACAAGTATTATTGAAAGCGAGACCGTGTACGTCGAATGCCTATATGTTATGGAAAAGGTAATTTCTCGATTGTTTGGTCAAATATTTATTAAATACAATACTTATGGGCTTCGGTATCATCTAACAAAGTAACAAAAATATTGTGTATTTTTTAGTACATGAATGCAATAAAGGCAACTCTATCTACATCTCAACCTGTAATAACTGAAGAAGAATTTGGTACTATATTTTACAAGATATCCGAATTGCACGAACTTCATAAGAGTTTCCTGGAAGGGCTTAAATCGGCTGTTGCTAGCTGGGAAGAACCCTTGTGTGTTGGTGTTCATTTTAAGAAAATGGTGAGTCAAACAATTAAATATTAAATTTATGTATTTTTATTTATATATACAATTTACATAAAGATACGGCTTATGTTCAAACTTAAATTTAACTTACGGAATCTTAGAATTTAGGTGTAAAATAGATTCATACACAAAAGTCACGCTTTTTACGGTAATATTTTTTACGTATCAGTAGATTCGGGCCCATACAAGGAAGTCCATTTGTGTACAAATGACAAGGTATTGTATTAGTTGAATAACTGATACAACAATACCTTTAACCAAATTTTAACCTTTTTGCCTGTCAAAGGAACCTTCTGTGCACTTTAACCCTGTTTTTATTATCCACCAAAGTTGATTACCCTGTAACGTCCTAAGTAAAAGTCCTAAAAGTAGTACACTTTTAAATACAATGTGAACGGTATATTGCAATGCTGAAAGAACTTCGGCCATACAATGCGCAAAGGCGATGAGAACTTGGAGAAACTGACCGTGGTTGGTAACACAGAAGGCAAAATATCACGTGGGCGTCACCAACCAGATCGACCGATCAAGTGACAAGACTCATCGTCTTCAAAACTATACAGTGCCATAAGGGAAGCGCTGGACAGAAACCGATGGAAGCAGATAGTCCGCACTAGATGCTTCGTTGCTGACCCCGACGCTCAGACATGAGCTGCCGACTAAAGAGAGAGAGAGAAAGAACTTCGCATCCGTTATAGAGAGTTGACGTTAGATAGAAAAAAAAATTACATGTATAAGGCAAGTAAATTTACGTTTTGATTAAATTAACACCGCATATCTGTTGATACAGGCTGAGAATATTAACGTATACGGCGCCTTTCTCCATAACTACGGGCGCGCTACGGATGCGGTACGTCGTCGTTCCGCGAGTTCACAGCGTTTTGCGGACTTAACACGACAGATTGCGTGTAGAGGGCAGCCCATGTCACTCGACGATTTATTGCACAAACCAGTCGCAAGGGTGCAGAAGAATGCTCTTGTTTTGCATGTAAGTACTACTATTAAAACATATTTTAGTAAGTTTCAGTTTCAGATACTAAGCCTTCTACTAGTACTGTCCGATGATTTCTATAAAAAATATAATGTTGTGGCAGTGTTGTCAGCATAGCAAAGTTGATAATTTGCACCGCTGCAGCTGTGTCCTTAACTGCCTAACTAAATTACCGAACCGAATCAATCAAATTTGCACACCGTGTGCAGTTTGATCTAACTTAAAAGATCAAACTGCACACGGTGTTGCTTACAGGGATTGCTTACATCTCAATTTATACCCGCAATATTATTTTATTGCAAACATTTGTTTATTATTTGATACAATTGTAACAGATGGCGCTGTGTCAAAAGTACCAACGTTTCACATAAGCTATCTACTTTTCATATTAGTTCTCCTACCGTTTCCCTGGAATAGTTTGCTACTATGTCATACAACAAAAACCTTAGCCACAGCCACGCTTGGCCGAGTCTGCTAGTATTGTATATAATGATCCAAATAATGTTTTTATGTTTACAGGATCTCATAAAGTACACCCCGGCTAGTCACCCTGACCACGCGATGTTAACTGAAGCTTTAAATATGACGCAGCACTTTTTGGATGAATTTAATATTATACAAACCAAATCTATGTTCCCTGTAAGTATTTAAGAAAGCCAGTAAAATAATACATATCTTTATATTTATTTTTATCGTATAAAAGTTTTATACAATAAACAACAGCTTCATTAATGCAATTAAAAGTTAAATGCACATGAGTCTGATGAGCATCTCTCATTATAGCCAAATAGGTGATAAATGTTTTATGTCTTAGACGTGCCATCCAATTTATGGTCAAATGCGGTTTGTGAAAGGTTTTGCCGTACCATATTTACCTTCATCGTACAAGCGAGTGTTAAATGCACTCGTACAAAGATTGAGCGTACAACCGGACGTACGGAGCGAACGGTTGAGCGACGTACGTTCAAGCCACTAGGCTAACACCGCTTTAAATTGTGTTAGGCATAACAATGTATATTATATTTCAGAATGCTGATCGCGCACAAAGAAGACTTGTAAAGAATTCCTTTATTGTAGAATTGGTAGATGGACACAGGAAGTTGCGTCATCTATTTTTATTCAATGATGTTATAGCATGTGCTAAATACAAAGTAAGAAAAATATTGGTTATAATTAATAATTATGAAAATATGTAAGTAATACGCACGATCGTACGCGTTCGTGCACGTAGAAATAGCAATTGATTGTTGTCTAATCTGACATATATATATATATGTCATATTTAAGTGAAAACATACCATCCATAGTAGATGTTTTTAATTTAAATCAGTATTAATAATAATATAGTTTCTGTACTTCGGAACCCTTCAGTATACTATAGACCGAGATAGCTACAGTTTTGTCTTCGACAGGCCTCCGGTCGAGATAAATTCACGTTCGAGTTGAAATGGTTCATACCGCTACCGGATATAGTGGTCGTGGAAGAAGATGGCAGTTCCGCGGAGAGGGAGACATCGCCGGCTAACATAGTGGCGCTTAAGTCGCAGGCCTGCACTGTACGAGACCAGATATTAGCCGAGGAACGGGCATCGCAGGATGACAAGGTAATTTTTATTATTACCTTGTTAGATAGATTAGATTTCATTTTCTGATTCGGTAAACAGTGGGCCTTGACGTCCGTCGTTGTGCAACTGAACGTTTTTAAGACAGTTTTAATCGCGCACCATCACTTTGTGGAACCTGCCGAAAAGAGCGTACCAATTCTTAAAAGGCTGGCAACGCCCTTGCGAGACCTTTGGCAACGTGAGTGTCTATGGCTAACGGTATTACTTAACATAAAGTGAGCCTTCTGCCTGTTCTGCCTCTCTGCCTCCTGTTATATAAAATAAATAACAGTGATCATCTCTATGTGTCTGACTCACGCAGCGTACATAGAAACGTCCATTAGTGCCTAGCCGTGTTTCGAGTGGCCATGACCACAGGATTGAGTCGCACTGCTAAGACAATACGGCTCTAAGTTTGAGCATTTAAAACGAGACTTTGTGCGGAGTATGACTCCCGTATATCAAGCTACGGGAGTCACATTTAAGGCTAAGTGTTGCTTCTGAATCTGAGAGTGAGTGACTCTCTAGAAGCTCCTATTTCCTTTCATATACCTTGTCTATAACAACTTTATAATGTGGCCCATGTCGTGACGTATTAAAATTTCGTCATAAAACTGTCTCAAATGTAACTTACACAATGCTTATAGGCCAAAGACAACGTAACCATCGATGTGCGCCTGATAGTTGTTGAATGATATGTAATTTGAATTTTTTGTAAAATTGTGTATTTGAATCAATATTTTTGTCAATCGACAGAAAATAAGGCTAGGCGGCCGTGGCGCAGCGGAGAAGCAGCGTAAAAAGCTTGCAGAGTTGGAAGGGCAGTTGGTTCTGGCTAGTCCCAATCTTATATTCCGCATCGCTGCGCGTGCGCCAGGATCTACCGCACTACAGCGACAACATGTCTTTTTCCTCAGTTCAGAGTATGAAAGAACGCAGTGGATTGACTCTATACATGCGCTACAGGTTTGTGAAAATATATTTAAAAATGCGTATTTGTACTACTGTAATAAATTGTGGAAAAAATTAAAAGTTCGTAACTCAAACTCCAACCGTGTTTTAATACATTCAATTCAAATTCAAAACTTTGAATATAGTTTTTGAAGTAATACTATCCAATTTTATGCATATCTTTGTAACTAGTTGATAAAAATATTTTTCTTAGGCATCATCGGCGCCGCCCGCTGGATCCAACACGGTTTCCATGTTGGAACTACAAAGCTGGGTGACGGCGTGTCGCAGTTACTTACAAACTGACATGGGCTCGTACTTGCTACGCAGTGGACGGGACGACTCCTTACTTCTGGGTGATTTACAGCTTCATATTGGTGGAATGACCGCTCCCCTCGACACTGCTGCTGGTATGTACGAACTGAATTTTCGGTTTGTGAAATTCTAGGAGTTCGGTTACTTTGCATAGCTCCATTAATCTTAGAAAAAGTCAAGGGCCCAATTATAGCGTAAGAAATTAACATGAAATAAAATTTTCATTGGCAATCATCTTTATTATCTGTGAATTGTCCAGCTGGACGTGCGACTGACGTATACGTGTCCGTCGGTACCGTAACTTTGCAATCAAGAATCGAGTATCATTTTTAGATTTATTAAAATATTATATGATTAATTTTAATTTGTGATATAACCGTTTATTGTATTTTTATAAGAATTTATGTATTGTTAATAAAACTATTTGATTTCAGACTACTATATCATCGTAGAGGTGGATTCTTATGGGCATTATTTCCGCAAGGCTAAATCAAAATTGGTGTGTAGAAGTGCTCAACCGCGTTGGAACGAGAGCTTTACTATTGACTTGGAGGGCTCTCAGAACTTAAGACTGCTCTTATATGAAGATGCCACTAGGCCAGTTCTTAGAGGAAAATGTACGCTGAAGGTATGTATTGGTATTGATTGCTTTATAAACTGAAAATATTTTGATTTGAATTTTCTTGTTTTATTCCTACGTTACCAGTTAATTAATTAGAAGAGGCCTTCTTCCGGACAGGGGCCGCATATGAGAGTAGTTAAAATTTTATTTATTTATTTATATTAAATGAAATATCTGTATCACCTCGATGTCCGGCGCTCCACGACTGAGCGTTTTCTACGGCAGTTTTTGCCGCGCACTACCTCTATGTGGAACCAGCTGCCCACTGAAGTATTTCCGAACCAATACGACTTAGGATCCTTCAAGAAAAGAGCGTACCAATTCTTGAAAGGCCGGCAACGCACTTGCGAGCCTTTTGGCAATATGAGTGTCAATGGGCGGCGGTATCGCTAAACATCAGGTGAGCAGGCAGGACTGCTTGCCTCATTTAAAAAGATGAGATGTGCATGAATAAAGGCTTATTGTTTATTAATTCCTAAGTTATCGCGGGAATGGGTGGCAGAAAGCGCTGCGGGTGGAGTCTCTAGAACAGTGTGCGTCGGAGGTGGTTCGTTGCCTCTTCGTTTGAAATTGTTGCCTCCGGAACGCTCTGCGCGGCATGTGCCCAATTCTAAGTCCGGCGCGCTTTTTGGTGCCAAAATCACGCATGTGGCCAAGTAAGTGTTGGACTTCGAATAACTTATTTATTAACGTACTGAAAGCCTCAATTGAAGTGATAGGAAAAGTGAGTGATATGATATGATCTCATTAACAATGACAACAATGAAATTGGTTATTTCAACAGTATCAGTAGACACATAATAACGACTACGTACTTTATCTACTCTAGACTTATCAGAAGAAATCTGTGTCAAAAATATTTTTTTTATTCTTTAGTCATGAATCACTGACACTGAAGAACATTGTGAAATGAGATTGAAGGTTAATACTTACGAAATTGCAGTATCGACTTTTTACGAATTTTAGCACTCAATATTGTCAATTACAGACGTGAAAAGCGCAACATTCCTTTCATAATAAGTGCGTGCATACGCGAAGTCGAAAGGCGTGGCATCCACGAAGTGGGCATCTATCGAGTTTCCGGCAGTGCTTCAGACCTCAACCGGCTTAAGAAGAGCTTCGAAACTAGTCAGTACACCAATAACCCTTTCATTAATAGAACTTAGTAATTTATGTATTTAATAAAATATAAAAATAATTTATTCTGTGGTTTCCTCCTCTTTAGTTTACATTTACATATTTCTACTTCGCCAGTATTATCGACACATTCGTACAATTTTATTTTTCACAAAATTTATTCTAAAATAATTTGTTTTTGATGCATATGACATTTATCACCCCGAAACCCCCCCGTATATTAAATTTCATGAAAATCGATGGAGCCGATTCCGAGATTACAATTATATATATATATATATATATATATACAAGAATTGCTCGTTTATATATACAAGATTAGCCCGCGTATTTTATAAATATTTGTGTATATGTAATAACATTTATAAACTCCAGACGCCTATGAAGCAGAGCAGCTATTGAAAGAAGTTGATATACACAGTGTGACCGGTGTACTTAAATTGTACCTACGAGAACTGCCTGAAGCCTTATTCACTGACGCACTCTATCCGGAGCTATTGAAAGCTTGGGGTTCCACTCAGGTACGCTTCTTAAGTCTGGTCTCCCAGTATGTATTCATCCCAGTGTGGCTGATGTATAATATGTCCCCCAATGTATTGCTTTAGGTAAAGGCAAGTATTGCTATTAAATTTATGGTTTTAATTAAACTTTCCCCAAGTATTGCCATTGTGTAATTTCTTTATACTTTATTGTATCAAAAATAAAATAACAGTTACATTGTGCAATGGCGGCCGTATCGCTACTAAGCGATCTTAGCTTGAACAAAATGATGTTCCTTTTCTTATACTAGTATAGTGATTTTTTATTAGTAAGACCGTAGATTTATTTGAAATATAGCTTTAATTTTATAATATTGTTTACATACTGTTTTACTTCAAATGTTTGTATTACTAATTTTAAATTAATATTAATTACAGGGCGTAGGCACGTCAGTTGACTCGGGCCCCGCACACACGCGACGACACGCTCTTCTCAAATGTTACGCGCAGCTTCCTGATCTCAATAAAAATTGCATTGATTTTCTGCTCAACCATTTTGTTAAGTAAGTATCGATCATATTATAACGGTTGTAAGCATTTTTACTTAAATAATCATCAAGCAAAAAGGACTGAATTTCTATGTGACAATTTCACTTACAAATATTGAGTTATTGAGCTACATTCTAGACGCAATCTGTAAATATTGCTTTATCTAAATTGGATGTAGGAAGGAAGCTAAATAAAATATTAACTTTTGTTTTCAGAGTAAATCAACACGAAACAGAGAACAAAATGTCTTTACACAATTTGGCAACGGTGTTTGGACCTACATTACTTCGGCCATCAAACAATGCTCCTGGTGCTAAACAACGTACTGACCTGTTAGCCGCAGGAACCGTAGACGCTATGGCCCAAGCCGGCATACTCTATTGTTTATTACAGCAGAGACAATTGGCCGCGCAATTATCTTCGCACCATAGAGCTCCAACGCTTCTAGACTAACGCTTTGCTGCTAAATCGCGGTATTACCACGTGAGATTGTGATCCAAGAACTGTTCTAATTTTTCCCGCAACTGACTTTATGGCATATTCATATCCCAATCATAATGTTCTATCCAGTTTACTTTACAGTATAGATAATTAATTCAGAATTCCTAAAAGTATTTTTTTATTATTATTCGTAATATCAAATATTTATAGGAATTTTAAATCAACATAATTAAATAGAAAAATAAATGAATCTGGAAGTAGCTTTGCGATTCGCGCTTGGTTAAAAGCAAAGTGAGGCCTACAAAAATACTTTTTAAGCCAGTCCTTTGTTTACCGCCATCTCTAAGATCCATGTTTTATCCATAATCAATTAGCTAAATTAGGCTTGTTAAAAAGTAACTCATTGGCACAGAGTCAATTAAATCGCCAATGTAAACGTTTTGGATAAAATAGCGATTTTTTGTTATTTAAATTTGGTATTTTAGCACTTTTCTGTGCCCAGCAGGCCTTTGGCTGACATGAAAAATTTTATTGTGTGTGTTTTGGTTTCCTCAGTGTGTGTTGTCTTTGTAAGAAAAGTATACATTCCATTTAAAGTATCACAGAAACGTGGATGAAATCAAATCAAAAAATAATATTATTATTTAAAAATTGGCATTGTTCACAACATGAACAAATTGTGATTTTAATATTGCTATATGAAATGTGGAGAGACATAATTAAATAAGTGAAAAATATTATATATAATGGCTAATTAACCTTAGGCCAAAATTGGTGCTAAATATTCAATTGTAATTTCGAAATTTTATAATGCAAGGACAATGCCAATAAATAATAGAATTCAGTGTATGACAAGTTATGAAGGGACCGAAAGAAAGTCACGGTTAGTGTTAACAAAATATAGACTGATAAATAATTAAACTGTTGTGGAAGGATGTTTTCCTGCAAATAAATGAAAATTGCTTTATATACTTAGACATTTAATACAGATAATTTCAAAGTGCAGCAATTTTCAGTGCTAGTCGTGCGTATTTACTTTACTTTTTGTACCACTTCTAGTACTTTATGTTTAGTTGTTAGTTTCTCATATGTATTTAAAACTCAATTCTCTTTGCTAAGTTAGTACTTAAAGACAACCAAAAATGGATTTTTGTAGAACAAAGTTTATTTCATTTGTAATGATTTTGTTATTATCTTAAAACTTAACAATCTATTTGTTGAATAATATTATATAATTATATTTATGATCACATAGTGTTTATAAGTTTTTTTGCTTGTTCAAAGAACTTCAAATGTGTTTTCTACTATCACCAAAGACCTTATTTACTGCATCTTAATTTACATCAATTCATGTTGACAATATCCAGTAATTACATGTTTATTAAATTAATATAGTAACAATAATTGTTTATGACAACAATAAGCCTGTTTACATGTAGAATAAATTTAAAATTTAAATCACGCCACCCAATTATTGTTGTATCCTTAAAATTGGCACTTTATTATTTGTTCCAGTCAAAAGTTATCTTCATATTCATACAAAAATATATTTTTAAAACATCACATGATTGCCATAAATTATATAAAACACCTTTCTTATCTTAATATAAAATGTATACCACAATGTAGAGGCCTACCTAGTTTTAAAATATCATAAATGCAAACTGTAGTAATATTAATTGATTTTTAGGATATGAATGTACTTTCCTACCATTCTAGCTTAATCAATGTCAACATTATTTTCTGACAGCTTTACACAAAGTAATACTAGGACTGTAGTATTTCACTTTTATAAGATTTTGCAGTATTTGTATAAACATCATAATGCACTGGACATTATAGAAATAAATAAGAATAAGTAAAAAATCATTGTCCATCATAAATACATCATAATTCTTATTATTAAAGGTGCCCAGTGTATTATGGTTGTTCCTTAACCTATATTTAATATAATTTATACATTAATATTATAACAATTTATTTGGCATAGATAACAGATTACATATTAACATTTTTAAATGTTACAGTTCAGTGAAATTTTCATTGAAAAGCATTTCATCTATTTCTTAGTCATATTTTGGAATTCCATGTGTAAGTTGTAACACCAAACAAATATTTTAAATTCCTTACACACCAGTGATAAATATAGAAATGCCAATAAAGCAGCCAAGTATCTTTCATATTATGTTACAAAGCATTGTTTTCAGACCCAATTACTTTCTCATAAACAATAAAAAAATTGTTATTGAGATATGTAGGATATTAATAAGATAGTTTGTATAATTGGATTTTGTATTTAATTTTTGTATATAATTGATACTAAAATGTAGTTATGAACCTTTCACAATAAATGTATTTTTAATACACCTTTTATATGCTTTTGACTTATTTTTTAAGCTTGAATAAATTTTAAGTTTTAAATCAAAGCCATGTTGCAATATGGTTTGTGATTGAATCCTTAACAGTGACATCTGACGCGGTTTCTAGTTTAAATATTAAAAATGAAGCTAAAACACCTATACCAATTGCTAAAGTTTTTGTTCTTCTGTAAAATAAATACATGACAATATTTAAAGAACTATACATAAATAATCTTTTATCTGCATTTAATAAGAGATTATTAACCATTTTTTTATCTATACATTTACCAGACCACAGTTCCTCATTAGGCCTACAAGCTGTGCAGTTATAGGAACCAGAACCAATACAAGTTAAACAAGATGCATCACAATATTTACAAGAAAATGAACCTTCATTATTGATACAATATTGGTTATTTTTACACACAGTACCTAACTGGCATTCATTAATATCAGTACAACTATCAGTTATCAGTTCCCAACCATCGGCACATACTTTACACTTATTACTACCATAACTAAAACATTCCTGGCATGCTTTATGACAGGGCATACATTCAGTTTCCTTATTACTATAATAATTACTAGCACATTGATTACAAAATTGACCAGTATAACCTGCATCACAGATACAAGTTCCATTACCTTTGCGAGTCTCATCACCATGACAAGTACCTTTATTGTTACAGATATTTCCATTTTTATCTAAAGGACATGGGGTACAATCTGCACCATAATGATGCTTAAGACAACAATACTTTAGGTTTTCCAAACAGAGCCAAGAATAAAATTCTGATATTTTAAAATTTCCTGCTGACCACCATTTCTCCACTAAATATTCTGCTTCTTCAGCAACTGAATAACATTCATCCATATGTCTACTTAATTCTGAACAAAGGTTTTCCTGAATTTCTACCAATCTTATCTCACTCTGAGCATAAGACTTAAGTTTTGTTTCTTCCCAAGCTACATCTCCACCATCAAATTTACCACGAGATGTTTTCCCAAACCATTTTATAAAGGAGTCGCTAAAAACCTGACATCGGCGACAATCGTTAAGTTTTTGAGGTCGAACTTGATTTTGGTCATTTTTAGCACTTGCCATAGTAAGTAAAAGTAAAAATTCTATGAAAAAGCACGTCATGGTTTTTTTGTCCATGTTTATTATTTTCCAAAATACAATGTTGAAATTGTATTTGAGAAACAATACGATAAATATTAATAAAAATGCATACAACGTTAATTTAATTTGTTAATAATCCTTAACGAGGTTATTATTTATTATTAGAGTAAGTACCTTAAATTTTATTAAATATTTGTGCTAATAATTAAAAGATATATTAGCTATATTGTGAATATGTATTAATTACCGGTATTTTTTTCGCTGCCTTGCAGTTGCATATTTACCATAAAAATAAATTATGGCAACAGCCAAAAAATGCAAGAGTATAGAAAACAGAAATATAGAATAATTCCATAGATACCTATTTGCGCTCAGGGGCTTAGACAAGAGGCCATAACAGTAGTGTATGGAGTACTGTCACTGACTACTGTAGAAAGTCGAAAACTGAATTTGTATGAAAACAGTCAGTTCGTGCCGACAGTACGTAGCTCAGGCCCAAAAGGCCGAATTTGTGAGTCGGGATACAATAAGCGACGCCATGACATTGCTACAAAACAAGTATTTTAAAAACATTAACTCTCACGCTTTTCGGTAGCCAACGGTCAATAAAATGTTTTTAGCAGTCTTCAAAAAACAGCGTGTATCGGTTATATTTTTGCGTAATTTTAAAAGCGGCTGTATCCTATAATTTAGTACCGCTATCGCAATCCCCATTTTTTTTGCTCAGTTTTAGTTTTGAATTATTACTATTATTAAAAACTAAAAAAATTCTCCTCTCTTTATACAGGCTACAGATTTGAGATTACTGCTACGGCTACGAATGGCAATATCACTATCAGTCCATGTGTCGTTGGCAACACTGCCAGTCTGATAAATCTATGGCAATAATATTTTCATGGCGCTTATTGAGTGTAGAAGTGTGATTTTTCAAATAGTATATTAAGTATAACTTGTGTTTTAAATTCTGATTTTGCCATTTCTATTGTATTAATGAATTGAGAATATGTATTGGTAAATAATAACAAGGTTCATTTGGTTATGGCTTTATACTCACAAATTAACCTTAAATCGTTATATTTGTGACTCTCAAGAATATTTATTTGAAATGGCTGACAAAATAAGGTACGTATTTTCATTACAAAGAAACAAGATCCATTTAGATCATTATGTATTTGTTCTGTCCCTACGGAGTAATACATGCAGATTTTTAGTCGTGACCCAGCAAAATTTTCCTCATGGTATTATGAGCATATGCCACATTAGCGAGTTTTGAACAATATCATTTTTAACCGTTATGTCTTTAAAATTGGCTCATAATTATTATTTTTATAATTTAATTTGTCTTTTTACATTTTCATTGTATAAGCTAATGTTTTTGTTTCAGAGTAAATAACTCCAAGTTTGATTTGGATGATAACTATGAAGTGTCCAATTCAGATAATGAATACACAGAAAAGGAAAAAAATCTACTTGGGAAATTGAAACATCAATATGATAGTGAATCTAGTAGTGAAGAGGAAGTTTATCGTTTTTCAGAATCTGAAAATGATTCTGAAAATAAGGATTTGGAAATGGCAGATAGTGATGTTGAAGGCCAAGAAAAGTCTGATGATGATTTACCGGATTCCAAAGCTTGGGGAAAGAAAAAGAGATCCTATTATTCTACTGATTATGTTGATGAAGATTATGGTGGATTTGGAGATGACGAGGAGGCTGCTCTTATGGAAGAAGAAGAGGCCAAAAACATACAGAAACGACTTATAGAACAGTTAGAAGAAGATGACTTTAAGTTAGATTTTTTAACACCATTGCAACCAGCTCACAGTGAAAATGAGGAAACATTAATCAAGAATGATTTAAGTCAGATGTCTAAAAGACAAAAACTGCAGTTACTTGAAAAAGAAAGCCCTGAATTTGCAGGACTTATTGAAGACTATAAATCAAAACTTTCTATTGCTAAAGATAATTTACAGCCACTTTTGAAACTTGTATGTCAAGGAAAAGTTCCAGAGTGCTCTGCTTCAAAATTTGTTAAAACTAAATATGACCTTATTTTAAACTACTGTACTAATATTAGTTTTTATGTTCTTCTAAAAAGCCAGCGAATTAGTATACAAAACCATCCAGTTACAAAAAGACTTTACCAGTATCGGCAGATGTTAAATAAAATGGAGCCTATTTACTTGGAAGTGATTAAACCACAAATTGATAAAATAATAAATGCTGTTGAGAATAAAGTAAAATTCGTAGTGAGGAAAGACAACATGAAACGGAAATCAACAAAACTATCCTTGGAACAGCCACTCAAGAAACTCAAACTTATAAATAAGCTTGAAAAAGATGATGGAGAAGACACTGGTGTTTCTGATAATGATTATGATGGTAATGACTTCTTCAAAACTAGTGCTGGTTCTGATGACTTGGCTAACAAACACACAGAGTCAGATGAGAGTGGTTTCTCTGATAATGATGATTTGGAAGCTGAAAATAACAAACCATCCACATCTCAAGAGATAACCATGGAAGAATTAGGAGAGAAGCGTGAAATAACTTATCAAATTGCTAAAAATAAAGGACTTACTCCACATAGAAAGAAAGAACAAAGAAATCCAAGAGTGAAACATAAACTGAAGTACAGAAAAGCTAAAATAAGGAGGAAGGGTGCTGTTCGAGAACCAAGGACTGAGGTAACTCGTTATGCTGGTGAGGCCTCAGGCATTAAAACAAATGTCAAAAAGAGCATTAAAATTAAGTGATTTATATTGTTTTATTAGATACAAAATAATTACATGTAATGGTTTTATTACAATAAAATGATAACAGTAAAAGTTGTAGTTATATTTTAATTAATGTTGCCACCTGTAAAGAATAAAAAAAGATATTTCAAAAAATAGATTTCAAACCTACATGCATAATTGTAGGAAAAATATATTTAACAAAAAAAAACACCCTAAGTGTATAGAATTGAGTAGTAATAAATAAATAAAAATAAAATGCATTTTTTTTCTTACAAAAGGACAAAGTATATATATTTTTTCCCCCTATTTTGTATATATTTCCTAATTATTTGTCAAGAACCTGAGGAAGTACAAATTGATTAATATGAAACTACTTGAGCTAGAGAAGATTGGCCATCTGGAATTGGTTTTTGAGCTAGACATGATTTGCTGCCTCATGTTGCATTGGGATAAATTATTAAAAACGAATTTTTACTTACAGTTTTAATACTTTGTCTTTTCCACCAGATGCAACATAGGAACCATCTGGAGACCAATCAACAGCGAAAACCTCATCAGCATGTCCAGGAAGGTCCAATTCTAGTTTTTTTGTTTTCATATTCCAAACTAAAATAAAAATTATTTCCACTATTAAAAATACAAGCAATCTTACATTGCTAACTCAGTAATTGTTTTGGTTGACAGAAAGACAAACACATTAAATAATTGTTGTTGTTTTTGTTCTAAATTCCTAATCATATAACTAATGAATTTACTACCTTTAAGTGTAGAATCTGCACTGGAGCTTAACAGAAGCCTGGAATCAGCAGACCAGGCAACCATATAAACAGCTTGAACATGCCCTCGCAAGGTCGTTAAAAATTTACCAGTTGATGCTTCCCACAGTTTAACAGATTTATCAAAAGAGGCTGATGCTATTATCCTAAATGAAAGTAAGTATATAGTAAGAGATAGGATTAAATGGAAATATTTGCATTGATGAGCTCTGACTAAGTTTACCTAGAGTCAGGAGAAAATTTTACATCATTAATAAGTTGTTGATGTCCTGTCATTCTAGCTAATGGACGTTTTTCCTTTTCAGGTAACCAAAGAAACAGAGTAAAATCATCTGATCCAGAGACTAGCCGCTCAGTTTCATTTTTGCATGTTTCTTGATATCTCTCCAAAGCTCTTTGTTGAAGAATTTTTTCTGCAATTAATTAAAACTTTAAAATTGAATAAAATAAATCTTTTCATTGACTAACATACTAACCATATTCATTGTATATATAAAAGTTATATTTTTTATTATTCTACTATTAGAGAACATACTGTTGTTGAAACATGATCATACTAAAACTTACTGTCAGTAGAAGGAGAATTCCTATCAAGTATGGGGTGAAATGGGCCAGTGCGTAAAATATAATCTGTACTTAAAGCCATAGTGTTCACCCAATGAGCATGCCCCTCTAAGGTTCTGCACAAAATTCCATCTTCCGCCCTCCAGACCTAAAATGATTTATAATGGCTAATTTTTAAGCACAGTAACAACAAATAATAAAAAAACACAATGTCACTTAATGTCCGAAACAAATATTTATTAGTTTAAGGCATAAAAATTGCTCAAACCACTAGGCCAACAGTGCTCAGAAAAATATGTTTTACATCATTTTAAGATATGCAATATAATAAACCTTAATAGTTCTATCCTGCGATGCTGTATAAATAAGACCAGTCCCTCCCCATTTGACACATGTTACAGCTTTAGAGTGCCCAGTCAAACTAAGTATTGTATGCCCTGATACGGTATCCCATATTCTAACATCACCATCTTTTGAAGAACTTGCCAATTTCCGACTATCAGGATTACTACAACAAAACATTAATTTAGTACTTGGTTGAAAAAAAAAATATAGCTATATTGAGATGGTACAAATGATCTATTGTGAATTTAATAGTATACACACCTCAAGTATGGTTCCCATGCTAACGATGTGATCCATTGTTTGTGTCCTATCATCGTCTTTCCAACTTGATTGCCCGAAACTGGATCCCATAAAATAATACGACCCTGCTTACATGCAGATGCCAGTTTTGTGCCATCTGGAGACCAACTAATACAGAGTACCCAGTTGTTGTGGCCTTGAAACATATAATAGGTATGTTTAATACTTTTATGACTGAAAATTAGTATTTGAAACATGATTACTAACCTTTACATACATGTAAAGGAGTTTGTGTATTTATATCCCAAAATCTGACTGTGGTGTCACCTGATCCACTAGCTAAATGGTTACCGGAAGGGCTAAAACATGTAGATATTACTGCTTCTGCATGACCTGGAATAGAACTATTAATTATGGATTATTCGGTGAGTGTAATATGGGATAACATTCATATTGGTATTTGTTATATGGGCATTTTTTATTATTACCTTGTACATCTTGTAACTGGCCTTACTTTAAAGACAGCTTGTTGTTGGTATATAATATCAATGACTTCTTCTGAATTTAACTTTTCAATATCAAGAGCTTCCTTAAGATTTGAGGTTATTTCTGTATCTTTGACGAAAAATAAAAATGGTTTGTCTTCCTAAAACACAATTTTTATTAAAAACGAGAATTTAACAAATAACTTGTTAAGTCCTCATCCTTCGTTAAAAAATATATTTTCACCTCTTGTAGAAGTGCATTACAAATAAGAGTGAGTTGATCCTTAGTAATATTCAAAGGTAAGTCCAATGGACTTCCGATTTCTTCTCCCGTGTCTGACTTAAACTTAGCCTGAATACAAGTAGGTAATTCGCTATCTAATTCCATTTTTTATTTTTATTTAATATTAATTGGATATACATATGTAAACATAACCTAAAAATTGCAATTAGGACTTGCTGGGTTTGATTGCGACTTTTTTTTTCATGTGTAGTAGTTTTGACATATGTGACAAATATCAACCGCGTTGTGACAGACGACAGGACAGCAAGACAGTAAGAGATAGAGCGGCTTAAAGTAAAACGTCTTATTATTCTTAGAAAGATTAGAATCATATTATGAGGCGAAGTTTTGCTCGCGTTAGCTTTGGTTGACGCTCGTGTTCGTGAGATCTCGGTGTTTTTTCGGTGTTTCTGTGATTTTTCAAATCTGAAATAGTTGTTATTGTTGTTATATAGATAAATCTAACGTTATTGGTGCTGGTAAAGTATAAAATTTAAACTAATATAGTCGGTGTAGTTGCAGTAAAATGGATCTAGATCCTGACCCCAAGCCCCCCGACCCGGGTACTATTTCTACGTCTCGCAAACGACAAGGAGAAGAGAGAAATGTGCCTTCCTCTATAAAAACAATAACGGATCCCACTCAGGCGAACCCATCTGTTCAACACCTTTATGTCCACCCCTCCTTCTCCGATGGCCCTCGGTCTTACTCTAATGATGATAAAGGTCCGTTCATTATCCAAGTTTCCCGGGAAGTAGAGTATCCATCTTCCGGAGCCTCTTTACGTGCTATTACATTTGGTCAGTTTATGCACAAACACAAAATAAGCTCTGTCATACACGATGGCGTAAAAAACGTAGGCCGTAACAAAATTACAGTTGAATTCTCTTCTGCTGAAGCTGCCAACAACTTTCTGGTCAGCCCGATTCTCGGTATGTGCAAGTTTAAAGCTATTATCCCTACTTATAACATAACCAGAATGGGGTTAGTCAGGGGTGTACCGGTGGACTGGTCAATGGACGAGCTTGTGGATTCATTAGAGCTTCCTCCTGGATGTGGTGAGGTAGTAAAGTCAAGGCGACTGAACCGAAAATTAGTTACTGAGGGTGTCACCACCTGGGTGCCTACCCAATCTGTCGTTCTTACCTTCAGGGGGCAAATGCTCCCTGATAAGGTTTACTCTTACCACACTTCCCTCCCTGTTGAAACCTACAGACTTCCTACCATACAGTGCCTGAACTGCTGCCGTTTTGGTCATATCAAATCGGCCTGCCGATCTCAGCCCAGATGTTACAGGTGTGCTCAGCCTCATGCAGGTGAAACGTGTGAAGTCACCATAGAAACATCCACATGTTTACATTGTTCCGGTAAACATTTTGCTTCTGACAAGAGCTGTCCAGAATTTTCTCGACAGCAATCCATAAAAATGGTGATGTCCCAGGACAATATCTCATACTTTGAAGCAGCAATTCAGTTTCCATCTGTCCGACGTTCATATGCTGAGATAACAAAATAAATGTTTACCCCTCCTGCCTATTCCCTAAGATCATCTCAAAAAGCCCAAACTTCTACCAAAACTTCCTATAGCCAAACAATTAATCGCTCTCCTCGTCCACAAGCTCCTCTAAGAAAGGGGTACGATAGAACAGCTCACCAGGATATTGTTGGTCCGTGCTCCTCATCCCTCCCAAATGGTTGTGCTCTCAACAGTAATGTTGACTCCCTTCCCTCTCAAGGCAAAATGTTAGAATTTATTTCTGAATTCCTTCTAAGTATTGTTGTCCCATGTAGCGAAATTCCCTTACCGCCCAACGTTGCCAAAAACTTATCCCAACTCTTTAAATTGTTACAAAATGGTCCCAATAACCGTAATGCAATGGAATTGTAAAAGTTTACGTCTGAAAAAACACGAATTGATCTCCCTCATAAACCTCCATAAACCTTCAATTGTTGCCATCTCAGAGACTTGGCTGAGCCCTGGTTCCCGATTTCGGGTGCCTGGTTTCTCCTGTCTGAGGGATGACAGGAATGATGGGTATGCGGGCAGTGCTGTCTTCGTACGGCATTCCCTCCCTTTCTCCCAAATTCCTCTTCCTTCCCACAATGAACAGATTAATGCTGTTGCTGTTCGTACCTTAGACATTTCTTTTGTATCTTTGTATATTCCTCACCCTTCTTCTTCTCTTCTTCCCGAGTTACAATTAATTTTATCATCCCTTCCCAGCCCTATCATAGCCATGGGTGACTTTAACATCCATCACACTATGTGGGGGTGCCACGCTAGTGATAGGTTTGCTCCACTGTTAATTGACTTAGTTGATGATATCAATCTCTGCATCCTCAATGATGGCTCTCCAACTCGCAGAGTATACCCCAATCAGAATCCCAAATCTGCAGTGGATCTCACCCTCTGCTCCCCTAATCTAGCCTCGCAATTAACATGGATCGCCCTTGAGTTCACCTATGGCAGTGATCATTTTCCTATAATTATTTCATTAAACGGCAAATCCTTACCCCCCTCTCATCACAACTCCCTATTAAAACATAATCTCAAGAAAGCAAACTGGGAAGATTATGCTCAATCCGTTGATTGCATGGTGGACACTCTGCCGGATTTGGAATGTGAGGAAAATGTCTTGTCTTGCTATGATCAATTTTTGAATTCCCTCATATCTTCGGCCGATTCTGAGATACCCAAAAAACACTCTCCTAAAAATCATCTGCTTTCCTCTCCCTGGTGGGATGATGAATGCAGTGATTTGTTTCGTAAGAGAAAAGCTGCAGAGAAGGCTTACTCAGCCTGTATGTCTCAGGAGAACTTTAATAATTATCAAAAGGTTGATGCTAAAATTAAAAGGATAGTATCCAAAAAGAAAAGGTCAAGCTGGATACAATTTTGTGAGTCCCTTAGCCCTCGTTCTCCATCCACCATTGTGTGGTCAAGTGTGAGGAGATTCCGTCGTTCCCTTAACCATGTTGATCCTTCTTCAAATAGCCCTTCTGGCTGGCTTAACAACTTTGCAGACAAACTGGCTCCTCCTTTCGTTCCCTATGTTGACTCATTTCTAAGTTCTACGCCAGTTCCAGCTACCGATGAAATGGATGCTCCCTTTTCCTTCCCTGAGCTTCAAACCGCTCTTAATGGGCTCAAAGATTCAACTCCAGGGGAAGATGGCGTTCCATATTCCTTCCTGACTAAACTAAATGACAAAGCTAAACTTTACTACTTAAAAATAATCAACAAATGTTTTGTAACTGGTATTATACCGAAATCTTGGACAACTCAAATAGTCATTCCCATTCTCAAACCTGGAAAAAACCCTTCAGATTCAAATTCATATCGACCCATAGCTTTGTCATCTACTTTAGCTAAAGTAACTGAACACCTTCTTAAAAACCGACTGGAATGGTTAATGGAAAGTAGAAATATTCTCCCCTCCTCCCAATTTGGATTCCGGAAGGGTATTGGTACCACAGACAGCCTAAGTATACTGACAACAGATATTCGCCTGGCTTTTACAAAAGGGGAGTACCTTGTGGGTGTTTATCTTGATATTGCTTCTGCATATGACAATGTCCTACTTCCGGTGCTCAGGCAGAAACTGCTTAAGCTGAGTGTACCTTCGAGGATGGTTCATCTCATATGTAAACTGCTATTTTGCAGATCTATTCTTATAAAGCATCAGAATACCTCTCTTCCCCCCAGACTAGTCTGGAAAGGTCTCCCTCAAGGCTCAGTTCTCAGCCCTCTACTCTATAGCATTTATGCCTATGACCTTGAACTGTCTGTTACCAGTTTTTGTAACATTTTACAATATGCTGATGATATTGTCCTCTATCACAGCTCAGTCAGTATAGGGGAAGTATCCTGTCGTATCAATTCTGCTTTGTATTATCTAGGCCAGTGGTTGTTTGACCATGGCTTGTCCCTGTCAGTGGGCAAATCTCAGGCAGTGGTGTTTACAAGGAAAAGATATATTCCCACCCTTCTTATTTCATTTGATAATCAAGCAATCAACCTGTCAGATAAAGCAAAATTTTTAGGTATTTATTTAGACAGCTGGCTGAATGGAATTGCCTATTCTGAACACATCATCAAAAAATGTGAAAAAGGTATTAACGTACTAAGAGCAGTAGCGGGAGTTTGGTGGGGTGCTCACCCCTATTCTTTAAAGTTATTATATAATGCCTTAGTTCGTAGTCATATGGATTATGGTATGTTTGTTCTGGATCCTTTTAACAAATCAGCTTCTGAAAAATTAAATAAAATTCAGTATAGGTGCCTTAGAATTATTCTAGGTGCAATGAAATCCTCCCCCACTAATGCTTTGCAGGTTGAGTGCGTTGATCCTCCTCTACACATACGCCGGCAGTATTTATGTGACCGCTTTGTTAGCAAGATGTTACAGCTATCATCCCACCCTCTATGGCATCGATTATCCCTACTATCACGTGCTCCTTGCACCCGCAACTCCCCTTCCTATCTGCTAGATAGTTATTTAAAGTACACCAGCCTCCCTAACCCCCTGATATCTTTTCCAACAAATCCCCTATATTCTACTTCTTATAAAGCCCTGGTATACAAACCTCTCATTATCACAGACCTTGGTCTGATCAAAGGTGCTCCAGATACCAACATAAAATTACAAAGTTACATAAATCAAAATTTGTCAAATCATCTTCTTATTTACACTGATGCATCAAAGCTGTCTCCAGATGGCTGTGTTGGTGCTGCCTGTTGGGTTCCTCGCTATAGAATTATCCTGCAATTTAAATGTCCTCCCGAGTCTTCAGTGTTCACAGGAGAGGCCACTGCTCTATTGGAAGCAATCCTGTTTGCATACTCCCATAACATACAACAAACAGCTATTTTGACAGATTCTTTAAGTTGTTTAATGTCTATTAAAGAAAACCCATTTCGCAGCAAATCACGTTTTCCCACTATTCTAAAAATCAGGGAGACTCTTCTCTCTTGTAATCAAAAGGGATTGTCTATCATTCTAGTTTGGATTCCTAGCCACTCGGGTATCCCTGGAAACGAGGCTGCTGATTCATCTGCCAAAGCAGCTGTTGAGTCAGGTTCTCTAGATTATTTTAAAAATTCAGCACAGGATCTTTGTGCTCTTGCAAAGACATATTTGGACAGAACCTGGAATACTTTTTGGAATGACTCCAAATCGGTTAAGGGTAAGTTTTATGCATCCATCCAACCAAACATACCAAGACAACCCTGGTTTTGTCATTATCGGAATGCAAATCGCTCGATTACGTCCACAATCTCACGTCTGCGTCTTGGTCATGCTTGCACTCCTGTTCATCTAGCCAAGCTTCGGATAAGGGATCACTCTATCTGTGAGTGTGGCTTAGATGAAGGCACTGTATCTCACATACTATTCAACTAAACTAACCTATCCTCTCTATGACGTTCTTCCCCCAAAAGTCCCCCGTCCTTTAAGTGTTAAATGTTTGTTAATGTTTGTGTTTAGTCCATATTGCAGATTTTTATGTAAATATATAGCAAGTAATAAAATTAAAGTGTAATATATATGTATATAAATTATTCATAAATAGCAAATAGTATTTAATCCTGTTTTTACTCATATTTGTGTTGTCTGTGCTGTCTTTAAACTAGCAATCAAATTCCAACTATTTTTTTTAGGTTTTTATTATTTTTACCGATCAATCTCCTTCGTGCCTTCTCCATCTACACGACACTGGCGAAGTACCTTGTGCCCAGTTGGTACAAATTAAAACCATATTTAAAAAAAAAAAAAAAAGAATCATATTATTTTTGACAAAGCGGTTAACGGTTTTGGTAAAATCCAGTAATTAAAATTGAAATTTGATTTTAACGATTTTAATAATATATTTTTTTATTGAACAGGGCGAACGGGCAGGCGGGTCACTTAAAGTTATGTGTTTACTACCGCTCATGGAATTCCGCACCAGGATTAAAGTGCGTCAGCTAGTTACATTAGTTTACAGATTTTCCACTATACTGAAACTTTTAATTCGATTCCAGATTTGACAATTTCAGTGTTGCAACGTTATGACGAGGAAGAAATAGTGACGTTGCGAAATTATTCGATACGGAAATGGAATATTTCCGTTTCGAATAATGTTAACGTTAATTGGTACACCAAGATTATGATTGAATGACATAAACATACATCGCGATTGTTTGTTAATTTTTGTGTACATCACTACACTTTTATATGTGGTATCATTATTTTACAAAATGACAGTAGCTAATGTCGAAGTCGGAATTAAATTAAAAGAAAAAGCGCGGGAAAGTTCGAACAACAAGGGCGCCTTTTTTTAAAAAAATTAAGTTAAAATAATACAAATTGTTATTGTTGTAAGTTTTATTTACTCAAAAAGTGTGATTGTGTGCCGCGATGTCCCGCGGTAGAAAAAGGCGTAAAAAAAAGGAAGATGTCGAGGGAGACTCCGAGGAAAGCGCTGCGGTGCGGGACTCTGAGTCTGACTCCATAATTTCCGAGGAAGATGTAGATAAGTATATCCCATTTAAAATACCTAACTACGTCCGCTTCTATCCCGAAGATGGTGGCAATTTTGAATATATTGTATTTCTAGAAAGTTCTGACAGAGACAAACCAATTGGCTCGAGAGACATGATGTCTCTCGCCAACGCAATAAAAAGATACAACAAAGGCGTAAAGCAATTAAAAAGGATCAATAAAACAAAAGTAGGAGTGATTTTCGAGAGACCAGCTTTGGCTAATGCAGCTCTTAGCAATAAAAAGTTTCTGGATAACCACAAACTTTTCGCTAGTATACCAGCTGCCGCAACTGAAACAACTGGCGTTATTAGTCACGTGCCTATAGATCTATCAAACAAACAGATTTACAGCGCTTTGACCAGCACAAAAAATATAGTCTCAATCAGACGCTTCATGCGTAGGACTAACGAGAACGGTAACATCAAATATGAACCTACAAAAACTGTATCCATCACATTCTCTTGTCCAAACTTACCTGAGAGTGTTGACTTAAATAGTTGGAGATTTGAAGTTCGTGCCTACATACCTCCAGTAAAACAGTGCCTCCGTTGCTTGAGATATGGTCACATTGCCAAATTTTGTAAAAACGCTGAAAGATGCTCCATTTGTGGAGAAGGTCACAACTTTAAATCTTGCAATGTTAACCCCAAAGAGGCCTCTTGTTGCCATTGTAAAGGGAACCATATTTCAATATCTTCTATATGCCCTATCAAAAAAGAAAAAATTCAGCAAAATAAAGATAAATTTCAAAATAAAAGTTATGCACAAGCTCTTAATAGCACTAATTTTCCCTCACATAGTAAAACAGACCAATTCCTTTCATTACTCAATTCAGAAATAATACTTAAAACCATTACTGAATCACTTGTTAAATTAATCACCCTCAACAGGACCAATGAATCCAAAATTTGCTCTGAAACGATAAAAGATGTTTTAAAAGATTCTTTCAAAAAGCAGAATAGTAAACAATCTTTAATTATATCCTAATGGATACTTTAAATATAGTACAGTGGAATGCTCAGAGTATATTGCACAATCAACATATTTTCAATCATTTTCTATTGGATAACAATATTCATGTGGCCATTCTTTGCGAGACTTGGCTTAAACCTCATCATAAATTTAAATTGCGTAATTTCGATGTAGTAAGACTAGACTCAGGAAACTCTCACAATGGTGTAGCCATACTTGTACATAGATCTATCTCTTACTCTAATGTAAATACTGTTTATGATAATTCTCTTCAAAATATAGCTATTAAAATTAAATATTCAAATTGCAAGGAATTAACTATTGTAAGCCTTTACAGCCCAGGTAATTGCAGCCCTCCTTTTTCATCACATAAACTGAATAATTTAATTAAAAGCCTCCCTGAACCAATTTTCTTGGCGGGGGATTTTAACTGCCATAATATAGTTTGGGGCAGCCAAACCTCTGATTGCAGGGGCAAAGACATTTTAGATGTCATTCATAAAAACAATTTAGTCCTACTAAATGATGGCCATGTTACTACAGTCGGCTCTCACATATGGAGACCTAATGTCTTGGATTTAACCATAGTCTCTCCTTCCATCTCTTTACAATGTGACTGGATGGTCTATGACGATCCATTAGGCAGTTATCACCTCCCTGTAATAACAAAAATTCTACTCAGTTTTAATAATTCTTATTCTATAGATATACCTGATAGTAATCCTCTCCCTTCTTCTTGTAATTTAAAATTAGTTGATTGGGATCTATATTCCACTAAAGTTGATTTGTTATTACATAATTTATCCCTTAATACTCAAGATCCTATTTTAACATACAACAATCTTATTAAATGCTTAAACAGGGCTCTATCGGAATCTCTTCCTTTCTCTTCATCTGGTCATAATAATTCTCGTTTAAAACCAAACACAAAAACAAAAAGAAATCCACTTCCATGGTGGAATTCAAATTGTTTTAAAGCTCTCACAGATAGTAAAAATGCATACTTACAATTCAAAGAAGACCCAACTGAAGAGAATTATATAAACTTTAAAAAGCTTCAAGCTAAGAAGAAATACATAATTAGATCTGAAAGAAGATTAAGTTGGAACCAATTATGTGAATCCTTTAACAGAACTACACCTATTTCAATTATTTGGTCACATATGCGTAAATTTAACAAAACTTACTCACCTTTGTCTTGTTTTGTGTTTGATAACAATTATGATTGGATTATTCATTTCCTCAAAAAATACACTCCAGATACTGTTGAGCCAGCATCCCACTTTGACAATAAAGATTGGTCTTGCCCTAATCACAGATACTTTTTGGAACCATTTTCATTTGCCGAATTAATGTCAGCAATATCATCTAGAAGAGACACAACAGCCGGTTTAGATGGTATTCCATATAAAATGCTAAAGCACTTATCAATTCAATCCAAATCAGTACTTTTAAAAGTTTTTAATCGTCTTTGGGAACAAACTTTGATCCCAGACGATTGGAAGATTGATTGTTTAGTGCCCATATTAAAACCTAATAAAGAGAAATTTCATTTTAATTCATATAGACCTATTGCTTTGACTTCTTGTGTGGGGAAAATATTTGAACAACTATTGAAACAAAGATTAGAACATTTCATAGAATTAAATAAAATATTACCTTCTAATCAATTTGGGTTTAGAAAGGGCAGATCTTCTAGAGAGAGTATTGCCCATTTACATTTGGACATCTTTCAAGCATTCAAATCCAATAATGTTTTGGCCAGTGTATTTTTTGATGTAGTAGGGGCTTTCAATAACGTAAATCATCATATTCTGTCTTCAGAGCTTGTTTCCATTGGTCTGCCTGTAAAGGTTGTGCAATGGATATTTGAGTTCTTACATGGTAGAAAAGTTTATGTTAAATATCATAACAGGCTTATAGGCCCACGTTTCTCCTATAAAGGCACCTGCCAAGGCAGTATTTTAAGTCCTTTAATCTTTACACTGTATATTCACAAACTTAACTTAATTTTAGGTCCTAAAGTAACTAACTTACAATTTGCAGATGATTTAGTGGTATATTACTCTGATGCCAACTCTAAGAATATAGCTTCCATATTGAATTCTAGTTTAAAAAATTTACATACCTATTTTAATTATCTTGCCTTAGACATAAGTATAGAGAAATCCAAAGTATTAGTATTCAATAAAGGAAGGCCTTTTCAGGTCAAATTATATTATGATAGTACAGAACTCCCAGCTGTAACCGAAGCTAAGTTCTTGGGTGTGTTGTTTCTTAACAACGTATCCTGGGGTAAATATGTTGATTGTGTAACTGACAGAGCTACAAAGGCACTGAATATTTTGAGGTCTCTTGCTGGAACATACTGGGGCTCTGATCCTAAAATTCTTTTAACTCTATACAAATCTCTTGTTCGTAGCCACTTTGAATACAGTTTCTTTTGTTTTGCTTCAAATAACCAACTGCTTCACAAATTGGATGTCATTCAAAATCATAGTCTTCGACTTATCACTGGGGCAATGAGAACAACTCCCATAAATTCACTCCAAGTTGAATGCAACACTCCTCCACTATATTTAAGGTTTCAATATCTAAAAAGGAGATTTTTGCTAAAATTACTTTCTATTAATAATCACTCCCTTATTAACAAACTTACTCATCTGAACAATAGTTTGCATATGAATTCCCCTCTATCAAGCAACTATCCCTTTCTTTTGCATGAGCTCCCCTTCTTGTTAAATTTGGTCAATCAGCACAACATCTTTAAATCAGATAACTGGGTTTGCTATACTAAGAGCTATGAAAGTATTATGCATAACATCAGCATAGTTATAGACAATAAACTTAGAGATCGACACGAAATCTATAATGTTATATCTCAATATCCCAATTATAAACACATTTACACAGATGGCTCAAAAAAGGAGGATAAGGTTTCAATGGCATTCTATATACCAAGTTTGAAGTTTGGACGAGGTACTAAACTAAATGAAAATTTGAGCATATTTTCTGCAGAAGCTCTTGCTATTGTTTCTGCATTAAAATTCATTGAAGATCGTTCCGAAAGATATTGGTTAATCATCACAGACAGCATGAGTGTTCTAAAAGCTCTGCAAAATCATCAATTCAGTGCTAAGTCAAGCTATATTATCACCGAAATAAGATACTTATTGTATATGCTATTTAAAAGAAATTACAGTGTGGAATTCTTATGGACGCCCTCGCATATAGGAGTTGCAGGCAACGAGCATGTGGATTTCCTTGCACGTGCGATTGTCGACAGTGACAGCGGCAGCGCTGCTGACAATGTTGCCATTCCGTACACAGATTTACTACCACTTCTAAAGTCAAAACTTAATCAGGATTGGAAAGATCTTTGGCAAGAAAGTTTAGCGAGAAAAGGCACTTGGTACGCTGCAATCAACCAAGATATTGGAATACCATGGTTTTGTAAATCCAGCAATTACAAAAGCAGAAGATTTTATACAACACTATGCCGCCTTAGATTCGGACATTGCAGATTTAATTCACATTTACACCGCATGCGCATTATTATGTCTCCCTCCTGTTCGTATTGCAATTCAGACGTTGATCAAACTTTAGACCACATATTCTTCGAATGCTCTGAATTCCATATCCAACGCCTATGTTTGTCATCTAATCTGTTAAACTATCACATAAGACCTGAAAATATTCCGCGCTGTATTCAAGACTTGCTTATGAACCATGATATATATGATACTATTTATGAATTTATTTCTAATACGGTTCAAGAAATTTAAAAGGATTGTACTCCTAGGATTGACTAATTGGTTTGAATGGACATATTTTTGGATTTATCTTAAGATCGGATTTGAAACAAGCACCTGAAAATTTAATAATTTTTACTTGGATTCTACTATTATTGCTTATGGATTTGACTTCGACCAATTCAAAACGTCGAAAAAGTGATTTAGGCTTATAAGATCGAGATTAATAAGACATGACAACAATAAGACAAGACATGGCTTCGGCCTTACGATGAAGAACAATGAAGACGTGGCTTCGGCCTTTAAAACTACCAAAATTTTCCAATTACTACCAAAAATAAGACCTGGCTGTATGGACTAAAGTCCTTTGCCTTTCCCATTAGGGATAAATTGAAAAAAAAAAAAAAAAAAAAAAAAAATTAAATTAAAAGTCGTGGTATAGTTAGCGAACTTTTCAGCAGGCACAGAAATGTTCTGACCATTTCAGGATAGGGTCAATCACATATTAAAAAATATTAATAAAATAAAATCCGTAATTTTCGGAAGGTTACCCTAGTTTTTAAGAGGCTGAAACATTTTTTCTGTCAGTTTCAGAGCATATGTAATTAAGGAGACCCGTTTTCAGGCCTGGTTATACCCCTTTAATGACGTAATAATCTAGACCGAGAGATGGACAAGGACGAAAAGAGACAGGAAAGATCGGATATTTCTCAAGCCAGGTATAACACACTAGAACGCCGAGCAACAAGGACGGAGCAATGTTTGAGAAAGAGATATATAGTACGTCGTTCTAGAATTGTGCAATCGCTACTCAGTGGTCAGTAGCAATCCTGCCTAGAGAATCCTCGAACACTGTTCAAGATTATAATACATAACTATAATCCGTAAAAAAGTGTTTTTCTTTAAATGTGTAAAAGTTATGTTAATAAAAGACAATACTAGTGATATATAAATTTAAGCGAGCCGAAACGATATCAAGCGATAAACACTGAAGAGATAAAATGCGAATAAGTGAAGACAAGTGATAAAGAACTGTGTGAAGTGCATTTAATTGAAGTGATTAGTGATAGTATTTTGTTCTTGTGTGTAATAAGTGAATTTCTGCGAGTAATTTCTGGTTAATTAATGTTTATAAATTCCTCATTGATTATTAAGAAATAAACCCTTGAAGAAATTCTACGGCATCGTAACAATACGAGCGAGGGGATCAGATAGACAATATATAACTTCCTGGACCTTAGCCACTGATTTACTTAATATAAATAGGATATAAATAACTTCTTCGACCTTAGCCTTGCGCCGGACAGTTACTGGTGAGAGGAATGCCCATCCTCAAAATATATTGAAGATGCAGCGATGGAGGTGGACAAAAGAAAGGAGCTGGGATGAGCCTCTGTCTAGAGGTCTGGGAGAGGAATGTTGCTCATAAATTAAGAAAGGACTCGTTTAATTTGACAGTATTTAAGTCATAAAACATCAATAATAAACGACGAGAATTTACGACCACGAAACTAAAAATACTAGTGTGAATTAGGTGTATCATTTACCTATACACTGTGTCATATAACGTGTAAAGTCAAATAGCTAGTTGCCCACTCTTACTTTTTACCTTTTGTGGTCTCTTTTATTTGACTCATCTATGCTGTCTCCTTTAATCTTTGTCCCTTTTCTTTGGAGTTATATATAGCGAATAGAGCGACTGGAGGTAGTGATTGTGGACTGTGCTCTGTGTTTAATTGACACTTGACAGCGGACAGAAAACGTAAAAGGAAAGAAATGTCTGGCATCGGCTTTTACATACGTGTTGTGTTTATTCATATGAGGTATTAAACTCGACGAAATAATGAAATATTTGTACATTTTATTATTGTTGTGTGCTTTAGTTTATGGTGATGAACATACTCATACTTATAAGCAAGGGGAGCAAATTGTGCTATGGATGAACACTGTTGGCCCGTATCACAATCGTCAAGAGACTTATGCGTATTTCTCACTACCGTTTTGTGTCGGAACAAAAGTTACCATTGGCCATTACCACGAGACTTTATCAGAAGCTCTACAAGGTGTAGAATTAGAGTTTAGCGGACTCGACATTACTTACAGAGATAATGTTCCAGCACAGCAATTTTGTGCAACAGAACTAGATGAGCAAGCATACAAGGCCCTAGTATATGCTGTCAAAAATCACTATTGGTACCAAATGTATGTGGATGACTTACCTATATGGGGAATCGTTGGAGAAATAGATGGTGACAATTACTATATCTGGACTCATAAGAAATTTGATATTGGCTACAATGGCAATAGAATAGTTGAAGTAAATCTTACAGCGGAAAACAAAGAGAAACTGGCATTAGGAGCTAAAATTCCATTTACATATGAAGTCAATTGGAAACCAAGTAGTATTAAGTTTGAAGATCGTTTTGATAAATATTTGGATCCTAATTTCTTTCAACATAGAATTCATTGGTTCAGTATTTTTAACAGTTTTATGATGGTCATATTTCTGGTTGGTCTTGTATCCATGATCCTTATGAGAACTCTAAGAAAAGATTATGCAAGGTATTCTAAAGATGATGACCTTGATGACTTGGAAAAAGATTTGGGCGATGAGTATGGATGGAAACAGGTGCATGGAGATGTTTTTAGACCTGTTCCTCATTTAGCTATGTTTTCAGCTTTAATTGGTGCAGGTTATCAACTAACAGTTGTCACTTTAGCTGTTATAATTTTTACTATATTTGGAGAACTCTATACTGAAAGAGGGTCTTTATTGTCAACAGCCATATTTATATACACATTATCATCACCTGTAAATGGATATTTCGGAGGATCCTTGTATGCCAGAATGGGAGGAAGACTTTGGATTAAACAGATGTTATTGTCAGCTTTCTTGTTACCAGTACTAGTTTGTGGGACTGCATTTTTCATTAACTTTATTGCCATGTATTACCATGCTTCTAGAGCTCTTCCTTTTGGTAGCATGATTGAGGTAATGTCTATATGTACTTTTGTGATTTTGCCACTGACATTAGTAGGTACTGTCCTTGGACGAAATTTAGCTGGCCAACCAGATTATCCTTGTAGAATAAATGCTGTACCGAGGCCAATCCCTGAAAAGAAGTGGTTCATGGAACCATTTATAATCATTATTATGGGAGGAATATTACCTTTTGGTTCTATATTTATTGAGATGTATTTTATTTTCACATCATTTTGGGCATATAAAATTTATTATGTTTATGGCTTTATGTTATTGGTATTTTTGATATTGTTGATTGTAACAGTATGTGTGACCATTGTATGTACTTACTTCCTTTTAAATGCTGAAGACTATCGCTGGCAATGGACAAGTTTTCTCTCTGCTGGGAGCACTGCTCTCTATGTCTACCTGTACTCATTTTATTATTTTCTATTTAAAACAAAGATGTATGGTTTGTTCCAAACAGCATTTTATTTTGGATACATGGCATTATTTAGTATGGCCTTAGGAATGATTTGTGGTACAGTTGGTTATTTAGGCACAAGCTTATTTGTACGTAAGATTTATTCAACAGTTAAAATTGATTGAGCAGTACCCATTATAATGATTAGTAAGGTTTTTAAATAATTATTGTGATAGTGACTGCAAGCAATGTACGAGAGTTGAAAAATAATTTAAAAAAGGCAACTACTGTCATCACATTGTAGTGTCCGCATATTTGTTTTATAATACAAATATAATAGATATTACTGGAATATAATCAGATAATCTTGATTTTGGAAATGTAAACAGAGATATCATGAATACACCTCGTTCATTTTACATGATGATTTATGGTTTAAAACTAGACTTCTAATTTTTTGATTTGATTATATGATTTATTTTATTGTGTTTGAGTTTCAGAGAATTCCATGTTCAAAAATTATTGAGGGAAATCTTGCATGATATATCAATAATTTTTTGTCATGTGTGTCATCAAATCATATTTATTTTTGTTATGTTCAATAAGTTGCTTTTATTAAATGTTAAATATTTAACAATGTTACAAAACTAATTACTATGCATGATCACTTTTAAAAATGATTTGTGAATGAAACATGAATACATTCTATTCATGTTTCATAATGTGTAAGGCGTTACTATGAGGATATCAAATATTGTAGATCCAATTAGGGACTGTTAAATTTGTAAATTTTCCCTAAGAGTGTGATCTTTAGTTAAGTTGTATTTAGGTATAATTTTACTGTCTATATAATGTAAATATTACCTTAGAAAGTGTAGCTACTGACTTGCAACTTTAGTTTTTTTAATTATTTGTGTTTTTGGTTCAGGCAGAAAATATCTGTAATGCCATTCCAACACATTAAATTATAACATTGTGAGAAATAAAGTACTATCTTGACAGTGTTTCTTTTAATTAATAATATTTATTGTAAGAAACTGTATAAATAAAAAGAAATCTCGGCATGTTTGATCAGAATAACCATGGAGTGTTCCATCACCACAATGTCCCTTGTTTGGTAAATTAGCCCCACTGGATTTAGATGATAGTTGTTTATAGAAAAAAATATAAATTTATCAAATTTATAGATTTTCTGTCAATCACTGTATACCTTTACTCAAGTAACATTTATCCATCTTCTTGCTTTACACAGGCCATCAACTTATTATATTATCGGGCATGCCTGATGCCAGTTACTCCACTGTAAAGGAACCTTTAGGTACCGAACAAATTTAAGAAAAAGTAAGTTTTGTGTAAATAAAACTAAAAAAACTAAATTATAATCATGTATTATAAAATATTATTAATCTTATAGATAATACATATTTGTTATAATGCTTTATTTTCATCATTTTCAACAAATATTTCTGGATCGATAGATGCTTTTCTATTTTTCTTTCCACCAGGAGTTTTAGCATTGAATGCTTCCGCAGTTCTTTTCCTAAGCGCAGACACATCTTCATTTTCGTCACTTTGATCTGCCCATTCTAACACCAATCTTCTACCGTAAAGATGAGTGGATTGGCAAAGAGCGTCATATGCATTCTGTAAATAATATATAAAAACTTCGATAATAAATAGTAGAAGATTAATCAAATTAATTAGGACAAAAATCTATATGCAGGAGTTCACGTGGGCTTACAATATATGTACAAAAAGTTTAACAATAACATGAACGTTTGCTATTTAAGGACAATAACTTTATAAGAGATTAAAGGTGGTTTTTAAATTATGATTAAAGGAACTTGAACTCTGTGTTGCAAAAAAAATAAAGCCTTTTAGAATCCTACGAATTTCCACTTATTTATTTTATTAATAGCAGTGCCCTCCGGGTTTGTAGGTCGTGACATGCTACCTAGGTAACACAGAAAAGTTTTGGAAAATGAAAAACGGCTTAATATAGAAAGTTCCCAACAAGTATAATAGTATGTAAGTAATTTAGTTATTCGAAGTAATCTCCGTTCCTCTCTATACATCCGATCGTCGCATTCGATGGAACCACTGAGAATACGAATACCTCGATTATCTTAAGTTCTTGGGAATAAATTAAAGTTGCAGGACGCCAGGTCAGGACTCTATGGCGGATGACTCATTATCTCGACACCTGCCGTGTAATATTTTTTGAGCTACGTCAACGCTTAAACTCGTTAAACCAATTTTAAATATTGGCACGAGATGAGGCTTCGTTAATAAATGCTAATTGCAGCCTATTATAGCTTTGTTGTTGAGTAAGCCCACAACGAAAGTCATAATAAATCATTGACCGAAAATTTTCTCGCGTGAGGTTATTTTTCATGTGTAACAAGGGTTTTAGATTTGCCGCTAATTCACAAAAACAAATTACAAATGAATGCAATATACTACATAAGGTTACCAAAGCGTTCTAAAATTGAAATTCAAAAAAGTTTTCGATAGCAGTGTTTTTGGCCAGTTCTAAACATTTTCAGTGTTACCCACGTACAAGCATGCACTAGATGTTAAAGTCTTAATAAATCCACATCCCAATACAAAAAAATATAAAGTATATGAGCCAGTAATATTATATTAAGAAATTCATTTTACCTTTGCATCAGCTTTTGAATAATAATCCACGAACGCAAAACCTCGATGTTGGTCGGATCCTGCTGTTAGTTTTTTCGGCAAACGCAATGTTTTTATTTCACCAAATGCTCTGTAATCAGTTATTTCATTATATGCTTTATTAAATTAATAGTTAACGAGAAAACTACTAAATAAAATCGTGATTTAAAAATAAGTAAATAATCTTATTGAAATGTGCAAATAAAATTACAAGAACCGTATGCATGCTTTATAGTGCAGTTAGAGTAAAGAAAAGTATAAGGCACTAGAACTTATTAAACATAATAATATTAAAATAAAAAAAATATGTATATTATTTCATATTTATAATTTACCTGAATATTTCATGCAATTCATTCCTGTTCGCCTGGAACGGTACATTTCTCACGAGTATTTTTGTGCCATTCTGTTCTGTCTCTTTAACAGTCTTCTTGTTAGTTTTCACCTCAGTTCTAAAAAAAGTTATAAAAAATTACTGAAACTTAAATAAAACAATTTACATTTCCCAAAGCCGGAATTTGATATTTTACAAAACCTACAACTATATTATTTAAGTCGTAACTTGAGTGAAATTCGAGAATTAGGCTATAAGCTAGATAAAGAACACTTAATATAAAATTATGTTAAATAATTATAAGTTTATAACCTACCTACATACCTTCCATTCGGTAAAAAAGTGTTTTCTTTAAACACTAAACATAGTTTAAAAAATACTTACTGGTTACCCCTCTCGGAACGCTTAAGTTCGAGTTGTTTCTCATCTAAACTGGAACCTTGCAGTGTTTTTAAGGCCTCCGTGGCGTGACCCTTCTTATAAAACTGCACAAACCCGTAACCCATAGACAAGAATTTCCCGGAATTTTTGGGATCCTTCTTTTTGGCGATTGTTACCGCGTGAATACGACCACACGAAGAAAAATGCTACAAATAAATAAATTATATACATAAAATGTCGTGTTAGCAAATTCATTTAAAAAAAACGGACGAATTTCGACGATTCATTATTTGTTGGATTTATCCCCGCCTCGAGTAGCAAAAGATGTCAAAAAATAACTATAATGACCTAAAGATTACTCTTCAAATTCATGATTCGAATTAAATGTAAAGAAGAATAGAGAACAAAATATGACTCAAATCGAATTAAATTCGTAAAGGTCTAAAATGATTGAGGCGCCATGAGGTTTGCCAGGTAATATAGTTAATAATTTCGATTCTTTCTCGTTTATATAAAAATGCAATAACCTAATAAATCGATTAATAATATTTCAGTTTTACGATTATTAGCAAGATTACATTGTTGTGCGTTTAAGTACGAAATACAATTTCGTATCAATTGTGCTTAGTGGCATTGATGGGCCGACGAGATAAAAGCTGGCAAAAATTGGATGGAAAAGGATGAAGGCCGCAGAATTAGAATAACAAAATTGTAGAATAAAAAAATAATGTATAGCGTCTTATTATTATCAAATTTATTTTGATATGCTATCACAATCTATTTAAATTATATAAGCATTTTAAGTCTATGACTTACGTCTATTATGACAAATTTTTCAAATACGCAATCTGTCAGTGCCTTCAACATACCAGTCAGTGACAGTTAACCTATCTTTGAAATCTATGAGCTGTAAACCATTTATTCTGAAGTTTGACATATTTGAAAGTGTTCTTAAGAATATGACCAATATCATGATAGTTTTAAATTTAACATCATAAAACATTCTTACCGATTTAAGCCCTTCTTCAGTTGTTTTGAAATTCAAATTCTTAACAAACACTGTCGTATCATTTTCAGGTTCCTCATTGTCTTCAACAATTTGAATAGGTTTATCTTCTACTTCAGTATGTTTATCACTCTCCAAATGTTCAGTATCTTTAGTTACCTCAGAATTTTGGACTTCAGCAATGGACTTAATAAAAACATTCTCTGGGGCCCATTCTAAATATAAGGGGGCCGATTTGAATTGTGAGTAGGCGAGTTTCATAAAGGCTTTCTTAGCTTCGAAAGGCTCGATAAAGTCAACTAAGGCTGTGATACCATGCTTTGGTATTAGGAAACGGGCGATTTGACCGTGCTTCTCGAATAGCGACTTAACTTCATCTTTTTCTGTACCAGCTGGTAAATTTTTAACTAACATACATGTTTTCGATCGTTTCTTACTAGGCTGAAAGAAAAATTAACATATTGTGAATATCGCAACACTGTGATCATATACCATGTAGGATAATGGATGTCAATGTGAAGTTGTGTCATAACAATAATATCCAAAACATTTATGAGAAGGTTTAACAGAACTTTGGACCACGACAATATTATTTATTAATTTATTTTTCTAATTTTTTCCTAAGCGATACAGTTATTAAACAAAAAAATCAATATTTATATAAATTTTATGGTACCATAGTAGTAGTAATTGCAAAACTATATGGAAAGAGTCGTTCCGCTTTCGTAAATTATATGAATCCAACATATCTACCTAATCATTTGTAAACAGATATGTAGAAAATGTGTACCGCTATTAAAAAATCTCAGATTTTTACAAATTTGTAAGCTTTGTGTTTGTAAGTTGTGACGTTGTGGCGTCGCTAAAATGTACGATTTTAAAACGACGGTTTAAGTACATATAATAAACAAATTATTCATCTTATCCGATCCAAAAAACCACTTACTCTGTTAAATGCGTCCAAATACACGCCATTGTTTTCCAAGAAAGCCTTGGTCTCGGCTACTAATTGAGTTTCACCCAACGCCAACCTCACGGCAGCACTTGTATCTATTACAAATAATTTAATATAAAGAGAGACCTTCTATGCTAATACTATAAAGAGGAAAGATATGTATGGCCGCTAGTATATATTTATATATAGTCGACGCATTTTAAACTGAGTCGTCAACCAATTATCGATACTTCGCTAGCTGCGCACGCACTCTGAGGCCTGTTTGGTCTTTACGAGTTGTTATTTTTTTTTTTCATAAATACATATAAGATTTTTTATTATTAATACTTAATGCATTACTTACGCAATATGTACAATGTAGATTTAATTTTTGTAACGTAAGTTTGAAGAAATTAAAGGATGACATTTATCTTACATACATCTATAAATATAGAATAAATATTTATAACATATAATTATAATAATGCTTTTATTTAAACCTACTTGTATTATTATCATTTAAGAGTTGTTCCTTCGTGGTGTTGTAGTTGGCTGCGACCACGTCAGCCACAGCGTTGGCTCCCAAAAACAAAGTGTTCCAGTTGTGCGACGATTTAGCTTGTTCTTTTAATTTTTTCGCTTTTTTCTCCTTAAATGAGAGTCCGGCTAGAAATAACATGAGTATAACGAATATGAAAAGACGAGATAAATAAGAATATGACAAAAAGGCTTAAAAAAAATTAATACGCAGTTCCTGTCACAAAAAGTACCATTATAAATAGCGAAAGATAGGAAACTTTAATGCGATTTTTTTTTGAATTTTAAATCCGACAGTGTAAATTCAGAGATATTTTTAATAATTTTTATTAAACTGTAATATTACATGGGTTACTGTTTTTCATTGTCATTTGATTATATAATTTCCAAAATATTACATAATTATAATTTTTATATACAAATATAATTACGATAAAAAAGGTAACTGGGTAATATTATATAAAAAATACCATCGTCATCATCATTTTCAACTGTTTCAGACTTAGCGGGTAGAATATGCATCATTCTCCCACAAAACGCAGTTCCATCCAACTCAGTGTAGGCTTTGACAGCATGTTCCGGCATCACAAAGGTGATTGTCGCAAAACCTTTAGGTTGACGGAGTATAGAATCTATTGGCATGTTCACGTCAGCTATCGGACCTGAAGTAAAATACTAAATAGATAAACCTAATGTAAATAGATTTGATTATATACGGATCAAAATATCCATCCATTGAATGGATATAATTACTGTTATTTTTATCTTTTTAGTTTTAGTTATTATTTATATTATTAGTTATTATTAATAATTTGTATTTTGTTTTATTTTTGTTTATTTTGTGGTCGTTTCTTTAGTTCCTTTGATATATTGCTTATGTTCTAATGTAATTGATGTGTATGTGTGTGTTAAATTTGTGATGTCATAGTTTCTTGTACTTTTTAGGCATACACATTGTTTTAGAATGTATATATAAATAAATAAATAAAAAAATTGTATAATTATGGAATAGCCCACAATTCATGATTTGATGCTATGCTTAGTTTCTACTGTAAAAATCGGTCCGCACATAAAAAAATATCATCATCATAATTAAATATTCTCCTATGACTAAAGATTCATTGTAGGTAATGTTCAAACATACAATAGACCATATATTTCAGATAGAAAATAATTTATACTAAACATTGTAGTCAAATGAAAGCAGCATCAGTACGCCACTATTTTGTTCAAATTTTGCAAAACATTTTTTAGATGTTTATTTAATTACAACTTACTACTATATCAACTTACCATACTTTTCAAATAATGCAGTTAATTCTTCTTCTGAAACAACATATGGTAGATTTCTTACAAAGATGCTTCCACTCTCGCCAATAGTTTCACCATTGTTTGCTCTCTGAAAATATTAATACAATCGAAAAGCTATTAACAGTTTTGTATGAATAAAATAATTTACATATTTACAGAATTTTCTTTAAGAATATTTACTAAAAAGTGTAAAAATTTACTGAATAAAAATATCACCCATATATATCAATACATAGTAAATATAAAGTACAGAACATTAATTATACCTCTTTTTTCCTTCTTAAGCTTTCTTGTTCTTCTTCTTCAACGGCTTGTTTTGCTTTATCTTCATATTTATGGACATGTACTCTATGACTTCCTGTACAATTTATTTTTACGTAAATATGTATATGTATGTGCAATAAAACATAAGTATTTACAAAACTTGTAGTTTTAATAAATACTAATTATAGAAATTCATGTATAATATATCTGTAGAAATCCAAATTAATTTACAATAGCCATAGAAAATATATTAGCACAATTACTATTTACATTTATGACACTTTGAATAACTAAAGTATACAAGAAAAATAAGTAAAAATTGATATTTGTCAAAACTCACCTAAAAACAATTTATCCTTTTTAAGGGCCTTTTTAAGTTCAATTTCTGTTCTAAAACCAACATAACAAAAGCCAGCAAGCTTCTTTCCTTTGCCAAGAGGTAATCTTATTGAAAATGGTACTAAGGGCTTGAAAAAATCTTTAATATCTTTCTTCTTACACTTAAATGGGAGGCCATTTATCTAAAAAAAATAATGTGATAAAGCATGTATTCCCACATATTTATAGTACTTTTTTAATTGTTACTAAATAAATTATTAGTCCAAAACACAACTAACCTTCACATAAAATAAGGGTCTGTTTCTAATCTTCTTGGGATTTTCATCAAATGAATCTTTGCTTTCCTTGAAGCCATCCACTTTTTTCATTAAAGATTTCATATACTGTAAATTTAAATAATTGTTTATTTGAACACAGTATTGCTATATATTTCTTTATTATTAGATTATAGATAGGTTGTGGAATTCTTTTTTTTATCATTTGTAATCAAATAAATATTAATGATTATTACTACAATAATACACTTTCATAATAAATAAAAATACACACATCTAAATCACTGATTTGTGCATTTGCTACTTTGGTTTCTTGTATTTTTTCTTTTTCTTCACCTTCTGGCACTGCATCACTACTTTCCTTAATTTCATCTTCAACCCCACTATCATTATCACTCTTATTTAAGTCCACTAAGGCATCTCTAATCCATGCTGTTTTCTCATTGACATGCGCTTCAATGAACTCTGCAAACAAGGGATCATCTTTATGCTGAAAGAAGAAAATAACATTTACATAATATAATGTTTATTTAACTACTTATTTTTTACTGGAGGTCTGTAAAACCATGGATATAAATAAGTTTAAATTTAAAAGTTGCAAATGACAAAAACAATACCTAGATATTATAAAATAATGTTTTATTTATTATTCATTTTAACTTTATTAGATACTGAATTAATTGCAATAATGTTATATAAAATAACTATTTTACCTTTTTAAGTAATTCTTTGATTTTATTATTATTTTTCTCTGTCTTGCTAAGTTTTTTCTTAGGTTTATTAGTGACCTCACTGTCTTCTTTATGTAGTTTCTTGTAAGCAGTACTGTCTGTGGCATATTTACTCCATGCTCTAGGCTTAGTTTCAGCACCTAAGTTTGCACAAATATTAACACTTATTTTCATACTATTGATAAATGTTTCATCATAGTGTTCTCGAGCAGCTGAAGCCTGTTCATCTGACCGATAGCCCACAAAGCCAAAATTTCTAAATTTGCCATCTTTGGTGTATTTTAATTGGATGTCTGTGACTTCCCCTTTTTGGCCAAAGATTTCTCTAAGTTTTTCTACTGTAACCTGAAATAAGTAAGATTAATTATTAAAACGAAAATATAATTCAACGGCGTGAAATATATCACTTACTTTGTTTGGCAAATTTTTAACAATTAATCGGGACATTTTGCAAAGTAGTATAGTTTCACAAACTATAAAGATAAAATATTTTTTAAAGTTTTATATAAACACAACACATTTCTCCACATTGCATAAAAATATAAACAAACGTCGACCATGTGTTCTAAAACTTACTAGAAATTGACACTTGATAGTTTGATATAGGTATGTCATTTGTAATCACTTGTGTGTGACTGTATGAGTATTGTCAGGCAAGATAAGTGAAACTATAAATAAGTCAGCCAAATTTCTACATTTGTTCTAAGGTTTTATTTTCTGTTGTGTTGAAAATATTCAATTTTCATTCTTGTGTTTGATTACAAAAAATAAACCAAGAGGTTATTTTATTCGTAGTGTTTGCATTTATTTATTTAGTCCGTAAAAAACAAGTACAAAGTAATAACATAGTTTTATTAAAAGTAAGACTTATCAGTCAACTTTGAATAAGATCTTTCGAAGAGATTTTTAACAAAAGTCACTGAGGATTGATTTTTATCTAGTGATCATTACCACTATTCACCATTGGAAAATAATTGTGGCATCAGATATATACTTTTTATATTAAAACATACATTTAAAAGATGTCTACTATGACTTTTGGTCAAAAGCAATTCATACCTACACCTCCAGATAAGGGCAGTTTTCCTTTAGACCATGAAGGTGTCTGTAAGGCTACAATGAAAAGGTATCTTAATTGCTTATTTGAAAATGATAGTAATAACTCTATGTGCCGAGCAGAAGCCAAGGAATATCTTGCTTGTAGAATGGAACACAATCTTATGGCTAAAGAAGAATGGTCAAAATTAGGCTTTTCAGACAAAGATAAACAGTTGAAAGAAGAACAGAACTGAACACAACTGAACAGAACAAGTACTGTTAGACTAGACTAAATTTAATTATTGTTATTTAAAAAATATAACATTAAAAATTAATATACATACATATTTTATTTTCTCATTATTAAACAAATACTCTTGTAAATAACAAGATTTACATGATAGCCATAACAATATTTCTAGCATATCAATTATTATCTAGACTGTAGAGTATAATTTTAACAATAAGTGTATCTGAGCATAAATTGATGCTTATTTTTAATTAAAACATATATCTCACTTGCCTCACAGAAAAAACTGAAGACTGATAATTTCTATACAAATAAACTGTATCTTCATATCCCATAAATATAGGTTAATATAATAATACATTTTATTCTGATGGTTATATCTTTCATTTAAAATTGCAAATTCCTTAGTTTCTTTAAATAAGTAGGAGAATGATAATTTATGTGAAGGTTAAGGTCCCAGAAACTGAAAAAGTAAGTTTCTTTGAATTTTGGACTTCTACAAACTAGTTTTAGTTATAAACATCTTCCAACAGTTCAAGAAAAAGTTGTCTTGGATGGTATTTTCCCAGGACTTCTAAGATCGAGTGGCAATCTAGTTGCAGACTTTCTTGTCTCGGTTTTTTGGGCCCGTATAACACATTGTAATATTCCTTTGAAATGGAGATAAAGTTAAAAACATTTTTATTCCAACATTGTGTTGTATATCTCATATCATTGAAGATCCCAAATCACGCTGGCGGTTTATTAATAGTTACAGTCAACAGAGAACCGTCGGGTATTATTTAGAACGGAGAGGTATTACCCCCTGATGGGAGATTTGCCGAGTATTTTAGGTCTGTTTATGTTACACAAAAACCACAGCTTGACGTCTGCGCAGCTGTTGCTGGAGCCGGTTGTTAAAACGGGGCTGCACGAGTTCATGTTGGGAGCGTGGTATAGGGCCTTATATCTTACGAGGTTGTGGCGTTATACTTGCTGAACCACTGCTCCACATTTGTAACCTGTGTCTCAAAGCAGCAACATTTCTCACATGTTGAAAAAGCAGTTGAGGAATCCCAGTTCCTAAAGTAGGATGCAATGATAAAGTAGAACAACATAGGCCGATAGCTATATTGTCAAGTTCGACGATAGTATTGAAAGCGTCACTTCAAAAATGCATATTTAAGTAATTAAGTGAGTCCCCAACTATCAGAAGAGCAACACGGGTTTCGTCCTACGAGCAGTTCCACTAGCAACCTTTTGAATTATATGGCTAATATTAGCCCAGTAAGTAGTAGGTAGTGGGAAACAGGTAGACGATGCATATTTCGACATTAAAAAGCGTGCACAAATAGGATTCACTTCTCACTTATAAAACTTGTAATACAATACGTGGGATACGGTCCTTTACGAGATCAAGCGTGACACAAGGCAGTAATTCGGAATTTCTGATAATGCTGAATGACCTACCGAAAGTTGTCAAGAATGCAAAGTGCTTGCTCTTCGCTGATGATCTCAAACTATACATGCCCATAGAGAGTAAGTAACTGTATTCGGCTGCAGGAAGACATTGATCAAGTGGTTAATTGGATCAGGAGAAATGGATTGGGGTTTAATTTAGCGAAATGCAAAGTCATATCTTTCTCAAGGGCACGGTTGCTCACTCGATACAATTATACCATTAATCGTCTAACGTTGTCTAAAGTCTCAGAGGTCAAAGATCTGGGAGTGTATTTTAATACGAATCTTGGTTTTGCGTACCATGTATGATGTAGATAAGATATATACATGCAAAAAGGCATTTTTGCATATCTTATACGAATAACTTGTGGCTTCACGAACATCAGGGGGTCAGTCAACAAAATGTGTGACCCCCAGTGCATTTAAAATTTTGTACAGTACGCTAGTGAGAAGTCCCTCGGAATGCAAAGCAATGGTGTGAGCCCAAAAAGAGGCTAATTACTGTCTCATGGTAAAGCGAGTACAAAATAAATCACTCGCTGCCTCTACAAGAAACTATGTGGAGTGTATCCCTTGTATCCACTTATGTACCCGACCCTGTTTGTTCTGGGTATGGTGGGTTACGACTAGAAGCGCCTCAGGAGAGTGTGTCAGTGTATTTATTTAAGTGCCACTAACGCGCGGAATACAAAATATAATTAAGGAAATTTGTATAGAGGCAGACCTATTTGTTTGTACACTGGCTGAGTTCACAAGAGTTGCTTATTGTTAGTTATAAGATTTAGGCATATAAATATAATTTTTAATGTTTTTTTATGTAGGATAATTGCTGTGGGTATTATTTTGGCGTTCTATCGAATTAGTAGTAACTGTTAAGGTACAATAATGTAGTGTAATAAATTAGTAAATAAACAAATATTGGGCAAATATTGGCTCTGAAATCAACGCGGAAGTCGGCTGATGTGACTTGGAGAATTTATTGCCGCAATGAGCATTGTAAAAGACGCCTTTGACAGTACTAATTTTACAATTATAACCCTAGGTGAGGTCGAGTTACATCAACTCTTATAGATGGATTCAACATGTCAATACGAGTTAAAAAGTTCACCATTAAATACCACCATGCTGGCGATACCGCGCCAGAGGTTGCCCACAAGACGGTCTCCTATCCCCGCTTCTGTGGTATGTAGTTAAGGAGCTTATACAGGACTTAATCTCTACATGGCGAAGACATAGCTGTTCATAGAACTTTGAAAGCTCCTTATGTAATTTCATGGAGATCCTTCAGACTGATTGAGAGATGGTGTACTGAGCACGAGCTGTATGTCAACCCATCAAAAACTGAACTGATCTTGTTTGCGTACCGAAGAGGCCGTCAATCAAATCAAAGCAACGATCGCCTTCTATCAATCCAAAAATATGCTAGTGACACCTAGCATATTTTTAATGGAGTAACATCTACATAATGGAGTTAATCAACTTAAATAAGGTTGTAGCTATATAATGTTGTAATTAGGTCAATGCTGTCTTATGAACTTCTAGCAAGTGCGAACCTGGAGTGGCCAAAGACTCAGAGAACTCCAAAATCACCGTTGGTTACAAAACGCGGACTGCTGACAGTACTAAGAAGTCGCTGGCAGTGCCATTTTGTACTGTCAGCAGTCCGCGGTCTGGGCGAAGTGAAGGAGACTTCTGAGTATCTGGAATGAGCTAGGAGGGCTTACTTAGCCAGCACCTAACGCACAACGGGCAGAAAATTTGAGGTAGTGGTATTATTTTTAAGGGATTAATATGTCTAGTAATAAAATCCATATATTTATAATTTTATATTTTCCCTTAAAAGTATATAATCTAAAACTTATAAATAGCCGTTACATATTGAGTAAGAATTAATTAGTTTTAGGATTACACAATTTTGAATTATTTTATTGCCAGTTATTAATGGCATTTCAATAAAAGTAAATATCACAGTAATTATTAAATTATTTTATTTTGTGACAATTGTAAAATGTTGTGGACTTAACTCAACTAAAATATTGCATGAGCGGTTGGAGATACTACATAAACAAACGTACTATAAAATTGTTCTACAATTAAATAATGTCAGGTCTAAAAATTATAACGAATGTAAAACATTATGAGTGTTGATTTAAAACTCAAACTCGATGCATTTTGTATTTACAATTATAAGCAAAAACAAATTGTTCTCATCTATTTTTATAATAAGGTACAGCTAAATGGACTTCCTATTTACGTTTCCAATAAAAATGTGTTTATACTTGAGTAAACATCTATTATGTATAAAAATACTAATAATACAATTTATTAATTTATTCTGTACAAATAACTACCTATATAAAGCACCATATTTATGTTATAGAGCTCCGTTTTGAAATATTTTGTATCTGTGTTCATTCTTACATATACATATCTATGGACATTAAAAATATTATTTTGGCTGTATAACTCACTCAAACGCTTTTAGTGTGGCACGTATTTTATAATTATGTAGTGTAAACAAAATATATATTAAGTTGACGCAAGTTTCTAAAATAATTTTCTTATTTAAGCTTAATCCTAATTTTCACGTAAACATTGCACACAAAAAGCACATCATAGTTTTAAATATACTACGGACTGTAAGATTTTATAAAAGTTATTTATTACGATCTTAGATTATTTAATATTAATAAGAAAAAGTCTACATTACAATTTACATATTACCGAGTATGTGTACCTCTAACCAGCATGAGTGAATGTACAATAGTTTTATTTATAACTTTGTATTTGTTACACATTTCATCACATTAATTATACATAAACTTATTATATAATTAGTTAAGGCATTCTTGTGTAGGTTTATCTTGATGTTTCTATAAGTTTTACGTGAATATATTTACATGATTATTTTAAAAACACGTTCAATTCGTGTTAATTACTATTAAAACAGTGTGCAGAAAATTTTAGATCTTAGTTACTTCTGCAAGTATATATGTGCATAATTTGTTATAAATAATGTAACATTTTTATTAATGTTAAAGATAATATATTTAGTAGTTTTTATTATAAAAATGCACTTTTATGCGTGCTAACTAAATACTACCTAACTTACATGTTTTCAAAATAATCTATGCAGTACACTATATGTAATAGGTGTGTGTACATGATTGAATCTCTAAGTTTTATACGTGGAACTCAAATTGTCACACGAAAGCTATAATTTTAAATAGACAAAATGAATCAACTTATATATCGCTACATACTGACATCGATATAAAACACGATCTGTACAACAGCTAAACAAATGGTGTTATGTACCTTACAATTCATAATGAAACAAGCACTCGATCATATTGAGATCAAAATGTACATAAAATAAAACCTAAATCCCTACCTAATATTATCCTACAAGATACGCTAATATGGGCATCCAATTTAATACTAAAAGGCAGTGTAGTGTTTGCGCAATTTTAATCCTAAGCCTAAACTCAGACATAATATCGATATGTACTTGTTATATCAGTTCTACTAGCCGTATTATGCATAAGCGATGAATTTTATAAATATTTTACAATATTGTTTACTAAAAGAGATGCTACTAGAGAAAATAGACAAATAGAAAGGTTTGGAGTACTAAGTGGCGCGGAACTTGGTGATCTCAGCGTGGATCCCGGAGCAGGGGGAGCACGGAATGGAGCTCGACGACCTGCTCTTTCACCTGGACACGCCATCCAGTACTGAGCTGAGGAATATTGCTTTTCGTGTTCGACGCGCATTTGGAGGTCATTGAATTTCCAAAAACCTTTGCCTTTGAAGAAGTAGGTTTTACCTGCGGAAAAATATAAGTTTAATGTTTACAGAAGTATCCTTGCCATACTAGGTATCACTTTTGATTAATTTTAGTTGTTGCAACATTGAGCTATCGATTTATCGGTGGTAACGTGAAAAACTAAGATATAAAGAAAATGTTACTGTCATATTTATAGTTTTACTCCGATTTTATTTCAAAAAAATAGAAAAAGAAGTATTATGTATATATTACTCGTAGTTTGGCACTCACCATCTTTCCATTGAAATACGCTGTCAACATTGTAGCCTACGCCTTTCCACATCGACATATCTCGTGGATAATCTAATTCAACACGACCAATTTCTTCATCAAACCTGAAATTTATTGATATTTTTCATGAAAGTGCCAAAAATTTTTTTTTTATGTATATATTTTATTTTCTTCTCGGCAAAAAATATGTCTTACTTCCAATACATAGTGCCACTGTAAAAGTACGTCTTTCCGTTATGTCCCCAGACCATCGCAGCGTCTAATTTATTAAGACTGTCCGGTAAGCCCAGTTCAACTAGCTTCTTAGGATAACCCGGCACCAGATATTGTGAATCAAACAAATATAATTCTCTTCCTGAAAAAATATGTTTTTTTTTTTAATTTTCTTGAAAAAGATTTTAAAATTAAAACCGATCTTAACTTAGAAATAATTTACGAACTTTTATTAGACTTATATGCACTTTAATTTAATAGAAGTATACACACCAACAAAAATAGCAATCTTTCTATCCGGCCTTTCATAAACAGCGTCCACATGGGATAGGTTATTTGGTAGAAGTGACCACATTCTTGATATTTCTAAAGGATATCCTGGGTACCGCCCATTAGCACCAATTCTCCAGTGATACTAAAAAAAAACGAATATCACAATGGTAAAAATGTTACATCTCATTTAAAAGTGTCGCTGGTAACAATTATTTTTCAACAAAACTAGATTCAAATATGTCGAATATTCAGAAGGTGCTATTAATATTTATATGTTTCATGAAAAACCACGCGAACGTGTTTAAGTTTCTTACGCTGGTGTTGGAATTAATGTTTTTGTACTACTATAATTAGACTTACTCTGTTCTTAAATATGAAAAGTTCTCCTCGTATCAAACTAACAGCATCATAGCTCGTATCGCACGTGTCAGGCTTGTCTGGTTTTGGTGTTGTGGTTTTTGGAAAGACCGGCTTCTTTTTAGGGTAGTCTGCATCTGTTGGGTAATTTTGGCGTGGATGCGTGGGATATTCAGGTCTCACATGGGGGTATTTAGGACGGTAGGTAGTAGGGTGCGTAGTTGATTCGGTACGAGGATAATGATTGTGGGTCCTTCGAGGATGGTCTTCGCTGCTATTATAATGCCTCCGTTCTGGGTAGTATGGGCGTTCTGGATATGGGTTGGATTTTTCTGGGTAACGTGGTCGATCTGGGTACGGCTTTCTGTCTGGGTAATATGGTTTACTCGGAGGTCGAGGGTATTGGGGAGTGTAGCGGTGGTTCGGGTGCCGTTCAGGGTGATGATGGTATATGTATGGCCGTCTAGTTGTAGTTGTGGTGGTAGTTGTTGTAGTGGTTGTGGGTGGTTTCGTCTCGACCGGTCGGTAGTAAGGAATCTTTGCCCAAGTCCGTTTTACTTTAGGACCTAAAATAAAATATTTTTTAATTCAATATATTGAAATTGAAGTATGTTGCCTATATAAAAGTAAATGGGTTGGTACCTACTGAATCATTTTGTAATAAGGTCTCACTTACCATACATTTGCTGTATCCCATTGCGATCATCTTCAGGTAATACGAAGTTGGGCTGGATACCTTGGTACCACGGGAACATCAAAGCTCCTTTTACAGAACTGTGACTGAGGCCCAAGGAATGACCGAATTCATGAGCCGCAACCGCGAACAATGATGTTCCTGCAAGATTTATTAAATAATCGACGTTTGAGAGAGATTTGAGTTTGCTATTTCGATAAATGATGTTGTTAATGAATGATGAATGTTTTTTTTAAGATTAAAAATGTTAAAGGTACAGGAGAGGTGTTCCATCCAATTCAATCAAATTTCCACTTTAATTGATGGTCTATATTATCGAAATATTTTTTAGTATGTACAACATAATATAAGATATATGCATAATGAAACTATTCATGGTTTTAGTAGGTATAAACAAGCTTTAACAGTATAATAGGTATAACCACGCCTAGTCATTTGCATGTCAAAACGAAGCTGACCGCGACATGCTCATTTCCGAACATCGACTTTTCACGGAAAAACTAGTTTCGACAGTTAATTAACTAACTAGCTTTATAGGGTTCGTGTAAAATACCTAGGTAAGCATTAATTTGCAAGCACAAACATTTTATTTTAAATTGAAGCAAACAGACAAATGTTTACCAGAAATTCAATCATGCACAGTGAAAGACTTAACAAGGTTTTATATTTTTAGAAGCTCCGTTCATTTGCCGAAATATGAGCTATTAATGAACTATTTGTTACTCTTTTATCATGTGAAGAAACACGATGCTTGGATTTCTGTCATAAACATTATTAATACAAACTCATTAATACAGCTTTTTACATAACCCTGTATTGATAGTAATAAAGATCAATATTGTTTTACTAACAAACACGATTATGGTAGGGTTTCAATTAGTGTGTATTAGCTGTTTGCAGAGCTTAGGCTACACGTGTGCATCGATTTAAGCTGCGCACATGTATCGGATTACGAAACTGGTAGTGATCGTGTCCAAAATTTGATTTAAGATATTTAGCATTGCAATGTTATATCTGATTTGTTTTCTATGGACAGTAAAAGTTCTATACATTTTTTATTATTTTTTTTAAATTAAGCTGTGCGTTTCAAATATAATCTTGCAGAATGCTTTTATCAAACGATGAACTTCAACCGAAAAAGATTTTTCAACAGCATAAGTTAACTAAATATATATTTTAAATGTTTGATAACATATTCACATATTTTTGTTATAAAAATTTCGGAAATACGGAAAACTATGTAAATTTAAGTAACAATACCTTCTTCGTCGTCGTTTTTGGGTTGCAGTAGCCACAGTTCATCGTCATCAAAGTGAGCGTCACCTCCACGACCTGTGCCCGGGAAAAACGCGTGCGCAAGAATGGAGCCCCTCCCGTCGAATGGATATGCGTCGTCATGGTAACGTCTGGAAATTAAAGAATTCTAAATTAAAAATTTTGGTTTTTTATAGTATTAAAATATATAAAATATTAAACACCATTTTTCTATAAATTTATATTATTATTAGTCACATTCCACGTAACACGTGAAACATTATTTAGTTCTGTTTCTTTCTGTACATTACCATCATAGATATCCTATAGACCTCAGCTTCGATTTTTCTGTCTAAAGTTGTAATGAACCAATAATTACAACATAATACGCAGACTTATAATGAGAATAGTTGGCCTAGAGTAATGTATTCATTATGCGACAAACAAGTGTGGAGGACGTAGGTACGGAGCAATCAAACTTGCTTCCCCCGGGTGTTCAGTCTCACTCACCACCTAATCATTTTTGCTTCAGTAACGACTAAAGCTTTCGATGGCTTCATATATTTTGAAATTTAAGATCAAAATGCGATTGTTAAAGTGATTTGTTTATTGGGCTGTTATGGTAAAAACCTCATAATACTAACAGGTAACATATCAATTACCACCACAGCTTTGAAAGGCAAATCACTACTAAAAACAGTAGGACTAAATAAAGTTCAAGTGAAATCCTATAGTATCACGTTTCTCCTTTGAATTTCAATACAATCTCAGTGATTCGAATAACATTTTTATCGTAAATGCTAACTAAATCAATTTATAACGACGTATCTGTAATAAATCGCTAAAACCTACACGTCCTCTTATAGTTAATTCGTGCGTTAACTTTATTATAAAATTTATAAATTTTCATAAACATTATGTATTTTTAACAACGGAAAATACAATTCGTTATTTTTGAAAGGGAATAAACATTAGTGGGCGTGAAAGAACGCGCTTCTTTTGAGGATTTTTTGTTCATTAAAGTGGAAAGTAATCAGCGACACACCGTCCATGATAAACTAGTTTCTCGTAGTTAAACAAAATGGGACAGTCCCGCGTTGACACAGCCATCAAATTTAATAGCATCAAAATGGAAAGTTTCCGAGTAGGGGATGATTTATTAGTCCCCAGCTCAATTGCCAATGAGAGCTGGCGATAAAACACCTACATTTATATGTTTCGTTACTTTAATATATATGCCGCTTAGGTTTAGGAATTGTCGTTTAGATTTGGTAAACTTTGAAAATAAACTAAAAGATGTTAATGATTCATTTATGGTTAATTGTTTTATAGCAAGTTTTAAATTCCTTAATATAATAATAATACGAGTATTATTTATAACGTTTCGGATTGTTAACTTGCTTCCTTGCAATCTTTTATTAATGAACGCATTGTTCAATCCATTCCAAAACTAACAAAGCTATTAAAAAAATTAAGGTATAAATGAAAAAAACAGCGTATACATATTTCTGACTTGAAGTAAATATTATTGAATTTTAATATTAACTATTTTCAATAGTCAATAGTAACTGACAAACTTATTGTATATGGGAGGGGTGTCTAAGGATCTATTCATTCAGTTAAAAGTTAATTATCCGAATAACTTTAGGAGCTCTGGCTTCTTCAATTGAAGTTTCAGTACTCCTACAGCAGATCGAAATAAAACCATATACGATAATTTTTGCTTCGTCATGATGTTACAGTAATTATATGCGTTTTAATTTGACACAAGCTCGAGTCCAGACGATAAAAGTTCAGGCTGTAAGTTTTGACGTGGACGCAATATGGTGGTCGCAATATGTCCTTATTGTGGTTTTTGTTGAGGGTAGTTTCTCATGTCGCGTTGAACAGTGATCTAATATAGGAAACTTTGTATCCTCATTTCAGATGCAGCTCTCGACTTTTGTAACGTCGTTGCTCGTTCTATTTTTAAAATGAATTTTACAAGATCATTTGATTTTGTTATTTCGGGTTTTATATCATTAAGGCTAGACATAATGTTAATATAAAAAGGTAGACGAGAAAGGGTGCTTATGTAAAAGGTTAGAAATCTATTTATTACTTGGAGAAAAGGAATAAAATGGTAATAGATGATTTTGGTAATATTTTTTTTGTGGCTTTTATGAAATAGCAGCAGCAGCAGGGTTAAATTCTTAAAAAAAAGGTTTCTTTTTTCTTCTTGTTTAAGACTGTTACATTGATATTATATTTGATACAAAAAATTGAGATTAACTTTCACGGACATTATTTACTCCAGTATAAGGTTTTTTAAAACCGGATCTAATCAATAAGTTACCTTATCGCATCTCTGTTCCTAATAACTTTTAGCACGGACTTTGAATGTGTATATTTCCTTTGACAACGACCTGCCGAAGCAATTTGCCGTATATAGGACTATTAGATCAATAGCAAAGTGAGTTTAGCAAGTCACGTTTGTACTGGAATCGTGTAGCGAGTTGAAAAGGTAACTGTCAACAAACAGTGTTTTTACCATTGTTGTTCAAAGGTGTTCTAAATTCAAAGGCATGAACTTTCCTAAAACTTACTAGCTTAATAAGGATAGCGTGTGTGTATACGTTATAGCTTTTTTATTGTTCGTTAGTAGTTATTGTTACTTCCATTGTTTATTGTTACTATTAATTAAAGACTGTCCACTATTTCGGCTTGCAATGTAGTTATTCAAAACTGGTATTTCTATTCCTTCAAGTAAGCCAAATGTTTTTCAATTCAACATGTAAGATTTAAAATATTTTAAAGTGACTTTTTCGGTTTTAATGAAATTGATCCATAAATTTATACATAAAAATACCACAACCGTCACCATCATAGTTTAACGAAAATTCTTAGTGATGCCTTAAGAACATCAATAACCTTAGAAATCTCAATAACATGCGTTGAATCTGTCCTACGTTATATTGTTCGTAACTTATTGTGATGCCTCGCACGAGACCTCACAAATCCCCTTAAAATGGATAGGACGCGTCTCCAAATCCTCGCTTGATTATTATTTATTATCAGTACAATGAATCAAGAAGCGAATTTACTACTTTAAGTTATTTTATTCACACATACTCTCAGTTTACAAAACAAGAAGAAACGCTAAATAATTGATTTTACTTCAACCGGCCGCTATTCGCCAACATGATCTTAATTGTATTGTAATATTTTCTATCGAGATTCATATTGTCTTACTTGGCAAATGATACGACAATATCAGCGTCGTCTGAGTTGACTTCTGTAAAGGTGAGCCTTGAAGCCTGTTCCCAGACGTCGAGGGCGCGAGCCAGCACACTTCTTGTTATGTGAGGGTCCAGTTGAGACGGCCGACGGGCTTGAGACAAGCTGTAAAACAAATTCAAATTAAGAACATACATTTTAAATAAGTTACGGTTATTGGTTGATAACACGCTTAGTTTTAATTGCAATATTGATTTGTGCTTTCAAACAAATTCTGCTTCGAAATCCAAGTTAGGTACTAAAAATATTCCGTTTACACTGCATATTTTATTTGTCAACACTCATCCAGAACTGTTCGTAACAGAATAATTCTGCACACCATTTTACTCGCCTAGACGTGCTTATTACATTGGATTTATGCGTTGTCATGGCCAAAGCGACTTCATTAGTCCTACGCAATTTTAATCAAAGGATTAAGTGATTATTTAAATCGAGAAAATTACTTTCGACAAATGCTTGAGTATCTACTAAGTAAATTATTGATTATAATGTACAAATACAGTCGTGTATGTAATTGTTGTTTTGGACTAAGCTAACAGGTTTGTTAGAGGCTATAGTTTCGATCCCTGATTCTAGCTCGTACGTGTGAGGCACAAACAATCATAAACAATTGTTCAATTCTGACCTAAAAGGTACCAGATGGAGAAATCTGAAGCCAATACCTATAAGGTAGCAGGGCTGGTTTTATTTAAATACGTCTACTTTTTAAATACCCTCTAATTGCATCACATAAATCCCTACATAATTAAACTTCTAAATAACATTACAGATAAAATATGAAGTTAATTTTCACGCGACACGTTATGTTGTATAAAATATCGTTTTCGCGGGTAATTAAAACTAACCAACACGACTGGACTGTTGGTCATTGCTGTAGTTAATTATTATTTCAATAACGTTATTAGGGGACACATGGGAAATATGGGACAGCGTCTGCTGTCTATGTTACGAACTGAATTTTCATTTGTGTCACAGTTATACGTTGTGTGAAATATGTAATCGAGTCATTTAATGAAATATTTCAGTACAGTCCAACTGATGGAAACCATTCTAAAATTATTGCTATTACAACATGGCTCGTTGTTTTGCAATATAACAGACAAGTTGTTAATTGCATCCCTTTGATGAAATTTGCAACCACATTCAACCCAGTGTTTTAATGCCACGCGGAAACAATGGATGCAGAATAAGTTATGGCTTATTTTAATTTAACACATAAATCCTTTGACAAAGCAGTCAATGAACGCGGAAATAGGAATTTACAAAAATTTCTATGAAATTATTATTTGTAAAACTAATAAGGAAAGTTACTTTAAATAATATACCAAACACAAAAGAGATGAAAGTAGACGTAAATCGAAAAATATAAAGTACGAATCTGTTAAGGAAAACGTGAGCGCCTTAATAAGTTACGAGTGCTTTAAAGGACTTCATGGCTCATGGCTATTTCCAGTTATAAGTAAACAGAAACCTTTAGTCGGTGTCGAGACACGTGCTCAGCTACCGTGCCACGTGAACACGTGACTAGGGCTACCTCGTCGCTGTCGCAACTGTTGGCGAGAAATTAATTAACTTCGTTCTTGATTGACTTCTCTCGCAATGTTAAACGGGAATGCTTTGTTCATTGTTTTATAAGTTAAAAAAAACTTTGCGACCCGACTTCCTTTTCAGTAAAAATATATATTTTTTGTGTAAAATATTTTTATGTACAAATTTAGTTTTATAAACAAAATATTAGACTGATCAGTTCTAAAACAGGCACTTCGAAAGGAAAACTACGGCAATCGTTACGCAATTAAGCAGATAGCTATAACTATATATCGCTCAATTTGCATTTGAATGAGTATTTGGGATGTATCGAATACGTATGTTCATTATTTGATTTATTGGTGATAAAGTGAGGCGATGCGTATTCGATAATAACATCGCATTGTATAATTCGGCAGAGGCCGCGCCCCGCGTTTATTACGCGAAATAAAACATGCGACATGACGACACAGCGACGTCTTCACGAAATGGACATAATCTCGTTACGATGTCATAACAAAGAGATTTGTAAGCATGAACTTTATGGTCTGTGTCCAACGAGCTAAAATTTAATTTTCTGAAATAATCTGTCAGTGCACCATTAAAATTACTCGTCCGTATTCCCCGACATTTTATATACCCAAGACGTTGAAACTTACACGAATAAAATATAATTTTATATCTTACGGTAATAGAAGGCGCTTCCCTTAAAATTATCTGTAGTTAAAATCGCGCGGCAAATAAGATATTTTGCAATTACTTTTTAAGGGTTGGATATTAGCATAAAAATAATAAAATGTCAGCGGGATTCGGTCCCCCGTGGCGTGTTAGGAACCCTCTGATATCGGCGTTCGACAAATGTCAACTTCATAAGCATATGGACGGCATCCATTTTGAAATCGAAAAAAATGGTAGAGTATCCTTATATTATCCAGAAATAATCTGTTTTTATCGCTTTACTTGATGAGGTTAATAATACCACGAAATAAATTATTGTAAGAGTTCCAATATGCCTTGAGAGAAGTGGTCTATGTAGTGACAGGTTTTATTTGTACGTTTTATCAATGCATTTTACTATGTGCGCAATTAATATGGTTTATTAAAGTAATAAACAGGAAATTAACTATACTCCTATGTATTACTAAGATACCTAGACATACCCTCTCAGTATGATTGGTATGATATACAACATACTTTTACCATCAACTATACTTTTCTCGATCGTTCGCTAATAGACTAGTATATAATGGGGGTATAATATGCAGGGGTATCTCATTGAAATCCTGTCTCCCACGACGCTGCACTCGACTCGTATATTGTAGATAAGCGACGTGGCAATAGGCATTGATGTGCACTAGGGATTCAATGCTAGTCGATCTCTCAATTCTCCGTCGGAGAAAAGGATTGAATGCAACTCTTTCAATGAAGTATACGGTGTCGAGTCTGCACGATATCTCACTTTAAAATTATACCAATTTTCCATACGACATCACTTATTGTTAAGAAATATGCTAGAATTTATACACAGTTTTTTATTACTACCTACAAACTGTTTTTTATTTTCGAAATTAAATTGGCAGCGTTGTACGTTTATAGAAATATTTTCTCATTTTACTACTAAAAATAATTAGTTTATTATTAATAAAAATTAATACAGGTATAAGTAACAAGATTACATAGGAATGGCACGACTGCAACCATTTTAGAGAACGTTGTTAGGATATAAACGTATAAACTCAGTAATTTTACTATTATTGATTTCATCTAATCCCGTTAAATTACATTTTTTTTTCTTAACGTAAAAACCAGGTTCGATCTCCGACGGTTATTGTTTATAACCGTTTAATTGGCACAAGGGATCAGAAAGCCTAGAAGACTCGATTGAAACAGAAGCACACGAAAAGTATCGGCTACATTCAATCCTTAGGTTCACTTAAGCATACGGAACTACTATAATTGAATTATCATAACGCCTACTTTATACCTCACTTATATAACTGCACTAACTACCACAAACTCCATGTTATTACTAACTTATCCCAAATCAGTCGCAATGTGGTAACGGAAACATATGGGAAATTAGTGAATTCGGTCCGACGCTTGAAGGTATAATTAGGCTGAGAGTAACTTCGTTATGAGTGTAATAGCTTATTACCACTCGCTCGCTTTCCCGTCATGGAATTGTCACGAAATCGAAATGATATTTCAGAAACATGCATTGGCCATCGGAGTTAGCACTTTTTGATATTCATAACTGTATCGTGACTGCGGTCCCGATTCGTGCAATATCGCAAAATATAACAATGCAATGAACTGCGGTTCAGCTGAATACAAGACAAACAGTGAATTTACGTATTATTAAAAACAATAAAACCACATGTGTACAACACTTAATGTTTTAAACAGTTGCCCGTTTCATATTTATGCATATTTTATGACCTTTTGTATCGATACCACCGTTTCATTGTACAGTAGGTTTACCAAACCAATCACTTTATAGATTATTTTATAAAGTATTTAAATAGAGAAGTGTTGTTGTCGGAATATTTTGACGAGAATTTTTTAAGTCACTTTTATTTATATTAAATTCTCTTATTTAAACAAAAGTAATTTAATTACATTATTATTGTGTTTAATACGATGATATAATACAATTTGATAGGTATAATTCTATCATAACACTTTTATTTAAATGTCTTTAATATAAATTATTCTTAAAGAAAAATTCTTAATCTTGAAGCTTGCGTCCAGTACGTAATAAAAGATTCCACTCCGTATACCGTATAGTTAGGAGACTTTTCAAAGTCTCCTAATATAACAGTCTCTCTTTACTCATATTATGAATTATACACGCGTTTTATATGAAGTATGCAGCAATATGCGAAAGTACAGTCTTTAATTTCTAGTACGTACAAGATATATTTTTGTAAGTTTCAAGTCAGTTATAAGTAAGGATCAAAGTGTGTTTTTTGTAGTAAATGAGTATTATTATTATAAATTTTTTAACATATTTAAAAACTAAGTACACTTAGCATATAATTGAATACACTCATAGGCTCTCAATGTACTTTCAGAAATTAGTTTAATTAAATTTGTAATAAGTTTTTAAATTAAAACCGCACCGTAGAGTGCAATATAAATGGATATAGATAAGTTTCGAAAGGTTATAGTCTTACATGAAGCGTCGGGATCTAAAGACACGAGTAGTTAGAACTTTTATATGAGTTGGCTAAACTGAAAGAGATATAATTGGAAACTTGAGGCGTCTGCTGCAAGCGGTAATGATAGAACAGTAATTCACTTTCTTAATATTTTATTTAATTTCACCTCGGCTCGGCTGGTATTAATGTCGGCAATCTATTTATATAGAAAAATAATAATTTGTTTTATATTTATCGATTTTAATGTTTATAACCGTTAAAAAACTCTCTCGTATCTGAGTGATTTGGCAGAGTGTAAAATTTTCGTATCAAACCTACTTTGTTTAAATAAAAGCTTAAAGATAAATACAATGTAAAAGAAAATGATTGAAGATATCATCATGTCTTACTTAAGCTGTGAATTTGCTTCTTCATTTCTGCTTGTCATAAATTTGCAAAATTACTATGAAAATGTATATTTGGAACAACCCCAAGTAGATGGCAGCTAAATAAGATACTCTTTTGACATAACGAAAATTATCTTTATTTAGAGGAATATATTAATAAAATGATTCAAAATAATCCCTTATCTAAATATTAAACAGTTATTTTTATCTTGTATTAATTCGATTTGCCATTCGACAAAATAATTCCTTTACGAAAAATGTGCTTTCTTAATTTTGTAATAATTATTTTACCTTAAGAAAATAAAGTTAAACGATTAAAGTTGTGTTTCAGACAGTTGTGTTATTACAAAAGCGTGTCTCTTAAAGTGGTGTTGTAGTTTATCTATCCAATAACCCATTCGCAAAGTCAACGCCACGGTTTGACGTGACCGCAGTTACACCTCGCTAAGTGGGGGGTTATTTTTACAGCTCCCCGACATCGTGCGCTAAAAGCGTTTGTCTTGAATTTTTAAAGTGCCAATTGAAGTTTAGAGCAAAGGGTGCAATTGCCAGCGTAGAAACTGTCTTACAAACTTTTGTGTTCAGTTTTGTCGATTGAGATTTCATTACATCTAGTCGCAAGAGCGGCAAAGGATTATTACTGGCAACATAAGAATTACTACTAGTGAAGTTTTACAGGATAGCGTTTCATTTATATTTATTTATTTAGTACTCCTACAGCTAACATAAATTATATATAATTACAAACAAATACACTGAGAATATAGCCACATATGGATAACATGATACATTTTACAACAAAAAGATTTATAAAAGGGAACAAACAAACAAAGTATTTAATACAATTAACTAATTTTGATTTAATTTAATTAATTAAACCTAAATTGGTTGTGTTGTGTAATGGTGTAAAAGTGTGGGTATGTACGTGATGGTATGTATGTGGGGTGTGCTTATGATGTAGGTGATTTTGCGCTATGGATATTCTTAATACACTTTTTAACCACATTCCGCGGTAACCTAAACAAGTCAAGGCCTAAATAGTGGTCATTGTATGTCCGGGCAGCGCGATACAAAACTGAGTTTTGAGTTTTTATATTAATATTATTTTCACAGATATTTATCCAACGTAAACTAATTCACGATAACCGTAAATAATTGAGTTCTATAGGTACAATATAACGTTTAGATAATAATATTTTTTAAACTCATAGTACAGAGAAAAAAATTGTGAAATACAATAATTTTTTCACATTATTATTTTTGTTTTACTTTAATCTATATATTATGTAACACGCCATGTCAATGAATGAATGTTGCTAAAATGAGTTGCTATTTAGTATTCCAGCGGCGTAAAGTCGGTAGATTGAGGAAATGATAAACCGATTAGCCTTAGGTTTCTGCGGCAGGAGATATATCCGGCGGAATAAGATGAAATTACTTCCCGTGTCACTGCACGCAGCAACAATGCCCAAACTAAGTCGATCCATTAGATTCAAGAACCTGCGAAAAGTACTCAGTCTACCGTCTGCGCTCCACGGTTTCAGCTCGCTTCATTAGAATCGAAATTCCCACGGTTCATTAGGATTGCCCGGAATTCTCGACGTTCATTAGAAATACCCGGGTGAAGTGGACCCGGGACGTAAATAAGTGATTAACGCAGTTGGGATTGTTTTCAGGACGGGCTGCAACTTTCACTAAAATCTTGATACATTTGCAATGAGTTTCGCTCACCTTACTAATCTATCGTGATACTCCAATGACTTTTACCTATACGACTGTAAGGCCACATATTTTATTATAATCTTGCAGTCTGTAATAAAGTATGAACTGTTGTTTTTGGACAAAACAATTTTACCATCGCGATCTGCTAGTTTAATATATTCTTAATTTAGAAAATCGACGACTGTAAAATCCCAAAATTGGTACGACAAGCGACTTATTGGATACTTCTAGTTTGACGGCAGTTTTATCTTGTTATTAAGTATTTTTCTTGAATAGACGAAGCCCGTTTATTAATGTCAGTATTTTTGTCGGTAGCCGGCAAACTGAAAGCGTCGATCGTAGTTACCAGGACTTTTAAGCTGAATTTTATTACATTCGCTTGAAAGGAGGTAACCGTAATCCGTGCGCTATATCTGTGTAAAATATTAAAGGTATATTTCAATATCGTCGCCGTCACCTCAAAGCGATTATTCTTTATTTTTACACTTGTGGGCATATTTTTGAGATTGATGTCTGGTAATAATTCAAGATTAGACTGTTTGCTATTTCTTTTTTGTCCTTATAGAAGCAAGTCCTAAAACTAGATATTAAAGTTCTATGGAATCTTTATACGCAAATTCTGGGTCTGATTCGGTGTTAATGTCATTTACAAAGCGATCACTTTATTTGTGTATCTTCCAATTAAAACAATTATTGTATAGCTGGAAATCAAAACCAAGGTCTCTATTGTACGCAATAATAATTTGGCGGCGACTTGGTTATGTTATGTTTTAGTAAATTTTCGGTTAGTAACAGAGTAGTGTAGAAGTTAGTTAAGTAACTAAATGGAACCACACGTCCGGGCAAACATGGTAAATGCGTAAGTTAAACAAGTTTAAAGCAATTTATAACTTCCGTGGTGGGCTTAAATGTAATTTTACCATGCGATCTGCTTACACGCTTAAATGCCAAAGGACTATGTTGCTTTGTAGATCTAAATGTAACAATGAAGGTTAGACTTTAATGTAAAAAAGTATGTTTTCTAATAGACTATACGAAATGTAGATTGTATTAACTGTTATTTAAATCAAAAAGAAAGACGCAATTTTAAATCATAGTTATAAAGCAAGCATCTTCTCGCCGAGAATCAACATCGTAAATCTCATCCCAAGAACATTAAAGGATAAAATGACTTCTAGAACTTTGAACTTTATATTTTTATTGCGGGCAGCGATCCGATAATCCTGTTTTAACAATTTTCCACTCTGTTCTAAGCTGGAGTTACGTAAAATATCTTGACTACAGGGCAAAGCTCTTCGTGACACTGAAGGTGCATGGCCGCGTTGTTCTTTGCACTTTCAATTCTACTGCTCTCGTTGTAATAATATGAAGTGACTTAGCTTTGCGTATCTTTACGAATATGTTCTGTGTATTGTTTTCTAACAACTTCATTATTTAGCAGTAAAGTTGGAGCGTTTGTGATCCTAGCTCATTTTTATTGGTTTGTTACAAATATTTTGAACGAGAAATCTGTTATGTAGATATTATACGAAGATTTATTTATTAGCAGAATATGACAATACGAATCAAATAAAGACAATTTACTAAGCTTTTTTAGACCTGGCGATCAAAATTGAGGTCATTATATATTTGCTGAACTATCATTTTAAAATAAAATTTACATAGCAAAAATCCACTGTCATCATATAAACTTAGTTTAATATATACATAAAAATTCAATTTTATCGAAATAGTAAAAGGACACATGAATTTAAAGTATTATAAATTTTAATTAAAACTAGTCTTATCAAATGAATATACTTAATGAGAAAGCAAGTTAACGAGTTACGAGTTAAATCACTGTTTCTAGTTGAAATTATTTTTATGAAATCTTCATGAAAGGTCAATGTTTGAACTGGGAGTGAACTCCGAGGTCGTCGAATCCTCGGTCGTGGTCCCTCGATGTGCTTTTGTTACGTAGTATTATGCAGTTGATATTATCTTGCAATTTTATTTGTAAAATGAATCAAATATTAATGTTATTTTTCAATTTTCATGTACCTTCTTGGATTTTGTGAGTTGATTCGAAAGTTATAAATGTTAGTCGCTTATAAAGGTGAAATAGATGGTTTGAACAATGCAATTGTTTTGTCAAACTATTGGCTTTTGTAATAAAGTTGCATAATGTTCATAAAAGTAGATGGTTTTCTTTCTGCATATTATTAATATGCAGAAAGGTAAAATGACCGAATAGCATTGTTTTAAACACGTAAGTCTTTTACTTTACCGGCGCCTACTCAACGTTATTTAAATTAAGTTCCCCGTTACAAAGCGGACCTCATTTGCGTTAACAAAAGTGCAGATCATATTTTTTCTTCAGTGTGTACGAATTGAAAGCGCTGTAATATTCTTTTTTGTCTAGGTTCGAGCGCCTCGCGGCACAAAGCCTATTTTATATTCGACGCTTCACTCACGTGAAAAGAGAAGAAAAGGAGTTGTTAATTAAGAGCCACTGAGCAAAATTGATATCATCGAGTGGGCTTTCCATTGTGAGCCAGATGCACCACTCGAGCACGGTGCATTTGAAGATTGTTTCTAACAGAAAAGACAGGCTTTGAACTCGTGTTGTTAATTGGAGAACAACAATTCAGTTTTAGAAAGCGACGGTTAAGATTAGTTATAAATATAAACTGTGGTGCTGATTTTAATTAATTTATGGAGTATAGTGTTCAGGTCATTTAAGTGCAGTCATGGCGAAATTGATTCGTATCCGATATTCGTGCAGTATGTTAGTTGCAACTCGGTGTTATGTCAAATGAGGCTGAAATGTACATCTCATTTACAGCAAGCGCGGTGGCTGGCACATTTAGGCAGTGGACCGCGAGTGGCGAGCCGCGGTATGGCATTTGGCAGTGCGAGCGTTAGCACAGCCGGTTCTCTAAACTAAACAACTCGTAAAAGTGTAAAACTCGTAACGATAGCGGTAGAGCTCGCCTAATATGAGCGGCGGCTGGATCCACGCCAGTAGCGCTCATTATCAGATGGGACATTCCGCGCAACCCCCTCGTTTTACGATTGGCCTCTAATTACAACCGTGCTCAAGGCGCCGCGTTTTTTCAGTTGATAGTAGTACCGAATGCACTGCCAAATACATTTATTGACGTTGGCCAAACCGTTTCTAGCATACGGCTTCGGCGTTTGCTAGTAATTCCTGAATTCAAGAATGTATTTACATTAGTCGCAATAACAACGTGCTTTGGTTTACGAGAGGTTGCTGATAAAGCTTGAGCTGAGCGCACAGTGGGTCGCCTTACGACATGTTGCCAATTTATTGTTGGTGATAAGCAGTTTGTTTATTCAAAGCGAAAAAGAGTTTCGTCCTAAGCCTTAACAGCATACTTTTATATAAAATCCAAGCGAGTTTAAAAATATAAACAATTTTATTAATGAAATTGCATTTTCTTATCGGATGTAGTTTTGCGAACAGCAGCGCATTTACGACCGAAACTACGGATTTAGTTTCAATTGGTGACGCAATATTGCGATGCTGGAACGAGATTGCAGTCGAGATGAATTCTGTTGTAGTCTATGGTATGTCAGTGTACTATGGTAGGAACATATTCAAGATGCTGGTTTGTGTTCGATCGGCAGCAGAATAGCTGGAATTACATGGAATCGATCGATGAATTAGTATGCCACTCTCGGTCGCCACTGGAATGAGTTGGCATCACGTAGACTGGCGTCCTTGCCACGTCAAAATGCAAATAGCACGAATACCATAATTTATCGATTTTTAAATAAAAACATGTCTACAATATAGCGGCAGGGGTCGATAAAAATGCCATCAATGTTATACATGTGATTGAGTGGGTATTATATCATTATATTACAACGTATTTGGTGGGAAATCGACTGATAAAGAGGGGATCACCTTTGTTAAATGAGGAGAGGATTTGGTATTCATTCTTTACTTATTGTAGGATGGTATGTATGGTATCGTGCAACCATAAAACTGCTTTTATTCCGCAGTTAGAAAACATTTAGAATTAAGTGCTATTGTAATATTAAATTAAATAAACGTTTTATAAGTCTTAACTTTTCTCTATTAATTATTTTCCTTATCACAATTGCGTCGTTATGGAAATGTAATGTAAGCGTTTAAATGTACGCTTTTAGAAGGTCATAAAAGTTTCAAAAAATATAAAAACTAGTATAAATGAAACGCCGAAGTTCAGTTATATTGATACGAGGTGTGATGCCCAGTGCCCTTAACGGAACATGCCTGCCCTTCACAGGGGACCGTCAACTCAATCTTGCCCCATTACGCGCGACAAATTGGAAAAATATTCAATTACAGCACGCTTGCTATTGGATTATATCTAGGCAAATTACAATTTCGCTTTGGGGAAGTGACATTACTTAGTAACTAAACGCCGCGGGAGTCAATTAATTTACGTATAACCTCGTGCTCCGATTGCTTGGTCACATTTTTTAACCCCTATACTTTTCTGGTGCGGTATATGTAGGATGTATAAGTTTTATTAATACAGGTAACATTCATAATATTTTCTGTTTCAAGTATTGAAAATCCCAAACAAAGCTCTTTTACGAATGACATTGACCATTGACATAATTCAACACTGTCATAAATGGCATAAAAAACCAACCAGAATACCAGCAAATGGAAATTATAAATTGCTTTAAATGGTTTATTAAGAAAGCCATTTCAATAGTACTTGAGTGAGATTTACGCTTTCCCTACTCTTACTTAAGTAATATTGGTAAAACGAGTTCTAGCTTTGTTGATCCCCCGGCGAGCGTCGACCTGACCGGCGTTAGAATTTATTCAGGGCATGGATACACATGTTTTGTCAAGACGGTACAAAAATCTAATTCTTAAGTATTGTCACTAGAATCTAGATTCGAAGGCACTATGAAGAATAAATTAATTAAAATGCTGAATTAAAGTAGTGTTAGGATTAAAATAACGCAGACGAATGAGTACTTGACGTCACAGTTGACGTTGAGTATGGGGACTGTATATAGATTATTTATTTATAATGTTTAAATGTACGTGGTTTAAATAAACAAAACTTTTTTACTATTCGTTATGGCAAGTGAGAGCAAAACTCTGTTCGAGTAATTGGCAATTAATCAGTACCGTTTTCTATTTCAGCAACCGACACTGTTTAACGAGAGATCGTGTGTGCTAACAGGATACTACGTTTATAATTTATATGACACAAATATGTCGTTTTATGTTCTACAAGTGACATAGCTTTGAACTGTTCTAATATTTAGATGTGTTACAAGGTAGATTATTTCAAAAATAAAAGAGCGCCTGGATTCGATTTCAGTTCCGAAGGTTCACATATTGTCTTCTTCTAACTTTTATTAATATAGTATGGTAAATATAAAATTCAAAAGAAGTAGACTTGATAGTAGACGTACTTAGTAAACATAGATAGACTTAGAAAAAGATAGAACAAATAGAAATATAGTTTAATATTCAGTTTACTTATATAATATACGGGAATCACACTCACAATCTCATATTATTTCGCGATGAGCGTATATATATAGACGAATGCGAAAATGACTTCAATCTTTCAATATTAATTTGATTTATATTGGTTAAATACCCTGTGATACACCGATAAACATAGCTATAATAACATCTGTACAAATTTCATATACTAAACTATTTGATATTAAAAAGATTAGTTTCTACAATAACGAAGAGTCACACAATATACGTTATCATTCCTGAAATAACGTCTATTATTCATTTAAATATTATTAAAGTCAACGGCCTCATATAATAAACAAATTGCCGTTTTAGTACGTGCAGAGTTGTTCATCGTTCCTTCGCCTCTCAGCGCCCACTTTACACAGATCGCTATCTTTACAACGTAATTAAGTAAATTTCAAACTCGTCTCGCTCCATCTCCAAAATATTAAGAGTAAGAGCTTAGATAACCCGCGATTTAATGTAATTTCATGTTATTTTCTAAACCCTTTTAATTGTGAAATTCATGGCATCGATATCATATATGATT